>CM062807.1:989985104-990679104 GCA_031772625.1 Pinus tabuliformis | reverse complement strand
ACTTATCTCACCTCTTGGGAAACAGAGGATAGAATCCTTTAGGAAGAAGACTTTGATCACAGGCCTATCTCTCTCAAGTTTCAAATTTCTAATGGTCTGAAAAATAAGCCTTTTAGATTCGAGGCCTTCAGGTTGGATCCCTAGGATTTCATGGAAAAAATGAAAAAATGGTGAACTTACTCTCTCATCAAAACTGGAAAAGAATGTATACTTCCCAACAAAAGTTAAAACACATCAAAGAGGAAATCAAAAAATCAAACATAAATACAGTTGGCAACATCATCACGGATAAAAAAAACTTGGAACACTAACTGGAACTTCTCGAACAAAAAATAATTGAAGAAGGGCTAATGGAGACCAGTGAGTAAGAGGAATAGTGACTACAACAAAGTTGGGACTACAGATCCATTCAGGAAGAAAAGCCATGGCATAAAAAATATAGAATAAATTGACTGAAATGTGGGGAAAGAAACACAACCTTTTTCGATATAACAATGATACAACATAAGAGAAACAATAGAATTCTGGCTCTGAAGAATCAAGAGGGTCATCTCATCTACTCTTAAGAGGAGCTGGAAACATAGCTCAACTACTATTTTAGCTCTCTTCTCAAAGAGCCTAGGAATGATCAGGATCAAGACATCAAAAAGATCACCAAGAACATCCCCAAAATCCCCATGGAGGACCATAACAAAATGCTCCTAAGCAAAGTCTCCCTCTAGGAAGTGGAAGATGTGGTCATGGGAATGCCCAATGGCAATGTTCTAGGTCGGATGAGTTCACCATTGATTTCGACAAAGCATGTTGGCCTATCATAAAATTCTATGTTCATTCCTTCGTTGAGGAATCTCGTATTAAGAAATATGTCCTTAAAGCCCTTAACTCTACTTTCCTGACTCTAATACCTACGGGAATCTCTATGATTCCCCAGAAAAATTTAGGCTCATAGCCCTTTGCAATGTTATTTACAAAATCATCTCCAATGTTATGGCCAATCGAATTAAAGTTATCCTCCCTCTCCTCATCTCCCACCAACAGTTTGGCTATGTGGAAGGAAGACAAATCATGGATAACATTATCCTCTCTCATGAGCTTATTCATTCTCTCAAATAAAAAAAAAACCAGGTATGATGATTCGGCTAGACATGACCAAAGCCTTTGACAAAATTAGTTGGAACTATATGAGACAGGTCCTGGATGTGTTTGGGTTTCACAAAGAAAGAATCAAGTGGATGATGGCTATGGTGTTGAAAGCTTTCTTCTCCATCCTCTTGAATGTATCATCTTCACAACCCTTAAATCCTTGAAGGGGTATTAGGCAAGGGGATCCGATCTCTCCCTTCCTCTTTTTTATAATTACGGAAGGGCTAGGATGCTCTATCTATGCTGCCTTTCATGAAAATAAACTCTTTGGTCTCCAGCCCCATCCCTCGTCCCCCTACAGCTCACCAACAATTTGTAAATGATATCCTTCACATGGGCCTCCCAACTATCAAAGAGGTTGCCTCTTCCATGTCCATCTCGACAAACTTCTTTGCTACTTTTGGTACCTCCATTAACCCCTTGAAATCCAAGTTTTTCTTCTTTAACACTCTGTTACCCATGTATAGGAACATCATCAGACTCCTGGATATTCCCATTAGTACTCTACCCTCCACTTACCTGGGGGTTCCCCTCACAGAAAGGCCTCTCCCTCGGGCCACTTGGGAGAACCTGACTAACAAAATGGAGAAAAGAATTGCCAGTTGGACCTTTAGATCTCTCAATTTGGCTGGTTGTCTTATCTTGGTTAAATCCATCCTTCAGGCCATCCCGCTTTACTTGTACTCGGCTCTAGTGGCCCCAAAAGTGATTTCCAACAAAACCAGAAACCTTTAGAAGAACTTATGGAGAGGTGTAGAGGTCAAACAGAAATGGGCTTTGGTAGCATGGGAAAAAACCTGCAAGCCCAAAAAATATGGCGACCTCACTCTTAGAGACATAGACCCCATGGGAAAGGCCCTGGAAGCCAAAAGCATATGGAGATGATTTGCAAAGCCCAATTCCCCTTGGGGAATCCTTTGGAAAGAAAATTACACCCCGTCCTTAATGCAAGAGCAAATCATTAGGCTAAATGGAAACATTAAAGGTTCAATCATCTGGAATCAAGATTGGGAGAACAGGGACATCATTCAAAGACATAGCTTCTGGGAAATAGGCAGTGGGAACAAGGCTCTTTTCTAGGAGGATGCCTGGCAGCAAAGGCCTAATCTTGATCAAGACCACTATCACCAAATCAAGGCTAAAATGCAAAACAGAGAGAAGATCAAAGTTAACTAGTATTGGGGAAAAAGTGAAGAAACTAGCAGATGGATAAATTGGATGAAACAAGAGGAATGGACTCCCCATATGAAACCCCAAACCTGGTCGAACCTTTCTTCAGAATTACAAAAAAGACAAATCCTCCTTTAGTTTGCCGAGGATAAACTCAGATGGGGGAAAAACGCTCAGCAGGACACTTCATATTAAAAGAAGCCTACAAATACATTGCAAAGCATGATCAACTCCAACCAAATCTGAAGTGGAATGCAATCTGGTACAGGAAGCTCTGGCCGAAAATTTGTTTCTTTCTTTGAATAGTCATGCATATAAAATTTTTAACGTGGGACAATATATGAAATGATTTGTTGGCCCTTCGAGATGCCCCCTCTCCGAAAAAGAAGAAGAAACCCCAAGCATCTGTTAACTGTCTGCCCTTTCACTTCCGATTTATGGAATTGGATTTCTTTGTCTTCAAAGGATCTGATCGAGACCCCTAATCTATTCAAAATACCATCGCAGACTGTAGAATGATCTTTTCCCCACATCCTCTCATTAAATGCACATGGGATCTAATTCCTGGAACGATCTGCTAGGCTCTGTGGAAGGAACGCAATACAGGAATCTTTCGTAGCTTCTCCACCCAGGAGGAATTCATTATCTCGAAGATAAAAAGCGTGCTTCGGGAAACTATGACCTCTCTATCCACTCAGACTATCAAAGCTCCTCCCTCCTTCCTCGAAGTGAGCATTCTCTCAATGTTCGATCTCCTTCGAATCAATGTCGCTATGTCACTCCCCTCCCTAGGCATGAAACTAAAAATAGCACTTAGCGATCGCTAGAGCAGGGGAAATTCAAGCCCAACTATGATGGCGCAGCCAAAGGGAATCCCAGTCCGACTGGTCTTGGCGGAGTCTTTAGAAACTCTAAAGGAGAGATAATCTGGATTTATGAGGGAAATATAGGTTCAACCAAAAACAATGCCGCAAAACTTCATGCCCTAGAACATGGCATCACCATTGTGAGCAACCTAAACCTTAGCCCTCTGATAGTTGAAGGAGACTCTACACTGGCCACCCAAATTAGCAGAAAACTTTAGCAGGGTATTGACGTGGACAAAATCTCAAAAAAATGGCACCTAAACAAAATAATACATCAGATCAAGCAGGGAATTGATAGTATTGTGGGCCTCCACTTTCAAGAAACCAGAAGGAAGGGAAATAAACTCGTGGAAAATTTGGTGAATGAGGGTACAACTGGTACCCTATGCTTGAAGTCCCTAGTGTGGCAGGAATTAGAGGCGGATCTCCATCAACAATGTGCAACAATGAATGATTAAGACAACAACTCTACCGAACAATAACTATTTGCTTACCTTTCATCATTACAAGGTCAATTCTCTACTCAGTTGGAAGGACAGGTGGATGGCATTGGAGTGCGGTCTTATCCTTGGCTCGCCTGATTCTAGAGCCCACGATGCCACCTCCCCTCTCCCTTGTGTGATTGTCGCTTCTCAGTCACATCCTCTCTGCTCTGTCATTCCTCCACTACCCCTCATCAAATCTTCACATGCTTCCCCTTTCTGCTCCCTCTCCCCTATTCTGGCCTCCCTCCTTCTCGTGGCTTCTATGAATTCACCACTCCCCCTTCTGCCCCTCATTCAACGCTCTTCCTTTTCCCCTCTCAATTGGTTCCTTGCTCTTTAGTTCCCCCTGCTCTCCAGTTCTTCTACTCTTATCATGGCCCCGAGGAATTGCTCCACCCCTGGTCATAATTGGGGAGGGACGTGTGGTCGCGCAGCCTCTCACTGGGACTCCCTAGGCCTGCCCCCTACCACATGTGTGGAGACATCTTCTAGGCATGTAGCTCTGTGCTAGGTGACGGCTGTTAATCCAGAAGCTCAACAACAAATTTCAGACTTAGGCGCCCAAGAAAATGTTCTCCATAGAGAGGTCACCACTAAGGAGGTCAATGCCGAATTTGCCTGAATTTTGGACCCTGCTTTCACTCGGGTGCATGAAAACCTCTGCATGCATTCTATTGAAACATGGTGGAAAATGAAGACCATAATGGGGCTTGTTATGTAGGAACAAGAAGAGCGCACCAAAGTTCTGGAAACAAAGATTGACTGGCTCATGGAGAAGTTTGTAATGTATTTTGAAGCTATCCACTGCTGCAGATTCATCACTCGAGATGCTCTGAATTATATTGTCATGAAGAAAAAGTCGACAACGAAGGTCCATTCAACTGCTGAAGGATCCCCAAGCATCATGAAAGAGGACGTTGGGGCCTCCATGACTTGTCGGATCACCACTGCAGCAGGAGGGAAGCTCTCAGGAGACTCCCATTCATCTGGATGAGGATCAGGTCACCACCAACCAAGAGTGATGTCATCAGTTTCCTTCCCCGTTCTTCTTCCTTGGTGTATGTTTTTCCTCCTTCACGAAAGGCTTTCTGTCGCGGAGGAAAACAAAATATGTGTGGTCAGCCGCGATAAAGCTTCCTTCTCCTTTCTCGGCTTATATACTCTCAATTTTGAGAATGTTGTAAAGAAGGCTCTGCGGTTCCCACTTTTGTACTCATAACCTGCTTTTTCTATGACCAACACAAGTATTTTGGTTGGGTCTTGTGCTGGGTTCTCTTTCCCACACAACTCAAATTTTGTAATCTGTAGTTTACCAAGAAATATATTTTATCTTATATATATATATATATATATATATATATATATAATAAATGTCAATTATGTATATATTATATATCATTTAAAAAAAAGTTATGTATATATTATGATTTGTTTTTATTATTATTATTTTTTTTTATGGTTAAAATTACAATTAAATTTTTATGGAGAAATTTAAAAATATTATATAAACAATGAAACAATACACATTGTATTTTGGACCCTAAAAGAATTTTCACTTGAAGAAATTTGATCATCTCGGCTTAGGTTAAATCCGTACTTAAAATAAATTTATGCTAACATATTTTTTAGTGATATAACTGGTGTTTGCATACGCTATATATGCAGCCACTCTAACATATAATTTTCAATATTACAATATAATGAAAATTACCAAATTCTCATCAGTTTTTTTTAGTGATATAAAATTAAATTAATCAACTATTATATTTACTTTTCCAGAAATGAAAATTTAAATTCCAAGAAAATTAAATTTCTTAAATAAGAGACATAAAAATACATAAACATCATCAAATTTCTAAAAGTAAAATAAAGTTGAAATTCTAAAACTGTCGCTGATAGTGTATTTCGACGAAACTTTGAAAAGTCACGTCATCAATTGGATCGTTGTTCGTAAATGGTGAAATAGTGAATTACTCGTGGAATTTAAGATGGTCAATACTTGCCCCTTACGTAAAGTCTGATGCCCCATGCCTCTCTCGCTATGGCCTACATCGGCCTTATCTTTTTAATTCATCTCATGGCTACGCCTACTTCAATTCAGTAAGGACCACATTCTTTCGAAGCAGGTCGTTTTTTTCGCCGTGTACCCCATTTGCAAGTCAATTTCCGAGCTAGATAAGAGATAAATAAGGCGCAGTGGATTCCGACGATAATATATACAGCAAATCCCTTGGCTGTGAACTCTATGACCATGACCAGGATACTCACCACAAAAGCCACACCCAATACCGGCACGATGGCGGAGAAGAAGTAAAACCTGATAAATCTAGATAGAGAAACCCTTGCAGAATCCATTTCCGACATTCGTCTGGGTAAATTAGTCGGACGGCATGTTGATATTTTCCAACGGATGTCGCTGATATCCGATGCGACTTCCGCGGGGCTGCTTTAACATTGTGGTCAGCTTAAGATCACAGATAATAACATGA
Source organism: Pinus tabuliformis (assembly GCA_031772625.1). NCBI lineage: Eukaryota > Viridiplantae > Streptophyta > Pinopsida > Pinales > Pinaceae > Pinus > Pinus tabuliformis. The sequence goes on along the minus strand of CM062807.1, from coordinate 990,672,951 downwards.
TCGGTGAGTGTAGGTTTACCTTTTCTTAATCTAATTATTTTGACATTTAATTAATTTTTATATATTATAGTATTTTAAACATTAATTTCTCATCAGAAAAACAATTTTAAGGTGTTTAGATATTTTTACGTTTCTAAATTGTTTTTAACCTTTGAACAATGGGAGCGTGTTTAATTTTTTTTAATTTAATTATTTAATAATATATATTTTAAATATGTTAAAATTTATGATGAAAAATAGAAACCATTATAATTTTTTAACTTAAATGCTTATTTTATTTCAGGTTTTTAATCTATTTATTATAAATTATAATTCTTTTTATTTAAAATAGAAAAAAATTAATTAATAATAATAATAATAATTCAATTTGAAAATTATAATTAAATTATAAAATTAATCTAAATTTTTTTGGAAAAATCCTTGGCTTTTAACATTTCATTTTTGCTATTTTTACTTTTATATAAATATAAATCCCTCCAAAAATTGAATTATATGGGAAAACTCTTTTGCTTCTAACAATTTTTTTTTTTGCTATTTTTACTTTTATACAGATATAAAACCCACCTGAAATTGAACTATATGCAAAGAAATCTTTTGTTTTTCATTTTTTTTTTTCATTTTTACACAGATATAAAACCTTTCTGAGATATTGATTCATATCTTTTAAAGAAAAAAACCATATTTTCATAATCATTAAATTTATTTCTAAAATTCAAATGAATTATGTTTAAAAAATATAAAAACAAGTCACATACCAACTCTAACCTCTAAAATTTTAGTATTTAAAATCAATTTGCAATAATCTCGACACTGTTATTGGTGAACGGTAACTGTCCAGGTACCATATTTTGCATTTATCGGCGGTCAATCAGAGCCGCACGAGATGGGACGAACGAGCCCCTTTCCATGTGGATGGCTCCTCATGTCGAAACTTGGAAAGTCATTGGCGTTCGCTGCTGAACCTAAACGTAAGTCAAAAGAGGATCTTGAAATTTTGGCAAACATCCTGTCATGGGTGAAATAGTGCGGTTTTCTGGCGATTTAAGCTTTTTGGCCATATTTGAAGAATATGTGGAGGAAAAAGAACTATGACCAAGCTATCTTAAATTTAAAGTTCAAATGTTTCGTTAAATGTTGAGAAGGTTGTTTATTTAATTTTTTTAATATTTTAAAATAAATAATAATATTAATTTATTTTTTTATTATTTATTCTTTAAAAAATATTGATATTATTTATTATATTCTATTTTTTTTAAACAACTATATAGATTATAAATTACAAGTAGCATTCCATTCCTCATGAATAACACATAAGCTATTGTATTTTCCAAAGGAAAAAATCAATGGAGGATAGCATATAAAGTTCTTTTTTTTTTTTTATTTATATATTTATTAGAATAAAAAATGTAGGATCAAGATAAATTGTGTTTTTCTACACTCTTCACTTTTAAGGAAAGGTTATGTGTATTTAATGATAAAAGTATTGACTCTAAACACTTTATATTTTATATAATTAAGTCGATAAGTTTTTTATGGTGAGTTTTCCTCGCGACATTTTAATAGATTCGTCAGCTTGATGACTATGTTGTTTTTTTTCCAGATACGTGTCAAATATTGTGAGTTTATTGAGGACTGGCTATCCATTTGTCGTATTATCTTCGATGACCAAGCATGTTTTTCAATTGAAACACACGGCTCTGAAAAGCCAACTCGAATCGAACCTCGTCGTCGAACCACTGATCTATAGCGCTTCCAGGAAATGGTGAACAAAAGAGGCAGCAGAAGTGGTTATAGTGGAGGATGCGGTGGCGGCGGTTTTAGCGTCCACCACCACCATGGCCCTAGGTGCAAGTTCCTTGACGAGGCAAAGAAGTCACGAGATCGAGTCCAAGGAAGTGAAAATAGAAGGCAATAGTGAAAGATTAACTGCCATAACCTCCTGCTCACGGAGCGTCAGGGACTTGATGTGGTCGATATGTAGGAGCTCAAATTCGAAAGGGTCATTTAGCTGCTTCGCGAAATTGCATAGATTGTCTCTGGTAAGATCGAGCTCCAAGGACGAGGTGGTCATGGAGCCAAGCGCGATGATGTGAATAGGCGGAGTGTCACCGAGTTTGACAAAGAGTTCTTGAAGAAACGATGCCCATTGACACCCAAGCCGATTTCGAAATTTATGATATGTATTGCCTCTGCACCTTCTAATGCTTCTAGGAACTTCTCAGATTTCCAACAAAAGCAAATGGAGAAATTTAGAGCAGAATACAGAAGAAAAGATGGGCTTCCATAGGTTTCAAACTTTCAGGGGCTACCACAACAATTATATTTTGGCCATTTCTCTCAAATCATAACACCTATGTATAAACTGAAGGATTTTTTGGTTCTTTGGTCAATTATTGACAAAAACCTCTTTCATGTTTGTCAAATTTACCTTGATTACTTCGGAAACCAATTTTGAAGTAGAAGTGTCTCAAAATTTTCCAAAAATTCACCAAAATCAAAATTTCTCCAAATTTCTTCAAAATGGGTCCAAATTTGGTTCATGAAGTTCTAAAGTGGCATGCTATGATATGAGGGAAGCATCAGCAAAAAAATCCAACTTAACATTCTCTTTTTTCCTGATTGGGGTTCCCTTGAGTTTTTCCTTCAACTACTTGATTTTGATCTTGGCAGCCTGATTCCTTGTGTAATAATGGGTAACCATGTGTCTTTGCTGCCTGTTGTCTCAGTTAGCCCTCTTTAGAAGTTTCTCCAAATGATCATTAACTTTTCCTAGCCAATATTCCTTTTCTTCATCTTTCTTTGTCAATGAGTTTTGATGTAGGGTTGGTAGAATTGAGCATTCAACTCTTGAGTTTTGAACCATTTCTCACCAATATTTGGTATCCCTATGGCTGTTTTTATTATTTAAGTTGATATAGTGAATGTCGCCCCTACAATTGTGACTTAATCGTTCTTAAGATGTGTGGCAAACAAACTAGTCAACTTAGCATGATATTTGACTTTTTTCAACTTGCTCACAAACCTCAAGACACCCTACAAGCTAAAAACATTTCTTGGAGAGTGGTGAGGACATCAACTCTTATGTATTGAGGATTTCATACCTTTCCATTTGTCCACCCTTATTGTAAGGCCTCCTTTCCTTCTCCATAGTAAACTTGTGAGTGAAAACCCTAGAGGGAAAAATAGGGGAAGGGAATGAGGGAATAGGATGAAGGGGTTAGGGAGTAGGAATGGGTGTAGGAAAAATTTATGAGACGGGGAGGGATGTTAGGGAACTTAGGGAATTGGAGGGAAGTGAAAAGAGTGAGGAAATAGAGCTAGGGAGTTTATACACTATCCCAGCTATGAAGGCTTCCAAAAACGCAACCTAGGGCTAGGTTTTAGGTATAGAAGGTTTTAGGATTGACAGTGAGGGGGTATGATGGTTTTATGGGTGTGTTTGAGTGTGAGGGAGGATAAAATGCATAGGAATAGGGTTTGTAGGCATGCAAACATGAAAAGGAGGGCTTCCCATAGAAAACACAACAAGGTAGCTTGAGACCAATTTTTTGGAATGTCTTTGGCCATAAAGATGTTGAGGAAGTGGTTGATGATGAATGAGATCTCTTTAGCAATGAAATGAGCGAGGAAATGAGTTATGATGGATGAGAGCTACCTTGAAAATGTGATGAATCAGAGGAATGAGAGAAAAATGGTCTTTATAGGCCATAAAACTCAACTTTGTAATGGTAGGGTGGCCCACCATAATTTTCATTTTTCATTTTGATATATACTATGTAGCTTGGAAATTTTTCATGCAGCTTTGGAACATAACTTAGTACATCATTCTGAAGTGAATTACACTTATAAAAATAACTTTTTGATCAAACCCTACCACTACTTCATTTCCCGATTTATTGAATGAAATGACAACCTTGATGGCTCTAACCTTAATGACCTAGTGGAGACACTGAATTGAATGAAGACCATGGTGACTTGACTAAAATGATGATGATGATTTGTTCAATGATGGCACATCCAACTGAGTGATGGCAATGACTGGACTTGGAAATCTTGGAGGAGCAATAGTCGACCTAGACACACTAGCCATTGGCCAAATTTTATTTTGGAAACCTAGTGACATGTTAAAATTTGACTTGAGAATCCTAAAAAAATTTGGTAAAAGAATATTTGATCACTGGTCATAGGAAAAACTGACTAACACTAACACAACCGGTGAGATCTGCTGAGATTTGTGAGTGGATCGAGTGAGGGAGGCCTCTTGTAGATGAGGTCGAGGAGAATTGATATAGAGGTTAAGGATGCATTAAGGAGAAGGTCGAGGTTAAAGTTTTTTTGTTGATTTTTTTTGTAAGAGGCTTATTTTTATAAAGTTGTTGCGTGGACGAAGATACAAATATTTGAAGAGTAGATCTCTGGAATAAAGGACTCAAAGATTTGTTGATTTTTGTTACCCATTTGAGGGGTCTAGAGACCATGAGGAGCTCGAACAACCTGGAGTCAATGTCATCTCCTAGAGTGAGCATCCAATCCGGCACCCTCCGTGTTTGGCAACCTCGGTTCTGCATTGAATTTCTATAGAGATTCTGTATTAGGAAGGAGCCAACTAAAGTCAGGGTATCTTCCTATGTTCGCGAGGCATCCCTACAATATTTTTGGAGGTTTTAACCCCGTATAGAAATTGCCTACATACGAATTCTAAAACACAAAAAATAAACAACGTGAGACCATAACACATAAAACACATATACACAGATATTTTCCCCTGGATCCCAAAACCGAGACTAGCAACTTGATTTTTCATTTTGTTCCTTTCAATGTTACAATACATATTTATACATGTCAAGTCATCTAATACCATGGACCGAAAACCATCACGTCCAAAACCATGTGCGAAATTCATGCACAAAACCATTGGTAGGTCTGCCCAACCTAATATAGGGCCCAAAAAAAATTCCTCGGGTGCTGCCCCAGACGTCGTAGAGGGGGGGCTACCCGACCCCCTCAAATCCCCCTTGTGATCCCCCCGCTGCACAATCGACGCAACGAAGGGGAGGCTCCCCTCCACCCCCAACCCCCAGTTTCGCTACGTGGACTAATTTTGGAAAGAATAACACAACCCAACATTCTCCCACTTGTTATTTTCCTTCCACAGGGGGCCACAAGAGAGCTTAGTCATTTATCCAACCCTTCAACGCCTATTGTTTCTCTACACCAAGAGAAATTCTCAGAGCTCATATATTTTTTCAACGCATCTACAATATTCTTCAAAGTGTCCACCTTTACCAGCAACACCTTTTTGTCTTCTATCACATCCCTCACAAAGTGATATTGAACATCAATTTGCTTTGTCTCGGAATGGTAAGCAGGGTTCTTTGCAAAGAAAATTGCACTTTGGCTGTCACAGTCTATCCTTATAGCTCCCTGTACTAACCCCATACTTGAACACAATCTCTACAACCAGACTGCTTCCTTGCTTGCATGAGTGGCTGCCATGTATTCTCCCTCTTTAGTTCATAGTGCCACTACAGATTGTTTCTTCCTCATCCAACTGATTGCACCTCCAAATAGGCTAAACACATACCCACTTGTAGATCTTCTCTGATCCAGATCTCCAGCCCAATCCACGTCAACAAAGCCATGGATATCCAAAACTCTGTCCAGTCTTGGTCTTCCTTGGTAGCACAAACCCTAATCATTAGTGCCACGCAAATACATGAAAGCGTGCTTCGCTACTGTCCAATGCTCCTTCCCTGGTTTTGACATAAACCTGCTCAATAATCCCACTGCATGTGCAATGCTTGGTCTAGTACAGACCATCACATACATCAGGCTACCGACTACACTTGCATATGGAATACGGGACATATCCTCTTCCTCTTCTTGTGTCTTGGGACACTATTTAGTAGATAACTTTACACCTATAGGAATATGAACCTTCACTAGTTTACTATCCTACATATCAAACTTCTGCTATATTGTATCAACATACTTCCTCTGGTTTAACCAAAGCTTCCTCTTTTCCCAATCTCTTTTAATTTCCATGCCCAAAATATAGTTTGCAGCACCAAGATCTTTCATGTCGAATTTGGAGGACAATTGGGTCTTTGGAAGGATAATTTCTTTGTCATTTCCAACCAATAACATATCATCCACATACAAGACCAGATAAATAACATAGTCACCAATTAATTTAAAATACACACAGTGATCTTCTTTGCTTATGGTGAAGCTAAGTCCCCATATAAATGTATCAAATTTCTGATAGCACATCCTTGGTGACTATTTTAACCCATACAGAGACATCTTTAACTTGCATACTAGTTCTTTCTTACCCTTCGCTGCAAAGCCTTCAGGTTGCTTCATGTAGATCTCCTCTTACAGATCCCTGCGAAGAAACGTTGTCTTCACATCCATCTGTTCTACCTCAAAATCAAAAGTAGCAGCAACAGATAAAAGTAATCTAATAGAAGTTACCTTGGCAACAGGAGAAAAAATATCACCAAAATCAATTCCCAACACCTGGGAATAACCTTTTGCTACCAACCAAGCTTTATATTTCTCCACCTTTCCTTCTGCATTTGTCTTCTTCTTGAACACCCATTTGTTGCCAATGGGTTTCCTTCCAGCCGACAACTCCACCAGATCCCAAGCCTCATTTTTGTGCAAAGATGCCATTTCATCAACCATGGCCTCTTTCTAGAGTTTTCCATCCTCTTTATATACTGCTTCCTTCACAGTTTTGGGATCATCATCAGTAATAGATAAAGCAAAATTTGAACAAAGAGCAGATGGAATATACCTTTCTAGCTGCCTTCTTCTCAAACTGATCTTCTCACACCTGGAGTTTCTAGCTCTTCATCTTTTGATTCCTCCTCTGCTGTAGAGTCTGATTCTTCCTCATTTAGCTCAAACTCTAACTTCTCAGGTTCCTTTGGTTGGACTTCATGTTTAATAACATCTTTCACCTCTCTAAACACCACATCTCAGCTGTACACAATCTTCCTTGTTACTGGGTTCCAAAGCTTATAACCCTTTAAACCATCCTTATACCCAATAAAGATGCACTTTTTAGATTTACTATCCAACTTGGTTTGTTTCTCCTTTGGAACATGTACATATGCATCACACCCAAATACCCTCAGATGTGAAAGACATGGTTTCTTACCAGTCCATACCTCTTGTGGAGTCTTATCCTCCAATGCTGATGAAGGTGATCTATTGACCAGGTAACATGCTGTCAACACCCTCGACCCAGAATTCCTATCCTAACACGGCACCACTGAGCATGATTCTTGCCCTTTCCATCAACGTCTTGCTTGTTCTTTTTGCAACTCCATTTTGATGAGGTGTATATGGAGTAGTCTTTTGACGTGCTATACCACACTTCTTACAAAATTCTTCAAATTCCTTACTGCAAAACTCTCCACCGTTATCTGTCCTCAGTACCTTTATCTTCTTCTCTGTCTGGTTTTCCACTAGAACCTTAAATTATTTAAACCTGTCAAAGACTTCAGATTTCTTCTTAAGGAAATATATCCATGTATTCCTTGAGAAGTCATCTATAAATGATACATAGTACACAGACTTACCCAGTGATCGAACCTTCACAGGTCCAAACACATCACTGTGCACAAGCTCTAATATTTGTTTCTCCCTCTTACCACCAGAGGGGCAACTCACCTGATTTTGCTTCCCATATACATAATTTTCATAGAAATCAAAATCCAATGAGATATTACTCATACCTACTGCCATACCTTTACCATGAAGTATTCGAAGGCCCTTCTCTTCAATATTTCCAAGCCTTTGATGCCACAACATGGTCCTCTCTCCATAGACCACTAGATTTTCTGCTCCACTTTCGGGAACCACAGAACTGTTGCACCCATCAACAATAGTACTACCTTGTAGCTTGTACATAGTTCCAATCTGAGCTCCCCACATCAATACCAGTGCTCCCCGAACCATCTTACAGGTATCCTTCTCAAACACTATTTTTACACCTACATCATCCAACTTGCTTAGAGAAATCATATTTCTGGCTAATGCAAGAATATGTAGAACACCCGGAAGTGTTCTAACCCTTCCACCTTGCAACTTCAACTTTACTTTTCTATGACCAACAATTCTAGCCTTCCTATCATCCCCTAAGAATATATCACCACCATCGTATTTCTCATACTCGCAGAACCACTCTCTATGGGGAGTGAAGTGAAAGGATGCACCTGAGTCAATCAACCATGCCTTATGATCTACATGTGTACTTGAAGAAGCCAAGTACACATCCCCAACTTCATCTGAGGTGGTTTTCGCCTCCACAGAAGGAGAATCATCAGATCCCTTTCCTTTGTCAGGAGCTTTAGATTTACAGTCCCTTTTGTAGTGCCATTCCTTTCAACATTTCCAACACTCCACCTTTACAGGTTTTCCTAGAGATTTAGATATCCCTCTAGATTTAGATCTCCTACTCGATGACTTATCTTTGTTTTTGTTCTAGGACCTTCCTCGTATAGACAAGGAATCACCATTTTGGCTCTCCATATTTTTTTCCCATCTCCTCCATCAGCAGGGATGCGACTATTTCATCAAACTGCAAGGCAATTACATTGCTACCTATTGCCATAACCAGACTATCCCATGAATTTGGTAGAGAACACAACAAACTAATGCACTTATCTTCATCTGAAATTTTGATATCAACAGATGATAACTAACTTACCATAGTATTAAAAACATTTAGATGCTCTGTCACTGAGTGTCCATCTTTCATCCTCATGTTATACAACTTTCCATAGGAACAGTCTAGTCACCAGAGACTTAGATTGGTACAAAGTCCCTAAAGTGTCCCAAAAAGCCTTCACCATAACTTCCCCTCATACATTTAGCAATACTGAATCTGAGACACATAATCGTATTGTGCTCTTTGCCTTCCAATCCAACTTCTTCCATTCTTCATCAGACACTCCCATTGGTTTAGTATCTAGATCTACCGTGATCCACTGATCTTTATCCACCAACAGATCCTCCATCTTGAGTTTCCACAACTCAAAAATCCGACCATTAAATTTCTCGATCTCTATCTTTCCACTGCTCGCCATCTTCTTTCACCACCAGAATCGATCCCATAGATATCCCACTGAACGAGGACTACCACAGGCCCGAGCGAAACCCCACGGTAATAAAAGGTGTCCCCTTGAAGCCAAAAAAACTTTGATATCAAATGTAGGTCTTAACCCCATACGAAAATTACCTACAGACGAATTCTAAAACATAGAAAATAAACAATGCAAGAGCATAACACATAAAGCACATATACACAGATATTTTCCCCTGAATCCCAAAACTGGGACTACCAACTTGATTTTTCATTTTGTTCATTTCAATGTTACAATACATATTTATACATGTCGAAGCATCCAATTCCATGGGCTGAAAACCATCGCATCCAAAACCATGTGCGAAAATCTTTCACAAAACCATAGGTAGGTCCACCTAACCTAATATGGGGTCCAAAAACAAAATTCTAGGACCCTGTAGAGGGGGGCTACCCGCCCCCCTCAAACCCCTCTGATAGGGGGGGCTGTCGCCCCCCTCTGACCCCCCCACTATGAAATCGGGGGCTAGTCGTGGAAAGAATAACACAACCCAACAATTTTGAGCACTGAAGACTGGTGTGGTGAGGAGAGATGATTCTAAAGCCCATTTCTCATCTTCAAAAGTCACTTTGCTTGTGCATGCTGAGACATATCTATTTTTTTGTGAAGATTAGTATATATATTTTAAAATCATTTTTGCATCTGTCTCTGAAGCCGATCTTCCATCTCCTCATTTGTGGAAAGTGCTAGGAACAGTTCCACTAAATGAAAAGCCGAGGCTTCAACATGAATGCGCCAAGGGTATGTGGATTTTCTCCATCAAATTTGGAAGCTTTGGTAATCCTCTAGGAGAGGTGTGTCTGATGTTTCTCTAGCACACTATAGTGATCACATATTATAAGTGCGAGTAGTTGTTTCAGCTAGCTAGAAAAGAGCTAGTTCGAGAGAGCCAATCGGGATGAGTTTTTTATTTTGCTGCTGACAAGATTCCTCAAGGAGTGTTTTTGTGTTGAAGTGAATGTAGTGATGGGTCAACAATGTAGACTAAAACAGTCTTGAAGAAAACAAAGGAGATAGTATTAAGGGATAGATGTAATATATTGTTTTGTTGAATTTGGTGAAGAGTTTCCAGTCAATGCTGATGGACTTATAGCTGACCAAGTCAAGGGTCATGATTCAGATCTAGAATTTGATGAAATCATTAAGAGGTTAATGTTGGATCTACCCTCTTTTTCAGGTATGAATAATGAAAGTTGGGCAACTGAAATGAAAACAATATTATGGAAGGTAAATTTATTGAATTATTTTGAAGATGTTATTAATGTAAAATATCATAGTGGAGGTGCATCAAAATTACCTCTTATAACATTTGCATTAGATGAAAACATCATGTTCATCACACCACATGAATATGATAAGATTCAAAATTCAGAAGTTTTGTGGGATATTTTAGAAATGAAGTACAGTTGGAATGAGGGCAAAGATGATGAGGGTATTGCTCTTGAAAATGATGATTGTATTTTCAATCTTGTAACTGGTTGTGAAATTGAACATGTCAACATTGAAGAGGCAATGATGGGTGATGAATGTGTGCATGTAATTGATATTAAAACATGTGATAATGAAGATACAACCATTATTGTAGAATCTGAATTGTTTTATGAAAAAATCTTCCTTGATGTAGAGACCTATGAAGTCAAATTTGATAAGATTTATGTATCTCATGACGAGTGGATCAATCTAACACATGAAAAGAATGTTATTGATGAGTTGTTTTTCAGTGTGAAGAAATGCCTATCTCCATATACAAATCAAATGCAAGACAACATGTTTGCAGCAACAGAATTGAGTAAAAAGGTTGAAGGCTTGAATCAACAAACTATGTTAGCAGAGAGAGATGGATAAATGAAAGCTCTCTTGAAGGTGCAGGAAGAAAAGATCTAATATGAATCTAACATTGTTTTTAAGTGTGGATATATTGGCATTCAAGAAGAAACAATTGAAAAGTCCCAAGAACTTGCAACATTGAATGTTAGCCTACAATCGAGATCAAGAAAGTGGTGGATAAGAGTTCAAGTGTTCTACCTTTGGGGTAGAAAACGTGAAAAGGAGGAGAAGCTCCATCACTACCTTATGGCAAGAAAAGTGAAGATGAAACTTCACCGACAAATGATCAAGCATGGAATCTCAAGCAAGAAGACAAAAATGAAAGTTCAGTTACAAAGTTTTTTATGTACTATTGTAAGCCTAGCCAAGACTAGACCAGTAGGCATGTGCTATTTTCAAGAACCCTTTCTCCATTAATGGGGAGTGTTAAAATTAAAGGAGAAAGTTAGTCTTTTCCTAGATTAGGTTGTTTGTTGTTGTAGGATAGGATTGAGACCCTCTGATTAGGTCTAAGATCCTATTATTTAGGGAGTGGTTCAAATCACCGTGTTTATGTGCTAGTTTATATCTAACAGGCTTTTGTGTGAATGAATGTAGAGAATTTTGCTAGAGGCAGTCTCCAAGTGCAATGTCTCACCTGAGAACTGGCTAGTTTGATTAAAAAAGTTGGTTCTTCAATTTTTATCATAGGCTTGGAATTTGATTTTTCTACATAAGATTTTGATACATCCAAAGTGACATGAAAGAAAATTGAAACTACAAATTAGATAGTTTGCCTGTCACAAATTTTTAAATGTATTTGATAATAGATAGAGATTTTGATACATCCAAAGTGACTTGGAAAAAAATTACACTAAAAATTAGATATTTTTCTTGTCACAAATTTTAATAGTGATTTTCAATAGAGTGTGAGTGAGATAATATGTCTTCCTTAGTTGCAGCATCCAATTTTTAACATTATTTCTTGGGCCTGTAATTTAAATTAGAAAAAAAAATAATATAGAAAAAAATTGTAATGCTATTATATATATATATATATATATATATAGATGTATGTATTATTTTTTCAACTGTTTTAAAGTGAAGTTAGTGGTTTAAGAGGTCCAAAAAAATTAAGATAAGATTCTATTACTGTAAATTAGATAAGGGGAGATGTGTGTTTCCCTAAAAAGAAAAACTATTGAATTTGTAAAAGAACTATTAAATTTGTATGGGAATATTGTTTAACATGTGATCTAAATAATTGATGAGAAATTTCAAAAGTACTTTTAAATTTCATTATCAAGTAAAAAAATCGTAGTTATTATTTTCTATTTATCTAATTATGTGAATGGGTGATTTTTAACATTGTCTATTTTATGTATATGGAAAGAGGTATAATTGATAATAGATTGTATTTTTAATAGTTTAGGAAAAATAGTTTCCAGTTTTATATCAATATTTGTATATGTGAAATAAACCGTTATAAATAACTAAGTTGCATATTAGATTTCATACAATACAAGGATGCAAAGAAATAAGTTTTGTAATGACATATTTTTTAATATATTGAGTGCTTTTACAAATAAACGTTTTTAATTATATATAATATTTAACAGATATGCAATATTATTTTATAGTATTTGAATGCATATGAATTTTTGAAATAAGATAGAATTTTACTCTTCATATATTTATTTTTACATGTTTCCTTTTTAATTAAAATAATTTTTTTAGGGTAATTGTTAGGAGATTGAGCTTTTCAAAATTCTCTTGAATTTTATTGACTGGGGAGGTTTATTTTACAACCCAGTATGATAAGGATGTGGAAGTTTTTCTGTAATTGAGATTTTAAAAAATCTCTTGAATTTTATTCAGTCTCAACACTTATTCTACAACCCAGTATCACTGAGATGTGTAAGTAGGAAATTGAGCTTTTCAAAAATCTCTTGAACTTTATTCAGCTAGGAGGATCATTCTACAACCTAGTATGTCTAGGATGTGTAAAAATTGATATTTTTAAAAATCTCTCGAACTTTATTCAGATAGGAGGCTCATTTGCTCATTCTACAACCTAGTATGACAAGGATGTGTAAGTTAAAATCCCTTGAACTTTATTCAGCTGGGAGGCTCATTTTACAACCCAGTATGACTAGGATGTGTAACTTTGTCTCTACATGAGTTGCAAACTTCTTTAAAATAAAATAAAAATAAATTATGCTTTAAATAGAAAAATAATTTCATCTATAATAATAAAAAAAGAATAAGTTGTAAAGTAAAATTGTGAATAAAATGTTTAAACTTTATATTTTTTAAAAATATTTCAATAGGAGATTTAAAGAAGCTATTTCAAAATCTATGTTAACTAATTTATGTGGATATCAACTTCATATATATCTATATATACAAAATAATTTGTTAAAATAGGATATTTTAATGTTGTATATAAAAAATATTTAATGTGGGTTATCAATAAAATATTTTAATACAAATTAATATTGACATATACTTAAAAGTGTATTAATAATAAAAAACCATTTTAATTGGTGCTATAAAATGTCTTAATGTACATGCTATTTAAAATATAATAAAGGAATTTAGGAAATTTTGAACTGCACAACTAGGGTTTCTATGAGCTCCGCGACCTCCCCTCGGTGCCTCTGGTTTTGGCATTTAGGGCCCTGCCAGCCATGGCAGATCCACTACAACATCCTGGCGCCCGCTCCTTCAAGGATATGGTCTCTGGTTGGCAGCCGGACCAGGCTTCATTCTTCACAAAGTTTGCCTCCAGTTCTGCCTTCTGCACACCGCCAGGAGGAAGCTATAACAAAGAAGAAATTACTCATCCACAGTAAAATGAGCTGCCAAAAGAAATGAAGAAATAGTGAAAAGGTCAACCAAGGATTCTCGGGAAGACAATAGTAATGTCGTAGACTCGCCCTTCCCTGGTAATGTCAATCCTTCACAATCTCAAAGGCAGCCACAGGATCAGTCGAAAAAGACTAAGAATAATTGTAGCAACAAAGCCAAGAAAATCCCAGAACTGGAAATCCAGGACCTCGGGGTAGTTGAATATAGAGAATACATGCAGGAACACACATTTATATGCAAGTTCATGGGATTATGGCCAACTGAAAGAGCCATGAACTCATGGATTCCGAGAAAATGGACACCCAAAGGGGAGATGAGACGTCAGTTGGCCTCCAAAAGATTTTTCACAGTCACCTTTGACCTCCTAGAAGATAGAGACAAAATATTTGAAGGAGGGCCGTATTTCTACAACTCAGCCGGTTTATAGATGAGATTCTAGAGGGAGAAATTCACATCGGAAAAAGAGAATTTCACTAGGGTTCCAGTCTGGGTATGCCTCTACCCCTTACCAACTGATTATTGGGCTTCTCTAATCTTAAAAGGAAAAGGAGACCAACTAGGGGATTACATTAAAATGTCTGAAGGCACCAGAATGGGCACTATGTTTCCTACGCCTGAATCTGCGTATACATAGACATCTATGGTGCTCTACCAGAATCAATCAAATTAATTATTAGGGATGAAGTCTAGCTACAAAGTATAGACTATAAACATATACCCTTCCGAATCATGCAGAAAGTGTCATGAGCATGGACATACTTTTTGAGACTGTCCCATGAATAAAAACTCACAAACACTAGAGCAAGAAAATAAAAAAAAAGACAATGAAGGTTTTACCAAATTTATCTCCAGGAACAAGAATAACAGGAAAAAATCTATCCCCAAGAGAAACCTATCTAAGGAAGCAAGCCAGAATCAGTTCAATGTACTAAACAGTACCCAAGAGAAAATGGATCTTAACTAAATGATAGGAGATGAAGCAGGAGAGGAAGAAATGAACCCAGTAGATGGTGAACACAATGAGAGGGACACAGGTAATACCAATAGAAGAAAGGAGCATGAGCAAGAGGATACATAAATGTAGCAAGTAGAAATAGAGGAAAACATAATAGTGGAAGCTCTGCAGTGGGTAGACACTGCAGCAATTGCAAAGGAATGGAAACAAAAAGGAATAAATGCCATATCAGAACAACAGCTACAAAAAGTCGAAGGAGCTTATCTCCTCCAGGAAGAATTAAAATTCAAAACTCACTATCGAACACGAGAAAGCACGACTTCAAAAGGCATATTAGCCAATATACCAATCGAGGAACTCAACCTCAAAGGCTCAAGTAGAAAGCGAGGATGAAAGACACTAGTCAGCTCCTTCAAGAACTAGGTATGAAGATAATCAATGAAGTAAAGGTAAAGGCTCTTGCTCTATACTGATCTCCATGTCAATGAATTGCATCTCTTTGAATTTTACGGGACTTAATAGTCCCGGGAAGAAACACATATTAAAAACTAGAATCATGTCTGATCACCCCGACATCCTTGTTATTCAAGAAACTAAACTTGACTTGTCTTACCCTCCCCTCCTTCTCAACTCGTGCTTCAAGCCTTAAAGCTCCTTGGCTAATTCGGCTTTAGGTACGATGGGGGGCTTAATGACTCTTTGGAAAAACTAGAAACTCGACCTTATTTCCTCTCTCGCCACTCACCATTCGATAACTGTCATCCTGAGAATCATAGGCACCAACGAGACCATTTTCATAACCAATATTTATTCCCCACACAAGGTGATAAATCATATCAAAATTCTCCAAACCTTATCCAATCTCCTTGACCCTCTGCACTGTCCCCTCAAAATCGTAGCTAGTGATTTTAATATGATAACTAACTTAATAAAGGAGGAATAAGCAAGTCAGATAAACCACCAACGAAAACCTCAACCTCATTGACATTCCCACTAGCAATGGCTTATTCACATGGAATAACAGAAGAGGAGGATACTGTCAAATAACCTCCCATTTAGACCACTTCGTTCTATCTAAGGCCACTTATCTCACCTCCTGGGAAATGGAGGCGAGAATCCTTCTGCAAGTAGACTCTGATCATTGGCCTATCTCTCTCAAGTTTCAAATTTCCAATGGTTCGAAAAATAAGCCTTTTAGATTTGAGGTCTTCGGGTTGGATCCCCAGGATTTCATGGAAAAAATGAAATAATGGTGGACTTACTCTCCGATCGGAACTAGAAAAAAAATTGTATACTTTCCAATAAAAGTTAAAACACATCAAAGATGAAATAAAAGAATGGAACATAAATACATTTGGCAACATAAGCATGGATAAAAAAAGCTTGGAACACCAACTGGAACTTCTCGAATAAAAAATAATTGAAGAAGGGCTAATAGAGACTAGTAAGCAAGAGGAACAGTGACTACAACAAAGTTGGGACGAAAGAGCCATTCAGGAAGAAAAGCCACGACATAAAAAATATAGAATAAATTGGCTGAAATGTGGGGAAAGGAACACAACCTTTTTCCATAAAACAATGATACAACACATGAGAAACAATAGAATTATGGATCTGAAGAATCAAGAGGGTCATCTCATCCACTCTCAAGAGGAGTTGGAAACATAGCTCAACCACTATTTCAGCTCTCTTCTCAAAGATCGTAGGAATGATCAGGATCAGGACATCAAAAAGATCACCAAGAATATCCCCAAAATCCTCACGGAGGACCATAACAAAATGCTCCTAAGGAAAGTCTCCCTCCAGGAAGTGGAAGATGTGGTCATGGGAATGCCCAATGGAAACGTTCCACGTCCGGATGGGTTCACCATTGATTTCTTCAAAGCTTGTTAGCCTATCATAAAATTGGATGTTCATTCCTTGGTTGAGGAATCTCATATTTAGAAATATGTCCTTAAAGCCCTTAACTCTAATTTCCTGACTCTGATACCCAAGGGAATCTCTGCGATTCCCCAGACAAATTTAGGCCCATATCCCTTTGCAATGTTATTTACAAGATCATCTCCAAAGTTCTAGCCAATCGAATTAAATTTATCCTCCCTCTCCTCATCTCCCAGCAACAGTCTGGCTATGTGGAAGGAAGATAAATCATGGATAGCATTATCCTCTCTCCTGATCTTATTCATTATCTCAAATCACAAAAAAAAACAGGTATGATGATTTAGCTAGACATGTCCAAAGCCTTTGACAAAACTAGTTGGAACTACATGAGCCAGGTCTTGGATGCATTTTGGTTTCATAAAGAAAGCATCACGTCGATCATGGCTATTGTGTCGAGAGATTTCTTCTCCATCCTCTTGAATGTATCATCTTCGCAACCCTTAAATCCTCCATGGGCTATCAAGAAAGGGGATCCCATCTCTCCCTTCCTCTTTGTTATAATGGTGGAAGGGCTAGGATGCTCTATCTCTACTGCATTGCATGAAAATAAGCTCTTTGGTCTCCAACCCCATGCCTCGTCCCCCCCTACAACTCACCAGCAATTTGTAGATGATACCCTTTAGATGGGCCTCCCAACTATCAAAGAGGCTTCGTCTTTCATGTCCATCCTAACGGACTTCTCTGCTACTTTTGGTACCTCCATTAACCCCCTGAAATCCAAGTTGTTCTTCTTTAACACTCTGCTACCCATTTGTAGGAACATCGTCAGACTCCTCGCTATTCCCATTAGCACTATACCCTCCACTTACCTTCAGGTTTCCCTCACAAATAGGCCTCTTTCTAGGGCCACTTGGGAGAATTTGATTAACGAAATGGAGAAAAGAATTGCCAGCTGGACCTTCAGATCTCTCAATTTGGTTGGTCGTCTTATCCTGGTAAAATCCATCCTCCAGGCCATCCCGCTTTACTTGTACTCGGCTTTGGCGGCCCCAAAACTGATTTCCAACAAAATCAAAAACCTTCAGAGGAACTTCTTATGGAAAGGTGCAGAGGTTAAACAGAAATGGGCTCTGGTAGCATGGGAAAAAATCTACAAGCCCAAAAAAGATGGTGGCTTCGGTCTTAGAGACATAGACCTCATGGGAAAGGCCCTGGGATCCAAAAACTTATGGAGATGATTTGTAAAGCCCAATTCCCCTTTGGGAATCCTTTGGAAAGAAAATGACACCCCCTCCTTAATGCAAGAGCAAATCATCAGGCTCATTGGAAACATTAAAGGTTCTGTCATCTAGAATCAAGCTTGGGAGAACATGGACATCATTCAAAGACATAGCTTCTGGGAAATAGGCAGAAGGAGCAAGGCTCTTTTCTGGGAGGATGCCTGGCAGCAAAGGATTGAACTTGATCAAGTCCACTATCACCAAATCAACGATGAAATGCGAAATAGAGGGAAGATCAAAGTCAATCAGTATTGGGGAAAAAGTGAAGAAACTGACAGATGGAGAAATTGGATGAAACAAGAGGAATGGACTCCCCATATGAAACCCCAAACCTGGTTGGACATTTCTTTAGAATTAGAAAAAAGACAAATCCTCCTTGACTTGGCGAGGATAAGCTCAAATGGGGGAAAAAATCAGTAGGACACTTCATATTAAGAGAAGCCTATAGATACATTGTAGAGCATGATCAACTCCATTCAGATCCGAAGTGGAATGCAATCTGGGACAAGAAGCATTGGCCGAAAATTTCTATCTTTCTTTGGTTAGTCATGGATATAAAAATTTTAACATGGGACAGTCTAAGAAGGAAAGGTTTTATTGGCCCTTCGGGATGCCCACTCTGCCAAAAAGAAGAAAAAACCCCCAATCATCTGTTAAATGTTTGTCCTTTTGCTTCCGATTTATGGAATTGGATTTCTTTGGTATTCAAAAGATCTGATCGAGACCCCTCATCTATTCAAAATACCATCATGAACTGGAGAACGCACATTTCCCCACATCCTCTCGTTAAATGCGCATGGAATCTAATTCTTGGTCTGATCTGTTAGGCTCTATGGAAGGAACACAATGCAAGAATATTTCGTGGCTTCTCCACCTAGGAGGAATTCATTATCTCGAAGATAAAAAGTGTGCTCTAGGAAACTATGACCTCTCTACCCACTCAGATTGTAAATGCCCCTCCCACCTTCCTTGAAGTGAGCATTCTCTCAATGCTGGATCTCCTTCAAATCAATGTCGCGATGTCACTCCCCTCCCCAAGCATGAAAGTAAAAATAAAACTTGGCGGTCACCGGAGCAGGGGACATTCAACCTCAACTATGATGGCACAGCCAAAGGGAATCCTAGCCCAAGCGGTTTTGGTGGAGTCCTTAGAAACTCTAAAGGAGATATAATATGGATTTATGAGGGCAATATAGGTTTAGCCACAAATAATACTACAAAACTTCATGCCCTAGAACATGGCATCGCCACTGTGCACGACCTAAACCATAGCCCTCTGATAATTGAAGGAAACTCCAAGCTAGCCACCCAATTTGGCAAAAAACTTCATCAGGGCATTGATGTGGACAAAATCTCGAAAAATTGGTGCCTAGAAAAAATAATACCTCAGGTCAAGCAGGGAATTTACAACATGGTGGGCCTCCACTTTCAACCAACCAGAAGGAAGGAAAATAAGCTTGTGGACAAACTGTCAAATGAGGGTATAGCTGGTACCCTATGCCTGAAGTCCCAAGCGTGGTAAGAATTGGAGGTGGATCTTCCTGAGCAATGCACAACAATGAATGATGAAGACAACAACTCTACCAAACAATAATTATTTGCTTACCTTTCATCATTACAAGGTCGATTCTCTGCTCAGTTTGAAGGACAAGTGGATGGTGTTGGAGTGCGGTCTTATCCTTGACTCGCCTCATTCTAGAGCCCACGATGCCACGTCCCCTCTCCCTTGTGTGACCACCACCTCTCAGTTACATCCTCTCAGCTTTGTCAATCCTCCACTGCCCCTCATAAGATCTTTGCATGCTTCCCCTTCTCGCCCCCTCTTCCCCATTGTAGCCTCCTTCCTTCTCCTAGCTTCTATAAATTCACCCCTCCCCCTTCTCCCCCTCATTCAGCTCTCTGCCTTTTTCCCTCTCAGTTGGTCCCTTGCTCTGTAGTTCCCTCTGCTCTTCAGTCCTTTTACTTCTATCATGGTCCCAAGGAATTGCTCCACCCCTGGTCCTAGTCAGGGAGGGGCACACCGTCGCGCAGCCTCTCTGGGCCCACCCCCTACAACTTGTGTGGGCCCCCTAGTAGTCACGTAGCTCTGTGCTACGTGGTGACTGTTAATATGGAAACTCAGTAGCGAATTTCAGACTTAGACACCCAATAAAATGTTCTCTGTAGAGAGGTCAACACTGAGGAGGTCGATGTCGAATTTGCCTAGATTCCGGACCCTACTTTCACCCGGGTGCGTGAAAACCTCTACGAGCATTCTATTGAAACATGGTGGAAAATGAAGACCATAATGGGGCTTGTTATGTACGAATAAGAGGAGCACACCAAGGTTCTGGAAACAAAGATTTACCAGCTCATGGAGAGGTTTGTAATGTATGTCGAAGCTATCCACCACTGCAGATTCATCGCTCGAGGTGCTCTGAATTATATTGTCATCCAGAAAAAGTTGACAGCGAACGTCCATTCAACTACTGAAGGATCCCCAAGCATCAAGAAAGAGGATGTTGGGCCTCCATGAGTCATTAGATCATCACCGTGCAACAGGCGGGAAGCTCTCAGGAGACTCCCATTCGTCTGGATGAGGATCGAGTCACTACCAACCAAGAGTGATGTCATCAGTTTCCTTCCCTGTTCTTCTTCCTTGGTGTATGTTTTTCCCCCTTTGCAGAAGGCTTTCTGTTGCGGAGGAAAACATAATCTGTTTGGTTGGCTATGATAAACGTTCCTTCTCCTTTCTCGGCTTATATACTCTCAATGTTAGTAATGTTATAAAGAGGACTCTGTGGTTCCCACACAACCCAAATTTTGTAATATGTCAGTTTACCAAGTAATATATTTTATCTTATTTACAAATATATATATATATATATATATATATATATAATAATAATAATAATAATAATAATAAATGTCAATAAATTTCAATTTTATATATATATATATATAATAAATGTCAATAAATGTCAATTATTTATATATTATATATCATTTTAAAAAAATTATGTATATATTATGAAAAAAAATTATGATTAAAATTACAATTAAATTTTTATGGATAAATTTAAAAATATAATATAAACAATGAAAATATACACATTGTATTTTGCAACCTAAAATAATTTGCACTTGAAGAAATTTGATCCCTCTCAGGTTACGTTAGATCCGTACTTAAAATAAATTTATGCTAATATAACTTTTAGTGATATAGACAATTTTAGCATATGTTATATATGCACCTAGTTTAACATATAATTTTCAATATTACAATATAATGAAAATTACCATTTTTTCTATTCCACTATTTGCTGATTGGCTGGGTTCTTTGTGAAATCCGCAAATGAGAATGCTTCCAATAGAAGTTGTGGGCATAAACCGTGGGTATTGATAGGTGTTTGTTATATGGATGGTTTTATCGCCTGAGTGAAATTTTAACCCCATCAGGTGGTATCGGAGCAAGGATGCCTTGCTTGTGAAGATTATGACTAAAAAGGTATGAAAGTTCGCAGCATGTTGAATAAATTCAAAGTTTGGCACCAGACTACACTAGTAAGACTGTAGGAACAACTCTTGGAAGTTCTTATAGATTGTAGCAGAGCCTCATTCTAACTGAGGCTTGGAATGCAAAGGGACAGAGGAGTCCTTAAAAATAGTGAGTGCAGAAAGCAGAGAGATAAAGATTGCTCAGTGCAAGCTCTAAGGAAAGAGAACTTGGAGACCAGGCAAAGGAGAAGCTTGATGACAAGATCAACTTAGAAGGAAGTTGATTGGTTGCAAGGGTAGGAACTCACACATAAGAGAAGATGGCTATGGAAAGTCATATGGAAGGTTCAAAAGAAGGCTACAAGATGAATAAGAAGGGTGCTCAAACAATCCGTGGGAAATGGATGAGTGAAGCAGAGCTTGACAAGGAAATAGCTGAGATAAGAGAAGAATTCGATGCGTTAGTAATGCTACTAGAGGAGAACCAAAGACTAGGTTGGGTCTTGAAGAAGAAGCTAGTGAAGTGGCCAAAGTTGTAGAGAGGGCTACAACAAAGACAGGTAAAGTGGTTGATGGAGAAACTCAGAGAAGCAGAAGCAGAAATGAAGGTTTCCATTTGTAGACCAAAACAGGGAGAAATTCTAGGTGAAGAGGATAATGAGAGGTCATCTGAAGATCTCATCAACTATTGGAATAGTTTAGAACAATTAGAAGATATGTTGACAAGGGAAGCAGATGAGGCAATGAAGCCTTGTGATTTTAATTCTTATGGTTTATGTATGCTTGCAGGATATGCAGAGGATGATGGATAGTCTGGTGAAACTGCCACAAATAGGAATGAATCTCTTGAGGTGAGGTATATGGAGAATGCCTTTTAGAGGAAGAAGGCGGTGATTTATTATAGAACAAATATTTCGTTAAATTTGGAATTAAAGAGTCGATATAGAATTTCAAAGTACCCATAAAACTCAATTCTAGCAATGTTATTGTAATATAATTTTTCCAATTTTAATGAAATATGTGTTATAGAAGAAATAACTCATAGATGATTCAATTTCTGTTCGGTGTAAGACAGTCAGATGAAGTTGATATAAACCAGAAGCCTAATGAAAATGCCATAGTGATATTCCAATAAGGTAGGCAAATGAATTTGTCTGATGAAATTAATGAAAGAACTTTGCAATATTATAGTACAGAAGACAGGATAACTCAACAGGATTTCCAGGAAAAGAATGAAGCTGAGAATGAAAGTTGTGATGAACTACAGTAAAGATTTCACATGGAAATAGGGTTCTTGGAAGGATTGCTCAAGGAACCTGAAGGAGAAACGAAGCTTTCGGAACCTAATAAAGAAGATATTATGGTTACCATGCATAATAAGGATGAAATGCCTCAAACATTTATAGAGTCAAGTAAATGTTTAGACTCTTCAATTAATGATGTGACTGTAGGTATGGAAGAAAACATTAATAAATTTGATGTTGAAATAAGAGAAATTGAGTAGAGATTATTTGAAGGTGAGATGGAAGATCAAGAGCAGCAAGGAAGTCATGTCCTTAGAGCCATGAAGGAAACAAAAGTATTAATCCAACATGATAAAGATGGAAGAAACCAACAATTTAAAAGAGATGATCAGCTACATGAGAGTGAATTTGGGGAAGGAATTAGATTGCGGGAGTATAGCAACTGGTAGTAGAATGAATAACAAGATATTAGTCTAACAGTAATGAGAGAAGAAGTAAATATAATAAAAGAGGGAATACAAAGAAAAACAAGTGAAGATCGAAGATACAGATGGAAAACGAAGAAACGGGTCAAGTGGAAGCTATTGCAACAGAGGTGGAATGGCAACCTGATAAGCGAGTTCAGGGGCCTTGAACAAATTCATATTGATTTGTTAGAGAAGGAGAGACTTAAAGAAATGGAGTCACAGCAAGAAGGATCTGCTAAAATCCAAAAGATCTGTGATGGAAGATTGGTGCCTGAAGCATCAAAAGAGGATGAAAGGAATCATTGAGATCAAAGAAGTGGTTGGAAAGGAAGAGATACATTCATATGAATATGGAACAAAGAGTTTTCTCAGGAAAACTAATGAAGCTAATACAAACCAAATGGAGAATCTTATGGTGTACTCAGGAAGTGGGAGTCAACTCGAAGAATTGATGATGAAATTATCTGAGGATACCTTGGCGTCTCATAGTTTTGAAACTAATATTTTTAGTGTAAATGCACGATACACTGAAGTAAGGCAACTGGTTAATGTTTTCCTAAGGGAAAGGAAAAGAAAAGATATGATTTTTCAGAAGTTAGAGGAAGGAAATTCACATAATCTTGTGATGCAAGGGTAAGAGTATCTATTAAACATGGCTATAGTAAATTATGCAGATATTGGATAACTATTGAGGACTGAAGACAAAGGAAAGCAACTACTGAAGATTGATACAGAAGACTTTGTAGATGTTAAACAGTTATTGAAGATTATTGACCTTGAAGGAAGCTAGAGTAGAGAAGGACTAAAGACAGATGTTTGCAAACAATGAAATTAGTAAAGATCGTGCAGAGCTCTTGGGAGAAATTCCCAATGAGATGACAAAATTGTGGCACAAGTCAAGTATTTTGGAGAAGAGGCAAGAAAACCAAAGAATAAGTGATCAGATTGTACAACTGGAACTGAATGAGAATGAAGAAGTTGTCATGGATGACAAATATGGAAAAGAAGTTGTCAAAAATGTTGGCATGATGAGGGAACAGGGTAAAACATTTGTGTTTAATGAATTGGTTGATTCTGGTGAAGATTTATATACAGGAACAAGGAAATGTGATGTCAATTTGAAACAAGGAGTTGACTCTGAAGATAAAATTGAAGTAAGGAAGGATGAGATCAGAACGTCTCAAAAATATGGAATGATGTTGAAATTACAGTATAGAATTGTTGAACTCGAGATGAGTTCAAGGGATGATAGTAACAAGAATACTATTGTGCAACAGGGAGTTATTGATGAAGAAGAGACTGAAAATGACATTTCAAAAGCAGAAAAATATGATGCCATGATCCTTAAGGGTGCAGAAATTAAGTTACTGGAAGAAGAGGTATTCCAAGTACCTAAGCAAGCAGGAATAATTCTTAGTTTTCAAGAAATTTGTGGAATTGCAGGTATACTAGGAATTGAAGTAAGAAGTGATGAAGCCATGAATGAGAAAACAAAAGAAGGAGCTGGAATTCTTGCATTGGATCAATGGAGAAGGAATTTGTACATTTTAGAAATGTATATGGGAAAATATTGGCATATGGATTATGATGTTCTTATGCAAGAACACGTCCTGTTGCAGAAGAATATATTCATCATTTGAAAAGCGAAGTGGACAAAGAAATTGATGAGTTGTGTAGACTCATACAACAACATTCCAATAGAATAAATAGAGGACAAAAGGAGAAAGGAAGATTGGCTGGAAAGAATGGTACAGGTGAAGGTAATGGTAAATTGAAAATTAAGGTGTGGAAGCCTGGCATAAATTGTGATGTTGAGCAAAAATTAGTAAGATATAGGAAAAAGACAAGAGCAGACAGTGAGAGCATAGCTAATGGGGCAATGCAAAATAAAGTATGGAGACCTGAAGGACAACCAACAACAGCAGTAACCAAGGACAGACTACTGAAAAAAGTATGGGATCCAGGAGGACACAGATCAGAAGCACATGATCAGAAGATCATGATTATTTTTAATGATGGGAGTTTGATGTAGGAGCATCTAGGCCTAGCGGGCAATGTGATGGTGTGGTCACATGTTGTGGCTAATGAGAGCTTGGAAGAAGAATTGGTTACTTAATTTCTATAAATTACAAAGTATGTAAGTAGTTATATTGTTGCCAAATACTAAGAAAAAGAGAGAATATGTGGCAAGTTGATCCTCCTTGCATGGAGATCAAGCTAAGTAGTTTAGTTTGTTCAGATTACGATAGGATTTGATTTCTAAACGTATAGTCTATCCCTTCAATTGTGGAGGAGATGGTTAGCTTAGATATATTGTATTTCCTTTCTTTTCTAAGAGTACAGAGAGAGAGGATTGGAGAGGATTCACGATGGAATTGTAAGCCTACGGGAAGATTAGGAACGATGGCCACTAATTGGAAGAATCAGGCCATAGAGGAAGGATTCAGGAGAGAAAGTGAGTGTGCAGAGAGAGAGGAGAAATGAATGTAAATCAGGCCATCAAGGTCCGAAACAGAACTCTGTTCTATTTTTGATATTCTTTTAATAACAGGAACGAGAGTGGGTAATTTAGAGGCAGAGGAACTGTGTATTGTGACATTTTCAAAGTTTTGTTATATGTATATGCATAGATGACCAAAATTTCATTTGTAGGCATGTTGATCATCCATCGATCACTGTAGGATCGATGGTGATCCAACAAATACCAAGATATTATAGTTAATTGTTATATTGATGTTGAATTAGAGTATGGCAGAGGAAGGAAGTTTAACACAAAAACCATCAAACGCAAATGAAACCAAGTTAATGAGGAATTTATCGGAGTATGCATGAAAGCTGTCAAATCTCATAGATCGATGGCTAGCATTGGCGATCTATGGCATAGACGCGAGGGCGTTGAGTATCGAAGGTAGTATTCAACGGTGGTAAGCGGATTATCAGGTGGCCTCAAAAGTCGTAAATGGTTTCCAAAAAATAGACCCGATGCCGTTATGAGCTGAGATTTAATCTAGTTGAAATCCGGAGGTGATCGGACCGTCCATTAAAAGACTGATCAGACAGATAACGGGTACGAACTAGCACGGAGGTTAATTCAGATTTGATATCTGATGTGGTTTTATATAGCGGGGTTAAATATATTTGAGATTCGATGATCTTGGTCGTACGTCGCGGGATCGATCAAACGGTGATCACACAGAGAAGTGCATATGGTTTAACAGTTCGAGCAGACCCAATAGTTTATGGAATGGAGTTGATTCTTTTTCAGGTCCGATTTTGTGCATTTGAGTGGGACCGACACCCATTGGTCGAATTTAATTATGTTCTATCGTTTGCTGATTCGCTGGGTTCTTTGCGAAATCCAAAAATGAGAATGCGTCTGATAGAAGTTGTGGGCATAAACCACGGGTATTGATAGGTGTTTGTTATATGTATGGGTTTATCGCCTGAGTGTGATTTTAACTCCATCAATTTGTGTATATGTATCTTATGGTTACATGCTCATTAAAAATGGAGTGTCATTTCATATCCAAATATTAAAAAATAGTGGCAAACTCTCAAGAAAATATTTCCATTCACCTTGGTGCAAAAGAGACTTTTATTTTTAATGACCAATGTGACAATGTTCCAATTTCATGAGATTTTTAGAACTGCAAGTGTCATCCTCAAAGGAACCATCAAGATGTAGCAATGCATATTAAGTATGCATGAGAGGCTCAAGTCACAACATGCACCCACACCCACTACTCACATGAAAATCCATTGTAGCACCATGAGGAATAAACAGCCAAGTCACATCACATACATCATTGTTGTGATATATCTCAATGTTGTTTCTTAGAAAATGTTGATTGTAATGGAGGTTGATGGTTCTCCACTTAGGAAATCTCTTAAGACACTGGAAGTTCCTCCATTGTTGGTTCCCATATGAATTCATGATTTAATTTTTCTTCTACTACCATCTTTGTCTCAATTGTACTAGTTTGGAGAAGTGAATATAATATAAGGAACTGTTGAACACACTCGAACACAACTTTGGAAACATGAAGAAGCTCTGCAAGAAATAAGAAAAAAAATTGTAGGAATTTCTTAGAGGTTGGAAGCTCTGGACATGGCAGGTGGACCAGGAAGTATTACTGGTGAAGTTTTGCTATATGAACACCTTCATCTAAAACTATTAGTAGACTTGTTCCACGTAGTTATGCTTAAATTTGTCAATAATGAGAATGTGGCCCTCTTGCATGATGATAAGTTTGGTCCTTAGGCTCACCTCAACAACTTGGGGACCTCTTTGTGCCAACCTAGAACTGAACTATTCCTCTTCTTAAAATTGTGATGTCAAAACTTACTCCATAGTAGAAATTTGTATCGTCGACATTTTGAGTCTAAACCAAGACCCATCGTCAAGACAAAGATCGAGGAGAAGTCAATGAAACTTGTATAATATAAATAGAGATATTGAGCAATGAAAATTAGCTGAAAGTATGCAATTAATTAAAATATTTTAGCTATAAGTTGAAAATATTTGTAAATATTATTTTAAATATATTGATTTAATTATGAAAAAAATATTAGCTTAATATAGTAGAATCAATTAACATAAACATGAATTAAATGTATTGATTTAATATAAGTAGAATGAATTAATATTAATTTACATATGCATTAATTAAAATTAATATATTTAAATATATTGATATATTTAAATGTTAATTTAAATATTTAAATAATAAATAAATGCATATTAATTAAAATATAAGATGTATGTAAAAGAAAATGTTTAATTATTATAGATTACTAAGGCTAATATATAATAGCTATCTTAGAATTTTTAATATTATTAATTTGTTTAAGTAATTAGGGTAGTTTTAATTGAATTAAGTTAAATTAAGTTAATTTATTAATGTAATAGAACATTATTATAACTTAAATTATTTTTTTCCTAAATTAATATCATTAATGGTTAATGATATTAATTAAAGAATAGAAGGGGCAAAGGTGTTTAAGGAATGAGGATTGGAGATTATAGTTTTGCATGAGTAAGGTGACTCAACTCACGATAACTTCAATCTCATTGTTTTTGTTGAGATTGTAGGGATGCCTCATGATTTCCAGATCCTCGCACATCTTTCTTTTATAATAATGATTTTCCTTGACAATTATTTCAACATCTTCTAGTCATACATGGTGACTAGTCTTAGGAGAATGTTCTCCAAGCGCTAAGGATCTAATTCTCCCATTCTTGATATCTGCAACATGTTCATTAAGTCTGGTTTTCAAGGATATTCATGTTTCTCCAATGTAACAATTATTGCATAAGCACTTGACTTTATAAACACCTTTTTGTTGGAAATGATATAGTCCATCTTTTACAAATGTCATCATACGCTCAAAAATATCCACGGCTTTTCACAAGATAGGTATGCCTTTATTTCTAAGAACTTTGGCTAATTTATCAGTAACACCTTGGATGTAAGGGAGTTACGCCTTTCCATTAAGGAATTCACTATTGTTAAATCTTGCATCCATTTATCATTATGACTTAATAGAGAATTTCCCCTATGATGATTGCATTGGTTGTTGATCACTCAAGGGAAAACTTCAAAACTTACATATGTTTAGCACAACATCATGCTTTTCTTTTATTTTAGGCATGTTTCACCTATCTCTCTTATGCCAACAAATCCTTCAGGCATTTATTTTTGATCTATTCTTTAAGATTTTCTATCATAAGACCTTCCCTCTTTGTCTTCTTCATTTCAATCCCATGTAGCTAAACCTCCATTGTCTTGCATCTATGTTTACTTTAGCATCGTCGGGACTGGATATCATTAGACATCCTTTTGTACCTTCCTCTGTAATGATCTATATTATGTTCAACTACCTTGTGGCTTCTCACTACAAGTATCACACCCTCCCATTTGACCCTCACTTTGCTTTGAATTAAGGTGCACACAACCACCTCACATGGCTATCATGGGGAACGTAGATGAGGGGACCACTCTTAGTTGGGATCTTAGACCAATGTATAGGCCTCTACTGTACACTACTAGCAATATATCTTCATAGCTAGAAGAAAGAAAATTAATGTATTCGAATACAAAAGAAGAGTGGAAAGATGTTTCCTTTGAAACATAAAAGGTTAAGAAAAACATTACACATTGGATTCCAAGCTTGGGAAGCACTCATTAAAGATAGATACAATATATGTAGACTATTTACCTCTACTAGGAAAATGAATACCATAATGGGAAAGGCCCTAGTAGAACAAAGTGAAGCAAAACATGAGATCCTACTCTTTATAGATGCTTTGTAACTATAGGTGACAATCTTGAACCACAAGGGGACTACCCTCACCAAGAGGGTAGTAGATTTGAAATGATCAATCAATGATGAAGAGAATGATGAACCTTCAACTAAACAAGTAGATTCCCCCTAACATAATGCTTAGACTATTTATTTTTGTTTTTACACTTCAAAGCAGGCTATTTAACCTCCTTACTAGCTTTAATATTAAGCCTATTAGAAGGACCATAACCATTATACACACTCCAATAAGATGAAATTTGATATATTACTACTCACAAGATCATTCTCAATCTTGAAATGATACAACATAATATTAAAAGTTGAAAAAGATATTAAAGGATAAATATTATTTAAAAAAAATATAATAAGTTACATTTGTTAATACTTGAAACAAAAATTTAATAAAAATAAATATTCTTCTAACAAAATCATTAAATTCATAATTACTCCATTTTTTTCAAAATAATAAAATTATAATAATTTATCTAAAAATTCAATTTTGTGTATATCAATTAACACTACTATTAAAAAAAATTACAAAAATAATAACACTAAAAAAAACACTAATAATTAACTCATAGTAATTCTATATAATAAAAACATTTTAATGAAAAATAGTAGTATTTAAGACAAAATGACATTACACTTCCATGGAATCCAAACACTCTAGGAACACAACTATAAACATAGATTCATTTTTGGCGAAACAAATATTAACTAAAAATATCCAGGGCATACTTTTATGTTTTAAATACACATGCTTCAAAATATATTTTCAAACATGAATGTTGCTTTTAGTAAGCTCGGCTTGCTGATATATTGGAATATAATTAATCTCAAATCTGTAGTTGTAATGCTTCACAGTAAAAAAATATTTTCATGCAGAAACACAACATGTCCGTTTCTTCTTCAAACTTTTGAAGAAAAGGATCAAATTATTACTTGGTTTTACCATTTAAATCTCGTCCAATACATTTCAATATTAAGCCTATTAGAAGGACCATAACCATTATACACAATCCAATAAGATGAAATTGGATATATTACTACCCACAAGGTCATTCTCAATCTTGAAATGATCCAACATAGTATTAAAAGTTGAAAAAGATATTAAAGGAAAAATATTATTTAAAAAAAAATATAATAAGTAAGCTCGGCTTGTTGATTGTCACGATCCCAACAATAAATATGCAAAAATAAAAAAAAATTACAGTTTGTTTAAACCTTACCGCCACCCTTCTATTCAAACATGAATACACATATGTAAATGGTATCGTTTCTTAATTAATATACGACCTACTATATATACAAGAAACTTAACAACATGCATGCCCAACCCTTGACATAACACTATACGGGTTACGCATTTGTGGCTTTTGGAATTAATGGATAAGTCAAAGGGTCGGTTCATCCACCGGATAGTTTGTCCTGACCTGCTCCGGCGCCAGGTGGTTGACGGAAGTTTAAATGGCTCTCACCAACCCTTGCCAGGTGGCATGGCATAGCAGTGAGGCCATGTGATTCCTCAGATGTCGCACTATTGATCTTCGCGCCCAGACTCCCGCTTGATTCAACGGTGGGGATTTGCTACCCACATCTAAGGGCTCAAACTCGTTCAAGGGTTTGGAGGGTTGGTTCATATTCCACCGGGTCACTCATTTTGGTTCATTTGCGTATGTGAGACTGTCTTGTGATGCCGAATCCTCCACTGCTCGGCTGGTTCCTCCTCTGCACCGATTGATAGGTTCTGCGTTGCTGTGGTTCAGGTATAAACCATAACTGTTGCCTGCCACGCTTACCCGTTTACTCTTCTATTGTTCAGATATATACTGTGCGTTTATTTTTCTCAGGATTTGTCTGTTTGGGTTACTATGCTCATGGACTAACTTCGGGTGTATTTGCCGGTGTACAGGCGGGTTGCAGCTACGGCCTTCCTACCGCTCGCGGAATGACCATGCCGCCTCATTGCGCTCTCAGGTATGAAATCATCTCTCGTCTGGATGTGGAGCCTGAGATTTACTCTGAATGGTAAAGGGTTTTATACATATGAGAGTTGTATAGCATTTTTTGGCCAGAGGAGTCCCTCATGGCGCTCATTTTTACTTGTCTCAGGGTTTCTGCAATCGATCCAAACCCCTGGGTTATGGTTTGCGGTCGTCCATTCCATGCCGGAACCTGTGCATCGTTTTGATTTATTTAGGCTAATGTTAAATGCGGTTTCTGGCATTATATGCCCGGTTGTTGTATGTACATTTGATTAATGGGTTCTCGGCCTCCATGCCTGAACTGGGTTAAATTTGAAGATTGAACGCTCGCCCCTTTTGTTCTCATGTTTATAGAATGTTTAATAGATACGCTCAGATTGTCATCTTTGCCTTTGAAGAACTGTAATGTATTTATCAGTCCTCGGGACATTACAATGCATTGTTTCGCTGTACATGTTAATGGTTATTCACATAGTTTTGTTTAATATGCTTATCCGTATACTGTGCATACGATAATTATATTTCTACAGTCGGTCGAGTTTGTTATTAATGGTCGTCTTCTGCTGTTTACGCCATTATTCTTGCTTACAGTAATATGCCATTAAGCTCGCTTACAGTGATAAGGTTTATTATTATTTCCATATTTACAGAGTTGAGCTATTCTGATATAGGGTTTAATCAGTATAGCAAACATAAATATTTTGATTCACTATATCTAACTGTACCTACAGCAAGGTACGCGGCCGTTTACCCACGGCTAGGTGTTTTGCTTTGAGATGATGTATTTTTCGGCTTTCAGTAGTATTTGTATTTGTTTCTTTGTGCGCCTTAGCCGGATTAGTCCTGGCGTAGCATAGCACGATATATACTGAGATTTGTTGCAATGCATGCTACAAGATGCGAATGTAGTCTTTGAACCCTCGGTGCAGGGGTCCTCTGTCTAGTTTGTATTAATGTTTCGTTATTTAATATTCACGGCACTGGTATTTAAAATGTATCTCTCAACTGCTCTTTCCATTCTAGCTGGGGGCTATGCCGTGTAGATACTAGTTTGTTATACTGTTCTACATAACTTCTAATGTTCTGTACAAACTTCTATGGGCCTTTCAGGACCGCATTTGGTATTTTTGTGCTGTTATATATGTATATTGAGATTCGTTTACAACAGATAGTTTCCATCATTTACCATCTTTAACAGCTAGTTTCCAGATATTTATTTAAACTGTAACATACTATCTTTATTTCACAGATATTCCACTGTCATATTTCTCTTAACATTTAACTGTTAAAAGAGACTCAGACTCAAACTGTCTCTTCTATCTATATACTCAGTATACCGTTTACTTTTATTTAATCTTTGTAATAAACTCGTACCTGGTCTGCCAGTTACAGGAATTGGCGCTCCAGAAGTTCACCTGCATTTCATGCTTGCTCTTGTCCACCCAACCTTGAGATCCATCATCACGTTGGATTCTCCCCCCGAGCTATCTTGCAGGCCTACAGCCCTCAACAAGATTCATGCACTTCAGTGCTTGGGTTATCTGGTCCCTACCAGACTTAACCCGTTTTCTAGTTTTTCTTTCCTTTTCTTGGAATTCCCCCCTGTCTGTCCCAACAGCCCCGGGGTTTTCCTTCCCAGGACTTTTCTTGTGTGAAAGGGTAGTTTCTTCAGTTTCATAACTGATTCCTTTTCTTTTAAAAATCCTCCACAAAGAGGCTGCCAACATTTCAAAAAAATATATTCCAATATATTTAATTTCATAAATAAGATAATGTCATTTAGTAAACAATAATTAACAGCAACTCCACATCAGTTTCTTACCACAGTAACATTCCATATTTACATTTTTCCCGGGGTCATCACATCTCCCCCTCCTGGGATTGGACATCGTCCCGATGTTTATTCCCCTTAAATAAGTCCGGGTAGACTTTTCTAATAAGTTCCTCGTCTTCCCAAGTAGCCTCCTCAGGCCCGTAGTGCTGCCACAACACTTTAACTTGGGTAATAACTCGCTTCGGTAGCCGCACTTCTCTCCGGTCGAGAATGCTCTGTGGTTCGACCAGAACCTCGCCTTCCGGTTCGACCTGCAGACAATCAACACCTTCAGTCAGTTTCTGTTGAGCATATCTGCATAATCAAAACAACCGGATTAATTCTTACCCGAACATCTTGCCATCTGATCACATGTTTAGGTTCGTATACATATTTCTTTATAACAGAAACGTGGAAAACATTGTGAATCTTAATATGACTTGGCAAGGCGAGTTGGTAAGCCACCGACCCCACTCTAGCCAAGATCTGAAAAGGTCCAAAGTACCGAGGAGCCAGCTTGGCGCACCCACTCCATTGCAGTGTGCTTCTTCTGGCTTGGATCCTCACAAACACATGGTCACCAACCTGATATTCTTTGAATCTTCTTCTTCTGTCCGCAAAACTTTTCTGTCTGTCCTGCGCAGCCTTTAAAATGGCACGCACCCTTTTCACCATGTCTTCCATTTCTTTAAGCATTTCCGGACCCAAACTCAGCTTATCCTCAGGTCCACCCCAACTTGAGGGTGTGCGGCGTTTTTGCCCATACAGGACCTCAAAGGGACTTAGCTGTGTCGACGTGTGATATCCATTATTATATGCAAATTCAACCAGGTGTAAATACTCTTCCCATTGGTTTGGTTTCAACATCACATATGCCCTCAACATATCTTCCACCACCTGATTCACTCGTTCGGTTTGACCATCGGTCTGCGGGTGATAGGCCGTCCTAAAGTTCAGCTGTGTTCCTAACTCAGCAAACAACGTCCTCCAAAAAGTGGACGTGAACTTTACATCACGATCTGATATGATTATTTTCGGCAGTCCATGCAGTCTGAACACATTCTGCATGAAGAGGTGAGCAATTTGCACAGCCTTATAAGTGGACTGCACGGGTATGAAGTGTGCCGCTTTACTCGACTTATCAACCACCACCATTATGGAATCATTGTTTTTCTTTGTCCGTGGCAAACCGGTTATAAAATCCATGGAAATGGTTTCCCATTTCCACTCCGGAATTGGCAAAGGTTGTAACAACCCGACCGGATGCAAATGTTCTGCCTTAATCTGCTGGCACTCCAAACACCGCGCCAAATACTCAACTACATGCTTCTTCATTCCTGGCCAATAATATTCTTTCCTAAGTGCAGTGACCATCTTTTGGTATCCTGGGTGGCCAGTGTAGTGGCTGATGTGGAATTCGTCCAAAATCAGATTCTTAAGGTCATTCTGGTCAGGTACATACAGTCTTTTATTAAAATACATCATTCCCGCACCATCTAATGTGTATCCTTACTGTACTCTTCCATTAACTGATTGTTGTACCTGCTGTTTTATTTGTTGGTACTCAGCATCTTAATTTGCTGCGGTTTTTATTTGCTCAAACAGAGAATTCCGCCACTTGCTGACCGAAAGTTCACATAAACACTGCACCTTTCGACTTAATGCATCAGCCACCCGGTTCTCTTTAACTTTTAACTGTTTAATCTCGAAATCGAATCCACTTAGGAAATCTGCACAACGGCCTTGTCTTGCATTCAGGGTAGGTTGGCTGAAGTAATTTGTCAAGCTGTGATGATCCGTTAGTAACAGAAATTTTCTCCCCAGGAGATAATGTCGCCACATTTTCAGCGCATGAATAACAACTGTTAACTCTAAGTCATAAGCAGAGTATTTCTGCTCATGATCTTTTAGTTTTCTCGATTCATACGCAATTACTTTCCCTTCCTGCATTAATACTCCTCCCACACCCTCCTTACTTGCATCGGTACACACCACGTAATCCTTATTAGGATCAGCTATACTCAAGATGGGTGCGGTGGTGAGTAAATGTTTCAACCGTTCAAAGCTCTGCTGACACTCTGGTGTCCACTTAAATACCTTCCCCTTTTTCTGTAAGGAAGTGATAGGGTATGCTATCCTCGAGAAACCTTCCACGAATCTTCTATAATAGCCAGCTAGACCCATAAAGGACCTGATATCAGCTACATCCTTGGGTATGGGCCATTCCATGATAGTCTTTATCTTCTCAGGATCCACTGCAATCCCTTCTTTGGTAATCACATGGCCTAAATATTGGATTTCTTCCTTGAAGAAGTCACACTTACTAAACTTAGCGTATAGCTGGTGTTCTCAGAGAGTTTGCAACACCACCCTAAGGTGCTCTTCGTGTTCTTCCTGGGAACGAGAATATATCAGAATATCATCGATAAATATCAGCATGAATTTGTCCAAAAACCTGTGAAACACGCTGTTCATCAAACACATAAAGGTGGCAGGTGCATTGGTCAAACCAAAAGGCAACACCACAAATTCGTAGTGCCCGTAGCATGTTCTGAAAGCGGTTTTGGCAATGTCCTCTTCTTTAATCCTGATCTGATGATAACCAGATCGCAAATCGATCTTGGAGAATACTTTTGCCCCCTTCACTTGATCAAAGAGTTCATCAATCTGAGGCAAGGGGTATTTATTTTTTATCGTGAGCTTATTCAGCTGACGATAGTCTATGCACATACGGAGAGTTCCATCTTTCTTTTTAACAAATAATACTGGAGCTCCCCATGGTGATACACTAGGGCGGATATAATTCTTATCCAACAGCTCTTGTAGTTGCATTTTTAATTCTGTTAATTCTGGTACGCTCATTCAGTATGGTGCCCGTGACACCGGTGCTGCTCCTGGTGTTAGCTCTATAGTAAAATCTATATCCCTTTTAGGGGGCAGCCCCGGTACCTCCTCAGGAAAAACATCCGCAAATTCCTGTACCAACGGAATATTGTCCAGTGCAGATGTTTTGTCTTTCTGGTTTGCATAGCCGACTTGAATAGCGTAAATTTGACATTTCTTTCTGAGACATTTAGCTAGCTGGGATGCAGTAATAGGTCGGATCTGTACGGGGTGTTTGATCCCCTACAACTCCTGCTGCTTTCCCAAGTCATCCTTATAGTAGATGGTTTTGGTCTTGCAATTTACCAATGACCAGTGCTTTTCCAGCCAATCCATACCAATCAAGATGTCGTATGAACCCAATGGGAGTACATTCAGATCTGCTGTTATTGGCTGTCCAACTATGCTTAAAGAGTAATTACTAATTTTGGCCAAGACTCGTCTCTTAGCTCCCGTAGCTAGCTGTACCAGCCATGGATTCCTGAACCTTTCAGATTGTAACTTACACTACTCTACTATTTTTGGGCTAACATAACTTAAAGTAGCTCCTGGATCAATAAGAACAGCTATAGAAAGATTTGAAATTTTACCTTCAAACTCCACCATGGTCGGCTGGTATTCTGTTTGACGATCATCCAAGGCTGCGTTAATCCTTGGTACGCTATGCACCACTTCCCCAACGGTCGATGCTTCGTGGATCTGAGATATCTGATCCACTCCTTTTCGCTGCGGGCAGTTCTTAACATAGTGCGGTCCTCCACAACCCCAACATTGGACTGGAGGTCTGGCCATCCCTTCAATATCCGACCTGGCAGGTGGTTGACTTATCCTGCTCTCACTTGGCTTAGCCCGGAAAGTACTTTTTGTTACATTTCTGCTAACCTGTCCCTTGCCAGCACCCTTACTGCCATTACCACGACTCCCTTTATTATTACCAGCAATTCTGTTACCCTTTCTTTCATTCCATCTTTTATTTGAAATGTCTCCTTTTTGTTTGTTCTGTTGGTAACAGATTCTTGCCTTACGAATAGCCTCATCCATTGTTCTGGGATTGTCGAACTCAATTCATTCTCTTATAGAGGCAGGTAGGCTGCTCACAAATCTCTGCACCTTGGCCTTCTCCTCCTTAATATATGGCACATAGCGAAGCAGGGAAGTAAAGCGGTTAATGAACTCGTCCATAGACTGTTGTCCTAGTCGTAAATCATGGAATTCCCGTGCTTTCTCATCATAGAAACGCTCGGTTAGATATCTCTCCTTGAAGTATTTCTGAAACTTTTCCCACGTTATGTTCTGCTCACTCACTCCTTTAACAATCTTGGTTTCTTCCCACCACAGGGTTGCTTTGCCTTGTAGCTGGAAGATGGCCAGTCGTGCCTTCAAATTATGATCATACTCATACAGCTGGAAATACTTGTTCATGTTAATTAACCATGCCTCCGCCGCTTCTTCCTGTTCCCCATCGAAATATGGAGGTTTAATTTTTCGAAATTCTCCCTGTAATTCCATCTTCTATCGTTTTGAGGTCTGCTGTTCTAGTACATTATCAGAATGGTCCTCCTTTTCCTCTGAATTTTCAGGTGCAATTTGATAATTTCGTTCTTCTGTTGCCCTTTGCTATTCTGCACTGGGATTAGCTAACGGTGGATTTTGTCTGTCCGACAAACTCTTCAGTATTCTTTCCTACTCCACCGTCAATCGCGCATTGTCTTCTCGCAGACGTGCTATCTCATTTTTCAGTTCTTGAACAGTTTCTAATATCGCCAGATTGGTACCACGTGTCTCTTCACCAAGCTGTACCCACAGCTCTGGGTTTTCCCGAAGAATGCTGTCAGCTCCCTGCATTTCCTCTACTTCTATTGTTGACTGTTAGCTGATTATTGTTTCTGTATTACCTCCTAATTAATAGAACAAGAGAACCAGTCAGTTAAATTAATTCTTCCTCATATATATATAAGATAATCATCCGTGCAGCTGGATCTTACTGCTCCAGAGGCCACAGTATTGGAACTCTGCTCTGATACCACATTGTCACGATCCCAACAATAAATATGCAAAAATAAAAAAAATTTACGGTTTGTTTAAACCTTACCGCCACCCTTCTATTCAAACATGAATACACATATGTAAATGGTATCGTTTCTTAATTAATATACGACCTACTATATATACAAGAAACTTAACAACATGCATGCCCAACCCTTGACATAACACTATACGGGTTACGCA
Source organism: Pinus tabuliformis (assembly GCA_031772625.1). Taxonomy (NCBI): domain Eukaryota; kingdom Viridiplantae; phylum Streptophyta; class Pinopsida; order Pinales; family Pinaceae; genus Pinus; species Pinus tabuliformis. The sequence continues at coordinate 990,634,596 of CM062807.1, read as the reverse complement.
TTTGTGGCTTTTGGAATTATGGATAAGTCAAAGGGTCGGTTCATCCACCGGATAGTTTGTCCTGACTTGCTCCGGTGCCAGGTGGTTGACGGAAGTTTAAATGGCTCTCGCCAACCCTTGCCAGGTGGCCTGGCACAGCAGTGAGGCCATGTGATTCCTTGGATGTCGCACTATTGATCTTCGCGTCCAGACTCCCGCTTGATTCAACGGTGGGGATTTGCTACCCACATCTAAGGGTTCAAACTCGTTCAAGGGTTTGGAGGGTTGGTTCATATTCCACCGGGTCACTCATTTTGGTTCATTTGCGTATGTGAGACTGTCTTGTGATGCCGAATCCTCCACTGCTCGGCTGGTTCCTCCTCTGCACTGATTGATAGGTTCTGCGTTGCTATGGTTTAGGTATAAACCATAACTGTTGCCTGCCACGCTTACCCGTTTACTCTTCTATTGTTCAGATATATACTATGCGTTTATTTTTCTCAGGATTTGTCTGTTTGGGTTACTATGCTCATGGACTAACTTCGGGTGTATTTGCCGGTGTACAGGCGGGTTGCAGCTACGGCCTTCCTACCACTCGCGGAATGACCATGCCGCCTCATTGCGCTCTCAGGTATCAAATCATCTCTCGTCTGGATGTGGAGCCTGAGATTTACTCTGAATGGTAAAGGGTTTTATACATATGAGAGTTGTATAGCATTTTTTGGCCAGAGGAGTCCCTCATGGCACTCATTTTTACTTGTCTCAGGGTTTCTGCAATCGATCCAAACCCCTGGGTTATGGTTTGCGGTCGTCCATTCCATGCCGGAACCTGTGCATCGTTTTGATTTATTTAGGCTAATGTTAAATGCGGTTTCTGGCATTATATGCCCGGTTGTTGTATGTACATTTGATTAATAGGTTCTCGGCCTCCATGCCTGAACTGGGTTAAATTTGAAGATTGAACGCTCACCCCTTTTGTTCTCATGTTTATAGAATGTTTAATAGATACGCTCAGATTGTCGTCTTTGCCTTTGAAGAACTGTAATGTATTTATCAGTCCTCGGGACATTACAATGCATTATTTCGTTGTACATGTTAATGGTTATTCACATAGTTTTGTTTAATATGCTTATCCGTATACTGTGCATACGATAATTATATTTCTACAGTCGGTCAAGTTTGTTATTAATGGTCGTCTTCTGCTGTTTACGCCATTATTCTTGCTTACAGTAATATGCCTTTAAGCTCGCTTACAGTGATAAGGTTTATTATTATTTCCATATTTACAGAGTTGAGCTATTCTGATATAGGGTTTAATCAGTATAGCAAACGTAAATATTTTGATTCACTATATCTAACTGTACCTACAGCAAGGTACGCGACCGTTTACCCACGGCTAGGTGTTTTGCTCTGAGATGATGTATTGTTCGGCTTCCAGTAGTATTTGTATTTGCTTCTTTGTGCGCCTTAGCCAGATTAGTCCTGGCGTAGCATAGCACGATATATACTGAGATTTGTTGCAATGCATGCTACAAGATGCGAATGTAGTCTCTGAACCCTCGGTGCAGGGGTCCTCTGTCTAGTTTGTATTACTGTTTCGTTATTTAATATTCACGGCACTGGTATTTAAAATGTATCTCTCAACTGCTCTTTCCATTCTAGCTGGGCGCTATGCCGTGTAGATACTAGTTTGTTATACTGTTCTACATAACTTCTAATGTTCTGTACAAACTTCTATGGGCCTTTCAGGACCGCATTTGGTATTTTCGTGCTGTTATATATGTATATTGAGATTCGTTTACAACAGATAGTTTCCATCATTTACCATCTTTAACAGCTAGTTTCCAGATATTTATTTAAACTGTAACATAATATCTTTATTTCACAGATATTCCACTGTCATATTTCTCTTAACATTTAACTGTTAAAAGAGACTCAGACTCAAACTATCTCTTCTATCTATATACTCAGTATACCGTTTACTTTTATTTAATCTTTGTAATAAACTCGTCCCTGGTCTGCCAGTTACAGAAATTGGCGCTCCAGAAGTTCACCTGCATTTCATGCTTGCTCTTGTCCACCCAACCTTGAGATCCATCATCACGTTGGATTCTCCCCCCGAGCTATCTTGCAGGCCTACAACCCTCAACAAGATTCATGCACTTCAGTGCTTGGGTTATCTGGTCCCTACCAGACTTAACCCGTTTTCTAGTTTTTCTTTCCTTCTCTTGGAATTCCCCCCTGTCTGTCCCAACAGCCCCGGGGTTTTCCTTCCCAGGACTTTTCCTGTGTGAAAGGGTAGTTTCTTCAGTTTCATAACTGATTCCTTTTCTTTTAAAAATCCTCCACAAAGAGGCTGCCAGCATTTCAAAAATATATATTCCAATATATTTAATTTCATAAATAAGATAATGTCATTTAGTAAACAATAATTAACAGCAACTCCACATCAGTTTCTTACCACAGTAAAATTCCATATTTACATTTTTCCCGGGGTCATCACACTGATATATTGAAATACAATTTGATCTCAAATCTGTAATTGTAATGCTTCACAGTAAACAAATATTTTCAAGAAGAAACCCAACATGTCCGTTTCTTCAAACTTTTGAAGAAAAGGATCAAATTATTACTTGGTTTTACCATTTAAATCTCGTCCAATACATTTCACTATTATAAAATCATAATAATATAAAATGAAAACACAATGATAATTATTTAAAATATACAAATTTACTAAAAACGTTAGGGAAAGGCATTAATACATAACTGAATAGCAAACTTCATAAAATCCATTATAATCACACTTATGTATGGAACCCTAAAGAGAAACTTTCGACAAAACTTTGAAAAATCACGTAATTTGAGATGGTCAATACTTGCCCATTACGTAAAGTCCAATGCCTCTCTGGCTATGGCCTACATCGGCCTTATCTTTTTAATTGATCTCATGGCTGCACCTACTTCAATTCAGTAAGGACCACATTCTTGCTGTGGGAATCCATCATTTATACTTTCTTTCGAGCTTTTAAATGAATAAAAAAAAATTCTAAGGAGAGATTATCATGAAAAGTGTTATTACTTGGTAGAATCTTGCCTGGGATGTTTTTATCAAATTTCCCAGGGATGCTCTTATCAATTTTTCCAACCTGAGGTTTCTTCAAGATAGTCTCATCAGAATTTATATTAGATCGATTACACAATAGAACAATGGAGTAAATATGAAAATGAGGGGTAATAAAGGTGAGAAAAAATATCATGTTACATCTTTTATTTATTATGGTTTTGTTTTGGATAAATTAATCTCACAAAAATTTATAGATAAAATATAATAGAAAAATAAATTTAATAATTTATTTAGTAAAGAATTTAAATATTACACGAAAACAATTCATTTAATGATATATTTTTTTATATTTTTAAAAAACTGTGAACAAAAATGGACATGGAAAAACTTATTTCATAAGACAAATTCAAAAAAAAATTAGAATTATGGAAAATTTAAAAAGAAGATTACTCATTATACATAATCTTCACCTATTGTCATAACTGAAATATAATTTTTATGTAACTCAATTTTTTTAATAAAAAATATATATAAATTTACCAAAATAGGATCATAATGTATTAAAATTGTATTCAAAGTAACCATTTTTTGTCTGCACCAAATAAAATTTACAATTTTAACAATGCACGTAAAGTGTTGACCACTTTAACATTTCATCTCATTATTAAGAGTTTTATAATTGTTGAATTGAGGATTCTTTGATCTATAACAGTTATAAGCATGTAGAAAACATTTGTCAACGTGTTTCCAACCAACCAGTGTGGTTTATCATGAGGACAACCAGTGTGGTTCATCGTGAGGACAAGTTGAAGAGTCAGATCATGGCTGCATATTAAATAGGGAGAGTATATCTTCCAAACGGCTAGGTGTGACCATCAACGACTATATAAAAACGGCTAGATTTGTAATATTATATTAAAATATTCTTATAATGTTAATCATGAGTTAATAAGTCAAAAGTTAATAACTAATAGTAATAATAAATAATATAATATTATAATCATAGTTAATAATTTTCTTCTTAATAATTAATTTAATAATAATTCCTTTCTGCAATGTTAAATCTCATGACTTCATAAATATGTTTAATATATAAAATATTAACAAATGAGAACTCTAGCACCCAAAGTTATAGTTGGGATGCCCGAACAATGTGCTAACCTCTAGATTTTTACTCAACCATGGTGGAATTTCAAGTTATTTTACATTTTCTTACTCAAGTTATAAATTCTTACTCATTTAACCTTTAATGTTTTGAGTTATAAATCCTTATTCATCTAGTCATAATAGAAGAATGACTTTTGGCAAAAAAAATTATTGTTTATTTTTTAATTTAATTTTTTGAGAATTTAGTAGAGATTTATTGAAATTATAAGTTTAACCAGTGAACTTTTTATAATAAAAGTGTTCTCGGTTTCTGAAAGAATGAATCTATATATAATCAAAAAATCAATTTAAACAACACACATCATGATTTGACCATAATTATTTTTGCAAATTTTTTTCTAAAAATCTACCAATTTCTTAAAATTTTATATAATCAATCTTTTTAAAATATTAATTAAAAAAAATCCTTACATTTTAAAATATTAATTAAAAATTACAAGAAATTGTTCACAGTTATGGCAACATGGAAATTGATCAATTTTGAGGGTTACTGTATTCAAATTCCAACCATCATATAACCATGCGAACTTCAATTATTTACTTCCTTACAGTGAAATCTAGAAATCTATGAAATCTAATGAATTCTATGTACATAGAGGAGAAAATGAATTCTACGTATATAGAGGACAAAACCTTTTGTTTTGGATTCTGAACCAACTAGATCCAATCCCCTTGAAGCTGGAACAGTGAGACTTGTGTGACCATGAACAGTGAGATCAGTCAGACTTATATTTGGAGAAGATGGAATCATGTAGCCTTCAAAAGTAGATACCCCGAGAAACCTCCTCGCCAGAAACCTCTCGGACACCTTAACAGTCGAAAAGTTCAAGCAAATCTATTCAGAGGTTGTGAATCCTGTGATACTATTGTAAAGGAGTACGTAACTACCTCACATTAACAAAGATAAGACCAGATTCCACGTTGAAAAGCAGGTTATCGAATTTCATTCCCAAGTTGAGAAACCTCTTGGATACCTTCACAGGCCATGTCTCTGTCCATCTCCTCCGGAATCGATAGAGTGATATCGCCGGTGGACTTCACATAATCTGCGGAAAGGGAAAAAGCGAATGTGCAGTCTAATGGATGATCCTTTATCTCCAAGTCTCCGTCTAATATTCGCACCACTGCTCCCATTGAAGGTCTTAAAGCAGAATTGCTTTGAATACACCATAACCTTTATAATCCTATATGTCTCCAGTGGAAATATCTCATAATTACACAAAGCTTTAGCTCTCAAGCTATCTAGTTCTCAGTACAAGCTCTCACTACTGCTCATAGATAGAATAGACAACACATATAGCTTCCTTCCATCCTCCAATCCTCCTATTTCCTTGTGCAGTTTCTCCTAGGCCCTCCAGCTGCAACTTGTGTGATTCTCACCTCACACACAACACTGACCTCCGAAATAACTACACAATCTTGAAGGATATAATTCCTTCTACATGGATGAGTTTCCTTTATAGGAAAATTCCTCTAACTCATAGTACGTTGTCCCTTCCTTTAATCTCAACTGGGTCCCTATCTGAACTGACATGCATGAGTTATTTATGAGAGAATATTCAGTTATCTAGAGAACACTAGTTGCATGCATGCATGCATTAACTGACATAACTCACAATTAGTTCCTCAAACTGTTTGGAACTAATTTAACTGGACTTAACTCAGCTAACTAAGCTAACTAATTAAAACACAAATACAACGCATCCTTATCTCCCTAATTAAGGGATAACTTCCTCAATCAAAGGTATAACTGTTGCATGTCTTCACCTAGACTTCATGTTTGATTTTCTCCAACTAATTAACTCAAGATGAATTAATTACTTATTTCTCAAACAACTAGTGAGACTAAATTCGAATTTTAATTCTCAATTTTAATTCAGGGACTAATTAAAATTGGAATATTTCGTAAAATGCTATTTTTAGCATTCTTATTTTTTGTTATTTCCAACAGAATTGGAGTATATCCTGAAATGCTATTTTTAACATTTCTATTTTTAGCATTTATTGTTGCTATTTTCAACAAAAAGACACTGCCAATGTTACATACAAACTTCAAACTTCCCTGTACAAGGAAGTTTCATACTATATAATGAAAATGTCATTTTACGTACAAAATGATGCAACTTCACTGTCAAAGAGTGTTCATATCTTCTGTCTCCATTGTGAAATTCACTTTGTGTGCTTCTATCATGTACTCTTGTAGTAGAGATAAAGAATGCCAAGAAGGTTTTTTCTAAGGCATTCTTTGGGGGATGATGTTAGTGGTGATGGACTACTTTGTCCCCTCCTCAGGGCCATTAGTTCAGTGACGTTTCATAGAAACCAATGCGAAGAGGGCTACTTTGCAGACATTGGAAAAATCCTAGGTGAGGTTTGGCTGGCATGGTGAATAGGGGAAGCTTATGCTATGTCATATATCAAGATGTTGAAAGAGAAATGAACAGTGTTTCATTCCATCTACTTGGGTCCCACTTAGTTTCATACTGTTGTGCTGGGTATTTTATTTTCAGCTTCTAGTGTGCTTTTACTATTAACAACAAGCTTCCAAGAAACATTGCTTGGATGCAATTTCAATTTGCAAGTAACTGCAATTGTTCTTTATTTATTTTTCTTAACTTTTGGAAATGTACAAACCTACAAATGTGAATTTCACAATTTACTTTGGCACCATCTATGGAATCTTTGTCATTTAAAACTACAAATGTGAATTGATCAATCTTTGTTAGTTACATGTTTTTTTCTTGGTTATGGAAATCCTTGTGAGGAGAGTATTAGTCCTTGTTTGTATTTAAGAGGAAAGCAAAACAATTACTTTAAATTGTTCTTGCAATTTGCTAGATTTAATTTAAAAACAATGAAATTGATGTTAAAGTGTCCCATGTTTATTGAACATTTCATGTAAATTATTATACTATCATATACATTTGTGGTTGCACTTCTCCCAATTTCATTATACTATCATATACATTTGTGGTTGCAGTTTGTTGAATTTCATTTAAAAATAGTGAAATTGATGTTAAAGTGTTGATGTTGTCACTTAACAAGCTTACACACACCATGTTTTTAGTGGAACTTCCAAATGTTTTTTCATACCAGTAATGTTTCCTTGCATATGATTGTTCTGTTGGGGAGATGATTGCAACCTTCACAGGAATTGATGGGTGTCTTTGTGTTGTGCATTTTTGCCTGCATATGGTTGTTCTGTTGGGGAGTTGATTGCATTCTTCATAGGAATTGATGGGTTCCTATGTGCTGTGCTTGGTAAAACCTCTTCGCTTGGGGAATCAGTGAGGATGATAGTTTCATTGACAGTTTCATTGCGTGTCATCCTTTTGGAGCTAACAAACAACAAGTCATTGATGGCTTCAAGACAACAATTAATTACTTCAATATCAGCATGTATAATGCAATTGTGCACTTGAAGAGGATTCCATTCTTGGAAGGACATCCTCATACTTAGATTACATTAAGTTGTTACTCTTATCGCTTGCTAATGACAATACAGGCAATAGAGTATTGTTATAAGAAGTTATGATGATTTCACAAGTTGACTAGTTTTATCATTTACATTACCATTGTTAGGATTTAGCTTATTGGTTAAACACACTTGCAATCCATATTAAAATGATAGATGTTTCCATAATAGCTAGTGTTGTTATTGATTACTGGATCTTGATTTAGCTAGCATGAGCAAGGAGCTAGTAACTAAGGCTAACGATTACCCAAAACTTGAGCACACTTGATTACCCGCTTAGAGTGTATCATAACATAACCCTTATGAATATGATGATTATCATAGTTAAGCATCACCTCTTGTTGAACTAGTATGATCTATGTTCTATTCCCATATATGAATCCGATTACTTATTAGATATGGATGTCTCTGCTTAGTCTATACGTTCTATTCAGACTCTATCACCTTTGTGTTCATAAGCATGCATACTATCTTGGATAATTCATATCATGATTAGATAAATGAGCCATATCACATTACCTTTTTATCAGAGATATAATGATTAGTTATGTTCAAGCCTTGAATGGGTTTACTTCTTGTATCAAGCTCAGCAAGTACAATGATCGTATTGGAAGAAACTTATGTGAAATGGCTACTCCTTGTTAGATAGGGTTGTATAGAGCTTATTGAAACATACCCATAATCCTGAAACTAGCTATACAACATTGCCTCTCTTATAGAGATTAGTATCATTACCATATACGTTAAATATCAATGGAACTAACCTAATAGGGTTAGTAACTACGACTAGCTTAATGTTCAACTCGCACAGATCAATGTAATTAGAGTAATCAACATAACTACTTGGATTCCCTAGCATAACTATCACTGATCTACTTAGTATTAGCTAACAATGACTGTAATCATACATGTGGTACGTATTAATACAAGGATTTACTTATCACTATCATTTACCTTGTATATGAAAAAGCTTACCTTTGCTATCAATATAATATCTTCTACATCATACTAGTAACTCCATGGTGACTATCCAGAATTAATCAAACCTTGCTCTTAATGGACTCTACTCTCTTGTTCATATCATATTAATAGGGGATACTAGTGAGTGAATACAGCCCATATGTATTGATTATTGAGAATACTAGGATCACCTTTTTCTATTTATTGCTTGTTACTAGCCATGCTTTATTCCATAAGTAGTGGGTACTCAGCTTCTCCTTTGCTTGTACATAGATTACTTATGTTGATGTTCTATAACTACAAATTTTCTTTTGATCTACTTGGTAGACTATGTTCCATATATAAAATGTGCGCGCATAACACTAGTAGGTGTTATGATCACTTATCAACTAATCCCATATGAATTAATATTATCTAACTTGGTGAGCTTAGTTGTGATAAAATAAAGCACAATGTTACTTACTTGATTACCATTAGTACCCACATTTCACTATGATTACCCTAATAGAGATATGCTTGAACACTATCAATGAGCTATCACTGTTACATTATGTTAATTAATGGAGATAGCAGTACCCATGAAGCTTAGAGCATAGATAGCTTAAACCTTTACGTCATAGGATAAGCAATGGTATTCAAGCTATTAGTAACACATAACTATAAACTTAAGTAGTTCTATAGTAATCACGTGTTTTAAGCACTTAGATATTAGATAGCAAGTTACTATGAAACCATGAACAATCCAATAAGTGCCATATCGTACATAAGAGCTTATACAATACATGATGACATATCATTGTTCACATAACCGCTTGCAAGTTAATGAAATGTGATTACAAGATTCAGAGTGATACAAATGTTATGGATATGTAGCTTGCAAAATAATTACCATGAAAGGTCAAGTACAGATTAATGATAGAGCTAGTACAACTTATCTCAGACCAATATAGTTTTATTACCATTAATCTCCATAATACAAGGATGTTTAGTATAAGTACAGCACTATGATCTCACTTGGATTGGTTTGGTATTGTGTTTCCATATTCTATACATACTGCTTATATAAGTGGAATCATTGTATAGCATATAAGGTTACAGTATCTGCATAATCTAAGCGTGTTGATGTTGTAGATCGTATTCATTTCACCAATTCAATAGGTAAAGTACGTGAATCATTACTGTTATTAGTGGCATTAACAAGACCAGTACCGAGTACGAGGAGAAAGCTTGTATAAGAGTAATCTCCATAATGATATCATAACCTATAAGCTCTATACGGGCAAGTAACACCTCTATGAAACCCATTACATTACAAGGCATTGATAGACCCTATCCTTTTCATCATTACTACTATACACGTCATCTTGTTGCTTCTGATCACTATGATTACACATATTGATTACGTATCTACTTATATACCATAAGCTATGTATACTTAACACATAAGGTAAAGCCTAGTGACGTAGGTATTTATAGGGAAAGTTCCTTATTTTGAACACCAAAGCACACCACTCACAAATAGATCACAGATTAGTACACCAGTATTCTTGACGTGGTTAAAACCCTAAAAGAGGGAAATAGTTAATGGCTTGAGCCAACACGACCTCTTCAGGAAATTTATTAATGTAAAAGAAAGAAAATTTACATAAGATTCTCTCATGAATGGTCACTAGACAAATGACCCTCCATGCTCTTTAAATGGAGGTCATGGACCAATCGGGTGTTGCCAAATATTAAGTGTCAACAATACTGTGGAGAGAATGAACTGTTTGATCACTTCATGTCTAGAAAATATCGTGACCGTCGGATTGTAAGTTACAAAAATTACATACTAAAGAAAAACACTTTACCTAATGATACACTAGACCATGTTACACTTAATTATTTCCTATGTGTCGGAATATCCTAACATCCCCCCTTAAGAACAACTTGGGATAGGATTGAAAGATGTACAAATATGACACAATAGGAGAAGAGTGGAGGCCTTAGATCCTATCCCCCCTTAGTGACAACTTCCGGAACTTCAACCATAAATTGAAGTTTAGAAAACTTCACCTCTGTGAGAGCCTCTGTATATATGTCCCCAACTTGATCATCGATTGAAAAATACTTCACTTCAAGAACATGGTCATGAATGAGATTTCTGGTGAAGTGAATGTGTAGTTCAATGTGTTTGTTGCATCGATCTTGGACTAGATCTTTGCATAGTTGAATGGCACTTTGATTATCACATCAAAGTGTGGTTGGATTTTGCTGTATAAAACCAAACTTGGACACGATCTGACAAAGCAACATGGCTTCCTTACTAGCTTTAATGGTGCCACAATACTCTGCTTCTGCTAGAGAAAGATAAATGGCACTTTATTTCTTGCAAGCCCATGTAATAGATCCAGGACCAAGAGTGAAGGCATAACCTGCAGTAGAATTTTGATCATCAAGGTCACCAACCCAATCAGAATCAGTGAAACCAACCAATATAGGAGAGGCTTTTGCACTGTAATGAATCCCAAAATAAATCGCACTTCAAACATAATGAAGTATTCTTTTAGTTTCTTTCCAATGATGTTCATGTGATTTTTACATAAACTAAGCAACAAGGCGAATAAGAAAGGAAAGGTCAGGATGGGTATGGGTCAGATACAAAAGTTTTCCAACAAGCTGGCGGTATAAGGTAGCATCAACTTCAGGGGAGGTACAAGTGACTGAAAGTTTGAATCCAAACTAAAAGGGATTAAGGGTTTCAGTTACAGTCTTCCATGTGAAAGTGGCATATAAGATCACATGCATACTTGGACTAGGAAAGTGAAATACCTTCTTTAGATTGTAATACTTGCAGACCAAGAAAATAATGCAAGTGTCCTATGTATGTCATTTCAAAATTATTTTTAAGGATAGAGTTCACATGGTTTATAAGGTTGGGATTGCTGCTAGTAAGGATAATATCATCAACATAAAAAAAAAAGAATGATTATCGACTTACACATTTGCTTGGTGTAGACAATATTGTTAGAATGACAACTAGAAAATCGAGTATCTAAAAGAAAGTTATCCATTTTAGCATACCAAGCCCGGGGGCTTGTTTGATACCATAAAGGAATCTCTTAAGCCAACATACAAGGCTAGAGTATTTTTGTATAAATCCTGTAGGTTTTTTCATGTAGATTTCTTCAAGCAAGTCCCCATGCAAGAAGTAGGATTTAACATCCATTTGATGGACTTCCCATTTGAAAGAGAAGGCAAGGGAAAGAATAACGTGGATAGAGTTCATTTTGCAAAAGGGGAGAAGGTTTCAGTTTAGTCAATTCCTTCAAATTATTAAAAACCCTTAGAAATAAGATGAGATTTATGTTTATCAACTTTTCCATCTGGTCCAAACTTAGTTTTGTAAACCCATTTGCATCTAACAAGTTGTTTTCCCTTTGGAAGAGGAACAAGGTCCCATGTATCATTTTCCAATAATGAATGATCTTCCTCATTCATAGCTGCGTCCCAATCTGGATGGCTTGAAGCTTTTGTAAAGGTGTTAGGATCATAATTAGCTGAAACTCAAGCCAGTAAAGAAGAGGATCTATCGAAATGAGAACGTGTATGACATTGATCTATAGGATCACCTGCTGCATCACGAGTAGCGCAAACCCATTTTGGAACTTGAGGATTGGAAGGGAGCTCTCGAGAAGGTGGAGCAGGATTATCACCCTCACTGTCATCATCTGAAGAAGTAATATTTTCAAAACTAGAAGAGATAGAGAGAGGTAGCACATCCACTGATCTAGGCTCGTAGACTGATATATTTTTAGAAAAATCTACATATCTTCTAATGATTACATTTTTTGATTTATGTTTAATAAGTATATATCCTTTGACATCTTCAGAATATCCAAAAAAAATACAATTTTCACTCTTAGGTTCTAAGGATTTATGTTTCTCATCTGGAATATGGGCCCATGCTTCACTTCCAAAAACATGAAGGTGACTTACATCTGGATTAATTGAGCTCCATGCTTCTTTCGGAGTGATATTCTTTAAAACCTTAGTAGGAGTGCAATTTAATATGTAATTTTCATAGTTAATTGCTTCTGCCCAAAAATTAAGTGTTGTGTAGTTAGCTCACAAAATATATGAAAAGATAGAACAACGAATTCAAAATTAGGCTCTTCGAAGGGTAGACCTCCTTTACATCACACAAATGAACAATTCTTGGATGATACAAATGGAAAAACCTCCTTTCTATATACAAGAGTCTAAGGGGTCACAATATAGTCAAATCCGACATAAAAATAATAATGTAAGGGCACAATAATAACAATAGTGGGCTTCTATGGGGCACAATAATAACAATATGGGGACAACATGGGCACACCAATAACAATAAGGGGTTACAATGACAATAATAATAAGGGAATAAACTAGTATTATAGGGACCTTACATGCCCCTCTCCTTCACAAAAGTGTTGTCCTCAATGCTTGAGTAGTTCTCTATGCTTCTGTATAAAATTCACATCCTCCTATGTGGAATCTTCTGCATGTAAGTTCTTCCACTTGATGAGATACTCTAAAATTGATCGATTTCATAGCTATCAAGTTCTTGTTTCTGTGACTACTTTAGGTTCCAATATTATCTTTCCTTCCTCGTCAAGTTCTGGCAATATTGTTTGAATTGGAAGCTTCTCACCTATAACCTTCATTAAGCATGAAACATGGAAAACTAGGTGCACATGAGAAGCTATAGGAAGCTCCAATTTGTATGCCATAGTACCAATATTTTGTAACACATTGTACAGACCATAATACTTTGGTGATAACTTATTATCCTTCTTAGCTTGCTTAAGAGACATTTGTTTGTATGGTTATAGTCGTAGAAATACCCAATCACCTACATCAAAACTTCTTTTGTTGCGATGTTGATTTGCTTGTTGTTTTATTTTATTCTGTGACATAGTGAGGTTGTCCTTTAAGAGTTGGAGAACTTGTTTTTGACACTCGATGTGATCTTCCACTACTTGAACATTAGAATTTTCTCTTAAATATGATGTGATGGACAGTGGATGATATCCATAAAGTGCCATAAATGGGGTCATTTTTGCTGGATTATTGAAGGAAGTGTTATACCACCATTCAAACAGAGGCAACCATTTGACCAATTTTTTCTGTTTATCAGATACAAAGCAACAAAGATATCATTCCAAACATTTTTTCACTATCTCAGTTTTCCCATTAGATCGAGGATGATAATATGAGCGATGAGCTAACCGAGTACCTAGACAAGAAGATAATTTTGTCCAAAAATTTCAAGTGAAAATGGGGTCTCTATTGCTTACAATAATATTTGGGTTTCCATGAAGCTTTTTAGTTGTTTCCATAAATGTAGTAGCAATTGTACTAGAATAATGCACAAAAGTGTGCATACTTGGTAAGTCTATCAACTACCACCATGATGACACCCCTTCCTTCGGACTTGGGTAAACCTGTGTTAAAATCCATTGAAACCTCCTCCCAACATTGACCTGGAATGGATAAAGAATGTAATAGACCCGGGGTCTTAATTGTTTCAACTTTATTTTGTTACGAAACAAAAAATTCCACCACAAACTTTTGAATATCATATTTAAGGCCATATGAAAAAAAAATCTTCTTAACCATGCGGTAAGTTTTCAAAAATCTTGAATGCCCTCCTAAGGGAGTGGTGTGCAATTCCATAAGAATCTTTTCCTTGATTTGGGAATTCTTATAGAGGTATAAGCAATCTTTGTACCATAATGAATCATTTTTCCAGCTAAATGTATCATATGTGCTGGGGTCTTCTTGTAAATTTTGAATGAGTGCCCACACTTCTTCATCATCCTTCCATTCATCCCTTTCTTAATTTATCCAATTTGAATGGATAATAGAAATGATGCAAAGAAATGCTTCCACATCCTCATACTTTCTTGAGAGTGCATCTGAAATAACATTTTGCTTCCCTTTTTTGTAGATGATTTCAAAGTCATAACCGAACATCTTTGTCACCCATTCTTTCTGGTCTTCTGAAGATAACCTTTGTTCTAAAAAGCATTTAAGACTATCATAATTTGTTTCTACCTTGAAGTGTCTTCCCATTAGGTAAGGTCAATTTCTTAAGTGCATGTACAGTATTTCCAACATTTCCTTCACATAAATAGCTTTATGTAAATGCTTTCCTTTGATTGGACGACTTTCCAAAGCAATGGGTCTTTGTTCTTGCATTAAAACAACACCAATTCAATTTCTTGAGGCAACACTTTCCACAATAAAGGTTTTTGTGAAGTCTGGCCTAGCTAAGACCGGTGCTTGGCACATTGCCTCTTTAAGAAGTTCAAAGGTTTCTTCTGGACTCCAAGAAAATGCATCTCTCTTCAGTAATGTTGTTATAGGTGCTGCTATTCTCCCATAGTTTGTAACAAACTTGTGATAATACCTTGTCAACTCAAGAAATCCTAGCAGATGCTTTATGGATTTGGAGATTTTCCATTCCTTAATGGCTTTAATTTTTCTAGGGTCTACCTAAACACCTTCATGAGATACATTATGACCCAAATATTCCACCTCTTGTACTCCAAAGAAACATCTGGAGTTTTTTGCATATAATTGTTTCTCCTCCAATAATTTGAGCACTCTATCAACATGTTGAACATGATCCTTCCAAGACATACTTTGGATTAGTATATCATCAAAAAATACTAACACCAATTTTATAAGGAAGGGTTTGAAAATAGAATTCATTAAACCTTGAATTGTAGAAGGTGCATTGGTAAGGCCAAAAGGAATGACCAAAAATTCATAATGACCCTCATGAGTTCAAAATGTTTTTTTTTTTAGAATTTCATTAGTCTTCATTCCGATTTGATAATATCTTGAATGGAGGTCCAACTTCATGAAGTAAATTGATCCATGCAATACATTCAATAATTCATCAATGACGGAATGGGAAATTTATCTTTAATAGTGAGCTTGTTGAGCTCCCCATAATCTGGACACATGTACCATGATCCATCCTTCTTGTGCACCAATACTACTAGAGCAGAGAAAGAACTTTGACTAGGTTGAATTATACCAGCATCTAGCATTACTACGAACATACATTCAATTTCACTCTTTTGGGCATAGGGATATGTGTAAGGCCTGATGTTTGGAGGAACACTTACTAGAATCAATTGAATATCATGATCATGATCATGAATAGGTGAGAGGCATTTTCTAGTCTCAAATACCTTGGAATGATTGTCCAAGACTTTTTGGAGATATGGAGAAATAGATGATTTCGACGTGGGGACCTCTAGCGAACATAATTGTGAAATTACACCACATTATTCATTCTTTAGAAGCTTTATCATGCCCTTAGAGCTGATTATCTTTCCTAGTTTCCCTATGATACCCCTTAATTCAACTCCTTTCCTTCTAAAAAAAAATTCAAGAAAAGTTCTTGAAAATTAAAAGCTATCGTACCCAAAGATTGTAGTCTTTGGACTCCTAGTACAGTATTAGCACCACCCATTGGAATGGAAATAATTGGACTATTCAACACATATTCTCCCATGGATAGCTTGATATTATAACACTTTTTAGAGCAATTTATGCTTCTTCCATTTGCAACCATCACTTGACACTCTGGTGCTGGATATAGGAAGCAATTCAATTCCTTCGGCTATCTTACAATGAATAAACTTATGGGTACTTCCCGAATCAATCAACACTATTACCTTATTCTTATTGATATGTCCTTCTATCTTGATATTTTGAGGAATGGTTATTCCGGTAAATACATTACAAGATATGGTCGGATTCCTTTCTTGTTTCTCTAGGCTTTGTTCCTGGTGTGTATCCTCTTCTTCTGATGTTTCTTGTTCCTTTTCTTCTTCCTCTTCACAATCTATGTAAAATAATTTCTTCTCAACACACTTATGACCTTTATTGTATTTTCTATCACAACTGTAACAAATCCCTTTTTGTCTTTTTTCTTCCAATTTTTGTGGCGTCAACCTTGTAAGTTGTGGAAGGCTAGGGGAAATGATACTTCCATCACTCGTGATTGGTAGGCTTCCTTTTTACCATAATTTTTCTTTCAATTTTTCTTACCCACCTTAATGCCTTCCCCAATGAATCAGGTTCCCGATGATGAACCTCATGTTGGATGTTATCCATTAAAGTCCTTATGACCACATCAATCATATGCTCCTCTGCAATATATTTTACCCTTATATTCAATTTTTGGAAGTCCTCAATGAGCTACACCATTGAACCTTTATGCTTGAGATTTATCTATTGACTAAAAAAGGTGTTTCTTTTGTATCTTCATAATGTGTTATCAATTATTCTGTAAAAATTGCCCGACTGATAATTTGTTTATGAGAGAAAAGCCATCGATACCATACAAATTGATTGGGTTCCAAATATAAAGTTGCAATGCGTACCTTTTGTGTGTTTTTCACATTATGGAGATTGAAATATTGCTCCATCTATACTATCCATGTTACAGGATCCTTTCCATCAAACTTCCTCATATCACTCTTCGAAACATGGTGCATCTTCAATCCAATGTTAGATTCTATGAAATCATGATTAAAATTTATTTTGTTCTCATCATGAGTTTCCTTTACTACCATTTCGCCATTAGTAAGCATTTCTGTAGCAACTTAGTTAAATCTATCTTCAAATCTTCCATGTTGTCTTTAAGTTTTGATTCTATACCATCATCTTAGCTTCCATGCCATCCATCTGAAGATTCCACGCCATTTATATTAGATTCCACGCCATCCATCTTAGCTTCCATACCTTCATTTAAACCATCCATATTAGCTTCCACGACTTTCTTTAAACCATCCATCTTAGCTTCTATTACTTTTTGTGAGAGTGAAATTTGTTGCACTTGGTCTCGTAATTTTGACATATCATGTTGAATTTCTTCCTCTTCTTCATGACTCATGCTAGAGAGTTCAGGTTGCTTACTAGGTGTTTCCATTTTATTTCTTCGAGGCATAAACCAATGATAACTATGCTTCACTATTTCCTTTGAGTTCCTTCAAACTAACTTTTCAAACCAAACTTATACAAAATTTTTAGAAGACTACACACCTTTCTTGGCTTTGTAGGAGCTTGATATTGAATATGTTATATCTCTGGAATTACATATCTCCATGGTCTTAAATTTTTGCCAGTGGTATCTCTTTGAGTCCTTGTTCCAACCCCGCAAGTATTATCAAGATTGGATTCTCCAAGAAATAGATATTCCAAATCTTCCACGATGACCTGATTATATACTATTTCAATAGAGAGAACTTGTACGAAGTGCTACATGTCAGTGTTTCGACCTTCAAACCTTATATTGATACACAGAAAACTAAAGTTCGTCCTCTTTCTATACCTTGTTATGAAATTTCAATCTCATTCTCAGAGAAACAATTTTGACAATTTTCCCCAGGTCACATGTTTGAGATATAATTCGGGAGCCTGCAAAAACCCCTACTTCCTTGGATCATATCTCCAAAAATATAGCAATACCAGATCTGAAATTTATACCCCAGGGCCATCACGATTTTGGATCAAATGGGTTTTAATTTTATCTTCTGAAACGTCGTATAAAAAATGTTATAGCAAAAAGGACACAATGACCTATTTGAAGCATTGAAACGCTAGAATGCAAAGCTCTGATACCAATTGTTATGCAACCAGCTCACAAAATAGAAGAAAAGATAGAACAATGACTTCAAAATCAGTCTCCTCAAGGGGGAAACTTGCTTTGAATTACACAAATGAACAATTCTTGGATGATAAAAATGACAAGACCTCCATTGTATATATAGGAGTCTAAGGGGTCACAATATAGTCACAAGTTATAAAGGGGCTAAGGCATGCCAAGAGGCACGTTTTTCAAAACTATCCCAATGATGTTTTCTGAATACACATCCGGAAAAAACGCCATCTCTACAAGATACCATAGGAATACCTATCACCATATTTTCTTTACATAGATTTTGAAGGTATCGATAGTTTTAGTGACCAAATCACTCATGCCAAAGTTTGCTCACTTTCATCATTATGAGAAAAAAATACTGAGGGAAGATTTGATGACTGAAAGTTGTTAAACTTATACAACCTTGTAGAATCATCAGCAATGCCAATAGCTAAAACCTGTCTAGGATCTCTTAGGTCCTTAGTTACAACATCATGTGGTGAAAACTCAACAGTTATACCTTCACTTGCATGAGTTATCTGATATACAAATAAAGGTTGACCATTGTCTAGATGAATAGTTCCAATCTCTACAATAGCAAGAGATATATCATCACCCAGATATATATTTTCGGTGTTACAATAATTTAAAGAAGAAAACATGGCTTTGCTTTTGGTTATGTGATAAGAATCTCTAGAAACAATGAGCCACTCATGAGAATGATTATAAGAAGAAACTTTTAGTTCATAACCATAACAAGATGCTTAGGACCCACATGCAAAAAGTGTTATTCCTGAAGATGAAGTTGAAGTTGAAGAGTGCTCCAAATGGATGTTATGATTCTTCATTGCTTCTTCCAAGGCTCCGATCTTCTTAAAGAATTTGGATTCTAAGTGACCATCATGATTACAAAAGTTTCAATATTTTTCAGTCCTCTTCCAATTGTTTTTATTTTCCTTATCATTTTGTTGAGTTGATTTTTCATTTTAAGACTAAAATTTCTTAGGAGCCTTTTTTGGCTTAGGACCATTCTTCTTAAGATGTTCCTTCTTAGGATTCTTTGAACTTGGTTGTTGTTGGACTGCTAAGGAATTCTTAGAAGAGTTTCCAATATTAAGAAGGCCAAGATGTATTTCTTGTTCTCCTATTAAAGAATCACAAAAGGAATGAAAAGAGGGGGACTTGTAGTATATTCCTTGATAAATAAAGGATTATCTAGTAGAATGGAAGGTGGAAACAAACATAGAGTAAGTTGGTCCCAACTTAGTAAGAATAGAATATATAAGGTTACCATCTTCCTTCTTAATATTAACACCTTCCAAGAGAAGTCTAAGGGTCTTGAACTTGGACAAAAAATATTTCATGTAAGAAAAAGTATTGGGGTCTAAATCAAGAAACTCATTTTCGAGTTGATGGGCTCTAATTTCATTTTTAATTCCAAAAAACAGTACTAATATTTTTCATTGCTTCATCAGGAGTATCAATTTCTGTGATATGGAATAAGGTCTGGAGAAATAGACATCCCTATCAACCCACATGCTTGATATTGCTTATTTTCCCATTTGGCCAGTTTATATTCACCTTGAGGTTTAGACTCTTGGCCTATAACTATTCTATAAAGACCTTTACTTCTAATTAAATCCACCATGTATGATAGACATTCAAAGTATTTGGTGCTGTCAAAAATAACTAGGCATGGAATTTTCATTTTAAAAGAAACTAAAGATGTATATGTTGAAACTAAGTGTTCTAAAGAAAATATCTTGAAAAATTAGGCCCATTAAAAAGAAAGCTTTGAAAACAGCTTCTGGATGAAGAAGTTATGGATTTTTGAAGATAAGTTGTTGAAGATTCCAAGGAACCACGTGAATGTCTGGAAGTTGACGACAATTTTATATTTAAAAAGAAATCCCCCCCCCCCCGATTTTCCAAACTTAATCTAATTAGCTCACTTTTAAAAAAATATTATATTATGTGACCTACTTTTATAAATAGCGGAAAGTCAATTTTACAATGGTACTTTTAAACTATCCACTAAATTGTACCTTAAATAAAAGATAAAGTGACTCACTTTTTATAATGGGTCAGAACACTTTTACATTAAGTAACTTTAAAATATAAGTTACATCTGTACTTTAAAAATGCAACTCCACAAAAGAAAGACTTGAACCCAAGACCTCTATTCTCATAAAGTAACTTTAGACCAAGTGAGCTAGTAAAATGATTTAGTAAATGTTGGAAAGGAGGAAGCCGTTTTTTATTTTTTATTTTCGGCCACTGTCCAGAACTTGTTACAACCTCCAGAATCCATCAAATACATGATTACAAGACTAACAAATCAAAAATCAACCTCAGGAATAGGCTTAACCATCCCCAACTGAGACTAACATTATGTCAAACACTTGGCATCATTGTAACCTACAAGTCTAGGATATAAGACATAGCATTTAAATGAATGAAAACACTTATGAAAACATAACAAGAAGGATCACCACCTTCTCCGTTGAATTGTTATAACATCAATTAGGTCTTGCATCCATCATTTGAACAATTACAAGTAAATACATGAAATAACCATGACATGAACCAATCATATAACCAACATTAAACCATGTAAATATAATAGATATGATAGCCATAAAATCCACATATAAACAAGTGCGAAAGTAAGAGAACTTAGCTTTCATTAAGCATAGGAAAAGTTGACTAGGTTCAAGACTTCCACGTACCACATGACCATAGACATGGTTGAACCAAATATTTCTTTCATCCAGTCACCCTATGCCATATTCCAAGAATGAATGTGGGATCTTGTAGAACAACCAATCCAAGAACAAACAAGGGAATCCAGAGGTTAAACCAACTCCGTCCTCACCAAACCATGATCACACCAAAACCGATGTTCCGATCACAACCGAATCAAACTTAGAATGACATCCAAAATCCATCACTATCCTTGAGGAATTTTTTGTCTCATTGTCTCTCAGGATTTAATGCAATCCAATCTTGGATCACTAGACTCTAAACTGGTGCCAGTATTTACGGCTTTACCACAATCCAAACACAAATCTCTAACCCCTAAACCGAGGCACCTCCCTTAGGGTTTACCGTGTGTCCCACCAAAACTAGTTAAGGGATTCCTAGGCCTTTGTGAATGAAACTTGAGACCACCTCTACCCCGGATTATGAAATCCATATAATAAACCAAATCTCAAAAGCCATTGTCATAACCCGGTAAAACCATGCCACCAACAACAAGAGAACCATACACCAACATGCAAAGCCATACATGTCCAAACTAGATATGAAATCACACATGCAAAAGGTTACCTGCAAGTATTCCTGATGCAGATACCTGATCTTGCTCTTCTTCCTTGATCCTTTCTTTCCTTCCTTTCCCTTTACATGTTTTACCTTCCTTGATCCAAGGCTAGAGTGCTCCAAGAAACTCTAAGTGACCAAGAGTGAGAGAGTGAGAGAGAATACGAGAGAGCTCAAAATTTGAACTGAAAAAATGTTACCAAATGATCCTCAAAATCCTTTTTATGAACGAGGCCTCTAATTTATTCATTTTCCATTATTTTCCTCCAATTTCCTAATCAAATGAATCCTATGACCTTTCACCGTACTTTTCTCCTAATTTCCTTTCTTTTTATAAATAAATGTGCCAAAAATGCCTTTTTACCTTTTAATGCCTTTGCTTAAGCCTTTGCCAATTTCCTTAGCCAAAAACACACATCCATTGATGCCCACTAGTATATATTTGCCCAACATTCAGCTTCGAATAAGTTTCCCTTAAATATGGTCTTATTTTTCCTTTATTAACTTTTATTACATGAACTTTTCACGAAGGTTGTTACATTGAAACATTTAATAGGATGTTCCATGCAAATCTATATCATGCAAGACACACAAAACTTTCTTCTCTCTCCTAATGTGAGATAGAAAAGTGTCCAGAAGTACCAAGTCAACCCTCCAAAATTTGTCCAAAAATTTTCTTTCAACTATCCATAATGTACCCAATCAAATTCTTGACTTACATTTGTACTAGGGCCAAATTTAGGCCTTCTTTACTATCCCAAAAAGCTCGGTCTACGCGACATAATAAAGTCTGATTTCAACTTTGAATGGGGTCAGATATTATCACAAACAGGGTTTGAAATTCCCCCTTACAATGGGCTTAGACTTCATAACAAAACAGGCTTGGAATTTATCTTAGATAAGATTTGATTTCACAAATTCCATAGAGATGGTGTTCCACGGGAGGCTTGTTCAAGTCCCTACCTAGTCACCATAAGGTTTCAAGGAAAGATATAAAATGAGAATATATATCATTTGTTGGGAGTGTATAGAGCCAATCTATTACCTCGAATTCACATGAAATCTATTCTTCTCGGTCAAACACCTTAGCCTCTATGATGGCACCATATATATGGATACCTATGATCTATTCTACATCCTCTAGTGTAGATGTCATCTTTCCCAGCGGGAGCAAGAATGTGTCTCTACTAATACTCCAATATGACATTACCTAGATTAACTACATATGAGATGTATATATAAGTTGTACTTGGTTGGCCCTCTCCTAGCCTATCTTTTGTCTCATCCGTCATAGTGTGATCCTAATAAATTTCTCCATAAGCTCCATATACTCTCTATATCTAGCCACTAGCTATGATGGCATTACTTCTCTACCTAGTTTCTCTGAGATTAGTGTAAAAAGAGGTGGTTTCTTTGTGACCTCTCTCGTGCTCTCAATTGTATCCTTTACTAGCTTCTCCTCCTATCTAACAACGTCATGATCACCTCTCAAAATATCAATTGTAGGCGTATCCCTCTACATTAGTATGTCCAATAGCCAGTTAAAATAGACAAATATCAAGAGACTTTCCAATTCACCCCTAGTAAACACTTATGTTGGACACAAATTCTATTGGACATACTAGTCACCCTACCTTATTTACCTTCACCTCAACCGTAGCAATGAAAAGTCAACCCATAGATACACCTTCCTTTGCTAGTCGTACATATGTATCTATCTCTGGAAAATATGGTTCTTCAATTGTCTTTGTATCCGTGGAGATATGTTTTAAGACTGCAATAGAAAGGGAAAAGATGGCTAATATGCCATATCTTGAAGTTGTAGGGTTTCTTATGTAGGCTTGAAATTACACATTTAATGAGAGTTGTTGATCTATTCATTTCTAATAAAGGGAAGGAGCATTGGGTCAATGTGAAAATATTTTTTCGATATTTGAAGGAGACCCAAGACTATGTTTTATAACAAAAGAAAAATCAAAATGAATAATTCTATTTATGATATTTTATAGATGTTGATTAGGCTAGAGATGTAGATAGCAGAAAGTCTACACACGTATTTGACCTTTTGTGGTGGAGCCATCAACTAGATGGTTAAGAGTCTATTGTTTCTTTGTCAAGTGTAGAGGATGAAGACATTGCTACTACAATGGCTACCAAGGAATCTATAAAGAATATTATGTGGACATTTTTTGCTACATTTAAAGTGTCATTACATTTAGTAGATCATCGACATAATGTACAAAGGTGAAACATAGTATATTTTAGTTTCCTTTTCTCATAAACATAATTGAGTTTTGTTTGATGTAGCTGGTCAAGTGTGAGACTAAATAAAATGTAGTAGATTCTATCATAAAAATTATTAAAGCTATGAAATTCCATTTTTATTGCTAAACCATCCATTAGAATATGAAAAAATATAATATCAATAGGTTGGAATAATTTTGTTTCCACATAATTTTCTAACTTATTAGTTTTGTTCATATTCATAGTTTCTTATTAGAGTACACTACTACACTAAAGTAATTTAAAACATTATTTTAAGACGAAATTATCCTACTAAAATTATCTTGAGTATTTTAATAGTCTTAATTAAAACAAAAGAATCTTGACTATTTTAATTATCTTAATTAACACAAAAGAAAAAATATTTATGGTAGGACTTTATAACATGTTAAAAATCCCAGGTTAGAAAGATAATGTGCGGGAAGGCTGGATTTCCTTCATTTGGGAAGCCTTGGTGATGGCGACTTCCGGATCATGAGCGATACCCATCAATATAGCAACCTTCCTTCCATCTGTAGATGATGAGATCGATGCCCAGATCAATGTACAACAATAGAGAATGTTCTCCATGTCATGATCGATTCCCAAATAGATAATCATAGTCTACAACTGCATAGGTAATGGTAAATGTATCCACTAACTTTTACCACCAGAGGTAGGGGAAAAGGTGGCAATCATACCTAGCAGAGATGGGTAGACGCGTCGAGCATACAACTGCGTAGGTAACAGTAAAGGTAGGCACTAAGTTTTTACCAGTAGTGGCAGAGACAAAGGCGAAAATCATACCCAATAGAGATAGAGGTAGACCTGACAAGCATATCTATATAGAGAAGAATACACACTGGAAAAGGAAATGGCAAGAATACCCAACAGATAAAGGGGTAGACGCGACAAACATACCCAAAGAGAGATGGGAAAATGAAATGGAAAGCATACCCAAAAAATACAGGGGCAGATGCAGTAAGCATAGCCAGATAGAGAATACACATGGGAAAGGAAATGGCTAGGGCATGGGGAATTCCTCGAGCCTGCACATCCTTTTCACTTTTGGAATTACCACTTCAAGGCTTCCGTCGTCATGGGAAATGAGGGTTTTTTTTAGTTGTCTCTATAAAAGTATAACATTAATATCTCTAGTGCACAAGGATTTTGTATTGCAGGTGGGGTGAGAATTTATTACTACGGGTCTAGTGAAAATTTCTTTATCCGAATCCAGTGTTTGGGCTAAAAATTGCTTATTATTGATCAATTTCTCCATCGCCCTCTTGGGCTTTGTCGTTAATATCATCAATGACTTGTGGACCTTTTTCCTCCTGTTCTCATTGAATCTAGATAGTGGATTGTATTTGAATATCGTCACTAGCATAAACCCATCAAAACCTGCATCAAATGTGCACGTCGAGGTTGTAACCTTCGAGGTTTCATGTCCAAACTTGATAGATTTTTCCGAGTTTCCAACATATCTAATATTGGCACAAAAAATATGCATCCTTCATTCTGACAAACCTCGAGGTGCATCACAGTCCCAGGGTTAGATGGTATATACTAATACCATCATATATCCTTCATATTTCTCGAGCTACTAAGCAGCAAGTGAAGGCCAACCAAAGAAACCCCATAAAAAACATGAATTATTGGAATAAAATCCATGCCTTTTGTTCCAAATATGCACTTATATATGAAGCCCAAGTTCTAAGAAAAACTAAATGCATCGTTCTCTTATTCTTGTCTGCATATTTAATAAAATAACATGAAGGAATTTTAGAATTCATGAATAAGACCTTCCAACCAAAATGATAAGTAAAAAGTTTCATTACAGGTAATCTGTCAGGATTTTATTGTAGTAACAACCCAAAAAACCTACGGGACTTAAATGTTCATTATATAAAAATTGTAATGCCTGACCACTTTGTTAGTGAGGTTGGTTTTAATATCCATTATTTTTTGAAATGCGAGACTAGAGAATTGAGATATTAGATCTTCTCCGTTTACTAGTGAGATAACGTTTAGCTGAGCCCTAACACCAAATACACTAATAAAACCACATGTGGTCTACAAATATAGAGTTGACTTTCCCATTTCCCTGCTCTTTAAATGTAATGAATGTGTGGTCACAAGGTGATATAGATATTTCATTTGAAATCATAGATTCAATTTTTGTTGTTTGAGGACAAATTATTTATATCTAGAGGCTTATACTATGTTCTATCTTCACACTCACATACCCATCTAAACTTGGGTATCATATGTAACACAAAGTTATGAAGCTTCATCTAGTTTATATGGGTCTGTGTTACCATATTCAATGGATTTAATGCATTATATAGACTGAGTGCACAATTAGGAAGAGACAAACATATATAGAGGTGTATACTTTGTCTGTTCTATCTTCACACTCACATACCCATCTAAACTTGGGTATCATATGTAACAAAAATTTATGAAGTTTCATCTGGTTTAGATGAGTCTATGTTACCATATTCAATGAATTTAATGCATTATATAGACTCAGTGCACAGTTAGTAAGAGACAAACAAAGTTAATAGTGTCCATAGTCAATACATTCAATGTACCCTCTAGATTCAATACACATGTTGATGAACACACAAAAAAATTGATCAATTTGTATTGGTTTGTATCATAATAGTAGTGTGAAATGCACCACATTTTGAGTCCAACAGATATGATATGGTTAAGCTTACATTTCATAAGACTATTATTATGATGTAGATACTTTTATAATTATTGATGTAAATGGTACAATAAATATCACTATTATGATAATATTAGTTTTATGATGTGGATAACCCATGCACCCAAACCATCTAGATTCAATGCAATGTTACACAAAGGGGAACAAATGTTGATGAATTAATCCAACCTCGTTGACCTATCAATTCATTTGTTTCTATTGAATTTCTACTATTTGATGATGAGTTGTTGTTGACTGCAATAATAGTAGTGCTCATATTTATTTTGTTGACAGATGGTTGAAACGTGTTTTAATGTAGGTATCCATTAGCCCTATCAGTGCTTACAAGTGCTAATATAGAATTAACTTTATTTATGGGAGTGCTGACTGCTTATCTTTCACTAATAGCAGCAGCGATTGATGTGCCAAAAATGAAGGTTTACCTGCATGGGGTGGATCTGCCTACATTTCTAGTTCCAAATACCCTTTTTGTTAAGGTATGTACATATCAAACATAGTTAAACTCCCATGAATTCCTTAGGTCTATGAATAGTTCAACAGAAGCAAAGTCCTCTATTCAATTCACCATGAAAAATGCAACTGAAGTGTAAGAGAATTTATGATTTTACTCAATGGTACTATGGAAAACTTCCAAAAGAATAGTTGCAATGTTGGTCAGTCGCTACAATCCAAGTCATCCTTCTGATGTGGAAAAGTGAATTACTCAATTTGACTAAGGCACAAGTCAAATTGAGCCTTTCTTGCTACAATTTCTAACAAATAACTCCCTTTCTAGAATCTTATCCCCTTGCCCATAATGGAATTAATATCTTAGCTAACTAGAAGCTTAGTTAACTTCTTACCTCTAAGAGAAACATTTGGGTTCCTTATCCCTCCTTACCCTAGCCTCCAAGAAGAACAATATTTCCAATAATATGACGTAATGGGATGTAGCCTCCAATATAAAAGTTTATCAAAATCTGAATGGGCCACAATCTTCTTCCTTCCATGTTTGTATTTTCTTCCAATTTTTACAACCCTTCCTCTTCCTTCACTCCCTACCTTTATTGCCATCTCCCCTCGCCAAAACCTTGCAATATTTACTCTTGTACCTAATTCTCCCTTGCATTTCAAGGTTTTCAGAGGAAAGGTTGTTGGCCCTTCTTATCTTATGTGCTAACCTTAGACTAGGTTGAACGAAAGGAACTACTAAAATACTTAAATTAATATTATCTATCCAAAATTTGTTAAATCATAAATTATTTATTTAACAACTTAGTTTAATGGTTAATGAATTTATGAAGCCATACTACTCTACACACACTGAATATGTAAGTATATCTAGCACATACATTTCCACATGTACACTATAATGTACAAATGCTACTCCTAATGCACGAATTTTTGAATGTCAACAATCAATCTTTGCATAATTATATATCAAGTAAATGCATCATCAAATATTCTTTCTTATAAAATCATAATTAAACACTCACCTATCATTATACTTAAATTATCATAATGGGACTAAACACATGTTTTAAACATGGTAGAAAGCTAGGGAAGGAAGTAAATATTAACATATCCATTTCTTATTAGGGCCCTAGATTGAATCAAAAATATCCTTCTACCTAGGCATCTACTTTTGTCTTCCATCTACTCTCCCTTCATCTTTTTCCATTTTTTCGAGATTGACTAAATCAAATTAGCTTTAGACAGATCCTTAAGGCAAAAACATTGACAATATTGGCCTATCTTACTCAACAAACAAACGAATAACACCATCACATGTCTATGAAAGTGTCACTAATGCAACCTGCTTGGGACTCCAAGTTTTGGAAGATACATAGTGGAAACATATTCATACTTCCTAATAAAAGCAGGGTCAACACCCTATGATTGACCATATTATGTAGATATTGTTCTTCTTATAGCCATGTCAAACAATAATCATTTTGGGCAACTGTGCATCCCGACATAACTGCACTTACCCATAGAACAAAAAAACATTCGGAACAATAAATTAAATCATAAAATGATTCTAATAACATACAACTACACTTTCGATGTCCATGACATCAACGTTACCTTAATGTTGTAGTGTAATTATCACCTAACCTATTGACGTGTAAGTTAGCTTACAAAAAACACAACCTCATACATCAACATAAACTATTTCTTGCTATAAGCTATCTTATGCATCAACATTTAATATACATAAAGTATGTTTACTTACCATATGCTAGTATGTTTATTTACCATATGAATTACATTATTATTATTATTATTATTATTTTGGTCCATGAAAAATCTATATATTCAATATTTCGAAGTTTGAAATCAAAATTTACATAAGTGTCCTATATGGACTCAAAATTATTGATTAGGTTCATCACTGTGCTATCTATATCAAAGAAGTACGTGTAGTCACATAGGTGCAATATTCCGTTAACATTTTAAAACTATGTATCACATAAGTTATACATTCACAATAAATATTGAATCAATATCATGTATCAAAACGTCATGATTTAACAAATGAAATAACATAGCTAACATCATTAAGAACATAAACTAATGAAAGTTAGAATGTAACCTCTAGAGTGTTTCATTAGTTTTTAAATGGTTATTAAATATTGGGTGTGTCCAGGTATTTGAAAGTATATGTGCTATGTCCATTGGTTTGGAGTTGGGGAAGAAAGGGCCCTTGATATACATTGGGTCTTGCATAACAACTCTCCTCAATCAGGGTGGCTCAAAATTTTATCATCTAACATGGAGATGGTTGAGGCACTTCAAAAATGATCAAGAGAGGTATTAAATTTTCACATGTGGTGTTGCTACTGGTGTTGCCACAACATTCCATGCACTAATTAGTGGTGTGTTTTTTTCCCTAGAAGAAATATCAACATGGTATGTTAGCATTTCAGTTGTTCTTCAATTTCAATGTCATTAGATGCATGGCAAGATTGTTGATGACGAACCTTTGTTTTATGTTTTTCTCTCTCCTCATTTCATGAATGCGAAACCTCCAAACTCTATTTCTCGTCCTGTTTTTATTTCTTGTTTCATTTCCCATTTCTTGTTTCTGGTAACATAGCTTCAAGGTGGAATGGACTTGCATAGTTCACTGTGTATATATGTGTTTGTGTGTGTGTGTGTTTGTTTTTATCTTGGGAAAGTTAAATTTTATTATATCATACTCAAATAGGAAAGGCTTAGAGTTATTGATTTGATAAGATAATCCTCTCCCCCTTTTAGGTCATCATTGTTTAGGCTTCAAGAAAGAGACCTCGGTGGCTGCACTGTAAAGATTGTATTTCCTGCTAGACACTAAATTTGGAGGACACTTAGTATGTTGTAAAGAACTATCTGAATTATTAAATCGTAGCTATAGCGAAGCCTGCATGCTCTATCATAACTAAGTTTGTTAACATTGTCTTAATCATTAACCCAGTCCATGCCCATAGTTAAAGCATTTGTGTAGTGCATATTATAAGAAGGAACAAGAACATAGAAGAAGCATAAACAAATCACATACCCATCAAATACAAGCCATAGTTTTATAGTGGTAAACTTGGACACTGAAAAGGAAACCCACTTAAAGCCATTATCTTCACTATAAAATATGTTTTTTACATATCTTGACCATGTAACTAGTTTGTCTATTCTGTCACATGTCCCAGTCTACGTTTCATCTTAGCAATTTCCACTGTCCTACAGACAATTTAAGACAATCCATGAGCCATTCAAGAGATTTATGTTGCATGGAAAATTTCTTCCAATCCTTTCTCTCTTTAACTCACTACTATAAATAGGACATACTTAATCTCTAGCTCAAACACTATTGTGGCCATCAAATCTAGATTACAATCATTTAACTATTTTAGTCCTTAAACTATGAAGGAGTCAAATTTAAATGTAATACATCACAACACTATGCCAAAATTTATCACCAAGGAAGAATCCTATACAACATTACTTCGGAATGGACGATGAGAATGAGGGAATTTATTCTACCGAAATATCCCAGGACTTGTATCTAGCTTCATTGGAAACATTTTGTGAGATATTTGTGGTACAAACCACAATGAGAATGGAATCATGGCCAATGGATTAACATTTAGTGAACCCACTTATTGGTAGGTCATACCTATTTTATAGGATATTATTTTTTTATAACAAAGAACAAAGGTTCTTACAAAAGCATAAGTTAATTAAATGATTGAAATAATAATATTTATATCTCAAATTAACATATGCTATAAAACCTTGAGTAACTAAAAAATTCAAATACCACGAAAAGGAAATAATTTTCTCAAAATCAAAATACCTTAGGAGTTATTTTTAACTGAATAATGCAATTCAAGTTTACATGATTTTTGCATTGAAAAAATGGATTCTTAAGTGTTGCAAATGGACAATGTATGACTCATTTTAATTCTTTTACCTAATCGAAATTCTCGTTAGATAACTAAAATGGCATATTTATTTTTATGATTCCACCTATTTTATGTTGGTAAGTACATCTCATAACTTTAGGTGATCATTTTATTTTAGATTGCTTAAATGGGCCATAGTTTTAAATACTCCTCTATTTAGTAGCAAGGCAATTAAGTACTTGTGGTGGTGGAATCAATATTTTAGTTCCTGGATTGTGCGTCTTGATGTTTTGTATATGTAAATGTTTGTGGGCCTGATTTACATGTTTTTTGATATCATAAGGTGGGACTAAGTAGTTCAATCTTGTAGTTAGTGATTGTCAAACAATGTTATAAGATTAAGTCATGATGGTGTAGTAATATTTTCACTCATTACACTAAATATAATGGAGAAATGTATGTCCCGCTTGTCCCTGGAGAGCATAGTCACTTTGGAAAATCGATTTAGTACATTTTGATTTTTTATTCTATCTAAGAAAAATGAAAAAATATTTTGTTATTAGTATGAAACATTAAGAGAGTGGCACATATCTCAATTTACAAAAATATCGTAGAAAACTATCCACTTTCCAACTTGTGAAAGTCATAAAGATAGCTCCTCAATTGCAGATTTGAGCTAACTTATAGCCATTGGAGAGGTTCTTGTAGAGGAAAATAATTTTGTATAGTCAATTTTTCATGAAACACTATGCATCTTCAGAAAACGTTTGTAGAACAGTGCACAGGCTTGGTTTTGACTGAAAAATTCCCACATAGACAATTCAATCAATTCGTTTAACCATTAAGAAATTATAAACATGACAATCTGACTGACATCAATTGTCTTTGTATATATAGAATTTGTCTAGTGACATGCCATTAACATCTTTAAACCTAGTATTTGTGAAACAATACATTTCAAGGAAATGAAGTTTGTGCAATCCTGTGACGAGAGTGTGAACTAGTTTGTTTCCTTTACTTTGAGCCTTCATAATGCTAGGCACCTTAGTATGATTGTAGATATATTCAGTTATGAACTTAGCCTTCTATGCTTTTTATTGGACCCAATTTTTTTTCCAATTCTCTAACTTGAGGTCTATACAATGGGTGATATATGGTATCTATAATATAGTGGGGTGTCTCTCCATCAACAATAGCTAACAAATGACATAGTTGGCTTCATTTTTAGTGAGCACTGAAAAATTGAACGATGGTTGAGAGCTTCTGTATAGAGTCTGGCAAGTTGAAGAGTATAAATCTGCTATGTTCGTGGCAAATTAGTTGAACATCTAGTGTCATATTTCCTTGAATATTTTTATGAAACTAGCTCACAAAAGATATAAAAGATAGATCAATGCCTTAGAAACTAGCCTCTTCGAGGGCGAAACCTCCTTTACATTACACAAATGAATAATTCTTGAATGATACAAATGACAAGACCTTGTTTCTATATACAGGAGTCTAAGCAGTCATAATATAATCAGAGCCGACATAACAATAATAATGTAAGGGAAAAATAATAACAATAGTGGGCTTCTATGGGGCACAATAATAACAATAAGGGGACTACATGGGCACAAAAATATATTAAGGGGGTTTTACTAATAAAAATAATGGGTTACACTAGTAGTATAGGGACCTAACATGCCCCTCTCATTCAAAAAGTGTTGTCCTCAATGCTTGAGTAGTTCTTGATGCTTTTGTATAAATTCTTGTCCTCCCATGTGGAATCTTCAGTAGGTAAGTTCTTCCACTCGATGAGATACTCTGAAATTGATCTATTTTGTAGCTGTCAATTTTTCAGTTTTGTGACTGCTTCAGTTTCCAATATGATTTTTCCTCCCTTGTCAAGTTCACGCAATATTGTTTGAACTGGGATCTTCTGTAACTTTTGTATGAGTTACAAATCCTTTGGGCATATGGGTATCTGTAAGGATTGATGTTTGGAGGAACACTTCTTGGAATCAAATGAATAGCATGATCATGATCACGAATAGGTTGGAGACATTTTGGAGTCTCAAATACCCTGGAATGATTGTCCAAAACATTTTGGAGATCTGGAAAAATACATGATTTCGATGTGGGATCCTCTAGTGAACATAATTGTGCAATTACACCCCATTGTTATTTATTTAGAAGCTTTGCCATGCTGTTAGAGTTTATTAGCTTTCCTGGTTTCCCTTCGATACCCCTGAATTCAACTTCCTTTCCTTTCGAAAAAAATTTCAAGAAAAGTTCTTGAAAATCAAAAGCTATCGTTCCAAAAGATTGTAGTCATTGGACTCCTAGTAAAACATCAGCAGCACCCATTGGAATGGAAAGCATTGGGATATTCAATACATATTCTCCCATGGATAGCTTGATATTTTGATAGTTTCCAGAGAAACTTTTGGTTCCTCCACTTGCAACCAACACTTGACACTCTGGTGCTGAATATAGGAAGCAATTCAATTCCTTAGTTATCTTACAATGAATAAAAATATGGTTATTGCCCGAATCAATCAACATTGTTACCTTTTTCTTCTTGATATGTCCTTCTATCTTGATAGTTTGAGGAGTGGTAATTTCTTCCAATGCATTAAAAGATATGGTCAGATTCATTTCTTGATGCTCGATGTGATCTTTCACTTCTTGAACATTTTTCTTCTTGATATGTCCTTCTATATTGATAGTTTGAGGAGTGGTAATTCCGGCCAATGCATTACAAGATATGGTTGGATTCATATCTTCTTTCTCGATGTGACCTTTCACTTCTTGAACCTTTTTTTTCTTGATATGTCCTTCTATCTTGAGATTTTGAGGAGTGGTAATTCTTTCCAATGCTTTACAAGATATGGTCAGATTCATTTCTTCTTTCTCGATGTGATCTTTCACTTCTTGAATATTTTTCTTCTTGATATGTCCTTCTATCTTGCGAGTTTGAGGAGTGGTAATTATTGCCAATGCTTTAGAAGACATGGTCAGATTCATTTCTTCTTTCTCTGGGGTGGGTTCCTGGTGTATATCCTCTTCTTTTGATGTTTCTTGATCCTTTTCTTCCTCCTCTTCATAATCTATGTAAAACAATTTCTTCTCAGCACACTTATGAGCTTTAGCATATTTGCTATCACAATTGTAACAAAGCCCTTTTTCTCTTTTCACTTCCAATTTTTGTGGTGTAAACCTTGTAAGTTGTGGAAGGCTAGGAGGAAAAACACTTCCATAATTATAGTTGTGAGTGGTGGGATTCCTTGTTTCCATAATTTCACTTTCAATTTTTCTTGCCAGCCTGGATGCCTTCTCCAATGAATCAGGTTCCCAAAGATGAACCTCGTGTTGAATGTTATCCTTTAAAGTCCCTATGAAGACATCAACCATTTTCTTCTCTAGAATATCATTTACCCTTATATTCAATTTTTGGAAGTCCTCAATGTGCTCTGCCATTGAACCCTTTTGTTTGAGATTTATCAATTGGCTAAAGAAGGTGTTTCTCTTTGTATCCTCATAATGTGCTATCATTTCCTTCGTGAAAATTTACCACGTGACAAGTGGTTTACGAGAAAGAAGCCCTTTATACCATAAAGATTGATTCGGTTCTGAATAATTAGATGCAATATGTACCTTTTGTAGTAGTGATAGACCATATAGATCAAAATATTTCTCCATCTGTAGTATCCAGTTTACCGAATCCTTGCCATCAAACTTCCTCATCTCTCTTTTTCTTTATTTTAGGAGCTCGATCTTGAAACGACTGTAAATATGTACTTTCAGATATTTAAGTTCTAAAATTTCAATTTGTAGTAGCCCTCGACGTTCTTTTTCTAACCCCACAAGTCTGATTAAGATTGGATTTTTCAAGGAAGAGTTATGTCAAATCTCCCACAATGACCTGATTATAGACTAGTTCAATAGAGTGCACTTGTACGAAGTGCCACGTGTCACTGTTTTAGCCTTAGGATCTAAAAAATATGCACAAAAAACTACATTCTGTCCTCTTTCTATAACCTCTTATGAAATTTCAATCTGATGCTCAGAGAGAAAGTTTTGATGCGTTTCCCAAGGTCACATGTTTAGAATGTAATTCAGGAATTTGCAAAAACCCTAACTTCCTCAGATTATATCTTCAAAAATATAGCGATATAAGATCTAAAATTTGGACCCGAGCTTCACCAAGATTTCGGTTCAACTAGGTTTTAATTTCAAAGTTTGAACCTTTGTAGAAAAATATTATAGAGAAACTTCCACGATGACTTGTTTGAGATGAAATTCTGGAGCTTGAAAAAACACTAACTACCTCAAATCATATCTTTGAAAATATAGCGATACAATATCTGAAATTTAGACCGGAGGTTCAGCAGGATATCGTCTCAAATGGGTTCTTTTTTATCTTCTGAAACATCACAAAAAAAAGGCCATAGAGAAAATTCCACGATGACCTATTTGGAGCAACAAAACCCTAGAATTCAAAGCTCTGATACAAAATGTTATGAAACCAACTCACAAGAAGATAGAAAAGAAAGATCAACGCCTTAGAAATAAGCCTCTTCAAGGGGGAAACCTCCTTTATATTACACAAATGAGCAATTCTTGGATGATACAAATGACAAGACCTCCTTTCTGTATATAGGAGTCTAAGGGGTCATAATAATCAGAGTCGACATAACAATAATAATGTAAGGGCACAATAATAACAATATGGGGACTACATGGGCACAACAATATAATAATGGGGTTTTATAATAACAATAAGGGGTTACACTAATAGTATAGGGACCTAACAAATATCAACTTTGTTTCTGGACAAATATGGCTTCTCATACTTTTTAAGAATGTTGTCATGCATGTGATAGAGCCCATGACACTATATAACACATTTGTGTTGATTGTCTTCGCTTCAGCCTCCATCGCAACATGTATTAGTCAATCGATGCAAATTTTTTATACTGCAAAATAATGAAAAACATATTCAAAAATGAATAATTGTGTTTGATTTGAATCGACCATGGTAGCAGAGCAAGATGTTCATTGCTAGGGGATTGGGTAGTCCTGTGATGGCTTTGAACTTCCATTCCATTTCATATTAAATCTGGGATAGGGACTCCAATGATTCTTTTACATGATTGTGACTTGGGAGAGTTCCCAGGCTTCCCTCATCACATGCATAACCTACCAACACCATTGTCACTGCCTCGCCCTGATCCAACTCAAAGCATAATTTTTTGAGTCCTTTGTATTATAATTGCAGTCAACAATGGTTATCTATTGACCTTGTATTTTCAGGACCTCGTGTCATGACGACGTTTGGGACACCTAAACACGACATTTTCTAAGTGATATTTGAAAAGGTGGTATTTATTTATGATAGTGTGTTACAAAGGCTGATTGGTCGTATTTTTTGTTTTATAAGTCTACACTAAAAAAAGTAAGACAATACTTTTATAGATACCTTCTATACTTCTTCTTGGACGCAATTTTTTTTCCAATTTTCTAACTTGAGGTCTATACAATGGATGACATATGTTATATATAATATAATGGGTGTATCTCCATCAATAACAACTGACAAATGACATAGTTGGTTTCATTTTCAGTGACCACTGACTGTTGAAAAATGTGCAACAAGAAATGTTAAATTTAGAATGTGCTAAAAATAGACCTAGTAAAAATAGCATATCTAAAAATAGTAGTTTGGCCAGTGAGGTCATTGGCCACCTTGGGTGAGAGGTGAAAGTTCTAAAAATAGCATTTCTAGGTCCCTTCCTATTTATAGCAGTCCCTAGTCTATCTATAGGAAGTAAAATTAATTTGGTCTTAACAGAAATTGGAAATATGAGTTTTGTTTTTCAAAAGAAAAAAATCGAACTTTTTATTAAAATAAAAAGTTACATAGTATATGCATTAAGCATTCAATTTGGCTGTGTGAAAGAAGATCATACAGCCCGCAATATACAACCCTGCCTAAAAGCAGAAAAAGAAAGAGCTGCTCCTATTTTCCGGAGTGCAGCCCAAAAAAGAAACCCAACTGGCCTAAGTCTTCCTGCCCTTCTTCTTCTCCACCTTTTGCCAACCATCCATGTTGGGAGTGGAGTCAATAATGGCTAGCTGGTTTTCCATTGTACTCATTGGTTGCTCCTTATCTGAATCTGATCCTTCAGGACTGTGACTTCGTTTATTACCACTTATTTCCAACTGGAGCTCTTGTTCCTTTTCCTCATTAATCTCCTTATCCTTATTGTCCTGATCTTTATGCTTTGCTGTATTTTGTCCCTCTTTCTTTGCTGTAGTTGCCTTCTTATATGCAGCATCTATGTTTTGCCATCCTTTCGGCTTCCTTTGTTGCTTCTTGCTCTTGTTGAGGCTTGGACATGCATTGTACATATGACCTGTTTGTTGACATCCCCGGCATCTGAAAGCTGTATTCTCATAGTCCAAAGGTTGTTTCCATTGTGTATTATTGAAATTCAGGATGATGCTCTCAGGTAGTCCTCGGCTGAGATCTACCTCGACACACATGCTGGCAAAAGTAAATATTCCTTTTATATGTCTCTCTCCGTCTGTCTTTAACATTCTACCAAAGGTATTTCCAATTGCTATTAGAACCTTTGAATGCCATAAATGTAAAGGAAGATTATGCATCCTAACCCATACTGGCATCCTTGATACCACCATGGTGTTGGCATCAAAATAAGGAAACCAAGGAGTAATAAAAAGTCCAACACTGCCCCAGAACCATGGCCCTTGGTTGAGAACTCTTTCCTTTTCTTCTTTTGTGTCAAAACATACTATAAAAAACCCTTTAGGGTATAGGTAGATTTGGCAATTTTTTGTCCAAGCCGAGTGGATCCATTGATACAATGCATCAGTTCTAGGCCAAAATCCATTAAATCTACAAATAACTACATTTTTTTGTAGATTTGAATATATATTATTTACCTCTGGTATTTCGATGGATATGGATGGGCTCTCCAGCATTTGATCTACAATGTACTGCCCCAGAGGTTCAGTGATAGCTGTGGGGTTTTTCCCTTTGCCCTTCATTGCTTCCTTAAAACTTGATGTCCCTGGGGCAGAGCACCTCCTCTCAGCCTAAGGTTTAAAGCGATGGTTGTTTCTAGGCTTATATCATAGTTTTTCCAGGGTTCTGCTATCCTAAAGGGACCACCTACCACTGACCAAATGTTGGATCTGAATAGGTTATCCCATCAATGCCCATATTTGCTGTTTCAACTGCATAATGGTGCTTTCTGCATGACCCACACTAGACTGGTTTCCCCACAGGGGCTTCAATAAACATCTGAAAACAAGTTGATGTTACCTGTTGCCTGGGTTCTGGATGTTCTAGCTGCCCATGACATTGCGTTGCCTCGGGATGCGAGAAAGGAGGCTGCCCCCATGGTATACACAGATAAGACCTCTTCCTTGCCTCATTCTAGATCTAGAGAAGCCAGGCTCAATCTATGGCTGTGTGCAGCGAGACTGTCTTCCGCCACGGGTCCTTAAGATGCCTCTATCTTGCATGAAAATCTCCAATTCCTGCCTGGATCCAATTTTCTTTTGCAGAGATGTTGGTTTCGGCTGCTGACTCTTCATGTAGTCGGTCGAGTTCTGGTATCCCTGCATGTACA
Source organism: Pinus tabuliformis (assembly GCA_031772625.1). Lineage (NCBI taxonomy): Eukaryota > Viridiplantae > Streptophyta > Pinopsida > Pinales > Pinaceae > Pinus > Pinus tabuliformis. The sequence continues at coordinate 990,595,942 of CM062807.1, read as the reverse complement.
GTGATGGCCGGTATTTGAAGCACAACGCCCCTTCGAGGACCAACACAAAGGGATCTAGGCCATTGAGAAATTGCGCCAAAGGTGCGCAGGCGCTGAGCATGATGGCCAATGTATATAGAAACCCCAGCACATCCCACAGACCACCCAATGTGCACACCAGGGCAGAGATCTCAGACGGACTGTGATGAGGGTGCTTGGTTCAAGTATTTGATCAAAGGCAAGGGCATAGTCCGCCATTCAGGTCTACAGGGGGCCCCAAGAATCAGCCCATCTGTCGCCTGGCCACGCCCAAGAAAATCTTGGTTTCCTTGCCCCACTGAAGCACCACCACGAGGGACGGCAGTGGACCCCCAGAGTTTGAAACCATGGAGGCTCCTCCAGTTCAGCGAGATCCGACCTGCAACAATTGCATTGGAAGCAAAAAACCCTAGGTCGAAAGAACATTCGCCTGCACTCTCCATTTTTCTCTCCAAAAATATAACCATATTACTTAATGAACTCAGAAATATTAATATCGGGGATCACAATTGGAAATATGAGTTAATTAATTTAGTTGAGTCAATTAGTTAAGGAAATTTGAATTTGAAGTCTTTGTGAGATCATGCAATTATTTTCTCCCTTGATTTAGGAATTTATCCCTTGATTAAAAGAGAGAAGGTTCAATTCTATAATGAGAGAATTAGTTGACTTAGTTTAACTTAGTCAAGTCCAGTTAGATTATTTTAACAAGTTGTTAAAATAATAAAATATAGTTTGTTAATGCTTGCATGCATGTAACAACTATTATTTTAGATAACTGAGGATTCACTCATGGATAACTGTTGCATGTCAGTTCTATCAAAGACCTAGTTGAGATCATATGTGGGATAATGTACTATCAAATGCTTGGATATTTCTAGTAAGTATTCTTTGCATGGATAAGGATCTATTATAGGAGATTGGAGGACTTGTGGCCTATATATTGAGGCCTAGGTAGTCCATGGTTTTTATCTTCTGATTGAAGATCATGAGGATCTTCTGATTACAAGGAGACTGGGATAGCTTGAGAGCTGATTCTTTTTGTATTGTGAAGAGGATTTCCACTTGATTTATAATACATGGTTGGGGTTTTATGATCGTGCTTTCCCCTGGATATATCTTGTGTTATCTGTGATTGGTTCCTTCTTATCAGTTATATGTGTTCTTATTGATGTTGCTCATGGTTGATTAATCTTCCGCTAAATTGTTTGTAGAAGTAGATCAAGTGTTTTGCTTTAGTACATTGAATTACCCAGTGATCTACAGGTGGAAAATTTCTACATGGTATTAGAGCTAGCTGATCTGTAGAAAAATTTCTACATGGTATCAGAGCTAGCTGATTTGTAGAAAAATTCTACAAAATTCTACATGGTATCGGAGCACAGGTGATCAAGGAGAGAATAGTATACTGAGAGGAGATTTCAAAGTTTTGAGTTTTGTACCGAGATTTTGTAGAGAAGATCTGAAAATTTTTGTACAAAATTTTCATAAATAAATAACATATTTGGATTCCTTGTGGAAAAATACCGAAAACAAAAAACAAAAATGTGCTGAATTAGAGTTCGGATGAGGGAGATATTGTTGATTTAAAAGCAGCTCCTTTTCTAGAAAATTTCGTGATGGTGGGAAAGTGGAAATAGATTGGTGTGCTAGCCAAGAACCTGTATGCACTCGAGGTACAAGATGCATGCAAAGCCTTGAGGAGCAAGGCAAAGGTTAGAGACTTGGTGGTTGAGAGGGAGGGCCTATTACCACTCAACATTCAAAGCCAGAAGAAGTCTCAGACAATTGTGGAGGAGCCACGATTGGTGCAACAACTTCAAGAGGTTGTGGAGCAGCCACAACAGGGGAAGCTGAGAGGAGATCGAGTAGAGACATTTACTCATGCAGAGACCTCCAGTACGGGGAAACTTCGAGCCAGGTGGGAAGAGGGATCACATGCAGCCATACCTCCAGGTAGGAGGTGGGGTGATGTGGATTGATCGTACCAAGGAAGAGGGGCAGGATCCTTGAGGTACCCAACCTCTTGGATGAGACCTTGCTACAAGAGCCCGGATGTGGAGTAGCAAGAACTGACTGATTGCGTAGAGAAAAATGCATATGGAGAGGCAGAGAGAGCGATAGTGTAGGGAATCCCAGAACAATGCATAGCTAGCAGGCTGCAACAAGGCGAGAGGCACAAGTGTTTTGCATAATGCTAGGTGGTAGAGAGAGGTGTGCAATGGTGCAAGATGCATGGAGATGTTGCAGTAGCGCAGATGTCAGAGAGGGAGAACTTGTCATTAGTAGGTAGAACTTCAACATTAGAGTATGTTCCTAGCCCAACAGAGTGGTCATTTGGGAGTGTTTTTGTTCCAAGTGTTGTTGGAGCAAGTGGACCAGGTAGATGAGTTGCATGGAGAAAATTCCAGAGTTACTGGATCAGGTTAGAGAGAAAGCCTTTCTTGTTGAGAGGCAGTGTTGAAAAATGTACAACAAGAAGTGTTAAATTTAGAATGTGCTAAAAATAGACCTGCTAAAAGTAGGATGTCTAAAAATAGCAGTTTGGCCAGTGAGGTCATTGGCCACCTTGGGTGAGAGGTGAAACTGCTAAAAATAGAAAGTTCTAAAAATAGCATTTTTGGGTCCCTTCCTATTTATAGCAGTCCCTAGTTTCTTTATAGAAAGTAAAATTAATTTTGGTCTTAACAGCAGTTGGAAATATCAATTAATTAATTCAGTTGAGCTAATTAGTTAAGGAAATTCGAATTTGAAGTCTTTGTGAGATCATGCAATTATTTTCTCCCTTGATTTAGGAATTTATCCCTTGATTAAAGAAGATAAGATTCAGTTCTATAATGAGAGAATCCGTGACTTAGTTTAACTTAGTCAAGTCCAGTTAGATTATTTTAACAAGTTGTTAAAATAATAAAATATAGTTTGTTAATTCTTGCATGCATGTGACAACTATTATTTTAGATAACTGAGGATTCACTCATGGATAACGGTTGCATGTCAGTTCTCTCAGAGACCTAGTTGAGATCAGATGTGGGACAATTTACTATTAGATGCTTGGATATTTCTAGTAAGTATTCCTTGCATGGGGAAGGATCTATTATAGGAGATCGGAGGACGTGTGGCCTATATATTGAGGCCTAGGTAGTCCATGATTTTTATCTTCTGATTGAAGATCATCAGAATCTTCTGATTACAGAGGGAGGAGGATATCTTAAGTGCTGATTCTTTTTGTATTGTGAAGAGGATTTCCACTTGATTGATAATACATGGTTGGGGTTTTATGCTGGTGCTTTCCCTTGGATATATCTTGTGTTATGTGTGATTGATTCATTCTTATCAGTTATATGTGTTCGTATTGATGTTGCTCATGGTTAATTGAGCTTCCGCTAAATTGTTTGTAGAAGTAGATCAAGTGTTCTGCTTTAGTATATTGCATTACGAGGTGATCTACAGATGGGAAATTTCCACATGGTATTAGAGCTAGCTTATTTGTAGAAAAAGTTCTACATGGTATCAGAGCTAGCTGATTTATAGAAAAATTCTATAAAATTCTACACTAACAACTTGAATGACATGTTTTACACCCACATATATGTTGACTGAATCAATCAAATCACCAAGAAGTTCAACATTCCTGACCTGGATAGAGCCATTTACATATTTTTTGAACATGGTACTTTTGGTGTAAGACTAGAAAACCAAGTAGGGCCAGATTTAGTTCTTCTCTGTCCACCCCTCTAGCTCAATGAATTGAAGTTTTCTCCTTGAATTGTGAATTGTTTGTAAGACCTCTTTCATGATTTGAACTACAACTAACATATCAGTGTTTAACATGTGCCTAGGGGGTTTGAAGCCCATGCTAGAAATGGAAATAGCATTATCATTGCCACATAAAATGATGTTGCATGGTAGCTACTACTTGTAGGTTGTTATCTTGTTCAGTTTGTCCATTCTTTTAAAAACCATATTGTGCATTGATTGTGGACTTTTCTTTTCATTATCAAGTGTATTGGTTTTTCTTCATGTAATTATATTGTGACCTTACACTTGAACAAGTTAAGCTTTTCAATTCAGAAGTTTTTTGTGAAATATCATTTTCTTTTGGTACCTCCTACTCTTCCCTTGACTATATATGATGCACTTGTTTTTGGGCCTTGTAAAAAGTGTCAAAGCACACAAAGAATGTAAAGTGTGCATATTGAAGAAGTTGAGAATTGGTGGTCTATTTGGGATAACAAGAGATCACCTTAAGAATTCAATTAATTTTTGGATGGTTTTTTACAGTAGAAGTATCATTTAGTAAAACCATAGTTTTATCCTAAGGGTTGTTATTATTCACTTTCATATGGTGATGAAAATACAATTGATATTGAAGATTGCTCTAAATGTGAGAATGCAAGGCTTGTTTATGACTGCACCAATGAAAGTTTCCAAAAGCAACAAGAACAACCAGTTAGAGAGTGCCAGGCTTGCACATTTTCTATTGCACGTTGTGACCAGTGTGGAAGGTATATTGATTGTAGCGAATTTGAAGAAAAAATACTACACTCATGCTTCTCAACTACCAGGAATCTGAATAGCTTGCCTGTGGTAAATACACATTATCAGAATTTCAGCTTTACTTTGGGATATTACTTGTAATTTGGGCCCAAAATTGATTGTTTTGACCCTATCTCAGGGAGGTGTGGAAGACAAAGAAAACAAATCATTATCTTTGTGTGTTTTGAGGTGTACATATTAGTTTTCCTTACTTTGAGAATCAAAGGTCTATTGAGGACAAAAAATATGAAGAAATGCTATCCCAATTTTCATGATAAGAATAGAACAACAGTTTTTCCTTTGGGAGATTTTTTATAATGTTGGCTGATAATTTAGACCCTATGATATTACAATTTTTGTTTTTAGGCCTTGTTCATGAGAAGGCTATGAAACAATAAAGCTACACGTGGCTTGGTTGTATATAGAAGTAGACAATAGTTGTAAATTATCTACATTTATCGATCTGAAACAAAAAAGTTGTACAGGAAAATAATCTGATGGGTCAAAAGAGAGAAACAATGTCTACCTTCAAATATTGTGGTGTGTTTGTTGGGTTGTGATATGTTAGGTGGACACTATCATAGAGCTGCCCCACTTATCAGAGTATTGGAGTGGGGGCCATGGTAATGTCAGGACTAAACACAATCAGAAAGGTGGCTTACTTATCAAAATGGAGTGTTGTTTATGGTAATCTCAAGACCAGGATCATATTTTTTTAACAAAATCCATTCATTCATTTAAATAAGAAATGGGCAAGCCTAAATTACTTCTAATTTTTAGCTACTATTGTGGTCAATCAAAACCCAAAGGAAACAGGGGATCATAGTGTGCTTGTCCCACACATTAATATGCAATTGATCAACACTCTTGAACCATATTCTTGGAAGCTTCCCTATAACATCTGTCACAACCTGACATAATTTAGTAGAAAATGCGTTCACTCTTTTAAATAAGAGATGGGAAAGCCTAAATTACTCCCTTGGATTTTCAGTGACTGTTGTGGTCAATCGAAAACCCAAGGTAAACAGGGGATCATAGTGCTTGTCCCTGACATTCAGATCAATCCAAAATCCAAGGTAAACTAAGGATATAGTGCATCTCCCCAATTGTCCCCTATATTCATACAAATTTGAAATAAAGGGGAAGCAATCGATCATAGTCTTGTCTCCTACATTCATAGGAAGCTGATAAACACTCTTGAACCATGTTCTTGGCAGTTTCCCTTGAAAATGATAATCTCAAAAAATAACATTTGTCACACCTTAGCCCTCGGTGCCGGGAATCCATGCAACAATAAAAGCATCCACCAATGGAAGATAAGGTTCAATATGAGTGGCCTTCTAGATATTAAGATTACAAGGCATTTCAAAAAGCCACAAAGATTCTTAATCGTGTCACTTTTGCCCCTGGGAATGGTCAAATTAAGATTGTCCCAAAACATTTTTGCGTAAGGTGCCTCCCGAACAACCATAATGGCATATGAAAACCCTTGTACTTTGACATAGTTAACATCTGGATTTTTCTCATAAATCACTTCAGTAGAGGGGCTAAGAGTTGATTTGATTGCTTCAAGAATTGTAGTTCCTATGGTTAAGTTTCCACTTAATCGTTTCCATGTCATTCTCCATCCACCACACTGATAACCCAAATTATTAGGATGGGTCGCTGCAAAAATAACCTTGGAAGCATTCTTGTCCAAAGGGAGCAAAGGCTTGTTGGCCGACTACCCATTTTTCAACAAGACCAAAGATTTCCTAACAACTTCTCTTTCCAACTCCCTGTGTTCCTTGTTGCCAAGTTGGTTGGCTAGGCTTGGATTGGCCAGAGGATGCTCAAATAGCCCCATGGTGAATTTTACTCTCAATATTCTTCTAACCGCATCATTTATTCTAGTCACGGGGATCAAACCACTCTTGACTTGCGAAGACAGATTGTTAATAAAGTCTTTGAAATTGTAGGGAACCATCACCATGTCAATCCCTACACTCACACCATCAAAATTATCAAAGAGTAATTAGCAGAAGGTGGGCTAGTTATTCTATCAATACCTTGCCAATCTGAAATAACAAATCCCTTGAAGCCAAGTTGCTTCTTAAGAACATGAGAAACAAGAAAATAGTTAGCGTGCATCTTTCAACCATTCTAACTAGAACATGAAACCGTAACTGTGTGCACTCCTTTGGAAATGGTATCAAAATAGGTAGTCATGGGGATGTGCACCAATAATTTATAAATAATTACAGTGTTATTCTCATTGATACCCTCTCTTATTCCACCATCACCCAAAAAATGTTTAGCATAGGCTGCAACATTTGACTTTCGAGCTATGAAAGGCACACCATTCGTGGAATTGGTGGGAGGCTGCCCCTGCAGGCCAAAGATTATCTTTGTCATCGCCTTGGAAATTTTTGGATCCTTTATGTAGCTTTCATAGAAATGCCCCCATCAAGGATCTCTGCAAACAACAATACATGGGGAAAGTACATATTAAATGGGAGTAGCTCAAAATTTGAGACCTGTAGTAGCTCCTATTCTTCTAGCCAAATCAGGATCCCTGGTAGCTCCAAACCCTACATTGTGAGGGAAGATAGTATCCCCATAGACATTATTGTGGCCATGCACAACATCAATGTCGCATATCATAGGGATCTAAGGACGAGTCAACATGGAACCCTTCTGGAGCTCATCCACCATGTTCATCCATGTGGCCGGAGATGCCTTGGGTGTAGGAGTGCTACCTCCTCCACTTAGTACACTCCCAATGAAGTAACTTTTCATAACATATGTGGTGGCAATTATTATTTAAATCTATGTCATCTGTCTGATCTTCTCTTATAAAGTCATCTGAGCCAGCAAGTCCTCCACACAAGTAGTGATGGGCTAAGATGGGTCCTTTTACATAAGATATTCAATGGCTTCTGCACATCTATCGAAAACCACAACAAATAGCAACAAATACCACCTTGATCCATTTTTCTCTCCAAAAAGAAGATCCCTATACAACAGCCTGCCCATATGAACAAAGGCAAAGTGGGGATAACTATAGAAAAAAGGAAAGGAACTACAACCTGAGTAACCATTATGCCTATGAAATCCGCTAACCCAGATGAAACAAAGACCAAGATCATATTACACTGGTGCAACATGATGATTGGCTCTTGTTTTTTGGGCAACTAGAATAAATAATGATGTACATGATTAGGCCATTCACCCACAAACATCAATTCTATTGTATTCCAAAAAAAATCATTTGTATTTATATTGTAAAAATGTGAATTCTTTTGTACATATTTGGTGAGTCACCAAATTGAGAAATTGGAAAAATAAATAAATGACCATAAAGTTTTGTCTGAGATGTCTAGAATCTCATATCTAGATATCTAACTTTTTCTCTTCTCTACCAAGATGCTATATTGGTTGCTAGTTTGTCTTTTAAATTATGATAGTTTGATGCCAGGTTAAGGGAAGTGGAAGTTATAGTGAAAATGCTTCTAAAGTGTGAAGTTGCTTGGTATGTAGAAAATAATTTCCGTTGTTGGTTACTGAGATGCTGTGGTGGTTACTTTCTTATATTTTTAAAATTTGTGTTAGGGGTAGCGGGAAGACAAGATTGCTCAAAAAGTGAGTGTGATAAGTGGATTTTTTTTTTCTCTCAAAGTAAACAAAGAAGCTTATTGTTGAAAATTTTAATATTGTAGTCTATTTTGAGGGGTTATTGGAAAAATTGAGAGAATTTTATAGTTAACTCTCTTGGGAGTAATATGGATAAGGATGCTATTATTTCTGGGCTAGCATGAATTGTTTGGAGGTGGAACTTGAGGATTTTGACAAAGAGACTGCTTGCTTCAAGGAAATATATTAGGATGTTAAGAAAGGAAAGGTTGGAACGAGGATAAATTGACATTCAGAAAAATAGTTGATTGTAGTGTTTAAGTATTATTAGAATGCCATTAAAAGAAAAAACATGCTACTCCTGTCGATCAAGTGACCGTTTATGAAAATCATGAACCTATAAAACTGAATGGACCATTTGAAAGAAGATCTAGCTAACCCACTCTACATGGGAACTATTTTTCCATGTTGGAAATCGTAAGCTATTTGTAATACGGGAAAGATGGAGATTTATTTGGAGGCTATGATGGTTTCTGGATATTATTCAGGTTTGGCAAGACAGTTAGAAGAAAGTAATTATTGATGGCAAGAGTGTCCCATAAAATGTGGGATAACTCTGGGAATATTTTCTTGCAAGGGGATATTTTATTTCATAATATTCTCATGAGGACAACCGGTCATTATAAATATTTCCCAAGTAATTATGGAAAAAGAAGGACTACGTTGGGAAGTGTGGACAGGTGCAAGGTACATCAAGTAATGTCCTCTGATTCTCCTTTCACTTCTAATCTGAGCCTGCAAGATCCTCCCTTAGTTGAAAATGTTTACAAGTACGTGTGTGACTCAATGAAAATTGAACAAGTAGTCATGAAACATCCCTTAAGTGATGGCATTTTAAATCTTACTTCAAGGTCTCAAGGCAATTTACAAAATTTGAGATCAGTGGTGTTTGAAAATTACAGATGTAATAAAGAAAGTTATAGATTTCAGTCAAAACTTGCAAATGTTGGTAACTTTCTTCGGTATGTAGTGTAATTGGAAATAGAAAATGTTCAAGAATGTAAGGTCAAGAAATGAGGAGTGTGCACTGATGCTACATTTTTACTCTTTTATCTGAGCCTACAAGACCTTTTGTCAGTTGAAAATGTTTGCAAGTACCTATGCGCTGCAGTTAAAAATGAACAAGTACACATGGAGTATCCTTCAAGTCAATTTCTCATTGATGATGCCCTTTTAAATTTTATGCAAGTTAAGATGTAGTTGTCAGTTGAAAAGTTGTGAAGAGTGGTACATGTCTTTGGTATGTGTTGTATTTGGTATTTTGAACATTCAAGTATTTTTTATTTCTAAATATAGATTGCATCTAGCTTGGCACATGATGGAATGGGAATAGTTGTTTTCAACCATTTTAGTTGTATGGTTTTCATGAAACAAAATTTTTCTTTAAGAAATGTTTTGAAATTGGGATATTAAATGGAGGTGTTTTCACATGATTTAATCCCCTAGGTCCCTTAAAATAAAATTTCATAGAATTGAAACTTTAATTTTTTTTAAACTTCATTTGGAAAAGAAACATTGATAACCTTACAAAATAGATTTTGGTCCTTTCTCTCATTTTCTCTTTTTGTGTTTCATCTTTCTCAATCACAAATAAAAATTGTTTATCAATTTTCCTATTTCGAATCTGAAGAACAAAGGGAATGCATTTCTTTGAAATTTATGTTGTATGGTTGGTTGCATGTAGTTTATGCTAATATTTTCTTCTTTGGTACTTGTTCAATTTATTTTGTTTCATCCATATAGTGTATTGATTGCTAATTTGTCTTTCTATTTATTGCATTTATTAGGGTTCATTTGTGTGCTTTAGTCACTAGTGTCATCTTATTCTTACTCTAGGAAAGCTCTATGATAGTTTGTGTGCAGTTTATTTTTTAAATACAACTCTATTGGTATCATGGTGCCCTGATTTTATATGATGCACTTTGTTTGTGGACTTTGTAGTTATATCTGCTAGGTAGCACAATTTTAAATGCATAATGCATTGTAGAAAAATGTCATAACATAGATCACATCACACCCAAACTAAAGAAGTTGAAATACCTTTTGGATGGTGGTTTACAATAGAAGACTCAGTTACTAAAATCAAGGTTTTATGCTAGTGGTTGACATTAGTTGGTTTCACATAATGATGAGTGTACAATAAATATTGATGTTTGTGCCAAATGTAGGAATGCAAGGCTTGTTTATGACAATACTATGGAAAGTTGACAAAATGGAAAGATCATACAATCAAAGAGTTGTTGGTGTTGTCCATATTTCTATTACTCTTGATGAGTGTGGAATGTGTATTTATGGTGGCAAATATGAACAACATTTTTTCCCTAAAATGTTTCCGTTGATTGCTGGGTTTCTTCTGGAATTTCAACTACCAAGAATAAGAAGAGTTTGGCTGTGGTAAATACACATTATTGAAATTTCAGATTTACTTTTGGCTATGTTAATTGTGGGCTCCTATTTGAGTAATTTAACCCATTTTTTTCCCAATGTTATAGGAAGAGGTCAATTAAAGAATGAATTCCTTAGCTTTCATTGTGTATTCAGTTTTACTTATTATGATAATCAAAGTGATACCGATTACAGGCACAACAAATATGGAGATATGTTCTTTCTATTTGCATGAGTAGTATTTGTAAAAAAATTGCTCATGAGAGTTTTGGGGGAATGTTTGTTGTGACTCGTGAGTTAGGGCCCTGTGATATGTATCACAAAAAAAATCATGCTTTTAGCCCTTATATTCATGAGAATTTTACTGAACAGTAAAGCTGCATATGACCTGTCTATATAATAGAGTTGCCAATAGTTGCTAATTGGGTACATTTATTAAAGTCACTCATTAAAAAATGTGCAGGAAGATACCAACATTATGGACCTAGATAAACAATGACTACAGGTGGCAGATGGCTTGGTCTATCATATTTTAAGGGGACATTATCAAAGAGATGCCTTACTTATCAAGGTAATGGGCTAGGACTTATGGTAATGCCATGATTAATATTAAATTACATGTGCATAAAATGATGATTGCCTTCTGTTTTCTGTTAACTAGAGAAAATAAGGTTGTCTTTGATCATGTTATTCAACCCCAATCATTAATTGTATTGTATTTCAAAAAGTCCCCAATTTGTATTATTACTGTAATTCTTTTGTACATATTTTCATGTTCTCAAATTGAGCAATTGGAAAAAAAATGTGACCATATAATTTTGATTGTTCAATCCAACTAAAATTTGAGTCTTGTTTTTTCTCTTAGCTTCTGTGACACTATATTGGTTTCTCTTATTTTGATAGTTTGGCTCGAGGTAAGGGAAAATAGGAGCTACAATGAGAATGCTTATAAGGGTTGGCTTGAAAATTGGTGGAGAGTTATTTTTGAGGTGGAAGCGATAAAAGTAATTGTTTCCATTTCTCAAGTTTAAAGCAAGGGTTTGAATTTTGTTCATCATCTAATTGTAAGATTTTTTTCCACACTTCCAATAATTCCATGTTCTTGTGTTGTAATACAAATTTATAACTTAGTTTTCCTTTCTGTTGAAATTATTTTTTATTTGACACTACTGGTGCATTTATAACTTCTTGTTGGATGTCGGGATATGATATACCTGTCATTATAAAGTGAAGAATGTTCAAGAAAGCCTATATTTTTTTGGAAACGTTTACTAAATTTCAACTTTGAATCAAAAAGCGCATAAATAACTTGCTAGTGTCAAGAATAATGAACGTCAACAATAAATCTGCTTCTGCTAATTGAAATAGCCTAAATTCCAACCCGTTCAGCACCCTTAACCACTTGAACAATGTGAGATTGTTTGTACCCTGCCAACCCCAATAAACCCAGAAGGGAACATGTTACAAGTGGGATTTGGACATTGGTGGGGAGGATAACAATGTTCCTCTTAACCACCCAAGCTAGCTAGGCCCAATTGACATATGGGTTATTATTACACATCTTTTAGCCTAGTTAATTATCTTCATATATGGTAATTTGTATACAGATTATATTGAATCATAAATTTGTATGTTCAACATTGGAGGGTCATTATCATGGGTTCATGTGATCATTATTATGTGTTCATGTGGTCTAGCGTTTTGGTATTTTCTGAGACAAAGTAAAGAAAATACCATTTATGGCCAAGTCTGTAATGCTTTATTACAGGCATCTCTTGAGAATTTTATTTGAGAAAGATTGTGGTTATTCAAATTGTAGTTAACAAAATTCATTTCAATACTCAAATTAATGTTCCCAATATATTTGTTCTCCAAGAAGAACAATATTAACAAGGATGCAATGAGAATAGTCCTATTTTGGTCACATTGGGAGCTTTAAATTGCCAACATTGCACCCCAAAAACCCACCTAACAGGATGCATTGAAGCAAGAAGTAATATCTTTCTGTGAATAAATTCAGAATAGTAGTTATGTGTTTTTTATTGTTGAATAAGTCATTCCCACAAAAATCCTAATATAGCAAGCCTTTTTAAGTCTTTAACTTGTTATAAATGACCCTTGTAGGGTTGTCAATGAGTTTTGGTATTTCATGCTCGTGGAGAAATTCAAGCGATGATGAATATCCATCATTATAACATTTTTTACTGTTGAATAAGTCATCCCCACAAAAATCCCTATATAGCAAGCCTTTTGAAGTTGTTAACTTGTTATTAATGACCCTTGCTCCCTTGCAGGGTTGTCAATGAGTTTTGATATTTCATGCTTGTGGAGCTATTCGAGAGATGATAAATATGATGAATAGCCATTATTACAACATTTTTTTCTGCCAATATGACTTTTGTTCATTTGTTCATGATGCACCTCCACAATAGATTTTCTATAGAGCATGTATTGCAAATGATCTCATTCCATGATTTCACCTATTATGGCCTAAACCACAACTTGTAGATATTCTTGTAGAATTTGGTATGGAACTCCTTTACACTCATGTGGCCTAGGGACATGTCAAATGGATTAACACTGAAATTCCCCTCATGTGAGATTACACATAACTACATCAACATTCTCTTGTGGCCTATTTGTACGAGGTTGTCTTTGTTTGGCCTGTTTGTACCAAACTGTCTTCATCTTGGCCTGGGATTTGAGTTCATAGATGGTATAATATGTTCTTGATAATATTCTCAGTGTTATTCATGTTTTGTGCTCTACAAATGTTGCAGGACTAGGGATTATATTGAATTAATATTAAGTCATATTGTCATTTTATATGGCTTCTAGATAGTCATGAGTTTGGAATTTTGTATTATTTTTCTGCTCACAACGTTTGCAATACATATGGTAATATATAGTTTGTTATCATTACAATATTCTATGTTTTTATTGTTGTCATGAAATTTGACTTTGACATTGAGATTGATGCTTTGTTTTCATATTATTGTTGCACTATGCACAACTTCTAATCATATTTTTTCTAGGAATTTGAGTTTTCAACTAATTTTTGTTGTGTGATACATACTTGTAATGAATTAATTTATGATTATTGTGAGTCTTTTAATCGTTTTTATAGTCCCATGAATTTTCTTATTGAATTTCTAATTTTCAATTGTTTTTCATGTTTGTAGTTTGCAATTTTCCATTAAGAATTTTGGAAATATTAACTAAATATGATAAAAACTTAGAAAGTACTCTTAGAAATATACTTCATGTGTAGGTTGTACCAACAAAATATCGTGCAATGTATAATGTAGAATTGGTAGGACTGACATATTGGAGCCCCATTGTGAATATATTTCATGACCCTAGATGGGGTGATGCTTAAGAAACACTAGGAGAAGATCCCTTAGTTGTTGGTATACATGGAGCCCACTATGTAAGAGGATAACAGTCAACATGTGGTCGAAATCCTAACATATTGATGGTTATTTCCCTTTGTAAACATTACATTGCTTATGATTTGGTTAATTGGAATGGCTTTTATAGCTTCCATTTCAATCTCAAGGTACAAATAGTATGATCTATAATTGAAAATTTGTTTATCCACCTATTATATAATTTGTGTTTCTAGGTGATGATTGTGATCTCAAATATGGAACTAAAAATTGCAGGTTACACAACAGGACTTGGAGGGCACTTATAACCTGCCATTTAAGAGTTGTGTGATCGATGGCCATGTTGCAAGTTTCATGTTTCCTTACAACAAAGTTAATCGAGTTTCAACTTGTTCAAACCCAAAGCTTCTCAATGGAATTATACAGGGATAATGGGGATTTAATGGTTAAATTATTACCCAATGAATGCTAGCTTTGTACTTCTTCATAGTTGTTTAGTTATTAACCATTTCAATTAAAATACATGTATGGTTTTGATTAACTGCCAAAGTTACTAATTTTTTTCCTAAATTGTATTGTGTAGACACATAGTATCTGACTGTGATTCAACAAATGTTTTGTACAACACCCAACACTGGATTACAACTCCTGAAAGAGCAGTAGAAGATGTCATGGAGGCTAGTGAGTGGTAGAAATAGTAGAAGGTTTTGTTTTATTATTGAATTGTAGAGAATAAACTATTGTGTATTAATTAATTTTCAGTTATGGCTTGTGGATGATTAACATGATTGGATGTCAATTGTGGAATCTTCCTTGGGGATCATGCAGAAGTAGAAGTGAAGGTTGGGGAGTTGAAGGAGTCCTTAATAGACAGGGCTCTAATAAGCTCTTTCATTGTTCAAATGAATATGGGAGTATTTGATGACAACCCAACAATGCATTTTTTTTATAATCTTTGACCTCAGGATGTCTGTAGTGGACAAAATTAGCAACTGTCATTGGAAACTACAAGGAAGGGGATCATTCTGTTAAAAAACAATAATAGAGAATTGCCATTATCCTGAACCAGAACTAGATCCTTGGCTATCATTGGACCCAATGCAAATGTCACAATTGTCATGATTGGAAACTTGCAGGTAATCCCAACACTTAAAATTTTTTAGTAACCCAACTTATTCAATTCAATAAGATTTTGATTTTGGGTTGATTAAGCTCAAAGCCAAAACTAAATTCTCCATTATTAGCCACAAAAATTCTCACCATGGGTTGCCTTGTGAGATTAGGCCTACTTCTTAATTTTCATCATGGTAAATCCACTTATTGGTTTTCATCAACTTACATCCACATGATTTTTTCCATACAAATTTGGTATTCTATGGTACTCTCCTCATCACCCATCCTTTACTAAGTTAAATATTGTTTTACTTGTGGCCCGAAACTTACTATGATCATTGATTTCCAAACCTTAAACATTTTATGATTAATCATAGTGTTCTCCTATTCCTAACTATATCCATTTGTTATGAAATGCCAAAGTTTCTCATAGAATATCTCGATTATTTATCAAGTGTCCAAAATTTAATCATTGATTATAAAATAGAATTAGAAGTCTCAATTGCACAACTCTCTTTAGCTATATTTACATCTATAATGATAGTTTTTTTGTCAGGTTCTATCACATTGTCAACTCCTTCCAACTTCTCAATGTATGGAATGTGAGTTCATGAGGCTTAATCCCCATAACAGTCCTTGATGTGATGCGATGCGAATGATATATGTTACTACTATTATCTATTAAATATCTAATTGAAAATATTAGTTAATAGCAAGAAGTTATTGTTTTAGTTTCATCTTACAAATTTCAAACTTCTTAATATGAACTTTTTCATTTGGTTCAATACTAAATAGTTTTAGGTGTTACATTGATGGATAACTATGCTAACTTCTAAAATAATTTCCATTGTATGACAGAATCCAGAGCCCATGAGGAGTTCATTGATCTATATTTAGGAATATTGATCTTACTCAGGGCTACAACAACTTGAATTATTCACAAACACAAAATGATGGAAGGTATTGTTGGTCTCCTAGTGACATGTGGCTTTAATTTGAATGCTAGACAAACTAGTTGCATTTCAAGTGTATGTGAACTAGAATATAAATCTATTTCAATTGAATAGATTCAATAGTATTATTGAATTCCTTGTGAGACTTCGTTAGTTGTGGAAAATGCTGGCCTCCCCTTTCTTGGCCATTCAAGGGAATTGTTAATATAGTAAATTTGCAGGTGCGACACAAGGAAAATATTTTGAAGGTTATCCACGGAATAACATGCAACTTTCCTAGAGGGAATAAAATTGAGAATGTGGAGTGGGAAAGCAGTGCAAAACGTTCTTTAATTCAAACACTCTTTCAAATGGCAGAGCCAATTAATGGATAAATTATAATTGATAACATAGATATATAAACCATAGGTCTATATGCGCACTGCTCATGTTTGGGTATTTTTCTCTATGATCCAACATTTTTGCAAGTCCTGGACTTCGATCCCTAGTTGTGGCCAGCTAGGTATGTTATTCAATTAATGAAACTCACACCCATAGACTTGGTTTTACATTTTTTAGTGTTCATGTGATCAATATGAACTACTACAACAAAATCATTAAACCCCCAATACCATAGCAGCAAGTGCCACAAAAGAGAAAGGATAGTCGAGTAGGTCTATCGCAGTTTGTCGGGTTTTTGTGTTATTCGACCCAACTTGCCATGATAGTGCAAAAACTATTCATTGCGCTCTTGACCTTGGTGTCAATGTCAAGATTATACACACCGTAAGTTGACAAATAAATGTTGTGAAATTTAGCCCACTAGATGACATGAGAGTCAATATCATATAGAATTGTTTCCTTTTGTGTGAAATTTGTCATGTAGTGACAGGTAACATATTTTTTCTTCACTAATATGATGATACATTTTGGCTTATTGATTTTTATCTTTTATGATCGAGATAACACATTTATTTAAAGGGTTCTATCTCAATGGTAGAGCACCTTCCTTGCAAGCAGGAAGTTGGTGGTTTGATTCCATCGTGCCCCAACATGAATTAATCATTGAAGAAACAAATATTTACATTCTATACTTTGTTTATAAAGAGAATATTTTATTGTTTTTAGAGAGACAATAACTGGATATAAAAACATATTTTTTCTATATAGAAAATAAGTAGCTATAGTCTCTTGAAAGACAAAAGTGAATATTCTCTTGAGAGACAAAAATGAATTGTCTTTGAAGAGATAATAATACCTGTGTTCTATATTGTCTCTATAGAGACAATTTTTTAAGACAATAATTTGAGACACCTGCTTAAAGATAATATTTAAAGCAATTTACAAAAAAAAAAATGTCTCAAGTTGAGATAATTTACCCCATAATTGTCTTAAATATTGTCTTAAAACCCGCCTCTATGTACTAGTGAAAATAGACAAGTGTCAGCCACTATATATCTATAGCAGATAAGTGTATAGTGGACATTATAATTGTATAATAGAAATTACTTGTGTAGGATTGTTCTTCACATTCCTTTCTTGGGTTGCTTGGAATGTCGATGGCTCCTATAACAATCATAGCCATGGTCACTGCAAAACCCCTCTGCGGTGGGACGATGCCATGAGCGAACTTGTGAAAACAATACATCGAAATGTCGTTTTAGTGACATGTGACATGGAATTTAGTTGCTGTAGGGTTTCCACAATGTCATAAGACTATCATCCAGGACAAACATAAAACAAGAATGGGAAATATCAAACTTTGAGACATAAGATAAAACATGGAGTGAGTGTGAGATAGATCGTAAGGGCACATTGAGCTGCATATGAAACGACATGAGAAGGTCAAGGGGTGTGCCTCCCAAGAATTGCATTAGTTGGGAAGTTATCAGATGCCCCATATCAATAAAACATGGATGTAGTTTGGAGGAGGAAGTTCAAGCAAAGACAAATCATATGACAAGAAAGTCCCTAACTAGGATGAATGAAGTGGTTGGTGAACAAATCATAGTACAAAGGTGCATGGGAGAACATGGGATAGTTTTTTTATAGGTTATAGCCTCCATAACAAAGAAATGATATGGTGGTCTAGTTTCTTAGGGAGAGAAACCCACAAGTTGCTATATTATTGCATGGATGATACCATGGGATGAATTATTGGGACAAAAATATAAGGTTGTAATTTGGTGTTTGTAAATACTACATTTTTGGGGATTGCCCCATAATTTTGGGGTTTGGCCTTTGAGACCCTTCATCCCAGTCATTAAAATCTACAAATGTTAAGGAAATAATTGTCATGATTAGATCTAGAATGCTTACATGTTGCACATGCTTAAAGGCTTCAACGAACCCACAAACCATCTCTTAGTGTCGTTTCATCTTCAGGTGCATTTTAATTGCCACCTCACTTAGCATTTAAACTCATCGGGGATGGGTTTCCACATCCCTCGGTCCATTAACCAGGAGGGATGGTGGCAGCCTGCCCCCTTTCAACCTTGACCTTCACTCCATTAGGGGTTATTATTATTATTATTATTGATTATAAAAATAATTAATATATATGCTAAATATATATGTGTTAAAGAATATATAAAATGTTGAATGCGTAGACATATACTTCAAGGATAAAGTTGGCCCAGATTGAGAACAGAGAGCGGAAGGAGGGAATGTTGGGCCTATTCTGAGGCATTCAGAGGCTGGAGAATGTTTGTGTATTAATGTTGGCTATATTCTGAGGCATTAATACATGTTTTCCCCTTCTGAGTCCATACGGATCCGTAAGAATCTGATTGGAGGGTGAGCCACATTTGACAGCGCCAGCTGCTTCTCCTGATTAATAACCATCTTCACAATCCAAAATACTTGGAAATTCACTGGATAGATGGAGATTCGCAATTTCGTTCCGTCTTGGTCAGGCGCTGGTATTCTGGGTAGTCACTGAGATAAACCCTTCTCCGCTTCTCATGCGATGAAGAATCATCACTATTCCATTATTTCCATCATTTCCTTTTCTGGACGATATTGCAGGAGTTGAGTGAGACGCGTGACGTACGCCATTTTTGGATCCTGCCGTAATTTCGAGACTGCAAAGGGAAATAGAATGGAACACATATCTAAAAGTTAAATTCATATAAAATTAATTTATAGCGTTGTTTTATTTTTATTTTCTAATATAAATATTGTTGTTATAGAATTTATTTATTTTCAAATATTTTGTAATTAAAAAGGACAAAAGCCAAGTTTAATTGATTTCCATACTGTCTCTTGGATTTTAATTTATATCGTTGTTTGAAATAAAAAATTTTAATAACTTAATTTTACATTTTATATTTAAAAATAACAATTAATAGTAAATATCCTCAACACTATTTATAAATAATAATTAACCATAACTATTTTTATTACTAAATAACAAATAAATTATAACAATTTTTTTAAAATATTATCATAAAGATTATAGAGTTAGTGGTTAGTGTTAAATGATTTTTTTAATATTTGCTTCCTCCTTGAAAGTTAATTGTTTTTAAAATGGGAAATGTTTTTTAAAATGGAAAGTTGTTAGTGTTATACATTTGTTAAATGATTTTTTATAATGTTTTCTTTCTCATTTGAAAGTTGGTATTTAAAATTAGCATCATTAAAATGGTTATCAAGATTTTAATTTATTTGTAATTTTTAATTTTTTTAATCTTTTAAATATATATATTTAAGATTTTTTTATTTATAATGGTCATTTTTATTATTTTTAACACTTTATCATTATTATGGCTTATAATTTATGAACTTTATTATGGCTTATAATTTATGAACTGTTATATTTTTGTTAGGATTTATGAATTATTATGATTATTATTATTTAAAACTTTTGTTATTTTAGTTAATTATTATTTTAGATTTTAGTTATTTTATTTAAAACTTTTGTTATTTTAGTTAATTATTATTTTAGATTTTAGTTATTTTATTTAAAACATATTTTTATTAAAATAATAGTAATAAAATAATTAAAATTTAATTAGCCGCAGGCTTTTATATCATGATGATGATAATGATTAATGTCTACTAAGACCAATGTCGTCTATCGAACCTTAAGAAAATAGACTCTAATTGTCATTCTTCAAAAGTTTGTTTTTGTTATCAAAGAGTAAGGAAAGAAGCATTCCAAGATCACTATAGTTGGGATGGCTTAATAAGTCAAGAAGATTGATGGTATGGCTGATGACAGGGAATTGAGAGTGGATGTGGGGCAAGAGCCGAGTAGTCTAAAATGAAGTGTTTTTCATCTTCCACCTTCTTAGTATCACAAATTTGACAAATTCTATCATCCAAGGGAGTCTTGGGAGTAGACCACCACTTGGTCTCACTCTGAAGTTCATGAAAGTTAGATCTAATCCTACCGATGCTCGTTTTCTTCTTAGTGCTCGTCAAAATAGAGAGATAATTCTGGTTATCGAGGGTGGGGTTCATCACCTCCATATAGTACCTTAGCTTCCTTTTACCCCCAATCTCCTTAGCATCCCATATCTTTTCCTTAAAACTAGAGGTAATAGTATCCTTGATATAGTCCTTGCTTCTCATGATAATGTCCTCGTTAATCCCCCAAAGGTTGAGCCAAGGCTAAGAATCTTGATGCCACCCACACTTGAGGCGTAGATGGGGTTTTGACTAAAGTTAAAAGAAATTTTGGGAACCTCTTGGATTCCATATTGTGAAGCTTCTTCTTATACATCAGATATCGAAACATAGCCACACTCTCAATGGAGGACAAGCCAACTTCAATCAAGAGGATAGGATAGGGAGTATTTCCCTTGATCTTGAGGTTATGGGTTATGAATTGCTTCTGGATCGTCCCAATATTTCTCCACGACTCCCTAGATACACTACATCCGCAAACTTCACATCCGTATAAGATAACAAGGGTGATGAGAGTCTCAAGGAGGAACCTTTTTTATCTCCAAATGTAAAGATTGACTGAATTACAATTTTTTCAAGCTCATAATGAGCTTTCCAACCTCCAATAATTCTTTTCTTCATGCTATAGTTCTAGTTGAGTTTATGAGGAAAGTCAATACCCAAATAGTTATAAGAAGAAACCTACTGAAGAGAATGTTTACCATAGACGAAAATACCATGGGTGATCTTTTTGGATTTAATGATCGTGACTTTAGTTTTATCGGTATTAACAGTCATACCCATCTGGGAGCAGTAGACATGAATAGTCTTAAGCTGCCTGTCTATGTCACCATGGCTCCTTGCAAGAATAATGATATCATCAACATAAAGGAGAAGAGTAATGATAATACCAATGAGCTCAATGCCTTTGCAGCCCACAATTTGTACACACTCCTCTAGTTTACCGATGTAAATATTAAAAAGGGTAGGTGAAAGGGGACAACCTTGCTTAACCCTAATATTACAATTAATATCTTTAGACCACCCTTCGTTGGTCTTAAGCTTGGCAATGACAATATCGTAGATGCGGATCACAACAATCCTCAATTCAGGAGGAACCATGATCTCTTCAAGCCTCTCCCAGAGCTTATCTCAGGGGATAGTGTCGAAAGCTTTTGTAAAGTCCACAAAAAAACAAAAGAGATCGGTTTTACTATTACGACATTCCTCTGTGATGATCCTAAGGGTGAAAAGATGGATGATGGTCAAGTGATGTCTCCTAAAACTAGCTTGCCCTTTAGCTCTTTTACCCTGGTTCTCAAGCCAAAGGCTAATCCTTTTTTCAAGAATGAGCCCATAAAGCTTGGCTAGGATGTGGCTAATCATAATGGTCTTGTACTTAGAGGGAGCACTTTTGTCCCTACTTTTGTAGATATGCAATAATGCTTTGTGTCCAGAGCTTAGGGAAGCCATGCGTTATTTCCAAATTGAGAAGCTTTTGGAGATGAGGGATGAGGATAGATTTTCCCACTTAATGGATCTCGGCTTGGTGACCTTCGACATCATTGGCTCTACCATTAGTGAGGTTATTAATTCCAGACTCAATGTCTTCCAAAGAAAAAATATCATCCTTAATAAGAGTGTTTAAGATGGTGTCCATAGAGTCATAAAACTTCTTAAGTTAGCTATCCCAATTTTCAAGCGGGATAAAATGATTCTCTTTAGTTTGACGAACAAACACATTTCGCCAAAACTTTTTGGGTGCAACTCTAGAAAGGTGGAGAATACACTCTTGTCTCTTATTACTATATGACCTCTTCTTCCTCTTCATGGGAGCTTTGTGTATACATATATTTTGGAGCTTAATGATTTTATTAAGGGCGTCTCTGATTGCTTTCCTGGAAATTTTATAGTCTTTGTCATACCAAGGGTTGGAAGTTCTTTTACTATTCTTATACGAAGTATTATTAGATAATTTTCTAATGGTGGTGCAAAGGGTAGTATTAAAATGGTAATATATTTTATCAATATTGTTATTATAAGTCAAGGAGCCTAAATTCCTTTCCAAATCCCTTAAGAAAAGGTTGACCTTACTTCTATGCATCACAGGATTGAGGGATAAAGGAAAAGGTTTGTTGGGAGAGTGAAGCTCAAACCCATTAAGAACCTCAAAGTTTGTAATATGGTTAAGGAAAAGGATGTAAAGGACTGTATAATCCATGGCGCTTCTACCTAGCTCATGGAAACAGATCATCCAAACGAGAAAGGTTATTTATAAATACCATTGCAAATTATTAGGCCCTGGGAACTACAAAGTTTGAGGAGCTAGGTGTTGAATAAGTTATCGATTACGTCTTCAGATTTTCTCTTCAAATTATTAGCTAAGTAACCATCTTCATCAAGCCATAAGGGGTAGGGGTTAGATTTGTTACTTAACATAATAGCTTGGTTAGAGTAGTCTAAGCATTAAAGTCCCCAAGTAAAAGGATATTGCCTTCATTCCTAAGGTTGTAGATGTCTTTTTCTAAGGTATTAATAGGACAACTCTTGTACATTTTTTTTTCTTATAGGATGTAGAGTTGATAGGGGCCAAATAACATATTGCAAGGAAGATCCTATTAGTTGTAGAATCAGATATTTTGATCCAAATGTATTGATTAAAAGGGTCATTTTCATGAAGTCAGATGTGAGAGGAAATCATGTTCCCATTATAACAGGATAGACCACCAAAACCTCTCCTAGAAGATTTCTGATTCCAGATAGACCAAAGAGTGAACCCGTCGAGGTGAGGGACCCTAGATTTGTCATGCTCCCAACTTTGAACTAAAAGAATAAGATCAATATCATTCAGGATCCAACTTAACATAGGACCTTTACACCATGGAAAAGCACGACAATTCCAGAAGAGGATCTGGAGTGATGTTATTCCTTATTTATCATTCGTGGTTGGGACCATGTCTCTAATAATGGATTTTCTATTCCTAATGATTGCCCATTTACCTTATTTTCTTGCGTCCTTGACCTTTTGTATTTATTTCCTAAGTTCAGTGTGGTCTACTGGAATGAGGTGTTCATTTATGAAGATTCTCATTCCTTTTAGGCTTCATGATTTCCTAAGTATATCTAATTTATGGTCATTACACCTGACCTTGACAATGATTAGTCTATGTTTATGCTCAAGTATCTTTCCTACCCTTATTTCTTCGGTGAGATAAGTTGTTTGAATTTGAGATTTTGTCTTTAATTGTTCTTTAAATAATTATAATGTGTCTTCATTGTTTTATTCTTCTATACCAACAATTATAAGGGGTAAGGTTGTTTTGTGGTGCTCATGGTCAAGCACAATTAATATATTAATTTCTTCTTGTATTGGTTTAATGTCAAATTTATTCTTTGTGTTTTTCAGGGCTGAGTTATTATTGATTTGTTCTTTTAGATTTTTAATTTCGTACTTCAAAGTGTCATTTTCTTTAACCTTTGCTTGTTTTCTATGCTTGATTTCTTGAACTCTACCTTTCATTCATTGGAGTTCAGTCTCGAGTGAGACTATTTTATTTTCTAACGATTTGTAGTTATTTTCAATCATTGTAGTTAGTTCTAGTTTAAAACGGTTGTCCTTTTCTTCTCTTCATCTTTCTAAAGATTCAATGTAATCATAAAGATTCTCTAAGGTAATTTTACTTGGTCGCCCTTTGCTAGAGGGGATTTAGAAAAGTGAGGAGAAACAACCATGGTGGAAGTAAGAAAAACATAACAAGAAGAGAATAGGTGGGAATGTATGCCCCTCTTAGAGTTCTCTTTAGTTGAACTAATTCTTTTAGATTCACTCGTGCTCAACTTGTAGGTTGTCTCCCTCCGAGAGTGCGTTCTCTAATATCTATGGGCCTTTTGATGACAAATGTTCTCCTACAAGAATTCCACCGTCCTCCGATGGCGCAGAGTATCAAAACCGCAGAGTTGATAGCAAGCTTCTCTTAGATCGCAAAGAGTCGCAGGTGATGTACTATCCAAGAGCCACAAAGTGATGTATCCAAAGGCACATATCAAAACCATGGACTTGAATCAAAACTGTAGGCTTCTGTTAGATCGCAGAGAGCATAAGATATAACCAAACCAATTGCTCAATCTGGAGGAGCAATAAACTACAGTCCTGCTACATCGTACCGAACCAACTCAGGCACCATCGAAGCCCGACCATGAACGGTGACTTTCCTTAGATTACTGAGCCTTTGCTTGATTTAACGTATCCATAGTATAAGGCCAAGGACCAGAGTTTCGAGAAATACCTTTCAGCAAGGCACCCTCAATCAAGTAACCCCTCCTTACACAGATAGTGAGTACGCCCTTGTTCGGCCTCTGAGCCACTTCTCGACACCCTGCTTACTGAAGTGACATGCTTACGGAGTGTACGATCCTTGACTCAGTGCCCAAACACTTGAATCTAGCGATAAACGGTGGCTCAGGGCTGTATGGCTGGAAAGGATAATTTGCACTACAATTCCCTTTCTTTCTTCACGCGTACGATTAGAGTCATAGACTTGTGCTAGATCACAGAGAATCACAATGTGATGTATTACCTGAGAGCCACAGAGTGTATTATCCAAGAGCCGTAGACTCATCCGAGAGCTGCAGAGCTCAAAATTAGCCGAGAGTGGCAAAACTCAATATAATGGATTAGGGTGTCTTGAATTTTTAACTAAACTGTGATTATTAAGGAGTTTAGACTTTTGTGATCCATAACATTGTTTAGATAATCTTCGGCAAAATCACATAACCAATCTTTTGTCGACGCGTTTCGAACCAACCAGTGTGGTTCATCGTCAGGACAAGTTGAAGAACCAATCATGCTTAGCTTGATATTTATCTTGTAAGTAAATATATATTTACCTAAGGTCTTAGTTACCTTTAATATTTTATTGGGATTAATAAATATTGAACTAATATTGATTATTTGACCATTAGGTTTATAGAATAAATTAGGATATACCAATAATATTAGTTATTCTATTATTAATAGACTTGGCTTTAACAACCCTATACTATGGTATTTACCTAAGGTGACTAAATTCTAGGAATAATATTGATTTAACAATTTGTTTGGAATTATAAATGAGGTATAGATTATTAATAAACATATATTATTATTATCTTAATGGACCATTATATTTAAATAATAAATATGATATAATCTAAAAAACAAAATAATGAAGATCTAACTTACCAAGGACCATTGAATAATTATTACACAATTATCTAGGTAACTATATTCTAAAAATAATTGATTACCTTTTACTTGTATTATATTGGAATAATATTAAATATAGATTATTTAATATATATAATTTATTAATGACCATTATAATTAAAATATTAATATTATACTATGAATTCTCTTAATATTTGAGATAATAATAATAATATATCTATTTTTTAATTAACAAATGAATGCCTTTATTTATCGATTTCGAGAAATATTAATTAACTATTTTAGTGGTTTGACCAGGATCATTAGGTCAAAATTAGCCGTTAGCATTATAGCTGTTGGAGTCTCTCCACACTCTATTTAATCAAGCTAAGCCTGATTGGTTCTTCAACTTGTCCTGACGATGAACCACACTGGTTGGTTCGAAACGCGTCGACAAAAGATTGGTTATGTGATTTTGCCGAAGATTATCTAAACTGTGATTATTTAATATACTAGAATATGTTTCATCTGAAACATTATCTATAACTAAAATTTAGACAGTGCATAAAAAAGGTGCAGTGAAATTAATCTGTTAACAGATCTTCTGGATCATTCATCTAAATGGTTGTGGTTGCACTTGGGCTACCACTCATTGAATGGTGCTCGGAAATGACAAGGCCATTTGTTCATAGTATGTTTGAAATTGTATTTGAGTTATAGTCATGAAAATACACTACATATGAACAATAAGCGTCGTCTCATGTGCTCTACTATATCATAAGATTGATATAACATAGTTATATAATTGAAATAATTTGATGGGAATAAACACCCAACTATTTTATTGTCATATATATATATATATATATATATATATATATATCACAGTTTTCTGTCCTAGTGTTTAACATTTTCTCAAGTTAACATTATATGGCTGAATGTTATAACACTTTCATCTTTATTTTATAGGAATGAGCAAATATGCATAAAATTTGACTGGCAAAGTATTAAATATGGATAGGTAGATAAAACAGAAATTTTGTTTAGTGATATTATTTTCAAGTGGAAAATTATGGTGATGAGTGAGCATATTTATAATTAATATAATAATTCACATTTGAGTTTATATATATATATATATATATATAATATTTTATTTATTTTTATTTTAGATTTATTAAACATGAAATGAGATTAAATTTTTTGAGATGCATATATTTTTCATTTTGAACAATATAATAATAAAATGTTTTCATTTTAGGAAGTTGTTTATTTTCATTTTTTTCTATATGATACATTACTAATATTGTAATATTATATTCAACGTGACTATTGAAATATTTCACTTATGACTTAGATTGTCTAAATTTAAAATGTTTTTTTTGTTATTAGTATATTTCTAAATTTATGGCTCTATTGTATTAAATATTGATGAAATTACAAATCAATCTTTCTATATATAATTTGATAACTTATATCGATTTATTTTTTTATATAAACGCTACATATCATCTTGATATTAAGAATTAAAAAATTTTGAGCATTCGATTTTACATTTTCATTACTCATAAATATTTAATACGTTTTTTAAATTAGGAAAAAAATGTATAAAATTAATTTAATATTCCTCAATCATTCATAACTTTTTTTTTATTTAAATTATGTGAAATTTTTTTAGTTTTAAACATTCAATGATGGTCTAATGTCGTATTGTGACAAAGATTGTCTAGATATTCGAATCAACCATGGTTTAACCATGGTCAACCATGGTCCAATGTTGCATTGTGACAAAGATTGTCCCAATAAGAGATTCAACCATGGTCAACCATGTTCCAACGTCATATTCTGACAAAGATTGTCAAGATATCAAAATCAACCTTGGTCGACCATGATCAATCATGGTGAGCTATGGTCAATGATGGTCAACCATGGTCACATTGTGACAAAGGTTGTCTCTTGGTCGAATTTCAAATTGTGATAACCATGGTCAACCATGGTCCAACATTGCATTCTAAGCAACATTGTCTTAATATGAAAATCAAACATGCTCCAATGAGGCATTGTGACAAAGATTGTCTCGACATTAAAATCAATCATGGTAAACTATTCCACAATGTCGCATTGTGACAAGGATTTTCTCAGTATGAAAATCAACCATGGTCAACCGTGTTCCAACGTCTCATCATGACAAATATTGTCTCAATATGAAAATCAACAATAGCCGACCATGGTTAGTCATGGTCAACCATAGTCAATAACTATGGTCACATTGTGACAAAGATTGCCTCTTGTCCAATGTTACATTGTGATAACCATAGTCATCCATGCTCAAACATGGTATAACATCACATTGTGACTAAAAATCTCTCAATACCAAAGTCAACCATGGTGAACCATTTTCCAACGCCACATTACGACAAAAGTTATCTCAATACAAAATCAATCATGGTTAACCAGAGTCCAATGTTGCATTGTGAAAAAGATTCTATCAATATGAAAATCAACTGTGGTCCACCATGTTCAACTATGTTTATTTTAGGGTTTATACTATTTATCTTTAGGTTTATATACCTTGGGTTTAATATCATTCCCTTAGGTTTATAATCCCTTGGGTTTTTATTATTAATTCCTCAGTTTTATTATTCCCTTGGATTTATAATATTAATCATTGGTTTAATATTTTTCCTTTGGGTTCATAATACTTCGGGTTTTAGAATTAACCCGTTGGATTTATCAATCTAAGGCTGCATATTCTTAGGGCATAATATTATTCATATGGTTTATAATATTAATGCTCAGGTTTAATATAAATCCTTTGGATTTATAATCATGATCAAGCATTCACAACCATGGTTCAATGTCACATTGTGACAAAGATTGCCTCAATATGAAAATCAACCATGGGGAGCCATGATGCATTGTTGCATTGTGACAAGCATTGTTCCAATATGAAAATTAACCGTGTTCAAGCATGTTCCAATGTCGCTTTGTGACAAAGATTGTTTCAATATGAAAACAAACCATGGTCAACCATGATCACATTATGACAATGTTTATCTCTATGTCCAATGTCACATTGTGACAACCATGGTGATCCATGGTCAACCATGGTTCAATGTCACATTGTGACAAATATTGTCTCAATATGAAAATCAACCATGGCCAACCATGGTTAACGGTTGTCCAATGTCGCATTGTGACAAAGGTTGTCTCAATATGAAAATCGATCATGGTCCACCATAGTCCAATGTCGCAATGTGACAAAGATTGTGTCAATACGAAAATGAACTATCATTTACCATGGTCAACCATGTTTATTTTAGGGTTTATAATATTTATCTTAGGGTTTATATAGCTCATATTTATAATATTTATCCCTTGACTTTATAATCCCTTGGGTTTTTAGTATTAATTCCTTGGTTTTATTATTCCCTTGTGTTTCTAACATTTATATTAGGGTTTATATACTTTGGGTTTCTAATATTAATCTCTTGGGTTTATTATTATTCCCTTGGGTTTATAATACCTTTCAGTTTTAGAATTAAGGCCTTGAGTTTATAATATCAATTCATTGTGTTTATGAATCTAAGGGTTCATATTTCTAGGGTATGATATTATTCATAAGGTTTATAATATTAATCCTAGGATTTATAATCATGGTCAATCATGCACACCCATGGTCCTTTGTGACATTGTGACAAAGGTTCTCTCAAAATGGAAATCAACCATGGTCAAATTTCGCATTGTGACAAAGATTATGTCAATATGAAAATCAACCATGGGAAACCATGGTAAACCATGTTTCTTTTATAGTATTTATCTTAAGTTTTATATACATAGGGTTTATAATATTAATCTCTTGGGTTAATATTACTCCCTTGGGTTTATAAGCCCTTGGGTTTTTAGTATTAATCCCTTGGGATTTTAATATTAATACATTGGGTTTAATAATTTAAGGGTTCATTTTCTTAGGGTGTAATATTATCACTATTCTAAATTTAGCGTTTAGGATATATGTGTGATGGAACCCACTGGCGTAGACGGATATGGCCAAGTGGATCGTGAATACGTTATCCGATTAAAAACTGCGTATGGGCCAATCATTAACGAGTTTTTATTCGTGGAATGAGCACTAATAGAGAGATATGGAATTGCATGTATCCAAATATTAAATTTTTTTAGTTCAGATTCTAACCATTTTTAATCATTGGAAAATTCCTCTGCCTCGGTAGACGACTCCATTCTTAGTCACTGAGATAAATCCTTCATCGCTTCTCACGTGATGAAGAGTCATCACTATTCCATTGCTTCCATCATTCCCTTTTTCTGGACGATATTGCAACTCTGGAGGATATTGCAGGAGTTGCAGTGAGAGACTCACCTTGTTTTATTTTTAATTTTTAATATAAATATTATTATTATAATATTTATTTATTTTCAAATCTTTTCGAATTAAAAGAAAAAAAAGAAGCCAAGCTTAATTGGTTTCGATATTGTTTCTTGAATTTCAGAAAGTTCAATTAACCTCGCTCCTGTTTCTTGAATTTTAAAAGATTCCCACACGGTGTCCAGCGTCTTGAATTTTAAAATATTCCCACCATGTATAGAACACGGCTTTATGTGATTATTTTTGAGGTAATCTTTAAATTTTTTTATTTATTTTTTTAATCAGTATTTTTTAATAGATATTGTAAATATAATTTAAAAAAATATTTAGAATCAAAATTTATGTTTGGAATGAAAATTTTTGATAACATAATTTTATATTTTACATTTACAAAAAAAATTGATAGTAAATATCTTGAAAATCATTTATAAATAATAATTAATGCTAAATATCTCCATTATTATATAAGAAATAAATTTTAACAAATTATTTTCAAATATTATTATAAATATTATAGAGTTAGTAGTTAGGGTTATAAAATTGCTAAATAATTTTTTTTTAATGTTGGCTTTCTCACTTGAAAGTTGGTATAGATTATTTTTTTTAAATGAAATATTTTTTAAAATAGAAAATGGTTAGTATTATAGAATTGTTAAATGATTTTTTATAATGTTTGTTTCCTTACATGAAAGATGGTATTTAAAGTTAGTATCTTTAAAATGGTTATGGAGATTTTAACTTATTTGTTATTTTTAATTTTCATAATTTTTCAAATATATAGATTTAAGTCTTTTGATTTATAATTATTATTTTTTATTGTTTTTAACACTTTAATATTATTATGACTTAAAATTTATGAACTATTATATTTTTGTTAGTTTTGATGAATTATTATGATTATTATTATTTAATTTTTTTGCTATTTTAGTTCTATCAATTTAGATTTTCATTATTTTATTTAAAATAATAGTAATGAGATAATTCAAATTTAATTTAATAAAGGCGTTGTGAAATTAATATGATAATGGATCTTTTGGATCATTTGTGGTAAATAGTTACACTCGGGCTCCCACTCACTGAATGGTGCTCAAGAACCACAAGTGGCATTTGTTCAAAGTAAGTTTGAAATTGTATTTGGGTTATAGTCAATGAACATATATTATATAAAACATACATTATATATTAACAGCGCATGGTCTCATGTGCTCTACTCTACATGTCATATGATTCACGTGACATACTTATATAATTGATATAATTTGATGGGAATAAACACCCAACTATATATATTATAGAGTGTGTATAGTTAAATTTAACAATTTAGTCTGAAGTTAATGTTATATGGGCCAACTGTACATTTAATATTATAACATGCTCATAGTTATTAGTCCCCGCCATCTAGCATGGGACTATAGTAATCAAAATGATGCACTTTGACATCAGATAGTATTCATTTTTGTGAAAAAAAATTTCGCATATTTGATTGCTTTAAGATTAATCCTTTTTCATTCAATTCGCATGCCTTATTTGGCCTCTTCCTGAGGCCGAAGAAGCTAAGCTATATACTATTTTGTAGTTGGTGACTTCATTTTTATAAATATTTTGGAGTCTTAAACTAATGTTAGCATTAGTTTGAGGTTATTAAATGCTATGTATTGTTAAGGTGCCAAAATAAACTTTTTTTCTATGGTTGCAAGTTGTTTCAGTGGAACTACAGCTGCATTACAGGTGGTGGATGCATGCAGAATGTTGTTGTGGTGGCATAAGATCTTCGACTACTCCAGTATTGTCTTTGCATATTCGCATTTGTGCACGTTACTGCGCGTACTTACTGCCCTAGAACAAAGCTCAGGTTGTCTAATTAGCATCAAAGAGGAGACCAAGTTGTTGAGTAAACCCTTGCTAATGCAATCAGGAGAGCAACAAACAACTTGTACTGGTCACTTGATAAGTTGCTTAGTCAACTTGGTCTCTGTATCAATCCGCTTGATTTGGTACTAGTAATTGGGACTACTTCGATGTGCCTTTTCTTCCTCGCCTAGGAGAGCCTTACCAGAACAGGGTTCACAAGAGGGTGCATCAGCCGATGGCTTCCTTAGATGTGTTACATGCCCAAACACACATAATCCTTCTTTCCTCTCACACTGGTAAATTCCAATGATGGTTGTTCGACTGAGGGATACATGGGCGCAACTAGTTGTTTGAGTGGGTAGCGGAGCGGTCTCTATTTGCATTGGTTGGATTAGTAGGTTTAAGCTTGCTCCATGGAATAGGGAAGATGGATTGCTCCACTATTTCCTTCGCAGGTTCGAATGGAAATTTTGGCTTGTTCTGTTCGAGGGGTCGAGACCAAAGGAAAGGCCGGAAGATTTGTGCTAACAAGGCTCTGATTTGCCATCATAATATCGTTGAAAGAAACTGGGCCATCTAATTTCTGCACCGACAGGCTCAGGCATCAGTTGGTTCGGTCTTGGAACTGTCTGGTCTCCGACCCATCCACCCGCTTAGATCCCGCTCAGATGGTCTCAGCCATGCCATCCGACTCTAAGCTGATTTCTTTCCATGCTTTCTTGCTCATATTCTCACCTTGTCCGTGCCTCCGCGCTAGTTCCCCTTCTATGTGCAGCAGTGTATTATATAGAAAATTCGACATAACACATTAGATACAGAGCAATTTGAGAATGGCTTAATCCTGGTTGGGCTTGACTCGCTGAAGTTTGGACGTTCATGGTTGGGCGTAGATAGGCACTATTGCTATTTTTGGGTCGGGCTTCACTAGATACAAATAATGAATGAAGAAGACAGAACCTACATAACCCCAACAACGTTCCATTCCTTCCTTCCTCACACCCCTTCACCACTTCATGCGTTGTTTTTAAGGAGGACCTGGGAAAGCCTACAGGATATTTCACATTGATATTTCATTAATTAATCTTCCACGTAGTCCTTAAATAATTCTAGCGCCTTTGTCAAATATTGATGACATTTGACCAGAAAATCCAACACATATCCGTCAACTGCACCTTGATACTAGAATTCAACAGCATGCATCAAATTATGCTTATACCTTTGGACTTTTAGTAGCTTCTCTGATGAGCGAGGAACCCAGAGCACTAGGAGGCAGGCAACCCCAGGGAGCCTAGATCCAAGAGAAGGAGAAGAAGCACATATGTTACAGGAAAGGGGGTTATCAGGGGGGATACCATTAGGACCACCCTAACAAAAAGGGCTATAACACTAGTGGAAAATCCATTAAAACAAGCCCTACGTATCCTAGTTCGAAAAGGCTCATAAAACCCGATTCCACACAGGGGTTGAATCACTATGGACCAATTATAGAGCCAGTTAAGGCATGTATGAGAAAATAAGCTTTGGGTAAGGAAGATTCTAATACTCTTTCTTCTGCCAAGTTTTACGATTTAGAATTTCCTTCTTGAGAATATTAAGTAATGTTGGCAAAGGATTCAGTTTTTGTACAGCTTCTTCCTGACTTGGGGTTGACTGGCTAAAGGTTGGAGGTTGAAGGTTGAAGGTCACTGGTTACAGGCTTCTAGCTAAGGCATATAATAGTGGGTGTCTTATCATCAGAACTGGTTTTAGTCGGGTAATATGACATATGTTTCGAAACATATGACATCTATGACATATGTTCTAATAATTGGAAACATATAAAGGCCAGAATGGGGTGCATATGAACAACTGCGACATCGGTTAAGCTCATTTGATAGAGGTAAACACAAACCACATCATTTATACATGTTGGTTGCTAAAAAATTATTATTGGGAACAAATTTCATTATGTCCAGCATCATGCATGTAAAGTCATGATATGTGAAAGCTACTCTTGTTATATAATATAGTTGTTGTCAATAAAGTTCTATCATATGCTCTCTCTTCTCATGTGAATGAAGTTCTATGTTGTGTTCAGGAATTGTGTGAATTTTCAAAATCAATTAGTAGTGACCTTATCCCTTCTATTTTTTCTTCACCCCAACCCATCAATCGGTTGATCATTTGATTCGAGCCGAAAAGGAAAAAAATAATTGTATACTTAAGGATGGTGAGCAAAGCCTTTTCTTTATAGTAGTAGGTAATTTAGAACTTTTTAGTAATCTTGTTGTGTTGTATGTGTGATTTTGTACATTTTTATTTATCTTTTGATATGCTTATCAATGTATAATTATGGATACATTATCGTTAATTGCTAGATGCCAGAAATTTACATAGGTTTTGTTCTTCATTGTTCGTCTAGTTCCAAATCAATCTCAATCTCTAATCAGTTGACAGAAGTTCTTGGAACATGTCGCGATCATGAGTTAATTTTTCCCGCGCTTTCATAGCTATTATTTCTTTATCCTTTTGGAAGGAAAGAATTTAAAAAGGCTTAGGCATTTGATAAATAAAAACTCGTGCTTAGGAGATGGGTAGGAGATCCAAGTATTTACCTCAGCCTGGTCTTTACCCAGCGGCTGTTGGAGGATCTAGGACTAGACACAACTCCCGATCTCAATCTATCTAGGAAAATATATATGACAGGATAACTACATGCTACTATAGATGATTATAGTTCTACATGCAAGTCCATATTTCTTTCCACTCATGCTTGTTCAGCCATGCCATCCCAACATTCTCATGCTTTTCTTCTTTCTTTTGTTTGTTTTTTTTATTCACTCTTACTCCATTAATAGTGCAGTTATTTTCTCCAATATGCCTACCATTATACTTCCTATATCGTTGTCTTCCATTAGACTTATTGCATCGCTATGATTCTAAGTGAGTGATTAGGTAGGGTGAAGGGATTAGGAAAGGTCTTAGGCAGGGAATAAAATAGTATTCTTAAGAACTACGCTAAGTTGTAACTACTTTATATTTTTGGAGTAACTCTAGCCAATCCTACATGTGATTATTGTAGGATAACATTCAGGCTAGTGTGTCCATGTTTTCTACCTCTTCATTACTAGAGGATTTCCTTTCTTATAACAAGTGTTTTTTGAAATTAATAGACATATGGAATTATGTTTGTATATTTGCAGTTTCCATCATCTTAACTTTTGGGTTCTTTCTGAGATAGGTTCATCCGTCAGAGAATGATGAACAATATAAGACTATCATGAATTCAATCAATAATACAGGAATATCTACTTTGGATTTTGTTTAGAGCCTTGCAAGTTATTCCCTAGGTCATGCATAACTAGTCATTTATTTCCAAGCATTCAACATCTCTTGCTTCAGAGTTGCCATTCCTATGCAGCGTTTTATTCATTCCAATTGTTTCAGTCCTTTTCCCCTCATCTAAGTGTCATGCTTCAATTTCTATGGCTATATCTTTAGTTGCATAGCAAGTGTTATTTTCCTCTAGTCTTGTGTAGTGGCAGTGACACTCGATACATAGATGATAAGCATAAAGGATTAGCTCTAGATAATATCCCAATAATTATCTTTTTCTTGAATTTGCTACTTTCAAAATAGGTTATGAATTTTCTATCCTGAGATGATATGCATAATAAAATATACCACTTTTCTCAAACACATCACATACATGACTAATTTTGTAGTTGCCATGAGGTTCCCAATCCTTACTAGGATGTTGCGAGTTACCCTTATTGATCCCTCAATTGAAAGTGTATTGTTTGCACCATCAAAATATATCAATCAATTGATCTTATATATTAAATGCCGAACCTATCCCATTAGCAGTCATGTACCTAGTCGTCGCAACCTTACTTAATATCATACTTTTTATATTGAAACCACCACAATTCTTATAAATATCCTAAAGTCTCAAATCCTTAAGAGTATAAAACTTCACAAAAAGTACATTATTGAAATATTTTCCATGTATGGAAGCCCAATATAATGAAAATATTTCTGAATCTATTTTTATTATGATATGGACACTTATCATAGGATTGGAGCCCTTTGACTCAGTGTTGCCAACCTTTGTAATATAATCAACAAGTAGGCCTGATATAAGTAAGTACATATCGTGCCTCAAAGCCTTAGGCTTATAATCACTGATAGATAGTTTAGTGCATACAATTTGACCATTTTTAGTGTTGTTACGTTAGGACTTACCCCTCCAATAGCTTCTTAACCCTAATTTCACTCTCAAAAATGAATGCAAATGACCTAGTATACCTTCACAAATGAAGAAATTATATCATACCAAAGGAGAAAACTTTCTACTTGACCTATTTAGGTCAAGTGTAGTGAGCGATATTACCTTGATAAGTGAGATCAAGTCACGGTCACGATCATAGCAGTTATTGGCACATTCTATAGCAGCTAAAAACAGTGTTAAGCAACATAATATAGAGTGAAGCACCTTTTTGGAAATTGTCTTTCCTCCATAACGACCTACACTCTAGCGAACATGGTTCTTCCATAGTACGACCTGTCCTTTTTTATCCAAAACATAGTAGTGGAAAATCCCACATGTAACAAACTTATAAAGGTTACCTATAAGTAATTAGTACTTCACAGATCTTACAACTAACTTCCCTTGTCGTTTCTAATCATAAAACTTTGGTGCAAAACCTAAGTTGAAAAATATAGTGATCTCTATGAAATAGTCTGGAACTGCTTCCAGCCAAAAATGATCCCCATCTAGCAGTTCATCCAATGTACATGTGATTTCCTCAGTCCTAATATTAGATAAGTTATTAGGTCCCACATTTCTTTTTCCCAGATTGGCAACCACCTTCATTTTCAATTATTTCAAAATCAACATCCATCACTAGATATAACCATCACGACTTTTGTCACCGTCCATGAATTCTTGTCAAGCTCACTTTTCTGAAGTATTAATTGTTAATTAGTTCTTTGAAGCTGATAGTATTGTTGTTGTCTTCACCATGCACCACATTTCCCATCCATTTATCTTATCTAATGGATATTTAACAAACAACTATATGAAGAGGTGATGCATGTCCCCCAATTTTGTTTGATTAAAATTTTATCACACCTATGTGGGATCAAAAGGTAGATTGTAAAGACG
Source organism: Pinus tabuliformis (assembly GCA_031772625.1). NCBI lineage: Eukaryota > Viridiplantae > Streptophyta > Pinopsida > Pinales > Pinaceae > Pinus > Pinus tabuliformis. The sequence continues at coordinate 990,558,939 of CM062807.1, read as the reverse complement.
ACCATCATGAAATCCTTTTTCTAAAACTCAACCAGGTTTAGGGTTGTGGTTTCTAATGGTCACCACGATTTTTTTCTGTCCTTATCAAATTTTTATTTATGGATGTTGCCTATATTGTCTACAGACATGATCCACACTTTCCACATCTCTATTTGGGCATAAAAGGAAAAGACATCAAATTTTGAGTTTAGAACACTTCCTACTTGCTTCTTACTAAGATTATAGGGTTTAAGGGGTTTTCTTGCCACTTAAAATTGTTTTAATCACCTTTTTATCTAACTAAATGTGTTTTGTTTTTATTTGTTTCTTTCAGGAAATCTAAAAGGTGTCTAAAAGAAAAACTAGAATCCTTTTAAAGAGAGTCATTATTTGAACTGAAAAATATTGTCAAATTCTTAATTGGTTTTCTCTTGTCAGTTGACAGTTAGTTTGTGTGTTCCCCCCCTCTACAGCTTATCCAAATTTCCTTTTTACATTGCTTAACTTATTGCATGAAACTAAGTTGGGGGATAACTCACTAGGTTATTCTGTTTTATATTTACTGTACTAAACACTTTGCAATTAGATACATTATCGATTGAGCTTATCTGCATCACTAATTTCTTTATGAACTTCATTTATCTAGCACATTATGTCTATATATTAATCATCAATTTATGTAAAAATTATCAATATATTTTTTCTTGAATGTATTTTATTGAACCAGTTCACTGGACACTCACATTTGCAATCTGAATAGCTCAGTACACATTTCCACTTGCACTCTAAACAAACACAAAAACATTTGCACTCCAAATTTCGCAGGTACACAACAGTTACTTCTTGTTCTACATCGACTTCCATTGTTCAACTTTTTGTTATGATACTATGATGTATAATTGCATTGCATTACTAAATATATAATTGCATTCAAATATTAAGCGTCATCGTGTGTGCTTTATCTGAAAAAGATAAATTCGCATTAGTCTTGGAAAAGCATAACTTATTTCACATGAACAGTTTCTTATATATGGTTGGAGATTGTTTCTTTCATAATTTAGAACTTATACTAGATTTTAGATACACATCTGTAGAGTTAAGATGAGTAACAATAGAGTATTTTAGAAACTTCCCAGAAAAACAAGATAGAGAAGAGATTTTGTCTTATGAACATGAACTCATGTTAGGATATTCCGACACATAGGAAATAGTTAAGTATAACTTGATCTAGTGCAGAGTTAGGTAAAGTGTGTTTCTTTACTATGTACCCTTTTAACTTACAATCCGACGGTCACGATATGTTCTAGACATGAAGTGATCTGGTGGTTCATTCTCTCCTCGGTATTACCGATACTTGATCCGTGGCTTAACACCCCATTGGTCCATGATCTATATTTAAAGAGCATGGAGGGTCATTTGTAGGGTGACCGTTCATAAGAGAAGCTTATGTAAATTTTCATTCTTTTAGTAATAAATTTCCTGAAATGGCCGCATTGGCTCAGGCCATTGGTTGTTTCCCTCTTTGAGGGTTTTAACCACATGAGGAATACTAGTGTATTGATCTGTGATCTATTTATGAGTGGTTTCCTTTGCTGTTATGTCTAAATAACTTACTATGTAAATTCCTAAATGGTATCAGAGCTATTTGAGGGCTGCATCCATTGGTGATCCAAATCAGAAGCCGATACAACTGCATCCGACTATCGTTTCCTAGATCCACTATTTCTGATTGCTTTCAGGCTGAGAGGACTACTCTATTTTGTTAGGAGCATCTGTTCTGGTGAGGAACCCCTTTCGTTTCATGCGATAATGTTTCCAGTAGCCCTAGCTACGTCATTTTTAAGATCTGGAGGTATACAATGTTTATTTGCAGTTTTAGTTAGTTACTCTTTGTTTATTTCGGTTTATTTATATCTTTTTTTTTATTACCGGATCTATACCTTTCATTTCTGCATATGCTCTTCGCCCTGTGACTCTGTGTGATTTGGGTAAATTATAAATAGAAAGGAAGGATTTTTCTCATGCGTATGCTCTTTTCCATCTCGCCTTAGTGTGATCTTGGAAAGTCAGAAACATTGAGGAAAATATTTAGTTTCCAACAAAAGCTAACTTCAAACCATAAGGTTTGGTTTTTTTTATTTGTATTGTCTGCGTTGGGTTGTGTGGTTTTTTGTTTTGTAGGCAAAAAGAGATTTTTCAAGTAAGCACGCAGCCCAAAGCTTCAGTAACTAAAAAAAAAAACCTTGTTGTTTTCCAAAAATCACTAACCTTTTTAGCTAGCTCACTTGGTCCAAAGTTACTTTATGAGAATAGAGGTCTTGCATTTAAGTATTTATGTTTGTTGAGTTATTTTTTCAAAAAGCACATGTAAATTATGTTTTAAAGTTACTTTATGTAAAAATGTTGTCACCCATTTAAAAAAGTGAGTCAATTATAATTCTAATAGTCTCTTTATCTTTTATTTAAGTTACAATTTAGTGGGTAGGTCATAAAGTAGCATTGTAAAAGTGACTTCCACTTATTTATAAAAGTGGGTCACATAAATTTTATTTTAAAGTGGGCTAAGTAGATTAAGTTTGGAAAAGGAGGGGGAGGGGGGGGGGGGGGGGGGGAGAGGGGGGGATTTTTTTATAAATATAACATTATCATTCACTTCCACACATTCACGCACTTCGACAGCATCTTCAACAAATTTTATTCAAGAAGCCATAACTTCTTCATCCATAAGACATTTTCAGAGCCATTTATTTTTAATCAGCCTAATTTTTCGAGATATTTGCATTGAAACACTTAGTTTCAACATCTACAACTTCAGTTTCTATTAAAATGGAAAGATCATGCCAAGTTATTCTTGACAAAACCAACTACTTCAAATGGTAGTCCTACATTGTGGATTTACTTAGAAGTAAGGTCTTCACAGAATAGCCTCAGGCCAAGAAACTAAACCTAAAGATGAAGATAAAATAGCCAAATGGGAAAATAGGCAAGATCAAGCACATGGGTTGATAGGGATGTCTATTTATCCAGACCTTAGATTCCATATCGCAAAACTTGATACCCCTAATCAAGAAATGAAACAACTCACTAAATTTTTTGGAATAAAAAATTAGATTAGAGCTCATCAACTCGAAAATGAGTTGCTTACGTTTGACCCCAATAATTTTTCTTCCATTGAATTTTTTTGTCCAAGTTCAATACCCTTAGACTTCTCTTGGAATTTGTTAAGGTTAAGAAAGAAGAATGTATCCTTATTTATTCCATTCTTACTAAGTTGGGACCAACCTACTCTATGTTTGTTTCCACCTTCCATTCTACTAGAGAAGGTTTTATTTCTCAAGGACAAGACTACAAGCCCCCCTCTTTTGATGCCTTTTGTGATTCTTTAATAAGAGAACAAGAAAAAATCTTACATCTTGGTCTTCTTAATCTTGAAAACTCTTCTAATAAAACCTTACCTGCCCAACAACAACCAAGTTCAAAGAATTCTAAGAAGTAGTGTCCTAAAAAAAATGGTCCTAAACCAAACAAGGGTCCTAAGCACTTTCAGTCTCAACAAATTGATAGGGAAAATTAAAACAAAGGGAAGAAGGCTAATAGACATTGCAGCTTTTGTAATCAAGATGACCACTTAGAATCCAAATTATTTAAGAAGATGGAATCCTTGGAAGCAGCAATGAAGAAGCATAACATCCATTTAGATAATTCTTCAACTTCAACTTCATATTCATGAATAACACTTTCTGGATGTGATTGTCAAGCATCTCGGTTTGGTTATGCACTAAATGTATCTTCTTCTTCTCATTCTCATGAGTGACTCATTGATTCCGGAGCTTCTTATCACATGGCCAAAAACAAAGCCATGTTTTCTTCTTTAAATGATTGTAACACCAAAAAAATATATCTTGGTGATGATAGATCTCTTAGTGTTGTAGGGACTGGAACTATTCATCTAGACAATGGTAAATTTAATGATGTATTATGTGTTCCAACCTTATCATGCAACCTTCTATCTGTATATCAGATAACTCATTCAGGTGAAGGTAAAATCATTGAATTTTCACCTCACAATGTCGTAATTAAGGACCTAAGAGATCCTAGACAGATTTTAGATACTGGCATTAGTGATGATTCTACAAGGTTGTATAAGTTTAACAACTTTGGGTCATAAACTCTTCCCCCGGTATTTGTTACTCATAATGATGACGTGAGAAAAATTTTGCATGAGCAATTTGGTCACTTAAACTATCGCTCCGTTCAAAATCCATGTAAAGGAAATCTGGTGACAAGTCTTCCTATGGTATCTTGTAGAGATGGTGTTTATTCCGGATGTGTACTCACAAAACATCATCAGGATAGTTTTGAAAAATGTGCCTCTTGGCCAACCTCAACCCTTTACAACTTGTTCATAGTGATTTATGTGGTCCACTTCCAGTTATTTCATTCTCTGGCTACAAGTATTTCTTAAGTTTCATTGATGATTTCTCGAGACGCACTTGCGTATACTTCCTAAAAGTCAAGAGTGAAGTATTTAACATGTTATTGGCCTTTAAGACCTTTGTTGGCAAACAATCTGGACAACAAATTCTTAAGCTACGATCTGATAATGGCAGAGAATATGTTAACAACAAATTCACCAACTTTTGCACTGAGCATGGAATTCAAATGCAACATACTGTTCCATATACTCCATAACAAAATGGTGTAGTTGAAAGGAAGAATCACACCTTAAAGGAAATGGCTAATTGTATGCTTCAATCTAAAGGAATTAGTCTTAAATTTTGGGTAGAAACAATTAACTATGCAAATTACATAGTAAATCGCACTCCTACTAAGGTTTTAAAGAATATCACTCTAGAAGAGGCATGGAGCTCAATCAAACCAGATGTAAGTCACTTTCATGTTTTCGGAAGTGAGGCATGGGCCCATATTCTAGATGAGAAACATAAAGCTTTAGAACCTATGTGTGAAAAATGTATTTTTGTTGGATATTCTGAAGATTTCAAAAGATATAGACTTATTCCAGTTAAGTCCAAAAATGTTATCATTAGAAGAGATGTAAAGTTTGCTGAAAATATATCAGCCAACTAGCTTAGTTCGGGGGATGTGCCACCTCTCTTTATCCCTTCTACTTTTGAAAACATTTCTTCTTCAGATGATGACAACAAGGATGACAATCCTCCCCCACCTTCTCAGGATCCTCCTTCAGCTCCTCATCTTTCAAAATGGGTCTGTCCTACTCAGGATGCAACAAGTGCTTTTGCAGGTGATCCTACAGATCAACGATGTACATGTTCTCTGTTTGATAGAGCCTCTTCTTTACTGGCTCAAGCTTTAGTGAATCATGTTCCTGATACCTTGTAGAAGCTTCAAGCCATCCAGACTGGGATGCAACTAGATGCATGACAAATATTGTTCATTATTGGCAAATGATACATCGGATCTTGTTCCTCCTCCAAAGGGATGAAAACTTGTTAGATGAAAATGGGTTTACAGAACTAGGTTTGGACCAGATGGAAAGTTGATAAACATAAAGCTCGTCTTGTTGCTAAGGGATTTTCACAAATTGAAGGCATTAATTATACTAAAACCTTCTCCCTGTTGCCAAAATGAGCTCTATCCACCTTGTTCTTTCCCTTGCTACCTCTTTCAAATGGGAAGTCCATCAGATGGATGTTAAATTTGCCTTCTTGCATGGGGACTTGCATGAAGAAATCTATATGGAACAACCTCCTGGATTTATACAAATAGACTCCATCCTTGTATGTCAGCTCAAGAAATCCCTTTATGGTCTCAAGTAAGCCCCTAAGGCTTGGTATGCTAAAATGGATAGCTTTCTTTTAGATACAGGCTTTTCTAGGTGTCATTCTAATTTCTCATAACACTGTCTACACCAATAAAGTGGGTAAGTCTCTTACCATTCTTGTTCTTTATGTTGATTATCTTATCCTTACTCGTAGTGATCCCAACCTTATAAACCATGTGAATTCCAACCTTAAAAAGTAGTTTGAAATGACAAACTTAGGACACTTTCATTATTTTCTTGGGACCCTCAAGTCTTGCAATCCAAGGAAGGTATTTCCCTTTCCCAGTCCAAGTATGCCTGTGATATTCTACGCCATTTCCACATGGAAGATTGTAGGCCATCTCCTTCTCCATTTTAGTCTGGAGCCAAAATTTCAACCACTTGTACTTCCCCTGAAGTTGATGCTACCTTACACCATCAACTTGTAGGAAAACTATTGTATCTCACCCATACTTGTCTTGACCTTTCCTTTTTTGTTTCCCTTATTGCTCCGTTTATGAAAAACCCACATGAAAGTCATTGGAAAGTAGCTAAAAGAATAATTTGTTATGTTTGAGGTACACTTCAGATTGGGATTCATTATACTGCAAGAAGCATCTCCTCTATTGATTGGTTTCATTGATTCTGATTGGGTTGGTCACCCTGATGATCGGAAGTCTACTGCAAGTTATCTCTATACTCTTGGTTCTGGACCTATTACATGGGCTTGCAAGAAATAAAGTGCCATTTCTCTTTCTTCAGTAGAAGCAGGGTATCATGGCACTGTAGAAGCTAGTAAGGAAGCCTTATGGCTTCTTCAGATCCTGTCAGAGTTTGGCTTTCAGCAATAGCATCTGACTACACTTTGGTGTGATAATCAAAGTGCCATTCAACTATGCAAATATTCAATCCAACATCAGCACATAAAACACATTGAACTACACGTGCACTTCATCAGAAAGCTCATTCATGACCATGTTCTTGAAGTGCAATATTGTTCAACCGATGATCAAGTTGCAGACATCTTTCCAATGACTCTCACAGAGGCAAAGTTTACTAAGATTTAATTTATGGTTGGAGTTCAAGAAGTTGTCACTAAGGGGGGATAGGCTCTAATTCCTCCTTCCTTCTCCTATTGTATCATATTTGTACATCCTTCAATCCTATCCCAATTTTTTCTTAAGGGGGGATGTTAGGATATTCCGACACATAGGAAATAGTTAAGTATAACTTGGTTTAGTGTAGAGTTAGGTAAAGTGTGTTTCTTTACTATGTACTTTTGTAACTTACAATCTAATGGTCATTATATGTTCTAGACATGAAGTGATCCAACGATTCATTCTCTCCTCGATATTACCATGTTGACACGACGAATATTCGTCGTGCCAACAAAGGGAACCAACCCGATCACAGACCCCAATTAGATCTGCTTTTGTTTGGAATGGCTAGTGCCAACTGGTTTTAAAGGATCCCGTAAATTGTTGTAGGTGTTGAAAGATTGCTTCTTGGAGGAAGACTTCAATTAAATAAACAAAAGAAACAACTAACCTATGTGTATCAAATCCTATCTACACTAATTCCAACTACTGATGCTAGTCCTAACTACTCTAATCTATCATGCAGGAGCATAACAAGAAGAGGTTAAACACCATATATAGATTCCAAGTCCCAATGAATCAATTGTTGGTTCACAAATGAACAAGGTTGTATTAAATCTTAATTGCAATCTAATTACTTATACCGGAATACACATTCCTTTCCATACAAATAAAACTTGCAACTGATGTTTAACAAGGTTTTGAATCAGCGACCACTCATGAATTAACCATGGTAACAAATCATATTTGAATAACCAAGACTAGTCACGAACTGTCTGTTATCAATATGCAAAAAAAAAATCATATTTATATTTATGCCAGCAACAACACCCTAATTATAAACACATGAAAGAAGAGGAAAATAAATTTGAAAAAGGCTCCTTCTTGACCCAAACAGTCTTCTTTATTAGCACAATAAATCAAAAGTTGTTCTTCCCAAAAAAAATTCCCCCCTCCATCTCCGGAGGTAATACTTATGCAGGAAGAAACTGACTCTCTGTATCCCCCTGACCCTCCATATCCCGGCTTATTCAATATACAAATTAAATATACGGATGTAGAATGGTCCATCAAACTATCGACACCTTGAGGCTACATTTGCTGGGGTGTTTTTATTTTCTGGGGAAAATGAAAGGATGTCGATTAAGAGAGCGTGACTGCGTGTCATCTCTCTACACCTATATGGAGCAGACATTATTCCCTATCATTTCCTAAAGGAAACTGAAGACACTGTGCTCATCATCCCACATCTGGCATGCTTTAAGGTGTATCTAGAGGTAATGACATCTTGATGGATCAACGCTATCATGAGTGCTTCCACTGAACATAGAGTGTGCCTCCATTATGCACTATGGCGGTTCGTATCCCTTTCTTGCAGATTATGTCTTTGCAATATTGACATCGGTGGCACATAGGTGTCGTCTTGATATAAATCACATTTATCCGTTATTGAGTCCACTCGAACTCGCCTTTCTTCTCTTGATGCTCACCTACAGAAACAATTCATATTAGCTATGATTATGAGAGAATATGACAGACATGCCCACAAATGAACCTTGTCTTCAGTCAAAGTTTCTATTTAATCTCACAATGCAGAGCAATCGTAATTATTAAGATGTTGAACCTGAACCATTCATTTTATTAGATTTTCCTTTAAAAACCCGGACCACAACACTATATCGGGACACATGGGAATACACGGGAAAACCCTCAGCCGAACCATAAGGCCAGACTTCAAATACTATGCACTCGGGTCTATAGTTATCATCGGGTCCACTCATTGCCCCTTCACATATCACATGTTGCATTACTATCGTCAACTGCCAATTACGATATGCGATAGGCCGAACCCAAAAATATATACGTTGTGCTTAATAGTCTGGCGGGTCCGCCATATCGCATCGTGCTTTATATGTAAATGTTGAACTCTATTGATTGTGATTTGCGATTGGGGAAGAAGACCTGAAAATATATGTGTTGCGGTTAATGATCTCGGCAGGTCCGCCATATCACAGAATACTTTATGTATAAGCCTCGGGTCCTACTGATTATGATATGTGATGCAATCGATTGATCGTTGGATCATATTCTCTGATCAATGGTGGAGAAGCTTTAACAAATATCGCATCGCAATGTTTCAATGGCGAGCGAATGGACCTTGGGTTTCAATGAAGCGTGATTGCGATATGCGATGGGGGGAAGGCAAGCGGTTGTGATAAGTGATGTAACGGTCGACCCGATAGGATATAGATGTGATTAATTCATCACATATCTGATGCAAGAGGGGAATGCGTAGTGTCACTACGGAAATTGTGATATTTTGATAGCGATAAAGGCAGATATAGGGAGATGTATAAAGACCGAAAAAGCACGGAAAAGGTAAGTTAAGGATGCTCACAAAGTATTTCTATTATCAAAGCATTGATATGGAGATAAGGACACGATAGAAGGTTTTTGAGGGTTGAGTCTGCAACACCCATAGTAAAGAGTGGGGTGATTATATGTGCGGGCATAGAGTACCATGAATGTTTATGAGGATTGAGAAAAGTCCCAATGACAGAACATGAATGAAGGGCCCGACTGGGTTATAAAAGGTCGTTCTGCAGAGATTTATAAAGGGGGTGTGATCATTCAGCTTAGAAGACATAATTCCATGTAACAACTCCAGTTAGAAACGAAAGGTCAAATGTCTAGGGGACCCATTCAAATTTGCTGCCAGAGTAGGTTTTAATAGGGTGGTGGTTGTGGCCACAACAAATGGTGAACTAGTTATCTCTATTACCAAATAAACTCTGGATCAGTAGAACATCAGGATGTTAAGATAAACTTGAAATGCAAACTGTATAGATAGATAGGCATGGGTTCTACTTTAGCATTTAATAGCTTTAGGTGGGATAAAGACAAATAGCTTCTACTTACTGATAGGGTTTTGATAGGAATTCTCCAATGGTCATATTATGGGATTTATTTACCTTCCTTTACCTATTTTCTACTTTCAAAATCCCTTTAGGGCCATCACCGGTCTATCAATACATATTTAGGTGTGTACCTTAGCTCTTTATCACTCATCAAATTTGATGTAGATATGTTTATTTGCACTTTATGTAAGATTTTTTATTTTTTTTTAGTGTTGTACTTTCGTATGATCGAATGGGGTGCAGTCATGGATAATGCCATATTTTTATACCGCTTAAGCAATTTTGGGCTTGTTGTGTCAACCAGTACTCTAAGCCCAGCAACAATCCCTACTCCAGCCATCTTCCTAAACAACCTGTCCTTCCAGATTGGCACAAGTACTCAAAATTTCATTTTCTTTTTAAATAAGTCCTTCCAGTTTCAGGCAAAAGGACTAGAGCACAATTGGATTTTCCATAGGATAAGTGACAATGAGCTTAGCCCATGAAAGGAGGTTTACTTGTATATGACAGATATTGGAAATTTTAGTGTGGTGGATGGAACCAATGGAGAATGATTATAAACCTTATAGACAAGTATAGGCTAGGTCTAGATGGGATTTAAAAAATGCAGCGTTCTGCCATGCCAATCCAGTTGTGGTTACAAATTTTTCGTTTTATAAATATGCCCCTACATGCTCCGGATATCCAGGTTATCAACATATCCTACCTAGTTCCCAACAGATGCCAATGAGTGGCTTTGATTTGAATTTCACTGCTGATTTTCTAGTTCTCATAGGCTCATTAAACGTTTGCTTGATTTGGAAGGTAACAATGAATTTAGGATTGGCAGACTCATCAGTAGGTTATTGAGGGAGGAAAAAAGGTAAAGGTGGGGAATGCGGGCAATCTGAAGAGAGTTGTAAAGGTGAAAACGAGACTGAAGGACCAAAATCAATTGGCTGAAAGGACTAAAATTCAAAACGAAAATAAACTTTGCATAAAACAACAAAGGACAGGATGAAAATATAACTAAGCTAACAACAAAATCAAATGAATCCTAACCTACTCAGGAGGTAACCACCATGTGGTGGCTACTGGAAGTATCTCTTAATATGTTGGCCATTAACAGGGAGTTTTTCAATTTCTCCCTGTAAAGTTTTCAATCTGTAAGTTCCTTGACCAATTTTTTTCTTCAACTTGGAACGGGCCCATCCATAAGTATTGGAATTTTGTGTGCTTACCCTTTGGCTCACTCAGCTTGTCCCATTTCAAGACTAACTCTCCTACTTGGTAATCTTTATCTCTTGCCATATGACGATAAAACCATCTCTTTACAATCATTTGGTGATTTCTAAATTTATTTCTAGCTTTGTCTCTCAATTCCTCCAACCTCACCAGTTGGTTGATCCTTTTTTGAAGTAAGGTTGAAGGGGTCCCTCTCGAAGCTTGGGAGAGCTGTAGAGAGGGAAGGGTAATATTAGGAGGAAAGATGGCTTCCTGTCCACAGACGAGGAAGTATGGAGAGTTTCCTAATGCTACTTTTGGGGTGACCCTATCAGCCTAGAGGACGTTTGTTAGAGATTTGTGCCAGTTCCTCTGGTTCTCGATGACAAATTTACGGATTATGTGGATGAGGTTTTTATTTGACGACTCTGCAACTCCATTTCCCTAGGGGTAATAGTTTGATATGTACCTTATGTGAATTGATTTATGGATAACAAATTCAGTCAATTTTAGTGATGGAAAATAAGAAGCATTATCAAATATGAGAGCATCAGGGATGCCAAACCTGTTGATAATAAATTTCTCAATGAAAGATATTACCTCGTCATCACTCTCATTCACAGGCCTATCATGCTCCTTTTCATCAAAGAGTGCATTTTTGAATGTCTTCTCGTAATGTAGGAACTCAAGGATTTGCTTGTCACCTTCGAATACCTACCAATTTGAGATGTTATCAGGTATGGATGGTTTGAAAATCAATTCAACATAATATTTATTCTTGTTTAATCTAAGATCAGGAAAATTTTTTACAGGCATACCATGCATCAGATCGGCATCTTGGTTTTTCCATTGAGGTATGTGTATGATATTAAAAGAATCAAAACTATCAATTAAGCTCCATACCTCATGTTGGTATCTTACTAGGTGTGGTGAATTACAATGTATCCTTTTCCTTACCTAGTCCACAATTATCTGTGAGTCGCTAAAAGCTTTAAGATTTCTCACCTTCATATCGATGGTTTTTTTCGAGCCCTGTAGCAAGCCTTCATATTCTGCTGCGTTGTTGGTGCACGTGAACTCCAACCGACTGGCCATTAAATGTTGGTTCCCTTGCGAGTCAATGAGAATGCTCCCAGCACTTGCACCTTCTATGCAGTTAGAGCCATCAAAATAAAGTGTCCAAAACATAGAATCTGATTTTATATCAAATCTTTTACAAAATTGGCCCTATCATCTACCATATTACAGGGTAGCTCATCAGTCGGACTATGGGGGAGAGCTTCCAACCATGTTCTTATTACAGTTTCTTCAACTATCTCTGTGTGGAATTCTCCAAAACAAGTTTCAGTGGCACAAACGTCGAAACTATAATTCCCAAGGATAGAGTTCGTAAACATTACAGGTTCATTGGGGTTGTTTACTTCTATCACTACGTACTTCATGTATCTTTCTCGATCAACTCGCAGCATATCACCTTTTCCCTTCTGAGGCAACAAGAGATGGGACCAATCAGTTGAGAAATACTTGTTCAGATTTATTGACCAGTCCCTACTAAGTAGCATTCCATATGCCTCGGGTATGTCGACTACCACTATGTCAATGACTTGTGTGTATTGTGGTTTGGCAGCCATTTGAATCAGCACACCTTTCAATTCTCCAATGGCTTTCGCATTCGTTCTGTCCAGTTTCATAATTCGAGTTACAGTTTTCTCAGGCCCTGCATGCAGTCTTCTAACAACAGTGCAAGGCATAACAGTGGATGAGGCACCAGGATATACCAGGTAATTGTATACCTTCATGTTGAAGATCTCAAATGTGATAAGGAAAGGTGGAGTCATGGATTTTGATTTCCCTCCTATCATGGCTGCACTGACATCGTGGGGGGTTCGATTCATTTTTGACAGAGTGGCTTCCATGGCTGATGGCGTTTGGGTTGTACTATGGGTACTAATAGGTCTGGATGCTGACTTCTCGGTTTGGCTACTCGAATTGGTGGGAGATTTGAAATTCCGTTCATGCATAGCTTTCAAGAGCAGATCTCTTTGCTGCATTAATTTTAGAAAATAGAAGTATGTGATATTAGCTCAAGATTTCTTAAGTGTATGTTTTAACCCCGTACAGAAATTACCTGCATAAAAATTCTAAAACACAGAAAATAAATAATGTGAGAGCAGAACACATAAAACACATACACACAGAGATTTTGCCCTGGATCTCAAAACCGAGACTACCAACTTGATTTTTCATTATGTTCCTTTCGATGTTATAATACATATTTATACATGCCGAAGCATCCAATACCATCGACTGAAAACCATCGCATCCAATACCATGGACCGAAAACCATCGCGTCCAAAAAACATGTGCAAAAATCATGCACAAAACCATAGGTGGGTCCGCCCAACCTAACATAGGGTCCAAAACCAAAATTTTCCGGGGCGCTGCCTCGGACCCCATAAAGTGGGGTTACAGGTGCCACTCAAACAACCCAACATTCTCCCACTTGTTGTTTTCTTTCCACAGGGGGCCACAAGAGAGCTTAGTCATTTTTCCAGCCCTGAAATGCCCATTGTCTCTCTACACCTAGAGAACTTCTCAGAGCTCACAAATTTTGTCAATGCATCTGTAGTATTCTTAAAAGTGTCCACCTTTACCAGCAACACCTTTTTGTCTTCTATCATATCCCTCACAAAGTGATACTGAACATCAATGTGCTCTGTCCTTGAATGATATGCAAGGTTCTTTGCCAAGAAAATTGCACTTTGGTTGTCACAGTCTATCCTTATAGCTTCCTGTACTAACCCCATATTTGAACACAATCTCTGCAACCAAACTACTTCCTTCCTTGCATGAGTGGCTACCATGTGTTCTGCCTCTGTAGTTGACAGTGCCATTACAGATTGTTTCTTACTCATCCAACTTACTGCACCTCCGAATAGGTTAAATACATACCCACTTGTAGATCTTCTCTGATCCAAATCTCCAACTGAGTCTGCATCAACAAAGCCATTAATATCCAACACTCTGTCTAATCCTGGTCTTCCTTGGTAGCACAAACCATAATCACTAGTGCCACCCAAATACCTGAAAACCCGCTTCGTTGTTGTCCAGTGCTCCTTTCCTAGTTTTGACATAAACCTGCTCAATACTCCCGCTGGATGTGCAATGTTTGGTCTAGTACAGACCATTGCATACATCAAGCTACTGACTGCACTTGCATATGGAACACGGGACATGTCCTCTTCCTCTTCTTGTGTCTTGGGACACTATTCAGCAGATAACCTCACACCTACAAGAATATGAACCTTCAACCGTTTACTATCCTGCATAATAAACCTCTACAATATTGTCCCGACATACTTCCTCTAGTTTAACTAGAGCTTCCTCTTTGCCTGATCTCTTTTAATTTCCATGCCCAAAATACAGTTTGCAGCACAAAGATCTTTCATGTCGAATTTGGAGGACAATTGGGTCTTCAAATCCTGGATAACTTCTTTGTCATTTCCAACCAACAACATATCATCCACATACAAGACCAGATAAGTAACACGGTCACCAATTAATTTAAAATACACACAGTGATATGCTTTGCTTCTGGTGAAGCCATGTTCCCGTATAAATGTATCAAATTTCTGATACCACATCCTTGGTGACTGTTTTAACCCATATAGAGACTTCTTTAACTTACATACCATTTCTTTCTTACCCTTCACCGTAAAGCCTTCAGGTTGCTTCATGTAGATCTCCTCTTCCAGATCCCCGTGAAGAAATGTTGTCTTCACATCCATCTGTTCTACCTCAAAATCAAAAGCAACAGCAATAGATAAAAGTAATCTAATAGAAGTTACCTTGGCAACAGGAGAAATAATATCACCAAAATCAATTCCCAGCACTTGGGAATAACCTTTTGCTACTAACCGAGCTTTGTATTTCTCCACTTTTCCTTCTGCATTTGTCTTCTTTTTGAACACCCATTTGTTGCCAATGGGTTTCCTTCCAGACAGCAACTCCACTAGATCCCAAGCCTCATTTTTGTGCAAAGATTCCATTTCATCAACCATGGCCTCTTTCCAGAGTTTTCCATTGTCTGAATCCACTACTTCCTTCATAGTTCTGGGATCATCATCAGTAATAGACAAAACAAAATTTGAACAGAAAGCAGATGGACTATACCTTTCTAGCTTCCTTCTTTCTCGAACTGATCTTCTCACAGCCGGAGTTTGTGGCTCTTCATCTTCTGATTCCTCCTCTGCTGTAGAGTCTGATTCTTCCTCCTTTAGCTCAAACTCTATCTTCTCAGGTTCCTTTTGTTGGACTTCATGTTTAATAAAATCTTTCACCTCTCTGAACACCACATGTCAATTGTAAATAACCTTCCTTGTTACTAGATTCCAAATCTTATAACCCTTTAAACCATCCTTATACCCAATGAAGATGCACTTTTCAGATTTACTATCCAAATTTGTTCTTTTCTCCTTTGGAACATGTACATATGCATCACATCCAAATACCCTCAGATGTGAAAGAGAGGGTTTCTTACCAGTCCATACCTCTTGTGGAGTCTTATCATCCAACGCTGATGAAGGTGGCCTATTGACCAGGTAACATGCAGTATCCACCGCCTCTGCCCAGAATTCCTATCCTAACCTGGAACCACTGATCATGATTCTTGCCCTTTCCATCAACGTCTTGTTCATTCTTTCTGCAACTCCATTTTGCTGAGGTGTCTATGGAGTAATCTTCTGCCGTGCTATACCACACTTCTTGTAGAATTCTTCAAATTCCTTATTGCAAAACTCTCCACCATTATCTTTCCTCAACACCTTTATCTTCTTCTCTGTGTAGTTTTCCACTAGAGCCTTAAATTCTTTAAACCTATCAAAGACTTCAGATTTCTTCTTAAGGAAATATATCCATGTATTCCTTGACAGGTCATCTATAAATGATACATAGTACACAGACTTACCGAGTGATGGAACCTTCACAGGTCCAAACACATCACTGTGCACCAGCTCTAATATATGTTTCACCCTCTTACCACCAGAGGGGAAACTCACCCGATTCTTCTTCCCGTATACACAATTTTCACAGAAATCAAAATCCAAAGAGCTATTACTCATACCTTCTACCATACCTTTACCATGAAGTATTCAAAGGCTCTTTTCTCCAATATGTCCAAGCCTTTGATGCCACAACATGGTCTTTTCTCCAGCGACCACTAGATTTTATGCTCCACTTTCAGGAACCACAGAATTGTTGCACCCATCAACAACAGTGCTACCTTGCAGCTTGTATAGAGTTCCAATCCGAACTCCCCGCATCAATACTAGTGCTCCCCAAACCATCTTGTAGGTATCCTTCTTGAACATTGTTTTTACACCTGCATCATCTAGCTTACTTACAGAAATCATATTTCTGGCTAATATGCAAAACACCTGGAAGTGCTCTAACCCTTCCACCTTGCAGCTTCAACTTTACTTTTCCATGACCAATGATTCTAACCTTCCTGTCATCCCCCAAGAAGACATCACCACCATCATATTTCTCATACTCACGGAACCACTCTCTATGGGGAGTGAATTGAAAGAATGCACCTGAGTCAATCAACCATGCCTCATGATCTACATGTGTACTTGAAGAAGCCAAGTACACATCCCCACCTTCATCTGAGGTGGTTTTCGCCTCTGCAAAAGGAGCCTCATTAGATCCCTTTCCTTTTTCAGGAGCTTTAGATTTACAATCCCTTTTGAAGTGGCCTTGCTTTCTGCATTTCCAGCACACCACCTTTACAGGTTTTCCTGGAGATTTAGATCTGCCTCTAGGTTTAGATCTCCCACTCGATGACTTATTTTTGTTTATGTTCTGGGACCATCCTCGTACAGACAAGGCATCACCATTTTGTCTCTCCATATTTTTCCATCTCATCTCCTCCATTAGCAAGGCTGAGACTATTTCGTCAAACGGCAAGGCAGTTGCATTGCTACCTATTTCAATAACCAAACTATCCCACGAATTTGGTAGAGAACACAACAAACTGATGCACTTATCTTCATCTGAAATTTTAATATCAACAGATGCTAACTGACTTACCATAGTATTAAATGCATTCAGATGCTCTGTCACCGATTCTCCATCTTTCATCCTCAGGTTATACAGTTTTTTCCACAGGAACAGTTTATTCACTAGAGACTTAGATTGGTACAAAGTCCTTAACTTGTCCCACAAATCCTTTACTGTGGCTTCCCCTGATACATTCAACAATACTAAATTTGAGACACACAATCATATTGTGCTCTTTTCCTTCCAATCCAACTTCTTCCATTCTTCATCGGACACTCCCATTGGTTTAGTACCCAGATCTACCGCGATCCGTTGATCTTTATCCACCAACAGATCCTTCATCTTGAGTTTCCAGAACTCAAAACTCTAACCATTAAATTTATCGATCTCTATCTTTCCACTGCTCGCCATCTTCTTTCACCACCAGAATCGAGCTCGCAGATCTCCCACTGAACAAGGTCTACCACAGGCCCGAGCAAAACCCCTCAGCAACAAAGGCGTCCCCTTGAAGCCAAATATGCTCTGATACCAAATGTAGGTTTTAACCCTGTACAGAAATTACCTGCATACGAATTCTAAAACATGTAAAATAAATAATGTGAGAGTGGAACACATAAAACACATATACACAGAGATTTTCCCCTGGATCCCAAAACCGGGACTACCAGCTTGATTTTTCATTATGTTCCTTTCAATGTTATAATACATATTTATACATGCCAAAGCATCCAATACCATGGAATGAAAACCATCGCGTCCAATACCATGGGCCGAAAACCACCGCATCCAAAAAACATGTGCAAAAATCATGCACAAAACCATAGGTCGGTCTGTCCAACCTAACATAGGGTCCAAAACCAAAATTTTCTGGGGCGTTGCCCCAGACCCCATAAAGTGGGGTTACAGGTGCCCCTCAAACCCCCTATCAACTACGTGGAAAGAATATAACACAACCCAACATTAAAATCATCCACAATGTTGTAATCAATGTTATAAGCAGGGTAGAGCAGAGTAAACATACCTGTTTTGCCATTATTAGGTGGGAGTTTACCATTTTGAGCCGCCTTCATTGCATTTGGAGATGTATTATCTTTCTATGGACAGTTCAGAACTGGAGTACTCTTGGAATCACCATTAGGTCTACCCTTATCAACAGGAGCTTTGGGAGCGGATGCCTTCAAAGGGCGAAGATCTTTCTTTGCCTGGTCTACAGGCTTCATCATGCCCGCAAGTAGCCCTTTACTTCGTCTATGGATTTCATTAGTGTGGATTTCTATCATATTATCTCCTTCGTCATCATCGTTCTCATTTGTATAGAAATCCCACAGCACATTGATTTGAGATTCCTTGTCCAAGGGCTCTTCTACTTGGTATTCCTCCTCATTTTCGTGTTCTCACTCCAGCTCCCCTGTAGGTTCTTCTTTGGTAAGGAGTGATCCAATAAGAACCAACTCTTCCATATTTAAATTCCCTTCATCGAATGGAGCAGGAAACACAAGTTGATCATGACCACATTCTGTCTTCTTATGATAGAAAGGTTTGAAGGGTTTTATGTTGTTATAATGTCCTCCATTCCCACTTTTACTCTCTCCAGAATTCCTTTTCATATCGATGACTGTTTTCATCAATTTCTTAATGATCCGATGCAAACCTTCCACATCTGTGGTATCCTTTTCTTTTATCTCAGCCGCTTTGTTATCACTCGCATTATTCTACATGGGTGACTGAGAGGCTTTCTTTTCTTTAGTTGTATGATGACATGCTGTGAGATTGATCATTTCATTCTCGACCTTTACTGCTTCATCGATAGAACCTTGTAAGGTTTGTGCATTACTCCTCTTGACCCACATCGTAGTAGGGACAGGGAGAGCAGTGATGTAGAATTCCATGAGCACCTCATCAGTAGGTCTAGCGTTAGCGGGGATTCTCTTGAGCAAAGTGCTGAACCGGATGTTAAAATCCTTGACCTTTTCTTTGGCTTGCATTTTTAAATGGGATAGTTCTAAAACTAGGGCCACAAGTGTGTTGTCATCGCCAAACTTGTCTAAGAAGGCCTGCTGAAAGGAATCCCATAAGTTGATCAATCCTATTCTGAAGCTAAAGTACCATGTGGAGGCCACACCAATCAGGGTAAAAGGGAATAAGTGACATACTACATCTTCATCAACTACCCCCAACATGTGCACAACTAGGAAGAAAGAGTGAATATGGTTATCAGTAGTGTCTCCCTACTCAGGGTCGAATTTAGGAAATACTCTTTCTGTGTTCTTGGGTAAGGCATGCTGCCACCCAGGTACTTCTACGACATCCTATGCAAGCCAAGGAGGGAGTGCTCCCGAAGGAGGTGGGGGTTGATTCCCACCCGGAGGAGGTGGTAGAAGCTAATTCCCACCTGGAGGAGTAATGTTATCCATATTATGGATAGGTAGGTTCTGGTTGAAGGTTTGTTTGATGCGTTCTTTATTAGGATTTCCCAAATCAGGCCAGGGATTACCTTTAGAGAGTGGATCCTCAGTAATTTCTTCCCAAGGAGTGTCGATACTTTGCAAGGACTCTAGCACAATATCTTCAAGAGAAGGGGTTGCAAATGTCTCTTCATTTATGGGGCAGATCCTTGGCTTTGTTTTAGTTATCAGAGGTAAAGAGTGAAATATGAGGAGCTAAGAGAGGGAACGAATGTAAGCCCAAGTAAGTACTCTGACTGGTTGTTCTAGAGTGACAGGATACTCCCACAATCTCTCTTCTTCGAGTGACCCAAATGCAGTACTTAGAGGGATCCCTGCTTCTTTGAAATGAGGCTCTTCCAAATGAGTGGAATGATTTTTTCGACCTTTATGATCCATACATTAATATTTTAGAATCCATGTGCGACATTTATAGATGAAATCCCAAAAAGTTGTGGACGGCGATTCAAGCCCTCCTTCTAGTGCCAATTTGTTGACATGGTGAATGTTCATTGTGCCAACAAAGAGAACCAACCTGATCGCAGACCCCAATTAAATCCACTTTCGTTTGGAATGGCTAGTTCCAATGGGTTTTAAAGGATCCCGTAAATTGTTATAGGTTTTGAAAGATATCTTCTTGGAGGAAGACTTCAATTAAATCAATGAAAGAAACAACTAACCTATCTATATCAAATCCTATCTACACTAATTCTAACTACTTATACTAGTCCTAACTACTCTAATCTATCCTGTAGGAGCATAACAAGAAGAGGTTAAACATCATATATAGATTCCACGTCCTAATGAAGCAATTATTGATTCATAGATGAACAAGGCTGTATTAAATCTTAATTGCAATCTAACTACTTATACATGAATACACATTCCTTTCCATACAAATAAAACTTGCAATTGATGTTTAACAAGGTTTTGAATCAGCAATTACTCATGAATTAACCATGGTAACAAATCATATTTGAATAACCAAGACTAGTCACGAACTGTCTGTTATCAATATGCATATAAACAAATCATATTGATATTTATGCCAGCAACAACACCCTAATTCTAAACACATGAAAGAAGAGGAAAATAAATCTGAAAAAGACTCCTTCTTGATGCAAACAATCTTCTTTATTAGCACAATAAATGAAAAGTTGTTCTGCCAAAAAAAGGCCCCCCTCCATCTCCGGAAGTAATACTTATGCAGGAAGAAACTAACTCTCTGTATCCCCCTGACCCTCCATCTCCCGGCTTATTCAATATATAAATTAAATATACGAATGTAGAACGGTCCATCAAACTGCCGACACCTTGAGGCTACATTTGCTAGGGAATTTTTATTTTCTTGGGAAAATGAAAGCATGTCGATTAAGAGAGCGTGACTACGTGTCATCTCTCTACACCTGTATGGAGCGGACATTATTCCCTATCATTTCTTGAAGGAAACGGAAGACACTATGCTCATCATCCCACATCTGGTATGCTTTAAGGTGTATCTGGAGGTAATGACATCTTGATGGATCAGTGATGTCATGACTGCTTCCACTAAACATAGAGCATGCCAACATTATGCACTATGGTAGTTCGTATCCCTTTCTTGCAGAGTATTTCTTTACAATATTGACATCGGTGGCACAGAGGTGTCATCTTGATATAAATCTCTTTTATCCATTATTAGGTCCACTCGAACTCACCTTTCTTGTCTTGATGCTCACCTACAGAAACAGTTCATATTAGTTATGAGTATGAAAGAATATGACAGACATGCCCAAAATTAAACCTCGTCTTTAGTTAAAATTTCTATTTAATCTCACGATGCAAAGAAATTGTAATTATTAAGCCTTTGAACCTGGACCATTTGTTTTATCAGATTTTCCTTTAAAACCTGGATTGCAACACTATATCGGGACACATGGGAATACACGCCCTCAGTCAAACCATAAGGCTGGACTTCAAATACTATGCACCTGGGTCTATGGTTATCGTCGGGTCTACTCATCGCCCCTTCGCATATCGCATGTTGCATTATTTTTGCCGACTGCTGATTAGGATATGCAATAGGCTGGACCGGAAAATATATACACTGTGCTTAATAGTCCGAGGGGTCTGCCATATCGCATCACACTTTATATATTGTTGAACTCTGCCAATTGCGATTTGCAATTAGGGAAGCAAACCCAAAAATATATGTGCTGTGGTTAATGATCCCAGCGAGTACGCGATATCGCAGAATGCCTTATGTATGATCCTCGGGTTCTGTAGATTCTGATATGCGATGTGATCGGTTGACCATTGGATCATATTCTCTAATCAACGGTGGAGAAGCTTTAACAAATATCGCATCGCAATGTTTCAATGGCAAGTGAATGGACCTTGGGTTTCAATGAAGTGCGATTGCGATATGCGATGGGGGGCAAGCAAGCAGTTGCGATAAGCGATGTAACGACGGACCCGATAGGATATAGATGCAATTAATTGCATTCGGGGTTCGGAAGGTCATCGCATATCAGATACAAGAGGGGAATGCGTAGCATGACTGCGGAAATTGTTATATTGTGATAGCGATAAAGGCATGCATAGGGAGATGTACAAAGATCGAGAAAGCATGGAAAAGGTAAGTTAAGGATGCTCATAGAGCATTTCTATTATCAAGGCATTGATATGGAGATAAGGACACGATAGAAGGTTTTTGAGGGTTGAGTTTGCAACACCCATAGTAAAGAACGGGGCGATTATATGTGTGGGCATAGAGTACCATGAATGTTTATGTGGACTGAGAAAAGACTCGATGAAAGCACATGAATGAAGGGCCACACTGGGTTATAAAAAATTCATTCCATAGAAATTTATAAAGGGGGCATGATCATTCAGCTTAGAATACATAATTCCATGTAATAACTCCAGTTAGAAACGACAAGTCAAACGTCTAGGGGATCCATTCAAATTTGCTGTCGGAGCAAGTTTTAATAGGTTGATGGTTGTGGCAACAAGATACTGACACTTGATTCATGGCTTAACACCTGATTGGTCCATGATCTTTATTTAAAGAGCGTGGAGGGTCATTTGTAGGGTGACCATTCATGAGAGAAGCTTATGGAATTTTTCATTCTTTTATTAATAAATTGCCTGAAGTGGTTGTGTTGGCTTAGGCCTTGGACTGTTTCCCTCTTTGATGGTTTTAACCACATGAAGAATACTAGTGTATTGATCTGCGATCTTTTTATGAGCCGTGTCCTCTGGTGTTATGTCTGAGCAACTTACCCTGTAAATTCCTATATGGTATAACTTGGTCTAGTGTAGAGTTAGGTAAAGTGTGTTTCTTTACTATGTACTTTTGTAACTTACAATTTGATGGTCATGATATGTTCTAGACATGAAGTGATCCGATGATTCATTCTCTCCTCGGTATTGCCAACATTTGATCTGTGGCTTAACACCCGATTGGCCCATGATCTATATTTAAAGACAATGGAGGGTAATTTTTAGGGTGACCATTCATGAGAGAAGCTTATGTACATTTTCATTCTTTTATTAATAAATTGCCTAAAGTGGCTATGTTGGCTCCGGCCATGGACTGTTTCCCTCTTTGAGGGTTTTAACCACATGAAGAATATTGGTGTATTGATCTCTGATTTGTTTTTGAGCGGTGTCCTTCGGTGTTCTATCTAAGGAACTTACCCTATAAATTCCTACAACTCCATGGAGATTCATTAAAATAAATGCACAACATTAATAGTTGTGAATTATATTTAGAAAAAATCTCTAGATCAAAAGTCAATTTTTTGTATCCACTGACTATCAAATTGGTCGAAAATTCCAATTAGAGTTTGGTAAAAAAAGATCATGAGAATTTATTTACACTTTAATTCAAGTGTTGAAACAAATACTTGCAACAATATTATTTTATGATGAGGATCCTCTAAATGGACACTTTGAACCTTTGCTTTGTAGACAAGACTCTATCATGGATCGTACTTTCCAGTAACAGAGAAACACCTCATACGAATAAATGAAACTATCCACTAAAAAAGATAACATAGAAACATGTCATCTTCAGAATCAAAAAGATATAAATCAAGGAAAGATATGTCATGTTGAATATGACACATCTCATCCAGCAATCGACACAAATACTAAGGACATTGTGATGTTTCATTCAACACATTCTTCAAAAAAGAATACTTAAACACAACCTCAAGAAAAATGTCAACTTGTCAGAAGCCAATTCCAACCATCTTATGACTTAAACATGCACAAGAAAATTTTATGTTTGTGTGTGATTAACGACATTATTCGGAAAAAGTTGAAAAGGCAGAAAATAAGGCTTGGATATAACACAATCACATTGAAACAAGAAGTAGTTCTAGAATATCTAGAACATGTTGGTGATAGGATGAGATTTGAGTCACTTGGACACTTGAAAAAACATATTAGAAACAAATCACAAAGAGAAATTGTAACTTCGTGTGCCTCAAGAAAACAAACAAAAACATTATATCGGCATTTTCTTAAAGGTGTTATTCAGGAAAATTTGAAAATAGAGAAAATAAAACTTACATACAACACAAGAACAATGAAACAAGAAGTATTCATAGAAAATTTAGACCGTAGCACATCTGCAAAAACATCAAAGGATCTCTCAAGATAGACAAAGATATCAACAAAATATGATCAATTGATTCAATGAAGATTAATGGAGAAATCAATAGAGCTATCAAATTTTGGACATAAGTATCGAACACAAATACGTTACACACCTATTTTTGATTGCTCATCATGTCAAAGAATTATTTTCAAAAGAGATGCTCGCTTGGTGAAACAAGTAAATCAAACAACACAAGCAAACAAGATTACAAAACTATCAAATAGTTTTGTTGACAATGCCAAACCTAGTAGTGCAAATCGCTACATTTGTAAACATTGCAAAAAAGAATTTGAAGATGACACAATTCCTAAATACACAATTCCCAAATGAATAAGAAGAAACAATGCCACTAGGATGCTCACACAACTCATTGAACTAGAGGAAAGGCTAGTTGCATTAATATTTCCCTTCTTGCAAATAAAGGAAATGAGCCATCGACAGAAAAAAACACAACTAGGCTTAATTTGAGGAGTCATTAATGTCCCCACTAACATTCTTAGAATTCAATCTGCATTGCCTCGAACTATAAAATACACTGACACAGTGGTAGTCGTTGTCAAAAAGAGTTTAAGATTAAAAAGTGCTTATGGATTTGGTTGAGTTCAAGTTCACAAAGTCATGAAAGCATTAAAACAACTATGCAAAATAAATCTTTAGAAGCTAGAAAATGCTACCATAGATGACAATTGGAAGGAAGCATTTAGGACGACAAAACCAAGAAGGATATGAAAGTTCAAGCAAGATTGAAGATAGAGAAGACGATAACCAAGAAATTGATGAACCGACAACAAAAATATTGGTTGATGGATTCATTGATCCCCATACTGTCCATGACCTTGTAAATAAACAAATTAATATCGCACTTTCCACGAGATACATGCCATTAGGGATTTTCAAATATAAGTACTCAGAAGAGATGAGTTTTCCATCACTTTTCTATGGCAACAAACACCCAAACGATATGTCAAAAAACTTTACATATCAAAAGATATGTCAGTGGGAAGTCCATAAAAACCATGATTTTTCTTATCATACCACTAACATGTTCTATAAATCAGTCCACATTATCATAAACTAGGTATTGAATACAATGTGGATTAGAATTAGAAAAGGCTAATTAAAGGGGAAAAAACTAGTTGCGAAAGATGTAAAGTCAAAACCAAATTTGGATCACATTTTGAAGTTTGAAATTGGGTACAAGGACTTTAAAAAAAGTTGCACTTCACCTGACTACCACCAGCAAATGTGTAACAAACCCTATCAAGAAATTCGACAGTGACGCCCACCCACTTTCTTTCTGTCCTTTAGTAGTGCAGATCATATTTGGGATCCTCTAATGAGTGTGTTGAGATACATAAAACAAAACACTAGAAGACCAAGCATAAATGAAGTAGATGAAAATGAGCCTTGCCCATTAATAAGATACCACACTGTTACTTGTGTATGTTACTATAGGTCTAGGAGAGATGCACTACATCAACTAATATCTCATGATGACCAGTACTATGTGGAGATCAATGGCTACTTCTACGTAATAGAATTCCAAACACGGAGGAGTCAACATGAATGTGGCTTCTTATGGATGAAGTCTGAACCAATCTATGGTAAAGATACAAACATTGAAATCAAAAATTTCATTGATAAATACTTTTCAACTAATTCATCAGTCATTGCAATGGAGCTTAGAGCCCTACAACACCATTCTCACACAAAACGTTGTAGAAAACATAGAAATTCTAATTGTAGATTTAATATCCCAATACCACCAATGAAGGAAACAAAAATACTTGAGCTTCTTGAATTTGATAGAAATAAAACAAAAGCATGTGCGAAGCTAATATTTAAGGAAATAAACAATATGAGATACAATGAAAATGATATGTTTGATAACTTCTTCGATAACCTTGGTCTAGTACACGATGAATACATACATTTTATCCAATGTGAGCTAAATCAAACAACTCTATTATTGCAAAGAAAAGCATTTGACACGTGGACAAATAACTTTGCAGAACACATTCTAGGATTTTGGATTGTAAAGACCGACTCCCAATTCGTAGTTGATTCATATGCAGTTGTAATGTACTGTAGTTCCTACATGACAAAAGAAGATAAAAAACTTACAATAAAATATAGGAAAATACACGAAGATCATCTCAGAACAAAATATGACATCATGAATACTATTATTTATCTAGTGAAAGATTTGGTCAACTTGCAACAAATGTCTACACATCAAGCAGTGCATATTGTGTTATCACTTCCACTAAACGCTAGTTCACAGAAGTGTATCTTCATCACCACATCTCCTATGGATGAACGTGCATTTTTTCTTAAAATAAAAAATGACTTGCAAAAGGAAGAAGACGACTCATAAGACATCATGTACACATCAATCATCGACTATTATATTCTACGGCCTATAGTTATTGATGTTGTATATTTAGCAGAATTTTCATCTAGTTATACAAAGAAAGGCCAAAAATGGGAAACGTCAAGTAGACCATACGTCATTTGATGAGTGAGATATAAAAAATGCAAAGACATTGAAAATTATTGTAGAGAAAAACTAATGTTATACTATCCATATTGAGTAAGTGAAATTACGATTAAGCAACATCACTCAACTTGGAAATCTGCATATGTTGCGTTCAAAAAAATGGTGAAGGAAAATGAACATAAGTTCATATTTTTTACAAAACCTACATGGGGTGACATACATGATGTAATAGAAATAGAAACTGAATAAATATTCAACATAGTCAGTCCGAAATCAAACGAAACAGAGAGTACAACATTTAATAAATCCATAGATGACAAATACAAAAACTATGACTTCCAAAATGATTTGGAACATTTCTAGCATACAAAGAACTTTTCTCTATGATCCACAAGGCCATACACAATTGTAAAACAACCACATATAATTGAATACATAAAGTACTATAAGTATATGTAATAATTAAACTCGGAACAAGCAAGGATAGTTAGTAATGTCATAATAAGAAACTTTTATAGGCCAGATGAATTGATCTATTTGCTATTAACATGAGGCATAGGAAGAGGAAATACACACATGGCTAAGGCTATTTTCCAGTCCTTACTATGCATACATAATGAGGAATTTCCTACTAACCCATCACAACTAAAAGGAATAATCACTGCATAAACGAAAAAAACCACATTCAATGTTGGTGGTGTCCCATTGCATTATGCATTCTATTTTCTCTTTAATAAAGCATATTTCCCTTCACTAAACAAAGAAAAAGTAGACACATTATCAAAGAACTTCTAATAATTGTGTGTATTTCCCATAGAAAAGGCATCACTTGTTGGTGCAACAACACTATATCAAATTGATAAGCAACTCTAATAAACCTTACACATGCCAACTTCATATGTTGGTAATGTTGACATGATATTCTCTAGCAATCTCTACCAGGAAAATCCTATAAGAGACTCTCTTATCTTTGAAAGATCAAAAATAAAAAAGATCTAGTGTTCATCGATGTGCTAAATAGGATGAGATTAAACATGCAAACTTGTCTAGATTTAAATAGGAACGCAAAAAATTAAAGATATAACCATAAATAAAAATATGCAACAAAAATAACACTTCATTCAATTAATATCAAATACTGAAATATGATTACAAACAGAATGGAAATAAGACTAGCTCGAGTGATCGTAGCTTATATCTAAGAAGAGATGTGGTCACTACATGCCTCTAAACTGAGTTACAATGAGGCTCAAGGGTATTTTTTTTATTGAGCAATAAGAGAAAACCCTAAACAACCAAAACCCTAACCTGAGGAGATGTAACACCAAGAGTTTATGGGCCCCATTGGGGTTAGTTAGGAACCCAACATCCTGGGGTCATAACTTGGCCATCTTATCTATGTTTGATGCATATGATACCTCATTGGAAAGATCTCAAAATGGCTCTAGAAGTTTAGGAACCAAAAAATTGCCCAAAATAGTAAATTGTGCTACAATTAAGGAAACTAAGAAAACTAAAAGAACAATGGTGAGGGTCCAAGTGGAATAGGTAGGTGGCCATGAATATCCACCTAGATCACAAACAAATGAAGATATTTCATACATAAATGACAATTTCCGTAGGTCCGCACCTTTAAACCCACTTTTTCCATATACTTTCTATTGAAACAATGATGTCCATACTCAAAAAGGGAAAATGGTTTCACTAAGAGATGGCCAACAAATAATGTTGAGTTCCATTGACAATCACAAGATGACTGAATCGAGCTATTTTTCCTCTTAAAAATTAATTTCATTGCCATCAACAATTACAATCAAACAAAACATGTTATTTGAACTATACGCAAGAAATTACAATACTAATGATGGATTAGTTAACGGTGCTGAAGGCATTTTCATATTCTATTCATCTAATAACAATAAACCTGACATTTTCTAGATATAATTTTTAGACATAGATATTGGGAAATAATAAAGAAACAAATTCAAAGAGTTATGCAAAATAAATATCTTGTGAAGTTGGACGCCAATCTTTTGAATTGCAAAACCACTAGCAATGTCTCGTAACAAATTACAAATCAAAATTCAAAAAAAAATCCAATCCATTTACCATGTGCATGAACAATACACCGAGCATAAAGACTGACATTGGATCAACTTTCATTTGACCCAATTGGTGTTACAAAACATGTTCTAGCGTATACTGCACTATCAAGTGTTAAAACTATGGACTCATTATACTTGACTAGAAAATTGGCCCACGAAAAGTTCCATGTGAAAATCAAGATATTAGATGAAATGGCATGGCTAGAAAGAATTGCTACATGGGAACTAGAATTTGTGAAGAAAATATATGATAACAAGACTTTTTCATCAATTGCAACTCTAAATACATGTAGTATACATGCACATATTAGTGACATGATCCATCACACAGACTTAATGGACAATATGATTCTCTATTTTTAGGAAACTCACTTGCAGATTCCACCCAAAAAAATTAATTCATGCCATTCAACTTTGCAATTGAACATTATACACATGGCATCCTTACTTATATAGACAAAAAAAATAACGATCAAAGCAACAAAGACATTCTGTAAGAACAAAACTAAACTTATACTAATCGACATGTAATTTCAAAAACCAATTTTTTTGATTAATATTTATGCAACACCATTTGAACAAGTATCTACAATAATACAAATGATTAGAGAAGAAAAAATTCAAAATAAACATACTAATTGTGTTTTCTTAGTCATTGGTGACTTCAACATTGACATCCAATTACAAACATCTTCTAGCAGAACCCTTGTAAAATATTTGGAAATGGAAAACTTACAAGAAATAACAAGTAAATTATCTCGATGACGAAAAAAAATAATAGATCATATATGTACAAGGTTTCCTATCAAATAATGTGAAATCAATGTGGCATGGGCATACTAGTCTAACCATAGCGTATTTTGTGTTCTACTACAACTCCAATCACAATTTTTTGTACACGTTGCTAAATATCCCATTGGAACAAAGTTTATGTTTTCCACCTTTTTTGCATCTATTGTTTCCTCAAAGTAATCCAGGTATGTGACAACACATTGAATGGAATTATGGACATATTTACTATTGAATACAACCTATTTTTCTTATAAACCTAATAGCTTCTAGTTATGTTATGTACAAATATACAATATGAAATGAAAACATGTTGACATTGCCACTATGGAGACCTCCACCTCCTCTGAACCTGAAAAAAGGTAAGTAAATATCCTTTATGTCCATTCTTGCCAGTTTTCTAATGAAGACGATATGCTAATTTAGATTCACTTAATACGACTCTACAGACAAAATCACAAGGAATATTCTCAAATAAAGGCCAGTCATGAAGAATGAAATGAAATCACAATACAAGAGCTTAAAAGCCTCAAAGTGGCAACAAAATTTCATGGAGACATTTTTGTAACATATAAAACAATACTTGATCGGGCACACAGATTGTATCTTTTACGTGCCGATTTAGTTGGCAACAAAGGAGACATGACAATTACACTGAACGTGCCACATAATTTGATTACTTGTGTTGAAGCCAAAGTTTCTATTGGCCAAGGAATTTGTATCAAATATTTTAATATCTCCGCAAAAATAGTTTATGATCATGGGGATTGCGGTTTCATATTAGTTTTACATGGTGGAAGCACTTTAGAAACAATAGCAACCATTTGCATAGAATAAAACTTCCTACCAACAACAACAATCAGACAACTCACAACTATGAGATATCCATTCACAATAGCCACAATGGCCGCACTTGTTGAATCTTAAAAATAGACAGGTCTTCAATATGCATTGGACATCAAAGGTGGCTAATCGAAAGAAGACAAAGAAACGGTATGTACAAAGTCAATCATGCCTACTTTTCCATATTTACTCAAACATATTTTAAAGAAACTACTTTTAACACTAATGCATTTTGCAATTTAGGTTTATTTGTTTTCTACATTTCTTTCATTCTTCCTTTCCATAAAACAAAAATTTCAAGACAACAAACACCAATGGTGTTATTCCAAAATGTTGTTAAAGAAAAAGAACACAAATCATTGCACACATGCAAATCCACTTTTATAACGAGTTTCAAGTTGAACCAAGCACTTGTTGATCTGAACAAGCTAATTGTCTCAACAACAAAGGTTATTTCAAGTTTCACCAAATATAAATTCTACTAAATTATTTAATGTTCTCATAGCATTTTCTATTGCAATATCTAACACTTCAACTATATTGAAACATGAACCAGGTTGAAGGAATGCTAACAATGACAAATATTCATGCATATCCTTTTGTCACAATTTGTAACAGTTCCTCTTTCCCAACATATACATTTGGAACAATTTTCGGGGATGAACTCCATTGTTCCACTTGTAAACAGTCAACAACATATCAATGTTCTCTCTAATTACAGTGCTTTATTAAAAAAGAAACAAAAGTTCAATACGAGTGCATTCTAAAATGTAGTTTTTTTATTGTAGATTTGTCCATCTTTGATAGACCTAACATATGAAAAGTATTTAGAAGACACTGCCGATGTGACATATAAACTTCATGACTTCCATGTACAAGGAATTTTCATACTAGATAATGCAAATGTCATTTTACGTACAAAATGATGCAACTTCACTGTCAAAGAGTGTTCATATCTTCTATCTCCATTGTAAAATTCACTTTGTATGCTTCTATGATGTACTCTTGTAGTAGAGATAAAGAATCCCAAGAAGATATTTCCTAAGGCACTCTTTTGGGGGATGATGTTAGTGGTCTTTGGATACTTTTTCCCCCTCCTCAGGGCCACTAGGTTGATGAAGTTTCATAGAAACCAATGCGACGATGGCTACTTTACAGACATTGCCAAAATCATAGGTGAGGTTTGGCTGACATGGTGAAAAGGGGCAACTTATGTTGTGCCAGATATCAAGATGTTTGAAATAGAAATGAACAGTGCTTCATTCCAGCTACCTGGGTCTCAATTCCATACTGTTGTGTTGGGTATTTTATATTCAGTTTCATGTGTGCTTTTTGTATTAACAACAAGCTTCCAAGAAATATTGCTTGGATGCAATTTCAATTTGCAAGTAACTGCTATTTTTCTTTAGTTTTTTTTTAGCTTTTGGAAATGTACAAACCTACAAATGTGAATTTCACAATTTCCTTTAGCACCATCTATGAAATCTTTGTCATTTAAAACTACAAATGTGAATTGATCAATATTTGTTAGCTATAGGTTTCTTTCTTGGTTATGGAAATCCTTGTGAGGAGAGTATTAGTCCTTGTTCTTATTTAAGAGGAAATCAGAACAATTAATTTAAAGTATTCTTGTATTTTGTTGAATTTCATTTAAAAACAATGAAATTGATGTTAAAGGGTCCCAAGCTTATTGAACATTTCATGCAAATTATTATACTATCATATACGTTTATGGTTATTCTTTGCCCAATTTCATTATACTATCATATACATTTGTGGTTGCAATTTGTTGAATTTCATTTAAAAAAAGTGAAATTGATGTTAAAGTGTTAATGTTTTCACTTAACAAGCTTACGCAGACAATGATTATTGTGGACCTTCTGGTAGTTTGGTCATACCAGTAATTTTTCCCTGCATATGGTTGTTTTGTTCAGGAGCTGATTGCATCCTTCAAAGGAATTGATGGGTGCCTTTTTGTTATGTATTTTTCCCTACATATGGTTCTTCTATTGGGGAGATTATTGCATTCTTCACATGACTTGACCCCTTACCTATTGTGCTTGGTGTAACCTCTTTGCTTGGAGGCTCAATGAGGATGATAGTTTCATTGTGTGTCATCCTTTGGGAGATAACAAATAACATGTCATTGATGGCTTCAAGAAAACAACTGATTGCTTCACTGTCAGCATGTATAATTCAATTTTTCACTTGAAGATGATTCCATTCCTGGAAGGACATCCTCATACTCATATTACACTAAGATGTTACTCTTATTACTTCCTTTTGATAGTACAGGTAATATAGTATTGTTATAGCAGGTTATGATGATTTCACAAGTTAACTAGTGTTATCATTTACATTACCATTGCTAGGATTCAGCTTATTGGTTAAACACGCTTGTAGTCCATATTAAAATGATAGATGTTTCCATAATAACTAGTGTTGTTATTGATTATTGGATCTTGATTTAGCTAGTATGAACAAGGAGCTAGTAATTACGGCGAATGATTAAACTAGGCTTGAACACGCTTGATTACCCACTTAGAGTGTATTGTAGCATAACCCTTATGAATATGATGATTATCATAGTTAAGGATTGCCTCTTGCTAAACTAGTGTGACATATGTTCTATTCCCATATATGAAGCTGATTACTTATTATATATGGATGTATATTCCTAGTCGATATGTTCTATTTAGACTCTATCACCTTTTTGTTCATAAGCATGCATACTATCTTGGATAATGCATATCATGATTAGGTAAATGAGGCATATCACATTCCCTTTTATCAGAGCTATAATGATTAGTTGTGTTCCAAGCTTGAATGGGTTTACTTCTTGTATCAAGCTCAGTAAGTACAATGATTGTATTAGAAGAAGTTTATGTGAAATGGTTACTCCTTGTTAGATAGGGTTTTATAGAGCTTATTAAAAGATACCCGTACTTGTGACATTAGCTATACAAAATTGCTTATCTTATAGAGATTAATATGTTGACCTACGTTGTCATTGATGTCAATATGGCAATATTCTAGATACTACATGATCCATGAAGGGGAAGTAGAGCAAATCCATGAAGAGACAGGAGAAAGGCCATCAGGAAAGCCAAGCCGTGAGTAAGAGTATGTTAACGTAGGAGTTAACAAAAGAGGCATATCAAAGCTATCGCTTGTGCTTAGGAGTATTGAAAAATATCAGAGTAAGAGAGGCATATCAGAAAAGACAGAAGCCATCATAGTATGAAGGTATCAAAGAAGATATTGGAGCAACAGGAGCCACTTCGGAGGAGCATCGCATGTAATACATGCCCAAGAAGAATCGAGAGGAAGAAGTCATCAAAAGAGGAGTTAACATATCGAAGGAGCATAAACAATGCGATCGGAGCTACAAGGAGAGCCATATATATATGCCAAAGAAGAAATATCAAAGGAGCCATATATATATGAAATATACACTATCGGAGGCGAAAAACACACACACACACACACACACACACAGATATATATATATATATATATGTAAGTGTTCCAAAGCACGCTTTTCAGTGTATTTAATATATTTTGGCTCTAAGCCTTGCTGCATTAAAACCTGCGAATTGCAACACAAACACACACACACACACACACACATATTATATAACTATGATACGTTGTGGACACACTGAAACATTATGAAAGGCTCTATTGTTATATCGCATCTACCCATTGGAACTCGCATATCAAAATACACAAAGGGCTATCAACCGTGAAAGCATCGATTGGGATATATGTTGTGGACCCGATGCAACATTACAGTTTGACTTAATGCTATATCACATCTACCATGTCAGAAGTGATCCATTGTAGGTTATAAAGGGATGGAACTATAAATTTTGATTGCGAGTACACACGGACCCAAAGGGGTTATCAACTATTGCTTAATATCATATCGCATCCGCATGAGAATTGGATATCAACCATCGGCAATGTCATGAGCTCGACTTATAAAGGACCTCCAAAAGTTTCGATTGCCGATTGTAATAATGTTGTGGAGGAGCAGACCCGATGCAGTTATAGATGTGGGTGTAATGATTTTGAAGTTTGCCCTTAAGTGTTTTGGTTAGGTTTTTCCATATATTCCTATGTATTTCAACATTTGTATTTCCCGAGGTTTTTTAGGCCAAAAGCTTATAATAATGGTTCTGATAGTTCAGTGGGCCTGAACAATGGCGATTTCAATTGTGATGGTGACGTTGTAGGTGGGGCCTCCTAATTGGTACAATCTCCCCATAAAGAGTAAAGTCCTATGTATGAACATTATTAAAGAAAAAAGGGACCTCTCTGATATTGTTTAATAAGCATCATTTCCTGTGTAATTTGGCCTACTCTTCTGAATTAACGTGTCCATGAAGCATTAGTTAATTCGAATAAGAAGAGCAAACTACAGCGACTGAGGAGGGAAGTCAAAGGATCAAGCGAGCATAGAGGAAACTACAATGACCGAGGAGGAAGCTGAAGAGCCAGTGGAAAGAGGAAACCGGTGGTCAGAAGCATGAGGAAGATACAAAAATAGAGAACAAGGAAAGTTGAATGTTGTTGTTGAAAAAACAAGAAGAAATAGAGGCAGCCGTAGGTCCATCAGGACAGAAAAGGGCCGAAGGTCCAACAGGATAGGAGGCATTCAAAGGAAGATAATCTCTGCCAATCTTGTTACCATGTGAAAGACTCAGACCTGTGATGAATTAATCAGGTACATAATGCAGTCTGTAGAACAATTCGGTGATCTATTAAATAAAGTTTTATCTAACATTTTTTGAAGGGAGAAGTAGCCAGCAGAGTGTTAGGATATTCCTACACAAAGGAAGTAGTTAAGTATAACCTGGTCTAGTATAGAGTTATGTAAAGTGTGCTTCTTTACTATGTACTTTTGTAACTTACAATCTAACGGTCACGATATGTAGTGATCCGACGGTTCATTCTCTCCTCGGTATTATCGACACTTGATCCATGGCTTAACACCTGATTGGTCCATGATCTCTATTTAAAGAGGATGGAGGGTCATTTGTAGGGTAACCATTCATGAGAGAAGCTAATGACAATTTTCATTCTTTTATTAATAAATTGCTTGAAGTGGCCGTGTTGGCTTAGGCCATGGACTGTTTCCCTCTTTGAGGGTTTTAACCACGTCAACAATACTGGTGTATTGATCTGTGATCTATTTGTGAGTGGTGTCCTTTGGTGTTCTGTCTGAGGAACTTACCCTGTAAATTCCTACATGGTATCAAAGCTATTTGAGGGTTGCCTCTGTTGGTGATCCAAATCTAAAGCCAGTAGAACTGCATCCAACTGCCCTTTCCTAGATCTACTATTTCTAACTACTTTCGGGCTGAGAGGACTGCTATGTTGTGTTAGTAGCATCTATTCCTGTGAGGAACCCCTTTCATTTCATGCGAAAAGGTTTCCAGTAGCCATAGCTACATCATTTTTAAGATCTGGAGGTATACAATGTTTATTCGTAGTTTTTAGTTATTTTCTCTCTGTTTATTTCGGTTTATTTAGCTCTTTTCTTTATTACCAGATCTATACCTTTCATTTCTACATATTCTCTTTGCCCTGTGACTTTGTGTGATCTGGGCAAATTAGAAACAGAAAGGAATTATTTTTCTCATGCGTATGCTCTTTTCCACTGTGCCTTAGTGTGATCTCGGAAAATCAAAAACATTGAGGAAAATATTTAGCTTCTGACCAAAGTTATCTTTAAGCTGTAAGGCTTGTTTTTTTTGTATGTTCATGTTGGGTTTTGTGTTTTTTTGTTTTGTAGGCAAAAGGGAGCTTTTTCAGGTAAGCACGCACCCCAAGCTTCAGTGACTAAAAAAAAAACCCTTTCCTCTTTTCCAAAAATTACTAACCTTTTAATCTAGATTAAGTTTGGAAAGGGGGCTGATTTTTTTTTTTAATATAACATTATCATTCATTTCCGCACATTCCCACACTTCGTCGGCATCTTCAACAACTAATTTCCTCGAAAGGCCATAGCTTCTTGATCCGGAAGTAATTTTCAAAGCCATTTTTTTTTTGAATCAGCCTAATTTTTCGAGATCCTTCCATTGGAATACTTAGTTTCAACATCTATAGCTTCAGTTTCTGCTAAAATGGAAAGTCCATGCCAAGTTATTCTTGACAGCACAAACTACTCCCAATGGTGGTCCTACATTGTGGATTTACTTAGAAGTAAAGGTGTTGACAGAATAGCCTCAGCCCAAGAAACCAAACTGAAAGATGAAGATAAGGTAGCCAAATGGGAAAATAGGCAAGATCAAGCACGTGGATTGATAGGGATGTCTATTTCTCTAGACCTTAGATTCCATATTGTAGAACTTGATACTCCTAATGAAGGAATGAAACATATCACTAAATTTTTTGGAATTAAAAATGAACTTAGAGCCCATCAACTCGAAAATGAGTTACTTACATTGGACCCCAATAATTTTTCTTCCATTGAAGATATTTTGTCCAAGTTCAAGACCGTTAGACTTCTCTTGGAAGGTGTTAATGTTAAGAAATAAGATAGTAACATTATCTATTCCATTCTTACTAAGTTGGGACCAGCCTACTCCGTGTTTGTTTCCAATTCCATTCTACAAAAGAAGCCTTCATTTCTCAAGTACAAGAATACAAGTCCCCTTCCTTTGATGCCTTTTGTAATTCTTTAATAAGAGAACAAGAAAAACTCTTACATCTTGGTCTTCATAATCTTGGAAACTCTTCTAAGAAATCCTTAGCTGCTCAGCAGCAACCAAATTCAAAGAATCCTAAGGAGTCGTATCCTAAAAAGAATGGTCCTAAACCAAACAAGGGTCTATTGTGCTGTACAACAACCCCCCATTTCACAACAATTTTCTTTAAAATCATAATATGAAATGGGTCCCTTTTAAACATATATGTGTGAATAAATTGGTATTAATTCATCATTAGAAAAACCCTCATCAAAAGGTCCAATGGAAATGATATATTTTAAAATAAACCTTTTGAACAATAATAAAATAGGTCCTTTAAATAATTATAAAGTTCTTTATTATTACGATAAAGCAATCGCAAGATCGCATATCACAATAATAAGAAAAACATATATAAAAGACCCATTGACTCACTCCGATCCGAAAAAGGAAATCGCTATCGGATATCAGGGAAAGGCAAAAACACATAGTATAGAGAAATGCCTCCCTCATTTCCCTGATGCGATAAAAGGTATCGCAATCGACAATCGGTCGTAACAACCCAATACATGGATTGTGACACCTTCAAATCCTCTGATGCGATAAGGCATATCGTCATCAGCGATCGGTGATTTTGCAATGGCATAAGTAATATGACCCGAACCCATCCCCGATTGAGATGCATTAAATCAAGGCATGTGTTTCGAAACATATTTAAAACAATTGCATGAATTGTATCACCTTTCGGTGATCGAAGGATATTTTTGGATTATTATTAAAACCTTCTCGTTCATGTTACCAATCACTGATTGCGATTTACTTCTGATTATCCACCAAAAAATCTAAGCCACGCTTGAATGTATCATTCATCATATAAACGATATGATGGGTATTTAAAAACTCTTTTACCATGATTGACAGGTTAAACAGCCAATTAATGAAGTAGTTATGGCGAGATTTTCCCTTAGATTGTATCTACGGCAGTTTCACTATAATCCTTTATTATTCGCTAATTGATATAATTCTTTCATATTGGCTCATACTACCTATTCTCTGTATCACGTTGGTTTCATTCCTTGCGCAGAACTCTTCCGAAATAACAAATTTGAAACAAATGGGAAATAAATCTAAGAGATTCGTGGTAGCAGCGGCTCCTACAGCAACAGTGTAGCCCACCAGTGATCCATGACCAAGTAAAAAAGGTTTAATCTCAAAAACTACGTGTCTTGGCCTTGGAAATACAAGTTGGAAAAGTATCTACAATTTAATTGAAGCAGAGGAGCCCGAGGAAGTGTCGGAAGAAGCTACTGCAGACTCAATTAATAAATCAGAAGCTTCCCTAAAAGATTTAGCCGACTCATTTTTGCACAGGATAGCAGCGCGGGAGAAAAATTTTCCATACACTGATGCAGTCAGATGGGTGGTTGAAGAAATTCCAGTTTCAAATAGAACATTTTTCACAGTTGACGGAAGAATGTTTGGTTCATTTCAGCCTGATGACTTAAGGAAGATGTATCACTTGCCCGAACCTGAAAAGAAATATAACAAAGCCTTTCTGGAAAAATTCGCAGTAGAGAACGAGACTGAATCGACCCCAATTAAGTAATGGAGATAGAATCCCGCAAAGCATAAACATGAATCATCGAGTAAGTACTACGTGGATTCATTGTCATCTCCTTACTGTTACGCTGGGGCAATGATGTTTAGAATGTGGGGAATGCATGATTCTGCAAAGTTTATTATTGAAATGGTTCCTTTAATAGAAGCAGCGGTTAATAGTTATGTGATGGATTGGGCAAACATGTTGTCCGATAAATTAGCCACTGCAATTCTTAACTTTAGATCAAATGCACGTAAAACCACCAGAACCATTCCCACTTTTTATTACAGTGCTTATATTATGGATATTCTTTGTTTAATTCTGAGTATCCTGTACTCGGGTGGAGATGGGCTGCACAAGACCCTAAGCCAATCCACATTATTCATCAGATGTTACAGAAGGCACACTATAAAGACCACTTGTACCAAATCTGTAATGGTTTCATGTTACCTATCTATTATGCCATTTTTGATAAGCCTACCCCAAGGATTTCAGAGGAAGGAGGGATTGACTTAACTACTGTAGGAAATTGGTTTGGGGAAGACAAGTTCACATATATAAGGGTTTATGGTAGCCTTGCAAGACCCCATGTCCTTCATTTGTATGTACCTGATAAGCTGTTGGCTCGAGAGTTGGCCTACCAAATAACAACAGCAGGAACATCCAAAACTCTTAGGAATTTTAAAAAGCAGTCATGGCCTATATTTCCTTCGAGATGCGGTGTTTACACTCTACATGATTACAAACATGTGGAGAAGGAGACAGAAAAAATAAACATGCTCAATCTTGCAACCATCCCTAAGAGGCAATACGACCCAAGGAAAATTTCCTATAACGTGGTTGAACAAACCAAACTTACAAAGTTTGATCATGAAAAAGATGAATTTGACGACCTATTTTCTTCATCAGAATCATTATTTCAGGTAAAAACATTGGCCAAAATGAAATATAAAGATGAAGAACTGGTAGAATTCAATAGGCTCAGAGAACAAAGGTTGCAAACTATGCCTCTGGACTTATTAGCTACTTCTCCAGCAACTCAGTCAAGCAAGCCTGAACATCAAATAATTGACAAACCTCCTGCTACAGAGAAAATTCCTGAGAAGGGAAAAGAACCAGAACAGGAGACAAAGCAGGAGAAAGAGAAGAAACAGGGCAGTGAGTATATTGATATAGATGCTCAGATTGATCCCAAATTCCTAAAAGAATGGCAACAATTTGACTCTATTATAAGCAATCCCAAGACTTCACAAGGTTTCAGCACACCTCAAGTAAAATTCGGTCAAGAGACAATGACAACTACGTTTCCAATTGAAGGGACCAGCGGCCTACCCACTAGCAAATATGTAGAAATAACTCCTAAGGATCCATCTGATCAAATTGTTTTGTAGATAGAAGACATACCACCATTCGATGTCTTTTACAGTCCCAAACACAAGGTTGTAGTGAAAAGACAAAGGAAAAAGAGAAGACTTGATCAATCTTCCCTTTTACCAGCACAAACAGAGATGGCTAATGTGGTGTGGAAGGAGGAATTTAACCCTTCCAATGACCTTACAAAACTTTCTCAACATGCCGGAGCCTATTCGGCAGCCACCATGGATAAATCCTCGGAAGTAAGTAATATACTTAAGGAAAGAGACCAAACAATTGTTTCATTGCAGTCACAGGTGTCCGAAAGACAATAAAAAATAAAACAGTTAGAACAACAACTATCAACACAGCAGCAGATAAACAATCAATTAAATGAGCAATTGCTCAAGGAGAAGCAGAGGATAGACTTAAGGGCAATAGAGAAAAAAAAGGAATTATCCGAAGCATTGGCCAAATTGAAGAAAATGAATGAACAAATGAGTAAGATGAAAGATGAGAAAATCTCTCAACTGTCACATCAAGTAGAAAAGTTCAAGAGTCTTCCACAACCAGCAGATTTCAGGTCCGAAGCTCTCCAAATCAATAAAGCATTGATTACACAACTAAAACTGCTATGTCATAACATTTCTCTGGTTGAGCCCCTTTGTGAGATTACTGCATCAATAGTTGACAAATCAGTCGATGCCAGGCAGGATTTGGAACAGGCCGATGAGACTTTAACCAACTTTCTTGCTTGGCAAGACACCAGTGAAGGGCAAGCCACAAATCTGCCTAAAATTCTAGAGTCACACAAAGAAATCCTTTTCCTAGAATGGCAGTCACAACTGATGAAAGCAGAGAGAGAAACCTCAAGATGCAGATTATCAACCAGTAATTTAATTGAGTTAATCAATGACACTCTTTATCTGTCTAACATGATTTCACAATGTACTCTAAGTAAGATGATGTCAGCCAAAACATTGGAACAAACATGCAATCAAGAATTGGAGAAGAATGGAAGATTAATCGCTGGCATCCAGAGTTTAACTTGGGATACCTTTTGGTTTTTCTTAGTTAAACCATACAGTCAAAGGGCCGCACTCAAATGTTTAACCGATACGATTGGTTACATGATTCCCGAAATCCATGATGCCACATACTCAGCCCAACTACATTCTCATCTGAGTCTCCCTCTAGAATTGCAACCGATGCTTGCTATTTGCCAGCTCAAGCCAAAGGGAGATCATCCGAAACAATGAATCATGCTACCGACTGCAAACAAGCCTATTTTGAGGAGATACTCATGATTTAGTTGTACCATTTAATAGCATTTTTATTTCGTAATTAGTTAGCTTAATTAGTATTTATAGGCCCTTTCATGCATTTAGAAAGGGTCCTCAGTTTTTGTATGAACTCAAATCAGTAAGTCACACTATTGTGCTTCTGATGTATTTTTTTTATGAAGGTTGGGCCAGTATTCTAAATTTTAACGAAGAAAGCTTTGATGATATGTGCACTATTGCCTTGTTGTGGAAGTGTTTCTAAGTTAGAAGAAGGAATTTGAATGCGATTGATATCGGGAGTGATACAAATAACATATGGTACTATTATCTATGATCTTGCTTCATTCTTGCATGTGAATAAGCATTTATTTAATCTTGCTATCATTGGATATATGTATGTGTTTTAACAGCAATCCTTATACTTATCACTATTGAATGTCTAAGGAGTGTTATTCTTTCAATCATATTTATGTCTATGATATATATGAAGAATAGTGTAATAATTTTTTCTTGATTACTTTGTTCAACTACTTGAACAAAGTAATTATCATATGAATAAATGTCTTTGTTTATCAATAGAGTCATCTATATGCCTGTTTGTAGATAAAGATCATCAAAAGTTACACTAAAGCAGAAACTTCCCGGGATAGGATAGTTGTTCATAATTTTACTTTTTAGATTAAATCATTCATCCATTATCATTATATATTAGAGAATCAACCACTTATCCATCCTATTTATCCATCATTGGGAAACTGGTCCCATTATTTCGAGTCGGAGCCACCACAACAAATAGAAAAGGAGTTGCCTTTAAGGTCCGGACCAAGTGGTTTTCCCCGATGTTGTTGCAGCGATTTTCGAGGCATCAACATTTTTGGCACTAGAAGGAGGGCATGAACTATGAATGGTGAGCCAACCCAAACCTATAACCCATTCTGAGAGTAAACCTCAAACCTCCCGCTTGCATGCTGGAACACCAGTATTCAAACGAGAAGAAGAGGAGTCAACCACAACTGCTCAAACCCAACATACCACAGAATGATTAAGTCCTGAGTCTCCTGAAGTTCAATCTCTCATCCTTAAACTTCAAAGCTTTTCGATATCACCACAAAAATTTGAGGTATCTCAAGGCAGTGAAACTTCGCAATTCAATCCACCTCACCCTCTCACCAGACTTCAAAGTGGAAGGCTCGGTATTGAACCTACTGAGCTGCCTTTACCCAAAATGAAAAGGGCCAAAAAGACTACTAAAGGATATAACAGTGAGACTTTCTCATCATCATCCTCCATTTCATCTTCTCCAGTACGAAGTCAACCATCCACTCCTCCATTACACATTGTTGTACAACAGGGATCAGGAACTTCACCAACTCAAACCTCTATATCAACTCCTTCCCAAACATCTAGAATTTCATCGGCAATATCATCTATTATTAATATTACAATGGCTCAGAATCCATGGAACAATCCTGGTGTGGTTACTGCACCATTGCATCCCTTGCCAACACATCTTGAAAAATGGTTACCGAAATTTAATCCAGATGCAGGAATACAAGTCGACAACCATATCAACAATTTCATGTTATCAGTTAATTTGAAAGGAGTGAAAAATGAAGACGTTTTTGTTAGGCTTTTCCCATATACCTTACAAGGATCAGCTGGGTCTTGGTATTTCTCCCTACCCTCTAGATCCATTACTAGCTGGAACATTTTCCAAGAACAGTTTCTAACTAAGTATGGTGATGATAGATCTTTAGCAATGTTAATTAATGATCTCTCAAATCTTAAGATAGAATCTAAAGGACCTATAAAGGAGTTCAACTCACGATTTAATAAAATCTTGAATAAGATTCCAACCGCCTCTAAACCAAGTGAGCAAATCAGAAGCGAATGGAATATAACAACCCTACCTTCAAATATAGCTATTTTTGTAGATAGAGCTACAAAACCAACTTTAGCTGAAAACATGAAAGAAACGCTTACTGTAGAGAAATGCATTATTGCTTTAGAAAAGAAAGCCTCTCTTGAAGATAGAAAATCCAAAAAAGTTTCTTTTAAGGATGATTCAATGAAGAAAACCCCTAAATATCCATATGATATGGAGGGTCTACAAAAATTCCTCAAGACTATATCAAATGAAATGGTTGAAATCAAAAAGCAAGTAGCTGAAACTTCAACAAAAAGGCCATCTAGAAATTTTAAGAAACCTGAATCAAAACCACCAAATACTATATCCAATGTAGACTCAGATCCTAAAGAGGAAGAAGAGGATGAAACAGTCTTGTCATCCGAGGAACCAAAAGAAGAGGAGACTGTAGAATGTCATTGAATGTGGGACTTTATTTTACATAATTCTGATACAGAGAATGAACATTAAGCTTTCCCTATGACTACCACGAGTAAGAGTACTCCTGAACCTGTTCAGACAACTTCGATGAAAAGGAATACAGGTACCACTACTACAAAAGAAAAGGTTCCCACAAAGAAAGCTACAACAATACCATCCCAAAATCAACCATCATTTTCAAACCTACCTTCGACATCTAAGACATTAGTAGTTACAAATTCTATGGACTACAATATTATCGAAGACATGAAGAAGACTAAGGTAAATATTACTATGTTT
Organism: Pinus tabuliformis; assembly: GCA_031772625.1. Classification (NCBI taxonomy): domain Eukaryota; kingdom Viridiplantae; phylum Streptophyta; class Pinopsida; order Pinales; family Pinaceae; genus Pinus; species Pinus tabuliformis. Next base: position 990,515,014 of record CM062807.1, on the reverse strand, counting down.
GAACTTAGCAAACTCAAACATCAACAGAAATTACTTCTTAAGGAATCAAATGTTGTACCTTCTTCACCTCTTCCTAATTCTGTATTGTTCAAGGCTGCTAATGATTCAGGCCAACCACCTCCTGGTAGAGTGGAAGCTACTGATGCCATTTTAATCAGAGATAGATCAAATTCACATACTCCTCCTTTCCTCTTAACCTATGAGATCTATAATAGAAATCTACACAACTATTTGATTGACTCAGGGGCTTCCTCTAATATAATGCCAGCTTCAGTTTGTTCAAAACTGAACATTGAACCCCAAAAGTCTGCAATTCATATTGTACAGTTGGATAGAACTAAGGTCCAGCTTTTAGGCGACATCAACTCAGTGACTATCAGGTTATTAGCTGATCCAAGAGTGGTTCAGAGAATTGATATTTTAATCGCTGATATACCTAAATTTTATGGTTTGATTTTGAGTAGAGATTGGTCTGAGAAACTCCATGGTTATATTTCCACCGATTGGTCCCATATGTGGCTACCTTATAAAGGAAAGCCAAATTAGATTAAGATCGATCGGGAGAAACACATGACCCATACTGTTACCGAATTCGAGAAATAAAATCAACCAATAGCATTCAATAACAATATTTTGGGGAATTACTCATCTTAAACATTCTTTGTCAAGTTCACTGCCCAACCATCTCCTTTCCCAGTTAATAATTTCACATCTCAAATTGAAAATTTCTCACAAACCGATAGATCAAGATGTGTTAATATTGTTGAGGAAACTATAAATAAAATTGTTGATAATTATTTGTTTTGGTCATTATACATTGATGGGTCTAAATCTAGTGAAGGAGCAGGAGCAGGATGTATTTTAGTAAGTCCCGAGGGAGAAAAAACCATGTTATCATGCAGATTGGAATTTGAATGCACAAACAATAAAGCTGAATATGAGGCCTTAGTTCAAGGATTATACAAAGCAATTGGCCTTAAAGTTCAATATTTGAAAGTGTTTGGTGATTTCGAAATCGTTATAAAACAAGTTAGTCATGCAATTCATTGTCGTTCTAGTCATCTCAAACACTATCAGTCTTTGGTATAGGAACTCATATCTCAATTTTTAGCATTCAATATTTCTCCCATCCCTAGGTCCCAGAATGCAGCAGCAGACCTACTAGCTAATGTTGCTTCCAAACTCCTACCATCCAAAGATTACAGCCCAGACAGATTTTCAGTAGAATTAATTTTTAGACCATCAATTCCCGATAACGTCACCAATTGGCGAGTGTTCAATCATGATGAAGACATTTTAAATTTCTTGACTTCAGATAAGTCCTACGATGATCAAACCATTGATGAAAGTGATCATGACCTTCAAATAAATGAAAAACAACAAGAAAAATCAATACCTAAACCAATGGTCAAACTTGAGGATCTTTATGATATTAAAGACAGGTTTAAATAGGTGACCAATTCAAAGCTCCAGAGTTCCACTTTAAGATTTGAATTGATAAACCTAGGTACTGAAAAAAACCCTCAAAGCATCAATTTGGGATTAGGACTTTCTTCAGAAGCAAGAACGACATTCATTAGATTATTGCACAAAAACAAATATGTCTTCGCTTGGAAATATGATGATTTGGAAACATACGATGCATCAATAATTCAGCATATTATTCCAATGTTTCTCGAACAAAAGCCAATGCAACAGAAGTTAAGAAAGATTCATCCTAACCTAGAGAGTCAAATAAAGGCTGAATTAGATAAAATCTTGAAGGCTAAGCTAATTTTTCCTTTCAAAAATTCAAACTGGGTATCTAATATGGTGCCAATAAGAAAGAAAAATGGCGACATTAGGATTTGTATCGATTTCAGAAATCTTAACAAGGCAAGCCAAAAGGATAACTTCCCTTTACCTACCATGGAGCAGACACTCCATTCGGTAGCTGGTTCTGAGTTAATGTCCTTTTTAGATGGTTTTGCAGGACATAACCAAAATTTGGTCCATCCTGATGACATGCTTAAAACTACCTTCAAAACTAAATGGGGAACTTATGCTTACCAAAAAATTCCTTTTGGACTTATCAATGCAGGAGCTACTTTCCAGAGAGAAATGGACATAGCATTCAAAGGATTGATCAATAAATCAGTAGTTGTTTATTTATATGATATTAATGTATTTTCCAAGAAAAGGTCTAATCATTTACATGATTTAAAACAAATCTTTGAATGCTGCAGAAGGTATGGTATCTCGCTTAACCCAAAGAAGTCATTTTTTGCTCTTAATCAAGGAAAGATTTTGGGCTTCATTGTTTCAAAGGATGGTATCTATATTGATCCAGATAGAATTAAAAAAATTTCTAATATTCCATTCCCTCATAATAAAAAATCCATGCAGTCATTTTTGGGTCAAATTAACTTTGTTAAAAGATTTTTTCTAGATTTTTCCCAGATTATTTTACCATTGCAAATGATGATTAAGAAAAATTCGGTGTTTAAATGGGGACCTGCAGAAAAAGAGGAATTCGATTCTATCAAACAATCAATCATTAATGCCCTTGCTTTAAGCACTCCCAATTTTTCAAGTCATTTCATACTATATACCCTCGCATCCGCTTCATCTTATGCAACAGTCTTGACTCAAATTAATGATCAAAACTTGGAAGCACCAATCTCATTTTACAGCTCAAATCTTCAAGGTGTTGAACTTAATTACTCGGAAGTTGAAAAACAAGCCTTTGCTATGTACAAAGCCATTAAACATTACAGACCTTTTATCTTAAAATCTCACACAAAAGTTATAGTTTCTTTTTCAGCAGTAAGACAATTACTAGTTCAAAAGGAATTATGAGAAAAGAGAGCAAATTGGGTCACAACATTACAAGAATATGACTTAGAAATCAAACTAGCAAAGATTGTCAAAGGCCAAGGTTTTTGCAGGTTGTTAGCAGGAGCATCCAATATTCAAGAACCTGAAGGTATAGAAGATAATGAAGAAATTAATCAGATAAGTATCGTAGATCCTAAATCACAATATGCAGATCTGATTTTCTATTTAAAAAATGGATACGCTCCTAATCTTTCCGATAAAAACAAACGTGCCATTAGATTGAAAGCAAAAAACTTCATAATTGTAGATGATGTATTGTTTAGACGAAATTATGATTCAATTCTATTAAGATGCCTAGAAAAACCTGAAGCACAAAAAGTTTTGTAGGAGCTACATGACGGACCAACAAGAGGGAATTTTGGAGCTAATACAACAGCTCACAAAATCATTCATGCTGGATATTATTGGCCCACCTTGTTCAGAGATACTCATGAATATGTAAGGAAATGCCAAAGTTGTCAAACCTCCAGTGGAAGACAAAGGAAGCCAACTTTCCCTTTGCAACCAGTAAACATTGAACAACCTTTTGAGCAATGGGGATTGGACATCATTGGAGAAATCACTCCACATTCATCCAAACAGCATAAGTATATCCTTACCGCCACTGATTACTTTACTAAGTGGGTTGAAGCAATTCCTTTGAAGACAACAAACTCTGAGGCAATCATGGAATTCATAGATCAATTCATTATTACCAGGTTTGGTGTCCCAAATGCTCTTGTTTTTGATAGTGTATCTTATTTCTCTAGAAATTCTATATTTGAGTTTTCTATCAAAAGGGGATTTAAATTGAAGTATTCTTTAAATAACTACCCCCAGGGAAATGGTTTAGAAGAATCCACCAATAAAAATCCTATTAGAATTATTAAGAGAACTATTGAGCAGAATCATAGAAATTGGCATAAATCTTTGATATTTGCACTATGGGCTGGCAGAATAACATAGAAGGCCTCCATAGGCACTTCTCTATTTAATCTAGTATATGGAAAGGAAGTTGTCATACCAGCAAATTTAATACTTCCATCCCTAACTTTAGTGTAGTTTATTGAAGAAAGCCCCTCATCTTCTATTCAACTAAGACATGATCAAATTTTGAAACTAGAAGAAAAAAGGGAAAAAGCCATAATTATACATGGAAAACATCAACAAATTATCAAGTCATCTTTTGATACAACTTCAACCAGTTCAAAGCAATTACAAGTTGGTGATCTAGTTTTGAAATGGGACAAAGCCCATGAAGATAAAGGAAAACACACTAAGTTCCAGAAAATGTGGCTTGGACCATTTCAAATCAATGAGAAGATAGGCCCTTCTACTTTCATATTGCAAGATCTATCAGGAAAGAGAGATTCTCTTCCTGTTAACGGCCTTATCTTGAAAAAATTCTTCAATTGAGGAGGTAACCCCTTCTCCCTTTGTAAATATTCAATTTTCAGCAAAATTTGTGTACATAGTTTATTTGTTAGAATTTTAGGAAAATAAAGTTGTATAAAGCCTTCCATTGGTTTTTACTATATTGAAAAGTTACTCAAAAGAAATAGTTTTGATATTTACTTTTGAGAAATGGAAGCCTTAAACGAAAGGAAAATTTCTAGCAAATTAGGTATATTTAGATTTTGAAACCCCATTTTATTTTTGTGAAATCTTCTCAAGATTTAGAAATACTGTAAATCATTTTAATGTTTTCAAGCAGCCTGAAAATGGTTATCAATACAAAATAGAAACTAATTCAATCTTAGCATCTTCAACTCTTACCCTGTCATCCATCTTCTCTTAAGGAGACAATTGTTCATCCCATTCGTCAAAGTTTATAATTACTCAGAGTGTAATTCTAAATATGTATGATATAAAAGATAAGAGGTCATATTACAAGCCTGCTTACCATGATCATTAGGGGAATAGTTCAACTGACATTAGCAATACTACATACCAAACAGGGTAATGGGTTATAATTGTAAGACAAGGGGTCTCATCACGAGGTAGCTTGTTCAGTTAAATTACAACCAGTGAATGGCATTGTCAAACAGCTGGCCACCAAACCAGGACAATAGCTTTTTATCTTACAAAAATAAGAAAAAAAAAAGTAATACAAAAAGATGGAAACATATTTTTGAATTCATTATTTTTTATTATACTCGAAAACGGATGGGATAATGAATGATCAAATGGTTAAAAGGTATCCCTGCCGAAACTATAAACGTTTGCTGGCAGCAGAGGCTCTACCTATGACAAAAGGAGTCATTATAAAGCTAAGTTGGAAAAGTTTTTGTTTTATCATTATCAACCAATTAAGGCTAATTTAAAACATAGAATGTATTTAATTTTAACACGAGAAGAAAATAGCAGAAATAGTTATGATTGCCTAGTTATATTAGATTTTTTCGCTCAGATAAGATTTCCAGATTAAGAAAGTTTAAGTATTTTAACATTTCTCAGAGATAACTGTTTCTCCCAGTGAATCGCCAATTGTTGTGCTGTAAAACAACCCCCCATTTCATAAAATTTTTCTTTAAAATAATAATATGAAATGGGTCCCTTTTAAACATAGATGTGTGAATAAATTGGTATTAACTCATCATTAGAAAAACCCTCATCAAAAGGTCCAATGGAAATGATATATTTTAAAATAAACCTTTTGAACAATAATAAAATAGGTCTTTTAAATAATTATAAATATCTTTATTATTACGATAAAGTGATCGCATATCACAATAATAAGAAAAACATATATTAAAGACCCATTGACTCACTCCGATCTGAAAAAGGAAATCACTATCGGATATCGGAGAAAGGCAAAAACACATAGTATAGAGAAACTCCTCCCTCATTTCCCCGATGCGATAAAAGGTATCGCCATCGGCAGTTGGCCGTAACAACCCAATACATGAATTGTGACACCTTCAAATCCTCTTATGTGATAAGGCGTATCGCCATCAGCGATCAGTGATTTTGCAATGGCATAAGTAATACGACCCGAACCCATCCCTGATTGTGATCCATTAAATCAAGGTGCATGTTTCGAAACATATTTAAAAGGATTGCATGCATTGTATCACCTTTTGGTGATCGAAAGATATTTTTTGACTATTATTAAAACCTTCTCGTTCACGTCACAAATCACCGATTGTGATTTACATCTGATTATCCGCCAAAAAATCTAAGCCATGGTTGAATGGATCATTCATCATATAAACGATATGATGGGTATTTAAAAACTCTTTTCCCATGATTGACAGGTTAAACAGACAATTAATGAAGCAGTTATGCCGAGATTTTCCCTTAGATTGTATCTGCGGCAGTTTCACTATAATCCTTTATTATTTGCTAATTGATATAATTCTTTCATATTGGCTCATACTACCTATTCTCTGTATCATGTTGGTTTCATTCCTTGCGCAGAACTCCACCGAAATAACAAATTTAAAACAAATGGGAAAGAAATCCAAGAGATCTGTGGCAGCAGCAGCTCCTACAACAACAGTGCAGCCCACCAATGATACAGGACCAAGTAAAAAAGGTTTAATCTCAAACACTACGTGTCTTGGCCTTGGAAATACAAGTTGGCAAAGTATCTACAATTTAATTGAAGCAAAGGAGCCTAAGGAAGTGTCGGAAGAAGCTACTGTAGACTCAACTAATAAATCAGAAGCTTCCCTGAAAAATTTAGCCGACTCATATTTGCACAGGATAGCAGCGTGGGAGAAAATTCTTCCATACACTGATGTAGTAAGATGGGTGGTTGAAGAAATTCCAGTTTGAAATAGAATGTTTTGCACAGTTTACGGAAGAATTTTTGGTTCATTTCAGCCTGATGACTTAAGGAAGATGTATCACTTGCTCGAACCTGAAAAGAAATACAACAAAGACTTTCTGGAAAAATTCACAGCAGAGAATGAGACTGAATTGGCCCCAATTAAGCAATGGAGACAGAATCCTGCAAAGCACAAACATGAATCATCGGGTAAGTACTCCGTGGATTCATTGTCATCTCCTTACTGTTATGCTGGGGCAATGATGTGTAGAATGTGGGGAATGCATGATTCTGCAAAGTTTACTATTGAAATGGTTCCTTTAATGGAAGCGGCGGTTAATAGTTATGTGATGGATTGGGCAAACATATTGTCCGATAAATTAGCCACTACAATTCTTGACTTCAGATCAAATGCATGTAAAACCACCAGAACCATTCCCCCGTTTTATTACAGTGCTTTTATTATGGATATTCTTTGTTTTAATTCTGAATATCCTGTACTCGGGTGGATATGGGTTGCACAAGACCCTAATCCAATCCACATTATTCATCAGATGTTACAGAAGGCACACTATAAAGACCACTTGTACCAAATCTGTAATGGTTTCATGTTACCTATCTATTATGCCATTTTTTATAAGCCTGCCCCAAGGATTTCCGAGGAAGCAGGGATTGACTTGACTGCTGTAGGAAATTGGTTTGGGGAAGACAAGTTCACGTATATAAGGGTTTATGGTAGCCTTGCAAGACCCCATGTCCTTCCTTTGTATGTACCTGATAAGCTGTTGGCTTAAGAGTTGGCCTACCAAATAACAACAACAGGAACATCCAAAACTCTTAGGAATTTTAAAAAGCAGTCATGGCCTACATTTCCTTTGAGATGCGGTGTTTACACTCTACATGATTACAAACATGGGGAGAATGAGACAGAGAAAATAAACATGCTCAATCTTGCAACCATCCATAACAGGCAATATGACCCAAGGAAAATTGCCTATAACGTGGTTGAACAAGCCAAACTTACAAAGTTTGACCATGAAAAAGATGAATTTGATGACCTGTTTTCTTCATCAGAATCATTATTTTACGTAAAAACATTGGCCAAAGTGAAATATAAAGATGAAGGACTAGTAGAATTCAATAGGCTCAGAGAACAGAGGTTGCAAACTCTGCCTCTAGACTTATTAGCTACTTCCCCAACAACTCAGTCAAGCGAGCCTGAACAACAAATTGTTGACAAACCTCCTACTACAGAGAAAATTCCCAAGAAGGGAAAAGAACTAGAACAGGAGGCAAAGCAGGGGAAAGAAGAAACAAGGCAGTGAATATATTGATATAGATGCTCAGATTGATCCTAAATTCCTAAAAGAATGGCAACAATTTGACTCTATTATAAGCAATCCCGAGACTTCACAAGGTTTCAGCACACCTCAAGTAACAGTGGGTCAAGAGACAACAACAACTACGGTTCCAATTGAAGGGACCAGCGGCCTACCCACCAACAAATATGTAGAAATAATTCCTAAGGATCCATCCGATCAAATTGTTTTGCAGATAGGAGACATACCACCATTAGATGCCTTTTACAGTCCCAAACACAGGGCTGTAGTGAAAAGAAAAAGGAAAAGGAGAAGACTTGATCAATCTTCCCTTTTACCAGCACAAACAGAGATGGCTAATGTGGTGTGGAAGGAGGAATTTAACCCTTCCGATGACCTTACAAAACTTTTTCAGTATGCCAGAGCCTATTCGGCAGCCACCATGGATAAATCCTCAGAAGTAAGTAATCTACTTAAGGAAAGAGACCAAACAATTGTTTCATTGCACTCACAGGTGTCCGAAAGACAACAAAAAATAAAACAGTTAGAACAACAACTATCAACACAGCAGCAGATAAACAATCAATTAAATGAGAAATTGCTCAAGGAGAAGCAGAGGATAGACTTAAGCGCAATACAGAAAAAAAAGGAATTATCTGAAGCATTGGCCAGATTGAAGAAAATGAATGAACAAATGAGTAAGATGAAAGATGAGAAAATCTCTCAACTGTCACATCAAGTAGAAAAGTTCAAGAGTCTTCCACAACTAGCAGATTTCAGGTCCGAAGCTCTCCAAATCAATAAAGCATTGCTTACACAACTAAAACTGCTATGTCATAACATTTCTCTGGTTGAGCCCCTTTGTGAGATTACTGCATCAATAGTTGACAAATCAGTCGATGCCAGGCAGGATTTGGAACAGACCGATGAGACTTTAACCAACTTCCTTGCTTGGCAAGACACCAGTGAAGGGAAAGCCGCAAATCTGCCTAAAATTCTAGAGTCACACAAAGAAATCCTTTACCTAGAATGGCAGTCACAACTGATGAAAGAAGAGAGAGAAACCTCAAGATGCAAATTATCAACCAGTAATTTAATTGAGTTAATCAATGACACTCTTTATCTGTCTAACATGATTTCATAATGCACTCCAAGTAAGCTGCCGTCAGCCAAAACATTGGAACAAACATGCAATCAAGAATTGGGGAAGAATAGAAGATTAATCGTCGGCATCCAGAGTTTAACTTGGGATACCTTTTTGTTTTTCTTAGTTAAACCATACAGTCAAAGGGCCGCACTAAAATGTTTAACCGAGGTGATCGGTTACATGATTCCTGGAATCCATGATGCCACATACTCAGCCCAATTGCATTCTCGTCTGAGTCGCCCTCCAGAATTGCAACCGATGCTTGCTGTCTGCCAGCTCAAGCCAAAAGGAGATCATCCGAAACAATGAATCATGCTACTGACTGCAAAAATACCTATTTTGAGGAGATACTCATGATTTAGTTGTACCATTTAATAGCATTTTTATTTCGTAATTAGTTAGCTTAATTAGTATTTATAGGCCTTTTCATGCATTTAGAAAGGGTCCTCAGTTTTTTTATGAACTCAAATCAGTAAGTCACACTATTGTGCTTCTGATATTTTTTTTTTATGAAGACTGGACCAGTATTATGAATTTTAACGAAGAAAGCTTTGATGAGATGTGCACTACTACCTTGTTGTGGAAGTGTTTCTAAGTTAGAAGAAGGAATTTGAATGTGATTGATATTGGGAGTGATCCAAATAACATATGGTAGTATTATCTATGCTCTTGCTTCATTCTTGCATGTGAATCAACATTTATTTAATCTTGCTATCATTGGATATATGTATGTGTTTTAACAGCAGTCCTTATACTTATCACTATTGAATGTCTAAGAAGTGTTATTCTTTCAATCATATTTATGTCTATGATATATATGAAGAATAGTGTAATAATGTTTTTTTGATTACCTTATTCAACTACTTGAACAAAGTAATTATCATATGAATAAATGTCTTTGTTTATCAATAGAGTCATCTATATGCCTGTTTGTAGATAAAGATCATCAAAAGTTACACAAAAACAGAAACTTCCCGAGATAGGATATTTGTTCATAAATTTACTTTTTAGATTAAATCATTCATCCATTATCATTATATATTATATAATCAACCTCTTATCCATCCTATTTATCCATCATTGGGAAACTGGTCCCATTATTTCCAGTCGGAGCCACCACACCAAATGGAAAAGGAGTTGCCTTTAAGGTCTAGACTGGGTGGTTTTCCTCGATGTTGTTGCAGCGATTTTTGAGGCATCAACAGGGTCCTAAGTAATTCCAATCTCAAAATGAAAAATCGTTTCAAAAAAATGATAAGGCAAATAAAAACAAAGGGAAGATGACTGATAGACATTTCCTCTTTTGTAATTGAGATGGCCACTTACAATCCAAATGCTTTAAGAAGATGGAAGCCTTGGAAGCAGCAACGAACACTACTACATGTAGGGGGGTTTAAGACAATATTTAAGACAATATTTGAGTCAATTGTCTTAACTTAAGACAAAAAGAAACTCAAATATTGTCTTAAATATTGTCTCTAAGCAGGTGTCTCAAAATATAATGTCTCAAAAATTTGTCTCTATAAAGACAATATAGAACACATATTATTATTGTCTCTATAAAGACAATTTGATTTGTCTCTGTAGAGACAATTTCATTTGTGTCTCTTTAGAGACAATTACATTTTTGTCTTTTTAGAGACAATTCCATAATTCAAACTATTGTCTCTCTAGAGACAATATAAAAAGTTATTTAAAAAAAAATAAATGTCCATAATTCAAATTATTGTCTCCCTAGAGACAATATAAAAAATTATTTAAAAAATAAATAAATGTCCGTAATTCAAACTATTGTCTCTCTAGAGACAATATAAAAAATTATTTAAAAAAAATAAATGTCCATAATTCAAACTGTTGTCTCTCTAGAGACAATATAAAAAATTATTTAAAAAATAAATAAATGTCCATCATTCAAACTATTGTCTCTCTAGAGACAATATAAAAAATCATTTAAAAAAAAATAAATGTCCATAATTCAAACTATTGTCTCTCTAGAGACAATATAAAAAATTATTAAAAAAAAAAAAAAAAAAATCATTTTGAATGTCTGCTATCCCGTATCGTTCTCACCTGGAACAGATTCATAAGATAATAAACAGGAATCTTCCACACAATACATACATATAATTTCAGTTCCCCATTAATGATCTTTAAAGGGGCAGTATAAAACAAGGGTGAGAATATTTGCAAATCTATTCCAAACATGAAGATTCAGGCTAGAGTTCGTACTTACATTTATAATACATTTTTGCAATTTCCAAAGACCTAAATTTTAGGAAACAAAGAACGTGTGCTAAAAAAAAATTATACCTTCCTCTTTGGTAGAGTGAAAGTTAGAAAGGCGTGAGATAAAATGTTTCTAGAACAAAGCCTGCACTGTTGATTGTGAGGATCATTGTACCGTGGGGTTTGACGAAGGGGCTCCCATAGAGCAACCCAACACAGCAATTGAATAGGGTGAACACCTAAGGAAGGCCAAAGTACTCTTTTGTTGACTTGAACTTGTATATTCTCCAGAATGTTGACCTGCAATTTAGAATTTCAGTATCAGGCCTGTCAGATCAATCAAAACTGCATAGAATTTCACTCAGAAATAAAGTAAACATTCAAAAAGGAAGCAGCCTGCCACAAGAAAAAACAAAGAAAAGAAACAATAGCACTAGTAGCAAAGGGTGCCCTATACTTACATAGGGGATAAGTAGAGTGCTAGAGATGTTGCATTTCCTGTTATAAACATCACCAACAATTTAAGCATTATTTTGCTCATTCCAGCACAATATAGAAAAAATTAGCTCTCAGATACTCAATTTCAATGCAAGGTGCACCTTTTCTTTCTCGACATAATACCAATTTATCTAGCAAAACTGAAATTTGCAAAGACAAAATCATTTGTATAAACAAACTACAAACTGAACAGCATGATGGACTGGGTTTTCTATAGGAACTACAAACTGAACAACATGATGGACTGGGTTTTCTATAGGAACTGATTATAAACCCACCATCCTTCACAAAAAAAAAAATCATTTTTTCTATTAATTATATAAAGTGTAGTTAGGTGCATTTGCAGTTTACTAGATGGAATAGATTTATAATATTAGGGAAACATAGAATTATAAACAGAAACATAATAATAATAAATAAATCAAAATTATGATAATATTATATTTTTTTTAAACATCACTATTTCTTTTAATACTTTGCTTATTAAACCTAGATTCATAAAATTAAGTTTTTAATCCTTTAATACTTTTAATTACCAATTATGTCTATCGATCTGAATAATTTTCTTAGCCTGAATAGAAGATTCTTCAACCACGCTTCTGTATTCTGCTCTATAACCACGAGGCCTCTTGTTTTGGCCCCATTGTAGGAGAAGATCTCCTCGTTCTGCAACGCAATGCCTTGAGGGCTGGTTTTCTTGGCTAGTCTTTCTATCTTCACTCTTCTCACAGAACGGTTCCAGAATGGAGTTTACGTATTCGAGAGCTTTCTGGTGGTTCCCGTTGCTGCTTGTCGATGACCCTCCTTTCGTCCTTACTCTCCTGAGTGAGATCACCAATACAAAAACAAAAATTATTATTTATTCAACTTATTGACTATTATCTTAAAACAACTGTAAATAACCCAGTAGAATCCAACATAGTTCCATTTAATCTAACATAAGAATGTACAAATCTATCTAATCTGTAAGAATATCAGTTTCATTTAATCTAACCTAAAGATAGTATAAATCTATCTAAACCTCGAAAATATCACACCTCGATGCTTAAAAGTCAGTATTTAAAAAAACTGACAAAAAAATCCCGGTTCAAGAGTTTATCACATTATGTAAAAACAACTAAAAAAGTAAAACAATTAAAACTAGCAATTGTCCCAAAAGGTACAAAGAGAGGCCGATAGGATTATTAAATCAGAATTGTTGAATTTTTCTAGAAGAGTTAATTGGTTTGTGGAAAACCTTGTTTTCTTGGACTGGATCATTGTGCAATTACTTTTCTTTAGATATTTTGTTTATATCTATATTACAAGGAACACAATGAATGTCTTATTTCATTTTTGCTATCCTTACTAATATCCTTTCCATGCTTTCCTTAGTAATCTCATGTAGGGAAGCCCCCCTTGTGTTGGAGCAGAGCCGACCAGAACACAAAGGAATAGTTATTACAGTGACAATGGCTAACCTTCTTGAGCTGCACAAGAGTAGCCCATTGATGCTTGGGACTTTACATCATGTGGAGGTAATATATTTTTTGTAAAACAGAGCATCCCTCACAATCAGTGCTATGCATGCAAATAGTGAATAGGAAAAAGAGAAACCAACCCTTGCTCCATCCAATCTAGAGCAAAGCCCCTAGTCCTAGGGCGAAGAACTACTTTAAAATTCTAGATTGAAGTGGTGAAAAGGGGGCTGGAGGAATTCAGAAAATTTACTTAAAAAAACTCAAAAAGAGGAAATAGAGGAGGTCATGACGGATCCCCAAAATGAGAAGGAGCAAGGGTCGGGGCCAAAGGAAGATCTAGTTGAAGAGATTCCCTGTCTAGCAAAAGAAAAGTAAGTAAGCAAAAAAGGGGAAGAGGCAGCTACAAGGACCCTATCTTGTGTGCAAGCTCTCTAACAAAACGCAGACCCATTCAATATAAGTAAGCTCTGGTCATACCCTCATCAACATATCTACATTGATGAATTTGAGCTACAATGGCCCTCCAACCTTACGGTTGTCAACATCTTGATGTCGGATTAGCTAAAAACTTGCACACCTTTCAGGATCACGATGAATAAGCTGGGCTATTTCTAGTTGACCACATGGATTTACAGTTTCATGTCCTCCTTGAGTTGTAACAACTGTATGTTGAAACCACAAGCTGTTAGCAGAGGGAAGTACTGGCTATAAGTGGTTTTTATGAAGGGGCCTCTATTGTTTACCATGTAGTATTGTTTGCTAAATACTAATCAGTACAGATAGGTTTCCATGAGGTATGTATAATAATTTTCTTTTAAAAGGTCCATCATAAGATGTAGTAGGGTTGAATTTAAGGGTTTATATTTTAAGAAATACCCTAGTATTTAGAAACCTTAATCTTAAGTATTTGTTCCCTATGATTTGATTTCTAGGGCATGGGATAAACTCTAGAATGACAAAGGGAAAAGAGTATGATCTAAGGTTTGAATTTAAGGAACCCTAAAAAGGCCTCTTGATTACATAAAAACCCTAGAAAAGTAACATGACATCATGTTTTGGAATAATATATTGCTTGGGTTACTTGTTAAAATAGTATTGTATGTACAAGAAGAAAAAAACGAATGGGGTGATCCATCTAAAGGCATGATGTAGCTCTTCGTAACACCTCATAAATCATGGAGTCGTTGTGCAAAAACTTTATTAAATATATGCCCTATATTTCTCAACAAATAACATAATCAAACTCACACAAATAAATGGTTGAATCTTACATTTTGCATAACATTAAGATGTATATGGGGGCATTAATGATCCCTGCATGCCAACATTGGTTGTATTGAGGGGCATAAATGAATCTTGCATGCTAACAAAATGCATGCTTAGTAAAAACACAAATATTAATAAATATATATAGTGAAATAAGTTAACTAAATGCACAAAAATATTGCTCAAGTTTTACCACTATCATTACCTTGGATGTATTATAAGGTGTTATAGGGGTTGGAATGACTTTAGCAATTGCCTGCATTCCACAAACATAAATTAGCATAATATAATAAGGAATATAAGATAATTGAACATATAAAAGACAATATTCAAGCTTACCTCATGCATCATCATAGAAGTGTCTTGCCCTCGTGCATTTGTTAACATTTCCATAAAAATAGTGAATATCATTGAATCCCCCATAGTAGCATCGGTAACACCCATGGGTACATTCTTAAGAAATCACATATCCAAGCAAAAGATCATCCCAGTGCATCTCCTAGAATGGTAGATATCGTGACACAATGTGGCCATTTATTGCACAGAAGTTGAATTATATAGCAACGAGCCAATGGGGAGTGCATTTTCATAAAAGGATGACCTCATTTCTCAAAACACACCCAAAGGAACTAGGATTGTTACAATGTTGTATGTTGGGTTAGGGTGCAACACTATCATGTTATAAGACACAATTGCATATAAAAGGTTATACTCCATTATTAATTTAAATTGTGATGCTAATTTACAACTAATTATTGAATTTTTTGCATTACAACACTAAAAAGAAAATATAATTGAGTGAAAAAAGTGGAACCAACATCACAAGAAAAACCCAATATGGTATGATGTCCTCTTGAAGAAACCAACCATGTCAAATGTGAGGAATATCAAGAGAGGATGAATGTAGAAAAACCCCTAAATCTTGCAGAAATGGTGAGGATCCTAAAGTAGAAACACTCCTAAATCTTGCAGAAATAGTGAGGATCCTAAAAGAAATACTCTAAATCTACGTGATAGATAATGAAGGATAATCCAAGAGAGAGAAAGACCATTAGAATTGAATGCATTGTTGCTAGAAAATCTATCTGAAATTCAGAAGCAATTGCAACAAAGACCTAATGATACCAATGATTAATTTCAAAGATAAAGATTCGTTGAGAAGTTAAAAAACACATATTATCTACAAATAAAATGAGGAAAATCACCTCCATAAAAATACGCCATGCTAAAAGGATAGATACATCTAGTAACAAATCATTATTTGATTCGTCTATGGTTGGGATAGTCAATTCATGTGAGCTTCTTGGAAATGATTCCAAGAGTGAATTACATAAGGAAAATAAAAATAAGCAGTTTTGAACAAAACTTCCTTGAAGGAGTATAGATTCAAATCACAATAATGCAAGACTTTAGGAAATGGTACCAAGATGAGTTTCTTAGCCAAGATAAAACTATAATAGAAAGATATAAGTGTGAAAAAATACTAGATAGTTACTTGCAAAACAAGAAACAAGAGAGAATAAAACCACTAAGAAATTAACTAATGAACGAGAGAGACAATTCAAATTTCTAATAAAATCTAATAATATGTTATTGATGAACATGAATGCAATATATAGACTCTGCTAGAGACCAATTAATTCAAATTAGGTTGGGGTTCCATGTTCATGCACTGGTATAATTCAAAAGTACTTTCCCTAGTTGGAAAACACGTTAAACTATACTCACAAACCCAAATATACCCTGAAAACAATTCCAATGCCTACATCTATACCATGAAAATAATCCCAATTCCTACAGCTATACCAATGAATACAGCTATGCAAGGAAAACAATACCAATGCCAACATCTTTGCAAGGGAAATACATCAAATTGAAAGGAAAATACCTGTGGAAAATAAACCCTTTGCTGTCTTCCTTGAAACTTCTAACTCAGCTTCGAGTTCCTTTGCAAAATAATAGTGAAAGCCCCAGCATATAAAAACTAAAACAATTTAGATCCCATAACAAATAAAAAATATTTTTATGGGATCTAAATCTAAAGCAAATTTAATGAGAACATAATTCTTTCTTCTTTCCAAAAGAAAATGAGAACATAATTACTGTAAAAGAGAAACAAATTCTCTGTGTCTATGTAAAGCTTTTAACATGAGGAAAACTAAAGTAAAATTTCTGTGACAATTCTTTGTTTAAAATAAACAGTTTGTGTTCATATGAAAAGAACCTGTCTCTGTTCACATGAAGTGATACTAGTAAAAAATGAAACCTTGTAATTTAGTCCTGACATATCAAACAGGCCCTGTAATTTAAGTATGGATTTACTAAACAGAAACCCCATAATTTAAATATTGGCATATTAAAAAAAACCCATAATCAGGTGTTCAAGATGCTAAATGTTACAGTCAGTAAATTAATTAACCAAAAGTTATGGAAGAGTCGTGGAGGTTAAGAAGCCTGGCTAAGAAGGAACTGATATTTCTGGATTTACCTCTCAGGTCACCGAAGGGGGAAACTGTGAGCGGTTCCAGAAGGGTAGTAATCAAACAAAACAAGAAATGAGTACGTCGACATGCAACTGTATTATGACTGTAGACGCGCTATGAACTATATTCAAAGCAGTAACCAGACTACTGGTGAAAAATGGGAACTGTTTCCGGAACTTGTACTGAAATATAAACATATATTTCAGAACAAAAACGAAAACCCATATAACTAACGCATCATCAATAACTCAATGAGGAATAGCATGAGGATTTAACCCTTTAATTCATTATCGTTTGACAAAATCCAGTAGAGAATGGTATTTTTCCTATTAAAACTTAAAAACAAATATATAGCGCATTCCATGCCAGAGAGGGATGGAAAAACTAGTGAGAACCCACCACAGAGTAATGTTAATCAAAAGAAAATGATCGCTGAGCAATATAAATTATAGAGGAAGTAAAATACGGTTTGGAAAGCCGGAGAAGCTGTCACTTCTTCCAAAGACCAGTTTCAGTCCATTAACTAGTAGAGTTCAGTATCAACTTAAAATCCCTAGCTCGCAGCAGAAAGCCTAAAAGTCATAATAGAAACGGTTCTGGGGTCGTCCTCTGTAGCGGTAAAACCCCAATCAATCTTATAAAACCTCAGTGATCCAAAAAGCACCTAGATGTCAAAACCCTCGGTTGGAATGGCTGAGGAAGTGCGCTAAGCCTTTCGGCACCCATGCTGAGCCAAAGAGTGACCTGCCAAAAGACCAAAAATGTAATATTAATACTCGTAGGCAAAACAAACTGCAGCGTAACAGAGCAATAGAGTTTCTAAGAGAGAAAATTAGCCAGTAAATGATATAAATTGTGGCTGCCTACAAGTCTGTGAAATAGATAAGAAAACTGTGGGAAGCTGCGACCAGTAAAACAGTAGAATGCGAAAGGAAATAATGAGTAAAATACAGAGAACAGACTCATATTGTATTTAGCAGAAACAGAAAAGAGGACCATCATAAGAAAACCCTATTAACGCAAAAAATATACCTGTTAAATGAACCCTGAACAATAATCAGCTTCTGAGTGGATATGGTGTCAAAGCGGACGCGTTTACTCTGGATTTCCAAGTTGAAGAGGTCGTCGGAACCCGCTATGAGCTTACTGTCGACAGAGGAGTTTGCAGAGGAAAACCCTACCATTGCAAACCCCGGAAATGAATGACTGAAGCAAAGGTTAGGTCAGCTGGTTACGGAAAACCACCGCAGGCAGCCGATGACCGTGCGATGAAGGTGAAAAATGGGAACTGTTTCCAGAACTTATACTGAAATATAAACATATATTTCAGAACAAAAACGAAAACCCATATAACTAACGCATCATCAATAACTCAATGAGGAATAGCATGAGGATTTAACCCTTTAATTCATTATCGTTTGACAAAATCCTGGAGTAGAGAATGGTATTTTTCCTATTAAAACTTAAAAACAAATATATAGCGCATTCCATGCCAGAGAGGGATGGAAAAACTAGTGAGAACCCACCACAGAGTAATGTTAATCAAAAGAAAATGATAGCTGAGCAATATAAATTACAGAGGAAGTAAAATACGGTTTGGAAAGCCGGAGAAGCTGTCACTTCTACCAAAGACCGAGTTCGGTCCATTAACTAGTAGAGTTCAGTATCAACTTAAAATCCCTAGCTCGCAGCAGCAAGCCTAAAAGTCATAATAGAAACAGTTCTGGGGTCGTCCTCTGCAGCGGTAAAACCCCAATCAATCTTATAAAACCTCAGTGGTCCAGAAAGCACCTAGATGTCAAAACCCTCGGTTGGAATGGCTGAGGAAGTGCGCTAAGCCTTTCGGCACCCATGCTGAGCCAAAGAGTGACATGCCGAAAGACCAAAAATGTAATATTAATACTCGTAGGCAAAACAAACTGCAATGTAACAGAG
This sequence comes from Pinus tabuliformis, assembly GCA_031772625.1. Lineage (NCBI taxonomy): Eukaryota > Viridiplantae > Streptophyta > Pinopsida > Pinales > Pinaceae > Pinus > Pinus tabuliformis. The sequence continues at coordinate 990,496,052 of CM062807.1, read as the reverse complement.
CAATAGAGTTTCCAAGAGAGAAAATTAGCCAGTAAATGATATAAATTGTGGCTGCTTACAAGTCTGTGAAATAGATAGGAAAACTGTGGGAAGCTGCGACCAGTAAAACAGTAGAATGTGAAAGGAAATAATGAGTAAAATACAGAGAACACACTCATATTGTATTTAGCGGAAACAGAAAAGAGGACCATCATAAGAAAACCCTGTTAACGCAGAAAATATACCTGTTAAATGAACCCTGAACTAATCAGCTTCTGAGTGGATATGGTGTCAAAGCGGACCCGTTTACTTTGGATTTCCAAGTTGAAGAGGTCGTCGGAACCCGCTATGAGCTTACTGTCCCGCTATGAGCTTACTGTCGACAGAGAAGTTTGCAGAGGAAAACCCTACCATTGCAAACCCCAGAAATGAATGACTGAAGCAAAGGTTAGGTCAGTTGATTACGGAAAACCACCGCAGGCAGCCGATGACCGTGCGATGAAGGAGCATCAAGATCGACGGCTGCAACACCTCCAGATGGCGCCTACGAAAGTTCTGGAACCTTGGGGGCTAGTTAGCCACCAACATTCAAATATTGTGGTTACTATATAGTTACATGTCCATACAACCTTGCTCCGTTTAATATTAATTGGCCATGTAACCTTTGCCTTCGGAAATATCATAATGTACAAGATAACAAACAGATTAATGCAAAGAGCGAAATGTTAAAATTGTGTTAATTGCATTTTTAATTTAATTTTTTTTTGTCTTTCTGTAATGACTATGGTGTAATACATGTCAGACTATGTTGTAATAAATGTGATAATTTGTAATTTAATGTATCTAAGTTATTGTAGCATGTGCTGTTAATCAATGCCAACGGCATGTCCGTGTTTATTTCAAAATGATTTAATGTATCTAACATCATCTACAATATAATCTGAAAGATAACCCATCGATCATAACAAACCATAGCAGCGAGATTCTTTTAATGTCTTAAAAAAAACCAATGGATGCAACTTTGTGAGAGAAAAATGGCATTACCACTGTAATATAAATCATAGCAGAGATATTCATTTATATATATATTGAGTATGTACTATAGAGATTTATTTATCTCAATGATAACTTGAGATTCTTGAGATTCTTATCCCACGCTGCATACGATTTCAATGTATGTAAATGAAACATTAATAGATCAATTTAATCTTAATTTTGATGGATTTGATTACCTATTCTTCCCCACTCTATGCTATTCTTCCCCACTCTATGCCTTACGGCGTTTCCTTTGCAACATAAGGTGCATATGCTAGTATTTATGATCAACAGAAATAGGAAAACTAAAAAGATTACCATATCAGCAAAATTATATATGCATACCTTCGCTTATGAGATAAACCATTGTATGAGCACGTGTAGGAAACATACCAGAAAATTTTCCATAGCTTAAGAGTTATATACCCAGAAGACAAAAGTCCTGGATCTGGGAGCGGTTGTTGACCGTTTTGTTTTGCATCCTCCAAACGCCTTGGGGAGAATTAATGCCCATTTTGGATAAAGCATCTGCTTTTTTGTTTTTGTACCTGTCAATGTGTGATATCATGGATCTTCTTCCATTCCTATTCTTGTTCACTGATGCCTTTTGACTTCTTTCTTTCCTGTTCCTGTTCTGTCCGGTCAAGTCGAGAGCGCTGTATAGAGATATGATAGATGCAGCTACAGAAATGTTAGATTCCTTTTTTGAGCTGAAAATCCTGCCATTTCTCCACTTCCATATGGCCCAAATGGTCAATAATGGGATGGCCCGCCATTATTTTTCATGGAGCACCAACTTTTGAATGTTTCTGTAATGGATGGGAAGGAGCATAGCGAGAAACCATAGTGGCCAGCAAGATTCTGCCAGATAGGCTGCACCTGTGGACAAGTGAAAAAAAGATGCATATTGTTTTCAGAGTTAGGTGTTTTGAGTTGTTTTCTGAAGGTAGATGGTAGTCGTGCACTGAAGAAATCGTTGGGTGTGGCACTTCCTCGCAAAGTACTGCCAAAAATGTAGCCACTGTAAATGGATCCACCGTTTTGGAGAGACCCTGAGGGCAAACAAAAAATAATGCATGCGAACCAAATGTCAGAGGAGCTGAGGAGAAATAGAAATTGCACGATAGATGTGAACAATTTTCCCGCAGAATGTGCACGCCAGCTGTCAAGCTTAGAAACAAAAGGACGACGAAAGGCTCACTCAAAGGAAGTCCTATCGGCCTAATAAAAAATGAGTACATCGAGCGTGTAAAAATGAAATCAAACCTTTGCACATCGACCTTGGCAAAACGAACTTGGGTGCATTAGCTGCAAAATAACACTGAAAAACATGAAATCAAAATGGGTACATGGAGCATGTAAAAGATGAAATACTACACATGTTCTCTAAGATAGCATTAACCGAGTTAATAATTTAACTAGCATTGGAAAACTAAGTAAATACTACCTAATTTAACTAGCATTTATTTTCAAATAATCAAGTATCAAAACCAACGAATTATGATGATATCTATGTGAATCGTAAAAGTAAGTCAATACTACCCAATTTAGCTAGCACTATAAATATTATTCAAAGACACAATGATAAGCATTAAAATTTTGTTGAATACATCTAGTTACTTGTCATGTCTTCACTGCTAAGTTTTGGTACAATTATAGAGTATCACATTGTGATGTAAATGTAGTCTAAATTAAAAAATTTAAATTACACCATTTATTACTATATCTACTAAACATAATACAATGACCACAAGGTACCACTACTCATACTAACATGACAAATAATTGAGCTACCACTATAACAAATAGATTTTCACTACCATGGACATAGATAAATTAGGGATTACTTTTTCACATGTATAAAAAAATATATAGATATAGTTTCCCATTGTTACTTCTATCACACTACTTATGACAACACTTACTTTAAGACAATCTCCCCTTAACAATAAGGACATGATTATTGAAGCAATCTAATTTAATAATATAAAAGAGAAACACATTTATTATATTGGGACAAATATACTAACCTTGGATCTATCAAGGGAGGAATGGGGTCATATTACTGTAAGTGAAAACCTCTTTTACAATGTGAACTTTTGAGTAAATTTTTGCATCATATTTATCATCTCAGCACTTATAGATCTACGTGAGTTCTCTTGAACAATTTTATCTTAATTGTTTTAAAACTAACATCGGACATTAAGTCAAGCTGACTATTCACTTTCCAAGACAAAGAATATGTCAACTTGGCAGTTACCTGCATTATAACTTAATATTAAATACTATTCTTATTTTTTATATTAATATGAATGCTTCTAATATTTAATATATTGTTAAGTAAATTACCCATTGAATAATTAGTGAAGTATCTAATATTGGATGAGAGAGTTGTAAAGCTAAAATTTTGGCCACCACGGGTTAAATTTGGTGCTTGTATCATGTCATGCAAAATTAGATTTGACACCTCTCCAGGAATCAATCAAAATAATTTACACATACCAATCAAAGCCATTCAATAGATGGTTAAAGTAGTGGTTGGGAGGAGTTCATTGTCAAAAACATCCAAGAGTTTCCAAACTAGAGAAACAAGGGCATGTGTTTGATTTATGGGCTATCATTTGAAAATTTTCTACGAGAAGAGGATTTGGTGGGAGTCCTTATGGCAAGGGCTTGCACCTCTTCCTTTATTTCTTAAAGTAGGCTTGAAATAAGTGATTATAGATATATGATACATATAATATGCAAATCACTCACAACACAAAAATATTGAACATTTGCATGAGACATAACTTAATTTATTTTCAATATATTTTTTCTTTAAAAAAGGAAATATATGCTACCATGATGCAATACAATGATTCACCAACATTGGGCACCAAACAAATGAATTGGACCATGGATGTTACATACGATGACAATCATCCACGATAAACTATGATTATTAGCCACTCTGCAATCAAAGGCACAATGCAGGGACAACATGTATCCATCTTGGAGGACAGTGGGGAAACCCAAAATTTTATTGATGCACAGTTGGTGGAGTGTAGAGGCATTCATAGATTGATATATATCCTAAACAACATGGGCGAGAGAGGATGCCCATGCTTGACCTAAGTTGTCTTCTTGATTGTTGGTTAGATATGTTGAGGATATGGTTGATGGTTCGATATTGAAGTCAAAATCCTCCCTTAACCCTTTAGCCAAAAAGATGTCTCCTCAAGTATCTCCAATAATATCATATGAAGAGTCATAATATTTAACTTGGAATTATGGCCCACCATGATCATCTAATAATTAATTGAAATAGCAGTAGACCCCAATTGAGGGATTGGGTGGATCATATGGTGGGACTATGCTAGTGGGAACCCTATATAAATGACTTGAAACCCCCTTGATTTTCTACCTTGATGGCATTCATCTCCCAAATTTCTTGTTGGATACACAAGTCCTAAAAACATGACAAGGAAGATGAGAGGAAGTTGACAAGGACATTAGGTTGTCGTAGAACATCATAAAGTGCATCCACATGGATGAACATGGAATGGGAATTAAGGTCATAAAGTCATAAAGGTCACAAAGGTGCATCAAAATATTTTTGGAGTGTCCCAAAGGTAAATATACAATTCTTGTCTCCTATAAAATAAAATATACATTTATTGTGGTGATAGTATCCACAAGATTCTTAGAACTAGTGGTATAGTGTTTGACAATGAATGAATAAGCAAGAAAAGGGGGAAAGTATCTAACAAATATGGTTAGAGTACGCATCAAATTCCCCATCCTTGAATGAAATGGTGGTTTACACAGGGCTCATGAGAGAATATGGGATGGAGGGTAGATTGGCATGGTCAGAAAATGAGAGAAGGGTTTTATCTACTAAAGGAATATGGGATGGAGGTTATGTCTAAGTTTAGGGAGGCTTTTAGCTTTTTTGACAAGGATGGAGGTGGATGTATCACAACAAAGGAGCTCAGGACAATAATGCATTCTTTGGGTCAAAACCCCAATGTATATTGGAAGTGGTCCAAATGTTTTATATTCAATAATCCAGTCTCGAATACAATCAACCACAAAAGAGTAGTTATAATCTGCCTATAAATGCAACATATTAAATACACCATTCCAAAATGATTTTTCTGAGGAGAATCAAAGAAATAGATGAGTCTGGCTATCCATCGCCTCCATACATAGTAAACAACAACCAGGCCCACTCTGTCCTTTACAACACATTGTCTCATGCCAAGATGAAGCCAAAAATATACATTTACTGATATTCTTAAGCAAAGCAAAAATATGAAGCCAATATACAGAGATTCTCTGAAGGACTGCTCGAACTATAGTCAACTTGCCTCCTAGGGAGAGCCACCTCTATGCCCATGATAAACGTTTACAGTGGATTTTCTCTATAAGTCAACTCCAATCCTTAATTCCATAACAATTAGGTTGGAGCATAAATCTAAGATTTTCAAAATCTGCATCCAATGTAGTGGAGATAACACCAAAAATTTGATAAATCTCCAGTACCAACACATCATCTCAGTAAGAAGAAATCATATGAGATTTATTATTATTCATAAGGAGTGTAGATACCGATCAAAAGAGGTCAATCTACCAAATAGTGACACATCATCGACAAATACCAAAGGAGTAGATGTGACTTGTCTACTACACAATTACATTTAATCCATCTACCTCCACACCTGCAACCAAAATTACTGCCCTTGTGAATTTTGTGACTAATTCTTCCACAATCCAATATTTTATCCTCAACGTCTTCTTCTCGCAAAAATAGATACTTTTAAGTACGGATATTGTCTACTAACATATATTCTGTAATTTGCCTCCACCATCCTTGTAGAAATTATGGTGTAGAGTTGCAACTACTTATGAAGTTTTAATCAAAATCACAAGACACAAACCTACTCTATTGCTCTCTCAAAGTTAATTCACAATTTAGAACAAAAATTTCATACATGCAATAAGAAATAACACACATGCACACATAATTTTTCCCGAGGAAAGAAATATGCTAAAAAACCCAATCTTTGCTTGCATTAATATGATGAATAGAAATGTATTGCAATTTATTTGCTCAACTGAGCACAACCTGCAAGTGAATAACCTGTCTCTCGTCTCACTGAGAAGCTATAACCCAGACTTAGTAAATTTCTACCTCTGTTTGAGCCCATATTTCCTTGCGCAATTCCTTGAGAAATTAGGCCACTATTATTTAGGAATTTTTACAAAATGGATTGTGAAATTCCCAAGGTTGATCATGTGACTACATGCAACACCTGTACACTCAAGGCTAGTCTACAATTGATGTTACATTACCTTGGAATCTCCACCATATTTGGGTAACTCGAATTCTCCATACACTAGATATTTTGGGTTGACTGATCAATTAATTGGATGATCATTGAGTTTGACTAAAGTCCCACTGCACAATTGGCCTTCCACTAGTATGGGCTCTGAAATGTTCCATGATAATTGCTTATTCTTGGGGCTTGGTTTTCAAGGCAAAGTCCAACGTTCACTCTAGACTAACTATGATCATCAATAACCACTTGGTGAATGCTAGTAGTCAACCAGTAAACCAACCACACAAGAATTTGAAACCAAATAGGTCAAAATGAAAATTAAGTATGTTAACGCAAGAGTTCAATAAGAACTTGAATTTAGTTACTCGTGCCTACTAGGGAGATATTTCCATTAAAGGAAATCATAACACAAGAAACAACACAACAAAGTATAAGTGATCTGAATGATGATGTTACCAAATATGTAAGTGAAGGACTCATAAATTTATAGTGATCATGGGAATGATAGATCTCGAATAGAGCATGATGATGTTGTTGGGGAGGGATATATCATTGTGGAGGGATGGATTTAGTTTCTAAAAGGGTCTCAACTCAATCTACCCAGTTGGATGGATTGTTTATCTCAGATACATTGAGATTGGTTAAATTCAGCTTATCGGGTTCATGAGGGTAGGAGAGGGAGGCGAAATAGAGATGGGAAGCTTAACAGTCATCCAGAAGGAAAATATATGCCTACATGTAAAGGTAAAGGGAATGCTAGGGGGGCAATTTGATTCAAACAAAGGGTGAATTATGCTTTCCTGAATGGACATCATTAGACTGTGTTTAAGATTCACCATTCTGAAGCTGCGAGAAGACTAGAGTGTAAGCACAAGAGAGAAGCTAAACATACTGTGGGTTGTGAAGAGGGCCAAGAAGGCCCTTTCTGGTAATCACTTCACAACCATGGTAAACCAACCACTCAGTGAATGCCAGTAGATAGACCCCTAATCCTTTACCTTTACCTTTTTTACTATTGCCTCATATTGAAATTTTGAAGACAAAATATTTCTTTTCTCTTAAAAAATTGCCTTAAAGTCACCCTCCGTGTAGTAGTGCCAAATGCAACAATAGACAAGTTGTCTCTAATCGTATCAGCATATATGAAGGGATAGAAGAGGAATTGATGTCTGATAAATCTTGTCAGTAAAACTTGTCGCGTTCTTCTTAGTCGACTGCCCCCACAAAACAAAGAGCCCAAATCGTTGTCTTTATATAAGATAAGGTGAATGGTAAGTAAAATAACAACCTCAGTATAGGCGCAAGACAATAGTTGTCTACGAGTTGGCCGACTTAGGGCACACTATCACAGTCAATTTTTCAGTTGTAATTAGATAATATCATCTTAAATTGATATGTTTGTGTCTTAATTGTTAATTGTATTAAACATAGGTTTTTTTTTCTAATTAGTACTGATCTATTAATATAATACAAAAAAAGTTACAGAGAAACATGATCTCAGAGATGTTAAGCATCAGTCATCATCACAAAATGCAACTGTTGGTATTGGACTGCCCCAACAGAGGGGAAACCAGTCCAAGAAGCTTTGAAGACTGCCCCTATTATGGGGGAAACCAGCCATTGAACCAGAATAACTATTTCAAAGTAGACCTTGGTTTTCCAAAATGAACAAAGAGGAATGCAATCCTGAACCAAAAAGACAGGGACATAACCAAGTAACAGTATGCCATTTTCACCTAGCAGAGAGTCAACCAAAGAATTCAAGACACTTGGCGTGAAGACAGAACACATCCAGACCACAAAACCACGAATCATAGAAACATATCCGCCTGGAAGCTGGACACCTTTGCGAGAGACCAAAAACCACAAAAAGTGAGACGAATCCACCTGGGAGCCAGAGACCTTTGCATGAGGCCACGTGTTAGGCTGGTGGTTCCTCCAGAGCTAGCTCTTCCTCAATCCGGCAGGCAAACTAATACCAATCGTCATCCTCTTCAAATGCGCCGGGACCTTGAACAGTTGGAGAATCTATAGTGCCTTCAGCATCCATCTGTCGCTTACCAACGTCCCCAGCTTTATCTTTGTCATGCAGAGCCTTACTGCTTTCACCTTGCTGCTTGTTGCTGATCCCATGACTACCTATCTCTTCCCTATTCTGCTTGTTCCCATGACTGGACAGAGTAGCTTGCGTCGCAGACTCTTCCTTGAAATAAATTGTGATGGTAGCAGTGATTGTAGGCGTGTTTAGTGAACTGCAGAAATGAAATTGTGTGCTGTGAGGGCTAGAAAGAGGAGGGAGTGGGAGATCGACAATGTGGATAGCATTGTCCCTCCAACCTCTCCCACTTCTGGTATTCCGGTAGCTATGAGTGGGTTTAATGAGCGAGTTGGGCAATTCAATAGTTAAGTCCGGGGAGTTAGAGGTGGAACTAGTAGAAGCTCACGAGCGGTTAAAACCTCCACGCGAACCTCCACACCTACTATGCATGCGGTGCCTAAGGCGAGCCATGGATGAATTGACAGCGAAAGAATTGGAATGAAGGCGGCGATGAGCGGTAGCAGGGGTGGGCGAACCACAATCAAGAAGACAATGATAGGAATGCGAAAAATGAAAACCATTACCAAAATCCTGACAAGGGAGAATTAGGCAGCGACTGCCTGTAGCAGTTCTGAAACACGGTTTAGCCGCTTGCGGAGGACAAACGCCATGGAGAAGGGGAGGAGTAACAAAACAGTTTGCAGGGGCCATGGTGTTGAAGGAGGTGAGCTCGTCACAGCTTTCAGAGTCAATAAATGTCACCTGCAAGGTGTTTTTAATCCATCTGCAGTGAGCTCTCAAGACGAAGCACTTAGCCATATGGCTTCCCAACCTGCCGGCAATCCGTCTTGTCATTTAAATGTCGTTGTTGACACCCGCATCCGGGTGCATTTCCTTTGCATTTTCCCTTTCCTTTTGCACTATATCATTGAAATCCTGCAGTTGATGAGTATTGACTATAGTGCTAAGAGCTCATACATGAAGAGTCTTACCACTTTCAACGCAAATGTTTGTTAGGAGGTCTGCTACTTCGTTACCATTCTGACGAGTGTGCCTGATAGTAACTGCTCTATGAATGAGTAACCACTGTTCAATCTGTTCCAGCCTTTACGCCAATCTCCAACTGCTACCCACTTTATGTGCTGGAGTTCCCTGTAAGATCTGGTTGATCATCTTAATTAAGATCTGAGAGTCCCATTCAATTATGAGTGGGAAGAATCTATTGTTCTGAGCTAGGAGAAGTCCTTGCCAAATTCCTTCTAATGCGATTGAGTTGTTTGTATCCCAACCTATTGACCCCATGAATGTTTGGAGAACATTTCCCTTGTGATTTCTAAATATTCCCCCAAATCATGCTTTACCTAGATTTCCCTTTGATGCTCCATCAAATTTGAGCAGTACCATGTGTGGTGGGTGTGGAGTCCATTTGTCAGGTGTATCTCGAGAGGGAGGGATTTTCCTTAGGTGTACCTGCTCATGGTTCCACTGAAGATTCTAGTTCAACCATATATTTTGTTCCTGTGGTGTGGATGGGAAATCATCATCAAGCCACATTTGGAGCATCAAGGTTTCTCGTATGTTTTGACATATATTGATCCATAGAACTTCTATGGGAGAGGAATGGTCTTTGAAGATGCGGCTATTTCTCTCTTTCCAGATTGTCCACATGAGGAAACCTGGTATTAGCTTCCATAAGGTGTTTAAGATTTTTCTTTTATAAGGGTGAGGTGCCCAAGAACGAATAGTGCTGGTTAAATCCTCCTTATTTCGTCCATCTCTTTGACATCTGAAGCTAACCTTCTCCCAAAGTCGAGTTGCTAACAGACATGAGTTTAGGAGATGTTCCTTAGTTTCTTTTGCCTGTTTACAATTTGGGCAGATGGAAGGTCTGTGAAAACTCTGTTTCCTTAGATTATCCCAAGTAAGGATTCTATTTTGGTACAGCAACCAGAGAAAGGTGGAGATTTTTGGCCAAATTGGTGGTTCCCAAACTTTGTGCCAGAGGCTATCCTTGACAGTATGGTCCCTTAGTATTATATGATATGCTTCCCGGGAAGTGAAGATACCTCTCGTTTCATAACCCCATCTGATGATGTCTTTCTTATTTAATTGGTGAATTTTACTATTTGAGAGTTCTGTATCCAGGCTATCTTTGATGGATTGCGTGGCTTGCCCAAGAATGAGGTTCAAGCATAACCATTGCCTATAACCTTGGTTGTGAACTTCCTCCCAAAGTTCATTTATGTTGATCGTCGGTTGCTCTACCCAATCTTGAAGCTGGTGGGGCGTGAGTAGGTCCTTCAATTTTGGTCTTTCCTGCCAGGAGTGCTCCCAAAACCTCGCATTATCTCCATTCCTAATTTCCCAAAAACTGTGTTGTTAGATTAGATCTTTATGTTGTTTAGCAGCATTCCAAATTAGAGAGCTTGTGTCAACTTCTTTGAGCCGAATTAAATCATCCACTGGTCTATTATGAGCATACTTAGCTGTCTAAAGGATTGCCTAAGGAGTATATGGGTTCGAGAGCCATCTCCACCAGATGCGCGCTCCCATGACCTCGTTGTTTTGTTGAGGATCCTGTAATCCAGTGCCTCCAGAGGATTTTAGGTGATAAAATGTTTCCCACTTTACCAGAGCCCATTTTCTTTTTTGTTTCATATTCCCCCATAAAAAATCTCGTTGAAGATTTTTGATTGCTTTAAGAACCCATTTGGGTGCTGCCAGGACCATGAAGAGGTAGAGCGGCATATATTGTAGCACTGCCTTGATTAGAACTAGGCGACTAGCCATATTGAGAGATCTGAAGGTCCATGAAGAGATACGGGCTTCCATTTTTTCTAGGAGAATTTTCTAGGATGAGTGCTTTAAGGTAGAGGCTGTCATTGGAGCTCCCAGGTATTTGGAGGGCAGAGATGCAATCGAGAAGCCCAAAATTTTGGCTATGGAGGCTTGAGTGATGGGAGGCATGTGAAAGAAGAAGACTTGAGATTTTGATTTGTTAATGCAGGCGCCAGAGGCATCCGAAAAGTCAGATAAAATTGATTTCAGCTTACGGGCTTCCTGGACCGAAGGATGACCAAATAACATATTGTCATCCACAAATTGCTGGTGGGTGAAAGCAGGGGTATTCTGGAAAGAAAGGCCACGTAATTGCTGGTTTTGAAGGGCATCTTTGATGTAACGTCCAAGACCTTCCACCATAATAACAAATAGAAAGGGTGAGAGAGGGTCCCCTTGTCGGATACCTCTGGACGGGTGGAAGGGGGTGGAGGGGGTCCCATTGACAAGAATTGAGAAAAAGGTAGAAGTGATGAGACTCATAATCCATCTTACCTAAGGGGGGGTAAAGCCAAAGGCTAGCAGTATCTTTTGAATATATTTCCAGCTTAAACTATCAAAAGCTTTTGAGGGGTCAATTCTAGGACCATACCTGCCTTTTTGGTTTGCTTTAGGGAGTGAATGATTTCATGAGTGAGAATTATGCCATCGGTGATCTGCCTTCCTTCCACGTAACTTGATTGCTCCGGTGATATAAGAAGAGGAAGCAGGGGCTTGAGGCATGTGGCGATCACTTTGGAGACAATTTTATACAATACATTGCATAGTGCAATAGGTCAGAATTTGTCCAGAGTCTGGCTGTTCTCCTCCTTAGGGATGAGGGCGATGAAGGTGGCATTCAAGGATGGAAGCATCCATCTGTTAACTCTGGACTCCTCGACTACTTGCCAGACTTCCTCCTTGATTAGATCCCAGAAGTTGTGAAAGAAGTCCGAAGTGAAGCCGTCTGGTTCGGGTGCTTTCCCAACTTTGAGTTGTCGCATAGTTGTCTCCACTTCCTATAAAGAAATAGGCCTGAGGAGTATTTGATTGTGTTCCTCAGTTACGAATTAGGAATAATCTTGATGATCTTCTCTATAGATGGCAGCCGATCAGTCTTCGTTTCCTGATGCACCCTCCGAAAGTGGGTGAGGAGTTCCTGTTCTATATCTTCATGCTTCTCTAGATGTTCCCCTTGTCGATTTTGGAGGAGAGTAATGCTATTATGCATTCTTCGTTGGATAGTGGTATGGTGGAAGAACTTTGTATTACGTTTGCCCTCTTTAAGCCATTGGATCCTCGATTTCTGTCTCCAAAGAATATCTGCCTATCTTGCTCTTTTTGAGATCTGCATTTGTAGTTGACGTTCCTGTTCTGCTATGGTTTTAGATCTGCATTCAGCTATGATTCTCTGCTATAATTTTTTCATTTCTTGTTCAAGAGTGTTTTGTGCCTGAAAGATATTGCCGAAGGTAAAGCGATTCCACTGTTTTATTTTTTCCTTGATATGTTTTAGCTTTTGTTGGAGCTTGTACACTTTTGCGCCTTCTGGTGGTGTGAAATTTCTCCATGTCTCTGTTATCAAGTTATGAAAATCGGGGTGATTCAGCTAAAAGGCTTCAAAGAGAAAGGGCCTGCACACATTGTTTCCCGGTCTTTGCCAGTGAAGCCTAATAGGCCAATGGTCCGAGCCAGAGAGTGGCAATATAGAGGCCAAGAGATCCCCACCAAGATGTATTGCGTTATCAGAGATCAGGAATCTGTCTAACCGAGATGCAATTTGGTGGGCATCTGCACGCTTGTTCTTCCAAGTATAAATGCCATTATTGAATTCCATATCTATAAGCCTGTTGTTATGAATGTAGTTTTTGAAGTGCGTTCTTTCACAGTCCAGCTTGATCAGTCCTCCTCTTTTTTCCTCCAATCTTGTAATCATGTTGAAGTCCCCTCCTATGATCCAAAGTGGGTGGGATCTTTTTGAGTTGATCTGAGTTAGGGTGTTCAATGTGTCTCTTTGTTTGTTGCCTCCTGGGGGAAGTAGAAATTAGTTAAGTGTCCATGAACATTTTTCCCTGTTAAATGAAACTTGGCCTGAATAAAGTGCTTACTGGCATGTATGTTGGTAAGTGTTATAGCTCTATCATCCCAAATGATGGCTAGCCCTCCTGAGGATCCCATGGCTTCCACCACCACTTCTTTGCTTCCTAGCCATGCTTTGGCAAGGATCTGATCCAACGTTGTGGAATTACACTTGGTCTCCTGCAAGAAGAGAATTTGAGGCTTTTCCTGTTGTAGCATGTTCCTTATTAATCGTCCCATCCCCGGGCTTTTGGGCCCTCTGATGTTCCATGAGATGAGCTTCATGATTCACGATTGGGAAGGGGATTGTCTATAATTCTTATTCTTAGAGTTTGATCATACCTAACTTACATTGAGATATATCACCACCATGCTGGAGAAAAATGCATATGCCATATCTAAATGTTGGTATTTTTGTATTCAAATGCTCCACCTTATTGTGATATCAGAGATATTATTTTATTTCTTCAAAGATTCACTTAGCTCTCTCGAGACACTCATAACTTATGAGTAACAAGTATACTTAACTACCTTCTTAGAGATTAACATACACCAAGTTGCTTGCCTCTTACATCCAATCCTCCAACACTACTAGGAAGAGGCCCCATGGCTAACTTCAAAGGTTACATAAACAAAATTTCAAAAGCTTAAATTACTCCCTTAACATCATGATCATTACACTTTTCTTTATGGCCTTAAATGTTAGAAATGCATCTCTTAAGCAACAGGAATACCTCTTTCTTTTCAAGTTTCATTATCATTACAAATATGTTACCTACTAATATACGCCTAATTATTTTTTCTTCATATTTCTTCTTTTAAATCATTTTTTTCTTTATTTCTAGTGTATTTTAATATTCACATTCTCATCTCCATATATTCATTCTTAATAGTTTTTTTAATATTCACATTCTCATCTCTATATATTCATTCTTAATACTTTTTCAAACCAATAGTAGTTCTTATAAATATTAAATATAAAAGTGGTCATTGTATTAAATATAAAGTTTTGTCTCAAAATGCTTTTGTTTTAAATATAAAGTTTTTTCTTAAAATAATTGTCTTAAAATGTTTTTGTCTTAAAATAATTTTGTCTTAAACTATTTTTGTCTTAAATATAAAGTTTTGTCTTTAAATTTTTTTCTCAAACTACTTTTGTCTTAAATATAAAGTTTTGTCTCAAAATATTTTCGTCTTAAATTATTTTTGTCTTAAATATAAAGTTGTCTTAAAATATTTTTGTCTCAAACTACTTTTGTCTTAAAATATTTTTGTCTTAAACTATTTTTGTCTTAAACATAATGTTTTGTCTTAAAATATTTTTGTCTCAACCTATTTTTGTCTTAAACCTTATATTTGAGACAAATCAATTGATATTAATTTTTAATGTAAAATAAAAAATGAGTTTTTGAGACAAAAGACTTTTTTTGAGACAAAAGATTTGTTTTGTCTCAAAAGTGCCCTTGGTGTAATAGTGGAAGAAGCATAACATCCATTTGGAGCACTCTTCAACATCAACTTCATCTTCAAGAATAACACTTTCCGCATGTGGTTGTCAAGCATCTCAGTTTGGCTATGCACTAAATGTATCTTCTTCTTCACATTCTCATGAGTGACTCATTGATTCTGGAGCTTCTTATCACATGATAGAAAAAAAATCCATGTTTTCTTCTTTAAATGATTGTAACACCAAAAATATATATGTTGGTGATGATAGATCTCTTAGCATTGTAGGGACTCTAATTGTTCATATCGACAATGGTCAATTTAATGATGTATTATGTGTTCCAATATTATCCTACAACCTTCTATCTGTATATGAAATAACTCATTCAGGTGAAGGTAAAATCGTTGAATTTTCACCTCACGATGTTGTAATTAAGGACCTAAGAGATCCTAGATAGATTTTAGCTACTGGCATTGCTGATGATTCTACAAGGTTGTATAAGTTTAACAACTTTGGGTCATCAAATCTTCCCTCAGTATTTGTTGCTCATAATGATGAAGTGAGCAAACTTTGGCATGGGCGATTTGGTCACTTAAACTATCTCTCCCTTCAGAATATATGTAAAGAAAATATGGTGACAGGTCTTCCAATGGTATCTTCCAGAGATGGTGTTTGTTCCGGATGTGTACTCGGAAAACATCATCGGGATGGTTTTGAAAAATGTGCCTCTTCGCATGCCTCAGCCCCTTTACAGCTTCTGCATAGTGATTTATGTGGTCTACTTCCTATTGTTTCATTCTCTAGCTATAAGAATTCCCTAACTTTCATTGATGATTTCTCCAGATGCACTTGGGTATACTTCTTAAAACTCAAGAGTGAAGTATTTAACATGTTCTTGGCCTTTAAGGCCTTTGTTGAAAAACAATCTAGACATCAAGTTCATAAGCTAAGATCTGATAATGGCGGAGAATACGTTAACAACAAATTCATCAAATTTTTCATTTAGAATGGAATTCAAATACAACATACTATTCCATATACTCCACAACAAAATGGTATAGCTAAAAGGAGGAATCACACCTTAAAGGAAACGGCTAATTGTATGCTTCAATCTAAGGACTTAGTCTTAATTTTTGGGCAGAAGCAATTAACTATGCAAATTACATAATAAATCGCACTCCTACTAAGGATTTAAAGAATATCACTCCAAAAGAAGCATGGATCTCAATTAAAATTGATGCAAGTCACTTTAATGGTTTTGGAAGTGAAGCATGGGCCCATATTCCAGATGAGAAACATAAAGCTTTAGAAGCTAAGAGTGAAGAATGTATTTTTGTTGGATATTATGAAGATGTCAAAGGATATAGACTTATTCAATTAAGTCTAAAAATGTTATCATTAGAAGAGATGTAAGGTTTGCTGTATCGGCCTATGAGCCTAGTTCGGCGGATGTGCCACCTCTCTCTATCTCTTCTACTTTTGGAAATATTTCTTCTTTAGATGATGAAAGAAAGCATGACAATCCTCCCCCACCTTCTCAGGATCCTCCTTCAGTTCCTTAGCTTTCAAAATGGGTCTGTGCTACTCGGGATGCAACAGGTGATCGTGCTGGTGACCCTACAGATCAATGATTTACACGTTCTCAGTTCGATAGAACCTCTTCTTCACTGTCTCAAGATTTAGCGAGTTATGATCCTAACACCTTTACAGAAGCTTCAGGCCATCCAGATTGGGATGCAGCTATGAATGAAGAATATCATTCATTATTGGAAAATGATACATGGAATCTTGTTCCTCTACCAAAGGGACGAAAACTTGTTAGATGTAAATGGGTTTACAGAACCAAGTATGGACTAGATGGAAAAGTTGATAAACATAAAACTTGTCTTGTTGCTAAGGGTTTTTCACAAGTTGAAGGCATTGACTATACTGAAACCTTCTCCCATGTTGCCAAAATGAACTCTATCCACCTTGTTCTTTCCCTTGCTGCCTATTTCAAATGGGAAATCCATCAGATGGATGTTAAATATGCCTTCTTGCATGGGGAATTGCATGAAGAAATCTATATGGAACAACCTACTGGCTTTATACAAACAAACTCCAGCCTTGTGTGTCGACTTAAGAAATCCCTTTATGGTCTCAAGAAACCTCCTCAGGCTTGGTATGCTTAAATGGATAACTTTCTTTTAGAAACTGGCTTTTCTAGGTGTCATTCTAACAATATTGTCAACACCAAGAAAGTGGGAAAGTCTCTTATCATTCTTGTTCTTTATGTTGATGATCTTATCCTTACTGGTAGTGATCCCAACCTTATAAACCATGTGAAGTCCAGCCTTAAAAATAAGTTTGAAATGATAGACTTAGGACATTTTCATTATTTTCTTGGTCTTCAAGTCTTGAACTCCAAGGAAGGTATGTCCCTTTCCCAGTCCAAGTATGTCTGTGATATTCTACGCCATTTTCAAATGCAATACTGTAAGCCATCTCCTTCTCCCTTTCAGTCTGGAGCCAAACATTCAATCACTTGTAATTCCCCTGAAGTTGATGCTACCTTATACCATCAACTTGTAGGAAAGCTTTTGTATCTGACACATACTCGTCCTAACCTTTCCTTTGTTGTTGGCCTTATTGCTCGGTTTATGCAAAACCCACATGAGTCATTGGAAAGCAGCTAAACGAATACTTCGTTATGTTCGAGGCATAGTTCAGTTTGGAATTCATTACAGTGCATAACCATCTCCTCTATTGGTTGGTTTCACTGATTCTGATTGGGTTGGTGACCCTGATGATCGAAAGTCTACTGTAGGTTATGTGTTCACTCTTGGTTTAGGACTTATTACATGGTCTTGCAAGAAAAAAAGTGTCATTTCTCTTTCTTCAGTAGAAGCAGAGTACGTGGTGTCATAGAAGCTAGTAAGGAAGCCCTGTGGCTTCGTTAAATCTTATCAGAGTTTGGCTTTCAGCAGCAGCATCCGACTACACTTTGGTGTGATAATCAAAGTGCCATTCAACTATGCAAAAATCCAGTCCAATATTAGCGTAGCAATCACATTGAATTTCACATGCACTTCATCAGAAACTTTATTCATGACCATGTTCTTGAAGTGCAACATTGTACAACAGATGATCAAGTTGCAGACATATTTACAAAGGCTCTCATAGAGGCGAAGTTTACTAAAATTGAATTTATGGTTGGAGTTCAAGAAGTTGTCACTAAGGGGGGATAGGCTCTAATGCCTCCTTCCTTCTCCTATTGTGTCATATTTGTACATCCTTCAATCCTATCCCAAGTTGTTCTTAAGGGGGGATGTTAGGATATTCCGACACATAGGAAGTATTTAATTATAACTTGGTCTATTGTAGAGTTTGGTAAAGTGTGTTTCTTTACTATGTACTTTTGTAACTTACAATCCGATGGTCGCGATATGTAGTGATCCAACGGTTCATTCTCTCCTTGGTATTACCGACACTTGATCCATGGCTTAACACCCGATTGGTCCATGATCTCTATTTAAAGAGCATGGAGGGTCATTTGTAGGGTAACCGTTCATGAGAGAAGCTTATGTAAATTTTCATTCTTTTATTAATAAATTGCCTAAAGTGGCCGCGTTGGCTCAGGCCATGGACTGATTCCCTCTTTGAGGGTTTTAACCACATCAATAGTACTGGTGTATTGATCTGTGATCTGTTTGTGAGCGGTGTCCTTTGGTGTTCTGTCTGAGCAACTTACCCTATAAATTCCTACACAGAGAAGCAGTCATGTTGAAGAATTTACTGTGATAGTCGGAACAGATGCTTGAACAGAAAGTTGGTTCTTGTGTAGAGCTTAGTTCAACTAATAGTAGACTCACTAAAGTTGTGTGGAGACATTATCAGAGATCATGATGGCTATTGTAGACTCTGTGTGGATAGTATGAAGAGTTGTAAAGACTCCTTCATAAGAATACTAGTTTCCATTGATGTTGTAGCATGGAGACTACAGTGAAGCTACAAATAGAGAGAACCCAGTAAAGAAGAGTTCTGAGAGCAGAACATTACCATCAAACATGCCTTGACAAGATTGGGACGGAGCCCTTGAGGTTGGTGCCTCACAAGTTGGAAGAATTGGTGTCCTTGGGGTTGGTGCCTCAGAAACTGGAAGGATTGGTGTCTTTGAGGTTGGTGCCTTAGAAATAGAAGGATTGATGTCTTGGGAGTCTATTCTCCTAAGTCCAAGGTTGGTGCCTTGACAAAAATAGAGTTGGTGCTCTGGAGGTTGGAGCCTCACAAAAGTCCAATTTTGTGCTTGGAAACTGATTGCAACAATTTATATATTGTATCCATTTTACTACAAAGATTATATTAATAAAAGCATTTATTCTTTTTGTTCATCTTGTGTTCTGAATATAAATGTTTTAACTGGTAAAGCAATAGTTGAAAAATAAATACTAATTCACCCCCCCCTCAATATTTCCTACAATTGGTATCAGAGCTAGTACCTTCATTCAAAGCCTAATAGCTTGAAGGTTGATCTTTAGAACACAAATGGTGAAGTCAAGGAAGAAATTCTCGAATCCTCCTAAGGATGTGTCTCCCTCTACCACTAAAATAGAAAACAATCAATTTGAGGAGGCTCCACGGTTCAATGGGAACTTTAATATATGGGAAGAAAGAATGAGGAATTTCTTACAGACTCAAGGCATTGAAATCTGGAAATTAGTGATTTTTGATAGCAAGATGGATGGAGAATCCAAGGAGTACAATGCAAAAGAAATGAAGGAAATCTTGAATGGGCTACCTGATTCTATAAAGAACAATCTAGGAAAATATTCATCAGCAAAGGGTATATGGGACAAACTTCATGACCTTCACTCAAAAGGAGCATTGAACATGACCATCATTCAAGAAGATGATGGAAATCAAGAAGGAAATCCAGAATCCATCACAGAAGCTGAAAGTGAGAATGATGACATCGAGGCTAAATAAGACCTAGAATATGAAGAGAATGAAAAAGATTTTGTAGAAGATCTCCTCGCTCAACTTATGGCTGCCATTGAAGAGATTGATAGTTTGAAAAAGGAAAATGAGGAACTTAAGAAGATAGCACTAGCCAGTGACCAAGATCAAAAAAGGGAGAAAGTTGACCTTGTCAAGATTCAAGTACAAGAAAGGGATGAAGAGCTAGCCAAGCTTAAGAACGAATTTCATCAAACCAAAAGAAAGCATCATGAAGAAGTCATATCCATGACAAATCAATTGGATAAAGCAAAGAAACAGGAAGATACTTTGTCAAGTCAACTTAAACAAATTTGAAGAAGAGATTGGTTAGTACAAGGTAGAGGTCTCCTCTCTCAAATTTCAACTACAAGAAGTAAGGAAACAAGCACAAGGACCTGAGAAGACAATGGAAGCATTGGAAAGCATAAAAGGATAGGTTGATAAAGAAGAAAAGGAAAGAAACACCATGATGTGTCAACTAAAAGCAAAGGATGAAGAAATCTTCAAATTAAAATCTAACATCAAACTTCTCAAGGCCAAAACATGTAAAGCTACAAGGATCAAGGAAGAAATGGAGAGCAATCTAGCAAAGGAAAATGAAGAAATCCTCAAAATGAAGTCAGATATCATCTCCCTTGAAATAGAAGAAAATGAAGCTACTCGTATCAAGGAAGAAACTGAGAAACAACTTGCTAAGAAGAATAATGAGTGTGAAAGATTGGAAAAAGAGATTGTATTCCTTAGGAAAAAGGTTGAAGGGATGAACAAAATCTTGAAGATCTCTCAAGCCTTGGATGATATGCTCAGCTATCAAAGATGTCCATTTGATAAATCAGGTCTCGGGTATGTAGGTGATTCCTCAAACAAGAATGATGATGCTTCAAACAAAAGGGATGTGAAGAAGAAAGAAAGAAATGGTGATACTCCCAGTTCCAACAAAGGCAAGGATAAAAATCAAGGCAAAAATGGAAGAAATCCTGCTCCAAGAAGAAATATTGCTCTAAGAAGAAATCCTGCTCCAAGAAGAAATGTAGATGATGTCAAAGATGCGAGAGGCAATGGTTATCATCAAAGGATCTCAAGGCAGAAAGGCTTCAGAAGTACATCAAAGAAATCTCCATCTCCCAGGTACCAAAGTTTATTTTTTGGTTATTGTTATTCTTGTACAAACTTTGGTCACATGGCAAAAGATTGTAAATCATATCATAAAGATAGTTTTTGTGGCCCCCAACCATCTCATAAAGATAGATATTATGGTCCCCAACAATCTCTAAGGAACAATTTTGCAGGAATAAATCATGAATTCTTATTCATAAACAATGTAGAATGATTCAAGTGTCATAACATTGGTAATATGGCACGTGATTGTAAATAACATGGGCTCTTACACAAGCTAGAACCATGCAAAAGAAGAATGTTACACAAGGATGGAGAAGGAAGCAAATACAATCCGAAAGTCCCTTGAACTCTCCAGCCAACAACATATGTTATTGGCCTATATTTTGACAATCTAAGCTTTTGATGGGAAGACTCTACCAAAATAGATGATGCATATAGTTAGAGGGAGCTTGTGATTCTTGATCATTATTGCAGAAGCTATTAGTGAAAGTGTCCTTATGAAATCCTTATTGAGCTATATTAACAATCATTCTTTGATAAAGATCATTTCTCAGGAGTACTCCATTGAAGAACATGATCCTATAACCATTCTTTGGACTGTTGTTAAAGATGCTTTCCACTTAATCTCTAAGTAGCATTTGGAACAACAAAGAAGGTCATCTAATGCTAAAGAAATAGGGCAAATAACTATGGTTTTGATATTACAGATGTTAAATTTCTTGACTCGGGGATTTAATGTGAGAACAGGTAGATTATGGACACAAATAGAGGCAACCTTCAAACAAAATTGAAGCATCGCAAGAAGATGCAAATCAGCTAAATGAATTTAAAAGACAGTCATAGATTAGGTATCTAAATCTTCTAGAGTAAATAACTTGCAAAGATATGTACAAGAACACAAGGAAAAGATGGCTCATAGAAAGGAGAATGTTGTGAAGTCAAATATAGCTTAAGATGATACTAGTCACTTAGAAGATATAGCAACAGTGAGGCAAAAACTCTCACCATTTCATCCAAATGTAGTGATGTTGAATACAGGATGGCAGTGACTCAAGGAGAAGCACAGAGACATAAAGGAACTCGGATCTGAAGAAAGATAGCAAGAAAGACAATTTCAAGTGCATTTTCTCTTGATTCAGACTATGAAGGCCTCTCAATTATCACTGTGGAGACAATAATATTGATTGAAGCATAAAAACCTTGACTTGGACACTTGTTGTGTGACTATTTTCAATCTGGTTGAAAGCATTGAAGGAGAGCATCTTTAAACATTGTTGAAGCCATGATAAAGTAGTTCTAAGACATGAAGAGAGGATAATGTGCTAATTGATGATAAAGCATCAATCTTTCTATCTTGAGTAAAAAGAACAGAACTATGACAGGGAGACTCACAGACCCATGAAGATCTATCATTCATAAAGAACAGAAGCAGTTTGATAGAGGGAGTCCCAGAGCACTCCTTTGCCATTGATGTCAAAGGGGGAGAGAAGAAGAATATTGCCATTAATAACAAAGGGGGAGATTGTTGACCTAGGTCGTCATTGATGTCAATATGGAAATACTCTAGATACTAGATCATCCATGAAGGGGAAGCAGAGCAAATCCATGAAGAGACAGGATCAAGGCCATCAGGAAAGCCAAGCCATGAGTAAGAGTCTGTTAATGAAGGAGTTAACAAAAGAAGCATATCAAAGCTATCTCTTATGCTTAAAAGTATTGCAGAATATGAGAGCAAGAGAGGCATATCGGAAAAGATAGAAGCCATCAAAGTTTGAAGGTACCAGAGAAGACATTGGAGCAAGAGGAACCACATCAAAGGAGCATCACATGTAATACATGCCCAAGAAGAACCGAGAGGAAGAAGTCATCAAAAGAGGAGTTAACATATCGGAGGAGTATAAACATCGCTGTCCGAGGTAAAGGAGGAGCCATATATATATTCCAAAGAAGAGCTATCAGAGGAGCCATATATATATGTCATATATATGCTAAAGAAGAACATATCGGAGGAGCATATGGGGAAGAGTTAAAGGAGGAGGAAGAGTTAAAAGAGGTGGAGTAGTATATAATATATATGCGTAATATACACTATTGAAGGAGGTAAACATACATATATATATATATATATATATATATATATATATAGATATATGTAAGTGTTTCGAAGCATGCCTTTCAGTGTATTTAATATATTCTAGCTCTAAGCCTTACCGCATTAAAACTTGTGAATTGCAACAGATATATATATATATATATAACTCTGGTATGTTGTGGACCCACTACAACATTATGAAAGGCTCTATTGTTATATCGCATCTACCCATCAGAACTCGCATATCACAATACACAAAGGGTTGTCACCTCTAAAAGCGCCGATTGCAATATATGTTGCAGACCCGATGCAACATTACAGTTTGAGTTAATGCTATATCACGTCTCTGGTATGTTGTGGACCCACTAAAACATTATGAAAGGCTCTATTGTTATATCGCATCTACCCATCAGAACTCACATATCACAATATACAAAGGGTTGTCACCTCTAAAAGCGCCAATTGCGATATATGTTGCAGACCCAATGCAACATTACAGTTTGAGTTAATGCTATATCACGTCCGGCATGGCGGAAGTGATCCATTGCAAGTTAAAAAGGGATGGCACTATAAACTACGATTGCGAGTACACACGGACCTAAAGGGATTATAAACTACTGCTTAATATCATATCGCATCTGCAGGAGAATCGGCCATTGGCCATCGGAAATGTCATGAGCTCGACTTATAAAAGACTTCCAGAAGCTGCGATTGCTGATTGTGATAATGTTGTAGAGGAGCGGACCCGATGTAGTTATAGATACGGGTGTAATGATTTTGAAGTCTACCCTTAAGCATTTCAGTCCTGTTTTTCCATATATTCCTGTGTATTTCAATATTTGTATTGCCTAGTGTTTTTTAGGCCAAAAGCTTAACAGTTCCGATATTTCAGTGGACCTGAATGATGGCAATTGTGATTGCGATGGTGACGTGGAAAGTGGGGCCTCCTAATTGGTACAATCTCTCCGTAAATAGTAAATTCTTGTGTTATTAAAGAAAAAAAGGGACCTCTTTGATGTTGTTTAATAAGCATCATTTACTGTGTAATTCGGCCTACTCTTATGAATTAACGCATACGTGAAGCATTGGTTAATTCGAATAGGAAGAGGAAACTATAGTGACTAAAAAGGGAAGCTAAATGATCAAGCGAGCGCAGAGGAAACTATAGCGACCGAGGAGGAAGCCGAAGAGCCAACGGAAAGAGGAAAACAATGGTCAAAGGCATGAGGAAGATACAAAAATAGAGAACAAGGAAAGTTGAATGTTGTTGAAAAATCTAGAAGAAACAGAGGCAGTCGTAGGTCTAGCAGGACAGAAAAGGGTCGAAGGTCCAACGGGACAGGAGGCGTTTGAAGAAAGAGCATCTCTACTGATCGTGTTACCCTGTCAAAGACTCAGACCTATGATGAATTAATCAAGTACACAATTCAGATTGTAGAACAATTTGGTGATGTAATAAATAAAGTTTTATCTGATATTGTTTGAAGGGAGAAGTAACCAGCAGAGAAGAAGTCATGCTAAAGCATTTACTGTGACAATGAGAATAGATGCTTGAACAAAAAGTTGGTTCTTGTGTAGAGCTTACTGCAGTTAATAGTAGACTTACTAAAGTTGTGTGGAGACATTATCAAAGATCATGATGGCTATTGCAGACTCTGTGTGGACAGTATGAAGAGTTGTACAGACTCCTTCATAAGAAGACTATTTTCCATTGATGTTGTAGCATGGAGACTACAGTGAAGTTGTAAACAAACAAAACTCAGCAAAGAAGAGTTCTGAGAGCAAAACATTACTATCAAACATGCCTTGACAATATTGGGCTGGAACCCTTGAGGTTGGTGCCTCAGAAGTTGGAAGAATTGGTGTCCTTGGTGTTATAGACATATTTGGGCACTTCAACCCCAATATTATATGTCAATAAACTAGGGCTCATAAGCCCCTAAAAGAGTTTTTTCATACCCTAAAAGAACATGGTCATCTGATTACATCATTCCCCAAAAGTTCCACCTGAAAAACCATCCAGAAATGGCCTAAATTGAACCATACTAAGTGGTACACTGGCTAGGTGCGATGCATACTGAGTGGTACACTGCTCAGGTGCGATGCATACTGATTAGGCCTTCTATAGGGTGTGATGGGTGAGGATGGACAAATGTCCGAGATAGTTTTCTAAGTGGAGGCTCATGGAATCTTCTAGAAACTTCTCCTATGACACTTGCCTCTCTGAATTCACCCAAATATGAGTAAGAGATCTAAACTTCAGTTATCTATTCTCTTTTGGAACCAAATGTAACAAGTGGAATGACACTAATCAAAACCCAGAGATGACTCACACCCTTGCACACATCTATAAATGGATCCCTCATCTAAGATATCCAGGGTCTGGAATATTGTGAATTGCAAGGAAGAGCTGATAGTTTGTATTTGAGGAAAGAGCATTGTATTGTTGGTGTGATATTTCTATTTCATGAGTTGAAGAGGGCTTGATGCTGGGAGGATGATGCTGGATCAGACGACTCGGTTGTAATTCTCCCTTCTATATAATAAAGTTCTTCGAGTTTTCTTCCATATAACTGTGCAATTGTGAATGTTATTGTTTGTGAATGTCATTGTATGTTCATTATATTTCTGATTCTGTAATGATTATGATATGATAGATCAAGATGCTTTGATGGTTCTTTGTTACTGTGTTTCTATAGGTACTCTCCAAGCAGGATAAGTACGAAGAGGAGTTGCAAACTTTGTCAATGGGGAGAGAGATCAAGCAAGGAGTTCAGTGGAAGATCCAGGTTGGTTCCTTTGTCTTTCTCTTATCTATTATACATAGAAGAAATCACGAATTGCTTTAAAACTATTGTTTCTAGGGTAGCTGCCAAACCTAGAGGGCTAGTCGCTCAAAAACACACTAGTTTTCCTGGAAACAAATTGGTGACTCTACTGGGGAATGAATAGATGTTTGCTTGTTGTTATTGTTTGTTTTATAAACTATAGACAAAGCCTGGAGTTAGCCAGGTAGCCTTCGAACTGCTCTTGCTCTGGAATTGCATAGTAAATGAATGTTGCTTCAGTCAATCTCTGGTTTAGTTTATGAATTAAACATTTAAATTACAAGCATTCTAGATGCCCTTTTGGTAGCTTAGTAACCTCTCAAGACATTCCTATCTACTTTTCTCTTTACTGTCCATCATAGCTCAGCTTAACTCACTGAAAATAGCTGCAAATTTGAACCGAAACCCACTTCAGTTGTCCTCCCTGGCCCATCGCACTGTCTGTCACTGTCAACCAACATGCATTGCACCTCCTGAGTCTGAAAAGTGTGATGCATCCCTATTTCTATGAAACCTAGGTGCGATGACTGACTGAACCTATTTCAATTCTTGAAATTTGGGGTTTTTATCCTTGTTTTCAGCTATGTTTAGTGTTTTTTTTTTGCTTCTTATGAACAGTACCTCATCACTGAAGCATACTTGCATCACATATATCAGCCTCCATTGATTAGGATTAGTAAATTTTTTTATGTATTTTTCCATCATTTACAATCCTTTGTCGAAAAGTTGCTTAAATTGATCTGTCGTTTTGGTACAAAAGTGTCGTAACTCTCATTTTGTGTGAAAAAGAGAAGTGTTGTGGAGTCTTCCTTCCTTGGATAGTCGATTCAACTTTTTGTCATGTATTTGATTTGATTTGTTGATATTTGAAGTCTTGAAAGCATTTTCTATTCGAAATTGAAAAGTGTCGTTTAGTCTTCCTTTCTATTTTGAAAAAGAAATTTCTAAAAATGTTGCTTTGAAAGAAATATTCCAGATCTTTGATGCATTTAGTTTTCTTTTTTGGCATTCTTCACATTAAAGAGAATGAAAACAAATACATGCATTTTCATTTGCATTTAGTTTGTGTGCGAAAAATGATTTAGGAAAATGCACTAGTGTGTGCTCTTTGCTCTTTGTTTGAAAGAATTGTAATCTTCTTTCCCTAGTAGATAAGATTTTCATTGGTCAAAATAAACAAAGATTGTTTATCATTATAGATTGCATTTTAGGAATTTCAAAATCATCATCACGCGGTGAACCATTGAAAGGAAAACTTTAAACAAGATCAACTTTAAAATAAATTTCAATGAACTTAACAACACTTTGGAACTTAACGCAACACATCTAGAGGTCTAGGCTAGAGACGTGTTCCGACGTCATAAAAACTAGTAACTATCATTTTCATTGAAGGTTGGGTGATTCCTCCTCCTTGATATGACAAGTCCTAGTGCGGACTTGTGCTCCCTGCACCATCGCGTATATATTGGGAGACCACAATAGGCTTATATCCTTTATCCATAGGAAGCTGATTCTACCGCCCTATTGATCGCAATGCACTGAACACAACATTCGGGAAGATTGACTGTCATACATAAGTCCCTGGTAATTTCTCTTTAATTTATCACCAAGGTGTTTATTGCAGTTTTTTGATTGGTTTGGTAATCCCTCTATCTAGATTTTTCAGAGTAGTCACTTTCGTTCCTTTTCAACTCTTAAAAAGAAAAGGTCCATCTGAGCACTTGTCACTTCAGGCTCATTAAAAATCGAAGGGGACTAGAGTCATCTTTAGCTTTTTTTCGACTCTTAAAAACTGAAAAAGCAAAGTTGTGTCAAAGCTTCATTAAAATTAATTGAATTCAGAATAAAATCCCTGTTCCCTAGTTGATCTTAGGTTGAGATATATGGAGTCCACCAATCAAGGAATCCCTCTTTAGGGGAATCCTAGTCCTTTTACTTCTTGGGGAAATATTGGTGCTCCTCATATGGCCACATTTTCCCTCTCCGGACTTACCATTGGCCTACCAGTATGGCTGTTTTCAACCTCTGTGGTTCAAAATGACGTGATTCCTCAGCAATCGAATCAGCATCTAAATGATATTGAAGTTGACCCTTTGACTTATTATTCGTTTGTTTCTCCCTCCCCTTCTTCCTCTTCGCTTGGTGAAAATAGTGATGCTAATAACCAGGTGGTTAAGAAGAAGAAGAAAGGTAAGGAGAAGAAGAAGAATCCAATTCAAAAAGGGGGCAACCAAGCAACCATTGCTTTGGATGGATCAGCTGGTGAAAATCCACACACTAAAGCTCCTAAACCCAGATTTCCATGCATAATTTGTAGAGGAGACCATTTTCATCAAGATTGTCCTTGCTTTCTGTGGATCTTGAGAGAATGGTCCCCAAATAGTGATAGTGAAGTTCACAGACAGAAAGGAAAGGTCAAAGTTCCATGTAGGTTGTGTGAAGGGAACCATACCCTTCACCGTTGTCCTTTTTTGGATGAGGCCAAAAGAGTATTGGGTAACCATCCTGCTGCACCGCAACGACTTCCATCTGGTTACCAGAAACTCTCCCCAAGTCCTTCACTGGTTGAAAAGCCCACTGACTTAAATCAACCGTCAGTCGAAACCACTCTCTCTCAAAGTGAAACTTATGAGTCTATACTAGACCAAAGTCAACAGGTCGAGATGACAATTGACCCAGTTTTACCTTCAGAAAATCGTACTCTTCTTGAAGAGAGTGAGAACGATACCATTCAAATTTAGTTTATTACATTAGAATCCGATGAACTGGAGGCAATCCACCCATTCCTTCACAACAGGAGGAAAATCCTCCAGTTCTTGAAACTCAAGGGGTTATTTCTCTCATTTATTTGGTACCCCCTCCAAGCAGTCTAGTCGCTTCCTTTGAATGGAATCGACTAGCAAGATCCCACCTTCCTTCTTATGTACTTTTTCGGATCATAGTACAATTTTACAAAATGATCGTATCTGGCACTATCATAGATGAAGGGGCATCAGTGAGTGTCCTTTCTTCAACTGCTTGAAATGTGCTTGGTTCACCATCACTCATGCCTATTACACAAAATCTGTCAGGTTTTAACAAAGGAACCAGTCGACCGTTAGGGATCCATCCTAAGTTACTGATAACTTTGGGAAGGAAAACCGATCATATGAACGTAATGGTAGTCCCAGGATCGGTAGATTACTATCTACTCCTTGGACATGACTATGTTTATAACATGGAAGATATTGTTTCAACACTCTTCTGAGTAATGTGTTTCCCGCATGAAGGTAAAATCATCACCATTGACCAGTTCTCATTTCCCTATTCAAGCATAGCTCCAAGTCAATCATCATCCCTAAATGGTCTTTTTTTATCAACGTGTCTTTCCAACCTTCATTCCATCCACCTAATTTCCATGAGTAGTCTAGTAAATGTAACGAAGCTTAGGGGGCATGCACCCTTGTCTATTCTACAAACGAACCCAGCTGAAAAGATAAGTTTCCCTGTAGAGATAAGTTTCCCTGTAGGTTATGTGATTGGTCTGACACACCATTCACCTTTATCTATTCTGCGGACGAATCCAAGGAAGTGTTTTGTCTATTTTGTAGACGAAACCATCCTACATAACCACAGTAAGTTTCCATATAGCTATTGGAGACTCTCCTTTTCACCATGCTGGGGGCATGCAAACTTTTCATTTCCTTTTTCAATTTTCATTTTCTAGCTTTTTAGCTTTTTCACTTTCTATCTTTTTTAGCTTTCTTGTTTCTAGCATTTTAGTTTTGAGCTTGCGTAGAAATAGAAACTAGTTCAAGCATATCTTTTCATTTTAAGCTTGTAAAAAAATGAAATTGAAATCGAGCATAGTTCCCCCAAGGTTCAAGCTCGTTAAAAAATGAACCTTCGAGTAAATACCCTTTGTGATTATTGTTCTATCAGCCTTTTGAGCCTTGGTTGTGTACCCCCCACCACCTCCATTCTTTTGGCTGATCATACAATTCCACTTATTTGTTTACCCTTTTGAGGAACAGTCGTGATGAGTGGTCTTATTAGTCAACCTCTTCACATCACCATGTTTTGAGAAGTTCCAAACTTACCTGAAACCAGTTGCTACACTAACCACCACTCGTTCCTAAAAAACGAGCCATCTTTAAACCCTCTTCAGACTCGTTAAATATGAAAAGATTTTCGAGTCCCCGTTAAACCCCTTTCAGACTCATTAAATATGAAAAGTTTGAGCCTTCTTTAAACCCATTTTAGACTTGTTAAATATGAAAAGATTGTCGTGTCCCCGTTAAACCCTTTTTAGACTCGTTAAATATGAAAAGTTCGAGCCTCCTTTAAACCCTTTTCAGACTCGTTAAATATGAAAAGATTGTCGAGTCCCCGTTAAACCCTTTTTAGACTCGTTGAATATGAAAAGTTCGAGCCTTCTTTAACCCTTTTCAAACTCGTTAAATATGAAAAGATTTTCGAGTCCCTATTAAACCCTTTTCAGACTCGTTAAATATGAAAATATTGTCAAGCCTCCTTTAAACCCTTTTCAGACTCGTTAAATATGAAAATATTGTTGAGCAATTGGCCTTTCCAGATCGTTAAAGTGATTGGAAGTGCCATCCCTCCTATATATTTTAATCTTTTTCGGACTTGAGGGATTATCTCATGAAAAAGTTCGAGCGCTTGTCTTTTTCAGCTCGTTAAAGTGATCAAAAAGTCATCCCATGTGTATTATTTTAATCTTTTTTAGACCGAAGGGATTATTCTACGAAAAAGAACCTCTGGAGTTTCCTTTTCATCCCTTTTCAAACTCTCTAAACATGAAAAGGACCTAGTTATCCTTGTCATTAAACTCGTTAAAACAATAGCGACAAACTTGTCCACCCAGACAAGAACGAGTTTCACTGTCGCTAGACTCATTAAAACATAATGACAGGTTTGCCCGAAGGGAAAATTATAGAACAAGCACATGTTATCCTCCTCAAGATTGACAAAAATAAAGAGGTACTGGTCAACAATGACTGGGAAAAAGGGGAAGAAAACTTGAAAAATTTATGGTAGTAAGTCACTCTTGAACATGACACTTTCACTTCATCTCCGTGATTGAGTTGAGTTGGGTTATTTCGTTCACCGGTCGTCTCACCATTGGTCTTTCACACCATCCATATTTTGGGTTAACGCTACCAATTCATCTCAATGTCGTCGATATGTTCAAGAGAAGTCATTCAGTTGAGAATTCACCATCTAGTTAATGTCTCATCCACTGCAATACCTTCAACCTCCATTTTTCATGACCGCCATTCCTAAACCTTGTGTCGTCGATCGTTTTCACCTCCATAAAATCATTTGCTTCGTTTCGTGTCATATATGTGGGATACATTAAGGCCCTCCTACGATGAGTCACTTCTTGTTAACATCAGCTCATTATCTAAGAAGTTAACTGAGAAACAACCCTTTCAGTACTTTAAAGCTTGCATGCCTCAATGGCAAGTTTCTCACTTCTGGTGATAGGTTGACATCAATGGCCTTCGACCGAAATATTTTTCATGGTGTTCGACATTAGATCATATATTCACACCACATGAATTGTATTGTAGTACCTTAAGGGTCATTATCATTATCGGTGATTCCTCTCGTGTTTGTTAACAACTCACATTGTTGGCTAGTAATCAAGCGATGTCTTTCCATGTTTTACTTCAGAACATCTCTTCACATGGATTGACTTGTACATCAGGCGAAGATTGAACGAGTTTGAAGACCCCGGATCTAATTTCATCCATCCATGCTGTGATATATTCAGGGATATAAAAGCATCAAAAGTACAAGGACACTACACAGATGGTCATCCGGACCAAGGATGATGACTCTACACCTGAAGAATCACCAATCTGCACTTGTAGACAACTATCTGGTCTATGTACATGAAAATAATTTATAAAGTTGAGCATGGGAATGCCTACCTTAGCTAGATCATGAAAAAATTATATTATGATGATATATTGTATTGTATCTTATACAGGTCACCTTCCAGATCGAAACGTCGGATCCTAATGATAAAGCATTTCACCCGACATCAAGATTTACAACTTCATGTTTTAGGGGGCAACTGTTATAGACATATTTGGGCACTTCAACCCCAATATTATATGTCGATAAACTATGGCTCATAAGCCCCTAAAAGTTTTTTTTCATACCCTAAAAGAACGTGGTCATCTGACTACATCATTCCCCAAAAGTTCCACCTAAAAAACCATCTAGAAATGGCCTAAGCTGAACCATACTGAGTGGTACACTGGCCAGGTGTGATGCATACTGAGTGGTACACTACTCAGGTGTGATGCATACTGATTAGGCCTTCTATAGGGTGCGATGGTCGAGGATGGAAAAATGTCCGAGACAGTTTGCTAAGTGGAGGCTCATGGAATCTTCTAGAAACTTCTCCTATGACACTTGCCTCTCTGAATTCGCACAAAGATGAGTAAGAGATATAAACTTCAGTTATCTCTTCTCTTGTGGAACCAAATGCAACAAGTGGAATGACACTAATCAAAACCCAGAGATGACTCACACCCTTGCACACATCTATAAATGGATCCCTCATCTAAGAGATCCACGAGCTAGAATATTGTGAATTGCAAGGAAGTGTTGATAGTTTGTATTTGAGGAAAGAGCATTGTATTGTTGGTGTGATCTTGCTATTTCATGAGGTGAAGAGGGCTTGATGCTGGGAGGATGATGCTCAATCAGACGACTCGGTTGTAATTCTCCCTTCTATATAATAAAGTTCTTCGAGTTTTCTTCCATATAACTGTGAAATTGTGAATGTTACTATTTGTGAATGCCATTGTATGTTCATTATATTTCTAATTTTGTAATGATTATGATATAATAGATCAAGATTCTTTGACGGTTCTTTGTTACTGTGTTTCTACAGGTACTCTCCAAGCGAGATAAGTACAGAGAGGAGTTGCAAGCTCTGTCAAGGGGGAGATAGGTCAAGCAAGGAGTTAAGAGGAAGATCTAGGTTGGTTCCTTTGTCTTTCTCTTATCTATTATACATAGAAGAAATCACGAATTGCTTTAAAATTGTTGTTTCTAGGGTAGCCGCCAAACCTATAGGGCTAGTCGCTTGAAAAGACACTAGTTTTCTCGGAAACACTTGGGGTTGGTGCCTTAGAAACTAGAAGGATTGGTTTCTTTGAGGTTGGTGCCTTAGAACTGGAAGGATTGATTTCTTGGGAGTTGGTGCTCCTAAGTCCAAGGTTGGTGCCTTGACAAAAATAGAGTTGGTTCTCTGGAGTTTGGAGCCTCACAAAAGTCCAAGTTGGTGGTTGGCAACTGATTGCAACAATTTATATATTATATCCACTTTATTGCAAATATTATATTAATAAAAGCATTTATTCTTGTTGTTCATCTTGTGTTCTGAATATAAATGTTTTAATTGGTAAAACAATAGTTGAAAAAGAAATACTAATTCATCGCCCCTCTCAGTACTTCCAACATAATATCATTACCATATAAGTTGAATATCAATGGAAATAACCTAATAGGGTTAGTAACTACAAATAGCTTAATGTTCAACTCGTACAGACCAAAGTAATTATAGTAATCAACATAACTACTTTGATTCCATAACATAACTATTACTGAAGTACTTAGTATTAGCTAACAATGACTGTAATCATACATGTGGTATGTATTAATACAAGGCTTTACTTATCACTATCAGTTACCTTGTATATGAAAAATATTAGCTTTGTTGTAATTATAGTATCTCTGTAATCAAGTATCTGCATCATACTAGTAACTCCATGGTGACTTTCTGAAATCAATTAATCCTTACTCTTAATGGACTCTACTCTCTTGTTTATATCATATTAATAGGGGATACTAGTGAGTGAATATAGCCCATATGCATTGATTATTGAGAATACTATGATCACCTTTATGTGTTTGTTACCTGTTGCTAACCGTGATTTATTCCATAAGTAGTGGGTACTCAGCTTCTCCATTACTCGTACTTAGCTTACTTACTGTGATGTAATTTTATTACAAATGTGCTTTTGATCTACTTGGTAGACTATGTTCCATATATACAATGTGCACACTTAAGACTACTAGGTGTTATGATCGCTTATCGAATAATCCTATACGAATTACTATTATCTAACTTGGTGAGCTAAGTTGTGATAGAATCCAGGGATTGGTATGCCTAAGAAATCTAGTATGTACAAGAAATGGTTGTAGGGCATTAGAAATATTTACTTGGTTTATAAAGGAGAAAGACATGACAAAACTTGGGTGGCTAGTTGCACAACCCAAGTTCATCAGACATCCCTCTGCAAGAACAATGATGCCAATGTTGGTGTCAAGGAACACCCACCTATCAGTCTAAGGTTTGATGGTAATCTTATTAACACCAGGGAAAGTTTCAAGGCCTTGCATATCAATCTCATTGTCAAAGTGACCAATGTTACAAATAATGGCATCGTTCTTCATTTTCCTCATGTGATCTACCATGATGATGTCCTTGTTGCCAGTGGTTGTCACAAAGATATCAGCAGTGCTAACTACATCCTCAAGCGTGATAATAGGAAGGCCTTCCATAAGTGCTTACAAGGAACATATACGATCAATCTCTCTAACAATGACCATAGCTCCAATGACTTTCAAGGCTACAACACAACCCTTGCCAACATCTCGAAACCCACAAACAACAGCAACCTTACCAGCAGTCATGGCATTTGTGGCTATCATAAGATCGTCTCAGAGAGAGTGCTTACCTCCATACAAGTTTTCAAACTGCAAAAAAAGAAAGAGAATCATAATCAACACAAACTGCATCTCAAATAGAAAAATTTTGAAAAAAAAAAGATCTAAGAAATATGGCCCTAGATCTATAATTCACAATAATTGAAAACTTCGATACAAGTCCAACCATCTTTCAAAAACTTAGCTAATATTAACCCATCATAACCAGATAATTGAATATATGTAAAGGTCCTTGATTTTAAATATGAATATGCTTCTACACCCACCATGAACTCACATTGATTTAGCACACTGAAAATTGAATATTTTTTAATGTAGTGGAAACTAGTGAATCCTAAAATGTAATGCAATGCAAGCTAGCTATACCAAACGCATCATGATGTGATCCCAGTGATACCGAAGAATCAAGGAAACTAACAAGACCAGTGCAACTCATAACATCATGAATGAGACCACAATGCCCCAAAGGCCATATCAGATCCAACATCAGGACACTAATATCACATGATTAATATTAGCATTAATATTAAGATACTTCATAATGCTCTAAACATATATAATATAATACTGTCAAAACTGATAAATAGCAGTCTGAAATTTACCATATTATACTATAAATATGTATAACAGTTTGATGATGAGATCCTAACTGCTTTAAAACAACCACAAAACTCATTGCTAGAACCAAAAACACAACAGCTAATCAAGATTCCACATCTCAAACACCTTGACAAGATCTAAACAACAACAAACCCACCAAAAAAGTGTGAGTTCAAAAGAAATGAGAACAAATTTCAAATCCAAACCACAACACCTAGACAAGATCCTACTTCAAAGCACCCTAACCAGATCTCAAAAATCACGCATCTACCTGAAAACATCTATTAAAAAACAACAAGTGACAAAGAAATGAGGCAAGAATCCAAATCCAAATCACAACATATAAGCAAGATCCCATTTCAAAAACTCTAGATGAGATCTCAACATCCCCACCACGCCCACCTGAAAACATCTATTAAAAAAAAACAGAATGTTTATGAAAAATCACAGAGAGCATGGCTATGACATTAGTTGGTGAAATTGGACACTGCTATGACATGCATGGCCCACTGCACCATATATTGCATGATTTTTAATGTAACGGGGCTACATATAGGGAATGGGGATTTCTCGCAAATTACAATGGATCACACACAACAATGTAATCAAGGGATTGGTATGCCTGAGCAATCTAGTATGTACAAGCAATGGTTGTAGAGCATTAGAAATATTTACCTGATTTGTAAAGGATCAAGACATGACGGAACTTGGGTGGCCAGTTACACAACCCAAGTTCATTAGATGCCCCTCTGCAAGAACAATGTTGCCACTATTGGTGTCGGGGAACGCCCACCTATCATTCTAAGGCTTTTTATTAGGAATAAATAATAATTTTAGGGAAAAATATTGTTAGCTCAGGAATAAAGAAATTTCTAAAATGTAAATAGAACCCACATTTGTTTAGGGACTGAACAAATAAAGGGAGGTTGCATCAATAGAGTGGTGACCGACCACCTGAGTGAGTTGAGCATGAAGATGTGTGCAATTGGGCATGGTTTGATGGGAGCCACATGTAACATATCCCCATAAAAAAACTTTATTTTGACAACAATTTATTGATATTATAAGTATTACGATAACTCATAGCGATGTCACTTACCATTTCACATAAATATACATATATCACTTACCATTTAACATAAATATACAAATATCACATAATATTTTGTTTTAAAGTCATGGTTCGAAATATTATTTGCATCAAGATGAAGTTCATAATATTGTTGCCTTATGATCTAACCCTCACCCAGCCAACCTTGGGTTTCTGTAATCCAGGCTCCACGAATGTTCTAGGCTCCCCTGAGTTCTAGCCACCTGGCTTGCTCTCCTCTGAAGGATCAACAACAAACCAATGCGATCCGGTCACCTTGGGATTACCCTCTGATTGATGACTACAGTGTTTTGGGTCTCCATCATTAGCTAAGGAGGTTTGTAGGTCGGTAGAGAGTAATTACCCTCGGTGGTTGTGCAAACCAAACCCTCATTCTACCAATTCGCATCTTGCTCCACCCCACTCTACAACTCTGAGGAGGTTTGTGGGTCAGTAGAGAGTAATTACCCTCAGCGGTTGTGCGAACCAAACCCTCATTCTATGAATTCGCATCTTGCTCCACCCCGCTCTGCAACTCTGGTTAGTTTGTGGTTTTGTCTGCTGGTTTTCTGGGTAGAGTGTATCACTGCTACCTTCTGACATCCACAACATGCTAGGCAATGCCCAGATTCACACTCTCCCTCCAGAAATGCCTCGGTACAACCTTGTTCTCAGAATTATTAGTTAGCATTACAACCTTTAGGCTTAGTTTAATTACTGTACATATTTTATTAACTTATTTTGTGTACATATGCAAGGTAATGCCATTGTGGAGGTCTCTGTCAATGGAAAACCCTCAGACTCAGGGTACCCATTTTCCCCTTTCAGCAATAAATCAATGGTGTGGCTTGCAATGTTTCTCTCCCTATTTCAAGGTAACTGTCATGATTTTTGTTTTCTTTCCTGCATCATTACTAATTCCCTATTTTTGTTTATTACCCATTTCTCTCTCATGCTGCAGGGAACCCATTGTGCATTTCAACCCTTCATGGGAGCCATTTCGCCGAGGTTCCTTCAAATGCGCTAGCTCTAGTTTCCAAGTTTCAGTTCTATTAAAAAATTAAACTCCACAAGGGTAATGTTAAACCTTTATTAGCACGAGGAGGAGGTATTGCTGCAAGTTGAGGGTTTCTCCTCCAAGTTGAATCCCTGGAAGTTTTGTATAGTTTATGAGCAAAAAAAACTTTTACTTATCTCGCTATGGGAGGGTATGTGTTAAGTTATGGTTTGAAGCTATTTGTTTTTCCAGCATTGTGTTTACTGATGCTGAGTGTGGTTTTAACCCTCCTCCTTGATTTTACTGTTAAAGGCTTGAGATGTGAGAATTTTGGTTGTCGACTGTGATAATGGCTTAACTTATTTTCTTTATACTGGAATTTTCAACCTATGGGGTGTATCTTGTACAATGATGGATTCGAACAACGATTTAGTGAAGTACACGATTTGTGTTGATTTTTGTAGGTTTTGATGATGATACTCTAATACTAATGAAATGAAAATTCCTTGCTTTTATGTCAACGGTTATGTTTCTAGCGTTTTCTTTTAGTTCTCTTGACTGTTCTCTTTATTAAAGAAACTACCCATGAAATTCCTGGGCTATCTACGGCTAGACTCTGTCTTTAAGGATGAACTAGAGATTGTTCGTAGGTTATTTAAACTTCAGGTAAATTAACTTAAGTCTTAACTACGATGGACAAAAGAATCTAACATGTACAAGGGTAGCAGTTCAGGGCTTCTTTAGCGACTTGAGCTAAAAATATTAGCTGACTTTAGCTTGTCATTTCCGTTTTTTCTTAGTCCCATCAAGAAAAGTTAATTTCTGTACAAGGTTACATGACTTGTGGGTGTGGCAACCCCGTCCTGAATTTAGGAATCAGGGTAATTTTAGAATATATATATATTGGAAATTTGGTAAAAAACTCAAGAAACTAAGAATTTTACATTTTTTCTAGATATGATTAAATGATGTCAGATTCTAGAAGAAATAAAAATTTAGTTATTGCAAGTTAGAAACTATTCAAATAATATATAATTGTTGGAGTATTCTTCATGTTAACAACATCAAAATGACTTTCTTTTGCTCTAAATATATTTTTCTTTTGATCATCTCTATTAGCAACAATTAATTATTTTCTTGCGGTTTCATTACCAAGAGGCTTTATTGTTTTCCTGTTTGAGAAGGTATGTATTAAAAATAATTTACAAGTACCATTTCCAGTGTATTCTATTTTCTTTTTTTCTTTTTCTTAGAACATGGCATCCATCTCTGACAACGACAAAACATCTGTATGTATCAAAAATAATTTCCAAGTATTTTTCTTTTGATCATCTCTATTAGCAGCAATTAATTATTTTGTTGTGGTTTCATTACCAAGAGGCTTTATTGTTTTCCTGTTTGAGAAGGTATGTATTAAAAATAATTTACAAGTACCATTTCCACTGTATTCTACTTTCTTTTTCTCTTTTGCTTAGAACATGGCATCCATCTCTGAGAACGACAGAACATTTGTATGTATCAAAAATAATTTCCAAGTACCATTTATGGTGTATTCTCTTTGTTTTTTTGTTTTTTTTGCTTGGAACATGGCATCCAGCTCTGACAACAAGCAGAACCTGTGTTTTTTGGTTAGAAGTGACTCTCTCAAATATATTACCTTAAGGCAAATCTGTGTTCTTAACATGCATATAAGCTTTGGCAATGTGATTCTGTGTTTGTTTTTATGCCTATAAATTC
This sequence comes from Pinus tabuliformis, assembly GCA_031772625.1. Taxonomy (NCBI): domain Eukaryota; kingdom Viridiplantae; phylum Streptophyta; class Pinopsida; order Pinales; family Pinaceae; genus Pinus; species Pinus tabuliformis. The sequence goes on along the minus strand of CM062807.1, from coordinate 990,457,139 downwards.
GTTGAGGGCATTCATTAGCTGGCCCAGGGAACTAACTCAGCTTCCCTGTATCGCTATACAAATTCAAATTTGTTAATTAAATAGGAAATTCCTATGCCAGTTTCACAGCTAGTTCGTCTTTCTAAATGGGTCTAAATTTTGTTCAATTTGTTCTACAGGAAATGTATGATTATAGAGACTTTTCGACTATATACTTTTCCAGTTTGTATTCCTCTTTATGTGCTCTTGTTACTGTTCAATGATAGAATGGTAATTATCAGCACAATAAAATGGTTGCAATATTGTTTCATTGTGAATGCACAGATTATAATGCTACTTATATTGATGTAGTGAAGAGCCTTCTATATGGAATGGGTAGAATTGGAAAGAAAGATATGGTATGTGTTCTTGTTTAATTATTTTTACATTTATTTTTACATTTAGATCTTAAATATTCAAGAGCCTTCTATATGGAATAAGTAGAATTGGAAAGAAAGATACAATATGTCTCTCTGTTTAATTATTTTTAAATTTAGATGTTAAATATTCAAGTTTAGTACAACTTGTTTTAGAAATTAAGCCAATGAATTTTTTCATAATTTTAGTCCTAATCATTTTATAATTTTAATGTTTGCAGTGGAGCTACCTTGTCAAAATAACACATTTTTAGAAAAGCTCTATGGGAGAAGATTAATTTTTCAAACCATATTGCAAACCATGTAAAAAGTAGTACAAATTAACATGTTTTTATTTTGATAAGGTCTTATAAAAGATCTATAGGAGAAGATTAATTTTGCAAACGATATTGCAAACCATGTAAAAGTAGTATAAATTAATACGTTTTTAGAAAATCTATATAGGAGAAGCTTAATTTTTCAAACCATGTAAAAGTAGTTTAAATCAACCATTTTGTCAATACTTATGTTGTGAATAGTTATGGTGTGTTATGCTCTATAGAAAATTTTAAATTCTTTGCATATGAATCTTCAAAGTTGTGAAATTTTATTTACGCTAAAAAGAAAAAAGTAATGTAATTGTCATTTCAAAACTATAGGACTTACATATACCAGCATGACATTTATTAATCAACCATTTTATGAATAGTTATGGTGTGTTATGCTCTATAGAAAAATTTAAACTCCCTGCATCAACATCTTTAGAGTTATGAAATTGTATTTACCAAAAAGAAGAAAAAAAAAAATAATGTAATTGTCATTTCAAAACTGTAGGACTGTAATATACTAGCATGGCATGTGGTCATACACACCAATTACATCTTTCATATTTCATTGATGTCACTTACGGCTTTGTAATTTGGCTATATCTAGAAACCACCTTCTTGTCTATTGACATAATTTGCGAGTTTGTAAGTTGGCTATATCTAGAAACCCCCTTCCTGTCTGTTGACATAATATGCGGGTTGGCCATATCCAGAAACCCCCTTCCTATCTGTTGACATAATCTATGGGTTTGTAAGTTGGCTATATCTAGAAAGCCCCTTCCTCTCTGTTGACATAATCTATCGATTGGCCATATCTAGGAAGGCATTTCCTCTATTGACATAATATGGGGTTTACAACATAGGTGGACTACTTGCAAATCCAAAATGAGCATTTTGTTGATTTCGGGGGTTTAGAGCATTTCTAGAAGCATTTTGTTGATTTTGAGACTAGTAAATCGATTCCAAACACCAAAACTCAGAGACATTTAGTTGATTTTGGGGTTTAGAGCATTTTGTTGATTTTGCTTGGCTGAGTAATTTGTTAGAGGCAGTTGTCCAAATTTTCACCGCCAAGTTGCAGTCATCTACTCTGCATATATGTGAAATACGCACAAGTTCTAGACCTAGCTGTAGTCATCTACTCCGCATATATGTGAAATGCGCAGAAGTTATAGACCTAGTTGCAGTCATCTACTCCGCATATATGTGAAATGCGCAGAAGACCTAGACCTAGCAGGGAACTGACCATAAAATCATCACATAATATCCATACCGTTTGATCCCCAATACTCTTCGTAGACTCAGCCGAATCCATTAAACCGCCCTGCAAGACTTTTAACAGTCATGAATTTCTACTGATATTATGTCATTTTTCACCTTTTATGGTTGGGATTTAACCTTATCCACTTTTTTTTTATTGTTGGGGATTTAACCTTAACCACTTTTTTTATGGTTGGGATTTAACTTTAGCCAAATATTCTATTTGGTTTTTTTTGTGCTTTTTCAATTAAATAATATTAGTTTCTTATGCTCTTCCTTAGAGCACTTCCTCGGAGCATGTGTGCTTCTTCATGTGTTTATTTTTAAGCACACACACACACACACACACATATATATATGATTAAATTATAAAAAAAATGGAGATTAAATTATATAAAAAAAAATGTTAAATTAACCAAATACCTTTTTATGGTTGGGATTTAACTTTAACCAAATATTTTCTCTTTTTATTTTTCTTTAATTTTTCATTTTTCACGTTTTTCATTTTTAATTTTTCACTTTTTCATTTTTCACCTTTTTATGGTGGCTTGTGTTGAAAAGATTCTGCCAATTTCCTTCCACAAGTTATAAAGATATGGAATAATCAGAGAACTGTTGCACAAGTAGATCTCCTTCCTTGCTTACTGCCATTCCACCAGAGAAAGAGGGAGGTCAGGCATTTAGCTTCATAAATAATAGAAAATGGGGCTAGTAAAAAAAACATATACATTGTGAGAAGAAGCACACATACTGTGGATTCTCCGGTCTCTGATTCAAAAGATACAAACCACAGATCTCTTAAATCCAAGAAGCACACATGTTTTTCAGGAAGAGAATAAAAGACTAATTTTCAGGTAGAGAACAAGAGACCAATTTAATTGAAAAATAAAAACAAAAAATGAGAATATATATATATATATATATATATATATATATATATATATATATATATATATATATATATATATATATCTATATATATATATATGTATGTATATATATATATATATATATATATATATATATATATATATATATATATGTATGTATATATATATATATATATATTATTTTTCAATTAAATTGGTCTCTTGTTCTCTACCTGAAAAATTAGTCTCCTATTCTCTTCCTGAAAAAACATGTGTGCTTCTTCTCACAACGTCTATGTTTTTTTTACTAGCCCCATTTTCTATTCTTTCTTTTACTAGCCCCATTTTCTATTCCTTAACCACATTTTTTTTTACTAGCCCCATTTTCATGATTGTTGGTAAGGTAAGGTTGTTGTTGTTTGTGGGTTTGGAGATGTTGGCAAGGGTTGTGCTGCAGCCTTGAAAGTCATTGGAGCTAGGGTCATTGTTACAAAGATTGATCCTATATGTGCCCTGCAAGCGCTTATGGAAGGCCTTCCTGTTCTCACCCTTGAGGATGTAGTTTGCACTATTGATATCTTTGTGACAACCAGTGGCAACAAGGGCATCATCATGGTAGATCACATGAGGAAAATGAATAATGCCATTGTTTGTAACATCGGTCACTTTGACAACGAGATTGATATGCAAGGCCTTGAAACTTTCCCAGGTGTTAAGAAGATTACCATCAAGCCTCAAACTGATAGGTGGGTGTTCCTTGACACCAACAGTGGCATAATTTTTCTTGCATAGGGACGTCTAATGAACTTGGGTTGTGTAGCTGGCCACCCAAGTTTTTTCATGTCTTTATTCTTTACAAACTAGCTAAATATTTCTAATGCCCTGCAACCATTGCTTGTACATACTAGATTTCTCAGGCATACCAATCCCTTGATTATATTGTTGTGTATGATCCATTTCTACATAAGTGGATGTTCCATAGATGGTGCATAATCTCTACTTTTTGCTGCAGGTCATTGCTTAGTTAGAGCTCTGGAACAAGAATAAATAAGGGAAGTATGAGAAGAAGGTCTATGTGCTACCTAAGCATTTAGATGAGAAGGTGGCTGCTCTACACTTGCCCAATTTGGGTGACAAGCTAACAAAGCTTTCTCCTTATCAGGCCGAGTATATCAATGTGCCCATTGAGGGACCTTACAAGCCTGCTCACTACCGATACTGAAAAGATCTGACATTTGAGATGGCTTGTTGGACGAGTAGCAAATGTCCTCTTTTTGGCAAATAAAAGAAATTCTAACATCTATTTTGGCAGCTCTGTTGTTTTAAGGGACCTTACAAGCCTCCTGACTACATACTGAAGAGATGACATTTTCAGTGAGACCTGGTCAGTGAGTGTTGGGCAACGGATCCCCCCATAGCATATTTTTTGGGCTTGAAGCCCAAGTTTTGGTCAAGTATAATCCAAAGACCCCACGAAGTGTGGGCGTGGAGTGTGAGAGTCTAGGGTTGTTCGCCGAAAGATAATGTAATTTAATGTAAAGTGTGTCAGCCTACCCATGGTACGTGCACCATGGGATTGTATAAATAGAGCGAGGCTCTAAGTGTAAAGAGAGTCTTAGTTTTGAAAAGTAATAGATAGATGTGAAGGCATGGTTAGAAGATAGAAGGGAATATGAAGTGCATTGGGTCATAGTGGTAGGTAGAGGCTCTGCAGCTGAGCGTGCAAAGGCCTAGTAGAGTCCACAGCTGAGTGCGCAGACCCCTGGATCTAAGTGCGTAGGGTGGAGTCAGGCCTGTAACTGAACTTGAGTATTAATAAAGATAATATTGATTAAGAATATTGTGCATCTATTTGTAGATCTGTATTTCTATGTTCTATTTATTTTTATGCATTTATATTGTTTTCAAGTACACACGCTAATTTGAAAGTTTAACAAGTAATAAGAATATTGGGCCCTCAAAAAATAATTTAAGCACTAATATAATAACATTGTAAGGATCGGATCGAAATAATATAGTATTCACAAAGGTGTGCACGGGTTGCGAAGAATATAAAGTTGCGCAGAGCAACGTAGTGCTTAGATTAGGATCTCGAACCTCCAGAACCCTCATCAAGACATCCCTAGGGTGCGGAAGCCTGGTCGATGGGTGCAGACGTGTGTTGTGCAAGCACATCCCAGACTAAGGATCGAAAATTAGAACCAGACGCGGCAGCAGGAAAAGCAACACACACCACAAATATTCCACAACAGAGCATTCAAAAAGCTATGCGGAATCATGAACAGAGTTCACCAGGCAAGATGAACTGACTGGGACCTGCACATACCAGTAGTTCAATGGGTCTATAGGGCCATAAGCAAAACAGGAGCGCAGAAATGACCCCAAAACTAACGAGAAGAGACAAAACCATAAGAGCCGAGAAGAATCCCCATACAATAGCTCCCACAGTTGGGACACTACGCGAGGACTCGGGTAAAGGAATTATGTAGTTACAGGAAGCCATTCAGTGAGGGAACTTAAAACTTCCCAAAAACGAAGAAGATTGGGTACGGTTGAGAAAGAAAAGCATGATATTGGACGAAGAAATCAACAAACTGGAAATTGAAGTCACACAAGAATGCTGCACCAAGAAACTAAGCACGATGGGACAAGGTATAACCAACCATACTATTGCATTAGAAGAATTTGTGACCCTGCTACCATGGCTGTGACCGCACCTTATTAGACAAAAAAAATAGGGGAGTGCACCATACAAGGAAGAACGCAACTCACTAATGGACACGAGGGTAATTGAGGGGTGCCTACGGACCGAGCTGGCAGGTAAATTGAAGCCTCGCACCGGTGGTGCGACCACCTAACTATCCGTAGGAAGCATAGTCTTAGTGCTCCAAGCAGTTGAAAGAAACCATAGGACTATAAAAGAGTCTGTATGAGAGATGAGCAAGACGGAGGTTGTGTGTAGGATCAGGACATCACAGGGGTCGTGACTGTGCATAAGGGGCTACGCTGCTGCATGGGTAGGCTGGGAGGTGATCGTTGGTGTCATTGTTCATGACAAGAGGTCCAATTTAAGGCAAAAAGGAGTAGGCGGCAGGCAATTAAGACACGAATTAAGAATGAGATCTTGGACGATCTATTGCCAAGAAGGCATTAATGATCCAAAAGTGGGGGGAAGGGTAGAATTCAAATTCCAAGGACGCTATAAAATCCCCAGGGCTAGCTCCAAGGCAACACTTGGTTGTTTGAGAATTGAGAAAGTACAGAGCATTGAGTGATGTGTACTCTTACCATCCTTAAGTGTAGACACAATAACAGCTACTAGAACAAGAGTGTGATTCGCTAAAGTTACCGCGGAGCCCCGTATGGCCCATGAGGAGCATGGAGAGGTGGCAGCTATGCTAGAAGTTCCAAAATCACCACGCACGTCACGACCATAGAAAGATAAGTAAACGATTGGGCCATTCCATGTATCCCCAAGAAACCCATGGTTTGGCAAATTGTCAATGGCAGAGAAGGGAAAAGTCATCACCATTGAAACAATGGATGAGGAGGATGACTTGCAGGCCCTGATTGTCCAAATTTAGACGCAAGACGATGAGGCTGAGGATGCCTCCCAAAAGCATTTTGCAACAAAGTTACCTCCTTACATCCCCCCATGGAAGGGGAAAGCCAAGGTACCGAAGGACCTGGAGGCCACGAAGAGTGCGCTCTAGACCCTACTCCCTCCCAATGATATAAAGTTTGAAGGTCTACCACTGGGATGAGTACCTACTATGAATTCCGAATATTGGGACCTCGCAGAGAGCGAGAAGTTCCCACAGTTGACCGCAGAGAAATTAATAAAGTAGAAATGGTTGCACGGTCTGGAGAAGTCCAGGTTACTCCATCTGTGATGGATACCCCACTATGACCGCGCACCCATCACGATTTTTTTCATCAAGCAGCTATTGTGGCTGGTGCATGATGGGTATCTCTAGCTAGAGGAGTCGATTCCCATCACGGCTAACCTAATTCACCGAATTTCTCGACTACGAGTCAAAGGAAACAAGCTCATGGCCATAGCAAGAAAAAGCAGTGACTTGGCCCTCGCAGAAGCTATGAAGGCCAAGTATAAATTAGAAAAGAGAAAGCGGGGGTACACAATAGCAAGTATTAAAGACCAAGGGGTGCACGTAGCCACCCAGCTGCTGGCCAGCAAGCTAATGAGGAAATGTTACACCAACGAAGTACCAACATTTTTTATTGTGTTGGCCGAGCAATGCACAGAAAGGGTCCAGTTCAACTGGGTGCAGTTCCTCTGCGACGAGTTCTTGAAGAACTGCAGGAAGGCCTAGGAGCAGGGTAAGACCTTCCACTATGCATGGTTATCCATCCTGTTGGTTGCAGGGGAGCTACCGGCAGATAGCTAGTTTCCCACTACTAAGGGTGACCTGCACGAAGCAGCGAGGTGCATCGTGCTCTAGGCTACAAAAGACGCAAACAGGATTCATGAGATAAAGGTGTTCTGGGTGTTCGTGGAAGCGAGCATCCAAACATGGATCCATCACAGGCTGCGCTTGTCCCCGATAGTTCATAACAACTTGTAAAGCAGGGCAAATTCAAGGTGGATATGCATAACCTGTATATCTGGACGCGCAAGGATCCAGCATGAAAATGGGTGAAGCTTCCGTTCATTGCAACAAATGATGTGATCTTTGCATTGATGGAGTCATGGCCTTCGGAGTGGCACACCCTAGACTTGGCGGAAATGGAGAAGGTCATAGCTCAGCAACGAAAGAAGGACACGAAGCCGCGCCTCGCGCAGCTAGCTGAGAGGAGGCACCAGGAACAAGAAGTAGCCTCATAGCAGAAGACAGCCTATACAGCAGCAGAAGCATAGACAGCAAAGACCACAACTGCACTAACCAAAGAGGCCGAGGAGGGCCAGGAGATGTCCTCGGGACAGCAGACCGAGAAAGTGGATAGGGAGGAGGACCGCGCGAACACGAGTACGACATCAACATAACTCAAGAGGTCGCGTGACCCAGAGAAAAAAAAAACCCAGGAAGAAAACGAAAGCCACGAAGACGTCTGTCGAGCCGATCACACTCATAGAAGGTGATCTATTGGATATCAGCAAAACGAATCAGGAAGTTGTGAAGGACGCAGTCCGGGGATTGCGGATGGAGCAGAGCACTACGTTGGGGGCGTTCAACGCGTAGCTACAAGGTTTACAAGTAGAGCACCCCCAAACAGGCACAATGGCCCAGCATGTCCCAGCAAGAACCGCTGAGGCTGAACAACCGTTCCGCGCCTGTATGGGTAACACCTTCATCTTGCCCAAAGGCACGTTAGCAGTAGCATGTGAGGATGATCGGGCTACGATGAGTAGCATGACAGGCATCGGTTTGAACTTGGCCGCCCTGCCACGCAAAATATTATACGAGCTGCAGGATGTGGTCATCGCTAAACTCTGCACCTGGGAAGGCCAAGCGATCCAGGTCCTACATGAGTAGAAAATCAGCATGTACCAACTCAGCATCCAAAGGGATGAGTTGGTTGCGTAGGCGGCGGAGTGGAGCAAGCTGTAGAGGACGCATGCAAGAGCGTTCCAAAGATGGTCATGCTGAAAGAGCTACCAGCAGCAGAGTAGGTCCATAGATTGGCAGCTAGAGTCCGTGAGGCCCAGGAGGAAACGACAAAGGTTCAGTTGGAGCTAAACCTGCAAATCGCCAAACTACGATTGAACGTGCAACCCTCCACACCCCCAAAAGTTAGAGAGCAGCGCACTCACGCTATCCAGATGGGGTTGGAACAAATTGGTTAGGTGACACAGGGGTGCACAAAGATGTTGGAGAAATAACTAACCATACTTACACACCTGCAAGAAGACCCAAACCTAGAGCGCCTAGAGACAGAGGCGATAAAGTTGCAGCAGGAGTACGATAGTGTCCGGGGCACCGTGTAGATGGTTGCACTTACCCAACGACTCGCCAAACTACAGCAAGTAAGGGCACTGAAGGATCAATTAGATGCCACACACCAAAAGGAAGCCCTGCTTAAAGCACACATCTAGTCGTGGATCGACGAAGCGTTTACAATTACAGCTACCATTGAATGGTAGCTGTCACAGATGCAGGAATTGTATGCGGTGGGACAGTAATGTGACCCTGCTCACGAAAATTTAGAGATACGTGTGCAACAAGTACAACAGACAGTGAAATAGTGCATTGCGGACACCGAAGCTGCGCGAGACCTGCTGCATGGACTTTATGCATAGATCGTCACACCAGCAGAGTGACTCGGGATGAGTCACAATGATTGTGTTAGGGACTTGTTGGTCAGCGGATCCTTCCATAGCATGTTTTTGGGGCTTAAAGCCCAAGTTTTGGTCAAATATAATTCAAAGACCCCACGAAATGTGGGCGCGGAGCGCGAGAGTCTAGGATTGTCTGCCCTAAGATAATGTAATTTACTGTAAAGTGTGTCAGCCTACCCATGGTCCGTGGACCATGGAATTGTATAAACAGAGTGTGGCTCTAAGCATAAAGAGAGTCTTAGTTTTGAAAAATAATAGATAGATGCAAAGGCATGGTTAGAAGATAGAAGGGAATCTGAAGTTTATTGGGTCGTAGTGGTAGGTAGAGGCTCTGTAGCTAAGTGTGCAGAGGCCTAGTAGAGTCCGCAGCTGAGTGTGCGGACCCCTGCCGCTGAGTGCACAGGGTGGAGTTGGGTTTGTAACTGAACTTGACTATTAATAAATATAAGATTGATTTAGAATATTGTACGTCTATTTGTAGATCTGTATTTCTATCTTCTGTTTATCTTTATGCATTTATATTGTTTTCAAGTATGCGCGCTAATCTGAAAGTTGAACAAGTAATAAAAATATTGGGCTAGCACAAACTAAGTTAAGCACTAATATAATAGCACTGTAAGGATTCGATCAGAATAATACGGTATTCACAAAGGTGCGCACGGGTTGTGAAGAATAAAAAGCTACAGGAGCAGCACAACGTGTAAATTAGGATCATGAACCTCCAGAACCCTCATCAAGACATGCCTAAGGTGCGGAAACCTGGTTCCAACACCCTCCCATACTCCTTTGGGTGAGACCTCAGCCGTGCTCCGTGGACTGTTGCCAAAAGGGCCAGTAATACCGGGATTTGCTGGGCTAAACTCACTACTGAACCTAGGTTAGGCCCCACATAGCCAACAGTGAGTATCAAGTAGCAATGCTCCTTGACATATAAATATCTGGCCTGTCTTCGTTGGCATTTCCATTGTTCGGGTAGAATTATAATGAAATTTTGTCATAACTCTTCATTTAATTCTTTAAAGTGTGCTAGTTCAATATAAGAGCACCTACCTTACAAGCAGGAGGTTGGTGGTTCAATTCCACTATGCGCTAACATGAAATAATCAACTATTTTTGTAGCTTATTTTTAATTAAATATTTTTTATATTGATTTATTTCAATGGTGAAATATTTTTTGATTCATTGTTTTATATTGTCTCTAGAGAGACAAAAGTGATCTTTAAATAAAAAATTTATGTCTCTAGAGAGAAAATATCTAGAATTAAAGACATATTGTCTCTAATCCGAGTGTTGTCTCTAGAGAGACAAAAATGAAATTGTCTCAAGAGAGAAAAAAATGAAATTTTCTCTTAAGAGACAATAATGCTTGTGTTGTATATTGTCTTTATAGAGACAATTTTGTAAGACAATAATATTTTAGACACCCGCTTAAAGACAATATTTAAGACAATACACAAGTTTTTTTGTCTCAAGTTAAGACAATCTACCCAAAAATTGTTTCAAATATTGTTTTAAAACCCCCCATATGTAGTGTCATGATATTGTTGATGAAAATGGGAACCTCCATTGAAACTAGTAATTCTCATAATTTTATGAATAAGAATATAGTAAAGTCTCTTTGTTGTAATACATAAGAGGATGCGAATAGGTACAAGATGGTAAATTCTAAAGAAAATATTGTATGGGCTATATGTGATACAACCATAGAGATACGAGAGTGTTTTGGGAATGTGAGCCCAAAATTTGTTTCAATTGGTGACCTTATAGTTATAATGATTCGAAATTTTTTTAGGACCAACAAAGTTATACCTTTGATGATAATAGAAAGTTTGTACTTTATGAGACATGATATTATTATTAGCATGCTTATGATGAAGAAGTGTAAGTTGGGGTGCATGTTGCGAATGACTGTGATATGATTACGCGGGAGTGCTGGGAAGGGGAGGAACACAACATATTCACAAGTTGTATTGAGTCAATCCATCTCTACTTCTCACAAGAGCTTTAAGGATGAGTGGAGGATTTCTTAGACTTTTTCTGAGACTATTTTCCACTCGCAACAAGGAGGATAATACACGAAAGATATTTCATTAAAATGTCAGGAAGCCATAAAAAGGAGGATGATTGGAGACTAAGAGAGTTCCTTTTAGAGAGACTTGGGATAGAATGAAGAGATAGGAGAGGACATTTGAGCCCTTATATACGAAGGTTTATGGAGGCTAATGTGTTGCCTTTGGAAATGCATCTAGGATTCCTTAGCGAATGAGGTACAAGTGCCTCTTCTTGGAAATAGGGGATAGTAGTTGAATATAGAGACAATAATGTAGAAGAAAAAGAGTGCCTTTGATGTGATGGTTGATACTCTCATGTGGTGGATGAAATAGTTAGAATAGGTAACCACTTAGCATGGGAAATATACCATGTTGCATCGGGCCATTACACCTTGGGTGCTCACACATCTTGGATGGAACCATCATTGGGTGAGCAAGTGAATCACACATCATCAAAACAACATGGTGAGATAAGATGGATGATACAAGTGATGCCATGGCTGAGTTGTGGTTGGCAGTTTGCACTACTTGGGCATTATGCAAGAGTCTGTAGAGTGAGGAACCCAAAATTTGGGGTTTCCATGTCATGGGATGTGGGAAAAAAATTGCAATGACCAACACAGCCAACTCCATAAAATGATTAGGTTAGTGACAACCAACTCGATAAAATTCACGATTTCCAACAATTATCACTATCCTAAATTTAGCGTTTAGGATACATGTGCGATGGAACCTACAGGTGTAGACGGGTATGGCCCAAGTGGATCGTGCATACGTTGGCAGAGAGACGATTTTGATCCGATTAAAAACTGTTGATGGACCACTGATTACGAGTTTTTATTCGTGGAATGAGTAATACAGCAGATGTGGAATTGCATGTAGCCAATAAGTAAATATATTCATTCATTGGCACGACATGTACAAAGTTCAAACTAGACTTGCAAGCACCAGATCGATATCCACTACTTGCAGTTTTCTTAAGAAAACACAAAGTCGATACCACGTTTTGAAATATAACTTCCAATTAAGCAAATGGATTCATTGATTGCACGACATGCATGTGGATTCCATTCCTCTATGCATCCTATGGAGATATAAGTGGATGAATATATAAAGTTTTGAATGCGTAGACATATACTTCAAGGATAAAGTTCGCCCAGATTGAGAACAGAGAGCGGCAGGAGGGAATGTTGGGCATATTCTGAGGCATTCAGAGGCTGGAGAATGTTAGTGTATTAATGTTGGGCATATTCAGAGGTATTAATACACTAATCTTTTCCACCTTCTGAGCCCATATAGATTTCATTTTCGAGAACCGGAATTGGAGACTTTAGCCTCGAAATTCTCGTCCAGAAGAAAGTTCTGAGGGTTAACAACCAGATGAATAGTACAAAGCCTCGATTCCTGGTTCAGATACCCAGGAATCGTCTTGAAAGTCAAAAGCGTGTATTGAAATTTTGGCCAACCTTCGATCCAGTAGGTGAAATCAGGATTGGAAAGCAGGTCAGGATTGGAAATTAGATTTCTTTTTAGTAAAATTAGGGTTAGAAATTAGATTTCTTTTTAGGGTGAGATAAATATTTTGAAGATATTTTAAGTTTTTGTATTCCATATTGTTCACACTTCTATTTAAAGGATAGAAATGTGATCTTTAAATTGTAATTTTAAATAATGAAATTTTAATAAAATATTATTTTGATTAAAAGTTATTAGTTAGTTTAAGGCTTTTTTATTTTTAATTTAAAGGTTTTTATTTCTATTTCAATGAAAATTTAAGGTGGTGAAAATATGTTGATTTAATTTTTTAATTAACCGCTTAGATTGAGCAATAGAATAAATTCTGAGATTTCTTAGTTTTAGTCTGAGATGGAGAACTATGGCAAGCGAAGCACGGGAAAAAAATTCATTAATTAGGTTGGCGACGCGACTGTCAGCCATCTCCCTGCGAAACGAACCAGGTGACCCACGAAACGAACCAGGAGACCATCCGTTTCTCACCGGCCGCCACATGAATTTCCAATCGGTTTCATATGCAGCACCTGCATTTCGAATCGTTTCTATTTAAAGGGGGCAAACAGTGTGAGGCCTCTGCAAATCAGAGGGGCGATTCCCATCCAACCCTTCTTCGGCGGAGAGAACCGGTCCGCATGCGATGCGAAACGTCCGACCCGGCTCTGCCTCAGAAATGGATCGACGTCTTCTGAAAGCTTTCGCTGGCCGTGGGAGCCAACAGAGACAATCCTGCATGTAACCCTGTTAAGACATCAGCTCTGGACGTCACAGGGAATACAAGCGCCGACCCCTTCGGCTTCAACGTCACGTTGACCACTGCCAAAAACCTGTCCAGATTCAACACCCAGGGAGTGGCTATCACCGACTTCGCCAAGAGAGGGTTGGTTCCTCCCCACATCCATCCCAGAGCCTCCGAGATTGCGTTCGTCATTAAAGGAAAGTTGCTGGTGGGGTTCGTGGACATGTCGAACAAACTCTTCACTCAGACTTTGGGGGTCGGGGATGTGTTTGTGTTCCCCAGGGCTCAACTGCACTTTCTCTTCAATGTGGGAAAATCCACCGCTCTCACCATTTCGGGGCTCAACAGTGAAAGCCCCGGCACTCAGATCATGCCGCTCGCTGCTTTTGGGTCGAAGCCAGAGATCCCACGACTGTTCTGGAGAGGACGTTTCAAATTTGCAGAAGATCCGTAAGAATCTGATTGGAGGGTGAGCCACATTTTTCAGCACCAGCTGCTTCTCCTGATTAATACCCATCTTCACAATCCAAAATACTTGGGCATTCACTGCGATACTCGGAGATTCGCAATTTCGCACCATCTTGGTCAGTCGCTGGTATTCTGGGTAGTCTCTGAGATAAATCCTTCTTCGCTTCTCACATGATGAAGAGTCATCACTATTCCATTATTTCCATCATTCCCTTTTCTGGACGATATTCCAGGAGTTGCAGTGAGAGGGGTGAGGTAGGCCATTTTAAATGCCGAGGACCCTGCATATGGTCGCTGAGCTGCCGTAACTTCGAGATGCAAGGGAAATAGGACGGAACACAAATCAAAAAGTTAAATTCATATAAAATTTACTTATATCGTTTTATTTTTATTTTCTAATATAAATATTGTTAAGGAATTTAGACTTCTGTGATCCATAATATTGTTAGATAATCTTCCGCATAATCACATAACCAATCTTTTGTCGACGCGTTTTGAACCAACTAGTGTGGTTCATCGTCAGGACAAGTTGAAGAACCAATCCGCGTGATTAAATATAAATTAATTAATATATGTTATGAGATAGAATGACCATCTTAATTAAATATAGTTTAATACTTGTATTTTACAATAATTAAACATAGATTAATTAATATATATTATGGGATATAATGACCATCAGAATTAAAATATGTATTCTCTTGATAATTGGATAATAACAATAATATAACTATTTATTTAAATTACCATATGAATTCCTTTATTGACCTTTGTTAGTCTTTTCGTGAATTATTAATTAATTTAGTGGTTTGACCAAGATCATTCGGTCAAAATTAGTAGTTAGCATTATAGCTGTTGGAGTCTCTGCACACGCTATTTAATCACGCTAAGCCGGATTGGTTCTTCAACTTGTCCTGACGATGAACCACACTGGTTGGTTCGAAACGCGTCGACAAAAGATTGGTTATGTGATTATGCCGAAGATTAGAGAATTTATTTATTTTCAAATATTTTGGAATTAAAAGGACAAAAGCCAAGTTTAATTGATTTCGATACTGTATTCTGAATTTTAATTTATATCATTAATTTATTTTTATTTTTTAATATAAATATTGTTGTTATAGAATCTTTTTATTTTCAAATATTTTGGAATTAAAAGGAAAAAAGCCAAGTCGATATTGTTTCTTGAATTTCAAAATGGTCAATTAACTTCGCTCCTTTTCTGAACTTTAAAATATTCCCGCTCCGGGTCTAACGCTGAGTTATTTGACTTTTTTATTTATATTATTGTTTTATTTTTATTTTTAATATAAATATTGTTGTTATAGAATTTTTTTATTTTTTATTTTTTTATTTTCAAATATTTTGGAATTAAAATGACAAAGGCCAAGTTGATATTGTTTCTTGAATTTCAGAAAAGTCAATTAACCTCCCTCTTTTTTTTTTTGAATTTTAAAATGTACCCACTCGCCACTCGGTGTCCAACATCTTGAATTTGACAATATTCCCCCTCTGAATTTTAAAATAAACCAACTCGGCGTCCAACGTCTTGAATTTTACAATAGTCCCACTCCGTGTCCAACGCTAGGGTATTTGACTCTTTTGAGGTAGTCTTTAATTTCTCTTTTTTCACACTTGTTTAATTAGTATAAACAATTAATTCAAAATTAAAATTTATTTTTGAAATGAAAATTTTGTATAACATAATTTTGCATTTTACATTTAAAAATAAAACTTAATGGTAAATATGCTCGATATCATTTATAATTAATAATTAACCATAACTATTTCCGTTACTAAATAATAAATAAATTACAAATTTTTTTTCTTTTAATGAAATGTTTTTTAAAATTGGAAATGTTTTTTAAAATGGGAAAGTTGTTAGTATTATAGAGTTGTTAAATGATTTTTTATAATGTTTTCTTTCTCATTTTAATGTTGATTTTTAGAGTTAGTATCCTTAAAATGGTTATATGTTGATATTTAGAGTTAGAATCCTTAAAATGGTTATGGAGATTTTAACTTATTTGTTATTTTTAATTTTTATAAATTTTCAAATATATAATTTTTAAGTCTTTTATTTATAATTGTCATTTTTATTATTTTAACATTTTATCGTTGTTATGGCTTAGAATTTATGAAGTATTATATTTTTGTTAGGATTTATGAATTATTATGATTATTATTACTTGATTTTTTTGTTATTTTAGATATTATTATTTTAGATTTTAGTTATTTTGTTTAAAACATATTTGTATTAAAATCATAATAATAAAATAATGAAAATTTAATATCAAAATTTAATTAGCTGAAGGTTTTTATATCATGATGATGATGATGATGATGATTAACGTCCACTAAGACAAATGTGGTCTATCGGACCTCAAGAAAATAGAGTCTAACTGTCATTCTTCAAAATCGTGTTTTTGTTATCAAAGAGAAGGGAAATAAGCATTCCAAGATTGCTATAGTTGGGATGGCTTAATAAGTCAAGAAGATTGGAAGTATGACTGATGATAGGGAATTGAGAGAAAATGTGGGCAAAATTCGGGTAGTCTAAAATGAAGCGCTTTTCATCTTCCACCTTCTTGTTATCACGAATCTGACAAATTCTATCATCCCGGGGAGTCTTCGGAGTAGACCACCGCTTGGTCTCACTCTGAAGATCATGAGAGTTAGTTGTAATCCTAGCGATGTTCGTTTTCTTCTTAGTTCTAATCAACATAAAGAGATAATTCTGGTTATCAAGGGTGGGGTTCATCACCTCCTTATAGTACCTTAGCTTCTTTTTACCCCTGACCTCCTTAGCATCCCACATCTTGTCCTTAAAACTGGAGGTAATAGTATCTTTGATACTGTCTTTGCTTCCGATGATGATCTCCTCCTATATCCTCCAAATGCTGAGGCAATGCTAAGAATCTTGATGCCACCCGTGCTTGAGGCGCAACTAGGGGTTTTGACTAAAGTTAGAAGAAATTTCTCGAGGCCTCTTGGATTCCATATTATGAAGCTTCTTCTTATACATTAGATATCGAAATATAGCCATGCTCTCCATGGGGTATAGGCCAACTTCAATCAAGAGGATAGGATAGGGAGTATTTCCCTTAATCTTGATGTTATAGGTTATGAATTACTTCTCAATCATCTCAATCTTTCTCCATGAATCCCTATATATGTTGCACCCCCTAAATTCACATATGTATAGGATAACAGGGGCGAGGAGAGTCTCAAAGAGGAAGCCTTTTTTACTCCAAATGTAAAGGTCAACTAACTTACAGTTGCTTTCAAGCTCATAATAAGCTTTCCAAACTCCAATAATTATTTTCTCGGTGCTATAATTCTACCTGACCTGATGAGGAAAGCCAATACCCAAATTTTTATAAGAAGAAACCTACTCAAGACAATGGTTACCATAGATGAAAATAGAATGGGTGATCTTTTTATATTTAATGATAATGACTTTAGTCATGTCGGTATTAATAGTCATACCCATCTTGGAGCAGTAGACATGAAGAGTCTTAAGTTGCTTTTCTATATCACCATGGCTCCTTGCAAGAAGAACGATATCATCACCATAAAGCTGAAGAGTAATGATAATACCAACGAGCTCGGTGCCTTTGCCGCCCTCAGTTTCCAAACACTCCTCTAGTTTATCGATGTAAATACCAAAAAGGGTAGGTTAAAGGGGACAACCTTCCTTAACCCCGATATTACAATTATATCCTTAGACCACCCTTCATTGGTCTTAAGATTGGTAATGATAGTCTCGTAGAAGTGGATCACAACAATCCCCAGTTCAGGAGGAACCATGATCTCTTCAAGCCTCTCAAGAGCTTATCCCAAGGGAGAGTGTCGAAAGCTTTTCTAAAGTCCACAAAACAACAAAAGAGATCAGATTTACTATTACGACATTCCTCTGTGATGATCCTAAGGGTGACAAGATGGTCAATGGTCAAGTGATGTCTCCTAAAACTAGCTTGCCCTTTAGCTCTTTCACCCTAGTTCTCAAGCCAGAGGCTAAGTTTTTTTCAAGAATAAGCCCATAAAGCTTTGCTAGGATGTGGCTAATCATAATGGTCTTGTAGTTAGAGGGAGCACTTTTGTCCCCATTTTTGAAGATAGAGACAATAAGGCTTTGCATCCAAAGCTTAGGGAAGCCATGCGTTAGCAGCAAATTGAGAAGCTTGTGGAGATAAGGAATGAGGATATATTTTCCCATTTAAAAGGTCTTAACTTGGTAACCTTAAATATTTTTGGGTCTCCTATTAACGAGCTTATTAATTCTAGACTCAGTGTCTTCCAAAGAAAAATATCATCCTTAATAGGAGTGTTTAAAATGGTGCCCATGGTGTCCGGAGAGTCATACAACTTCTTAAGGTAGTTATCCCAATTTTCAAGGGGGATAAAATTATTCTCTTTAGTTTGAAGAACAAGCACATTCTGCCAAAAAAATTTGGGCACAACTTTAGAAAGGTGGAGAAGATGATCTTGTCTCTTATTACTATATGACCTCTTCTTCCTCTTAATGAAAACTTTGTATATACATATATTTTGGAGCTTAATGCTTTCATTGGGGGCATCTATGATTGCTTTCTTGGCAATTTTACAATCTTTGTCATACGAAGGATTGGAAGTTCTATTATTATTCTTATACGAAGTATTATTGGAGAATTTTCTAATGGTGGTGGAAACGGTAGTAGTAAAATTGTAATAGATTTTATAAATGTTGTTATTATAAGTCAGGGAGCCTAAATTCCTTTCCAAATTCCTTAAGAAAATGTCTACCTTAATTCTATCGAAGTGAATGTAACTTTTGCTTTCATTGTTCCCCTGCATGTGGGTGGTATGCATCACAATATTGAGGGATAAAGACAAAGGTTTGTTGTCAGAGTGAGGATCAAATCCATTAAGAAGCTCAAAGTTTGTAATATGGTTGAGGAAAAGGATGTAAAATACCGTATAATCCATGACACTTCTACCTAGCCCAAGGAAACATATCATTCGACCAGAGAGAGACCATTTGTTAATACCATTGTAAATTATTAGGTATTGGGAACTACAAAGTTTGAGGAGCTCAGTGCCAAATAAGTTATTGATTATGTCTGCAGATTTTCTCTTGAAACTATTAGCTAAGTGACCATCTTCATCAAGCCATAAGGGGTCGGGGTTAGATTTGTTACTTAACATAATAGCTTGGTTAGTAGGAGTCTAAGAATTAAAGTCCCCAACTATTTAAAGGGTTGTAGATGTCTCTTTATAAGGTATTAAAAGCATAATTCTTATCGAGTTTGTTTTTCTTATAGGATGTAGAGTTGATAGGGTTGAAATAGCATATTCCAAGGAAGATCCTATTGGTTGTAGAATCATAGATTTCAATCCAAATGTATTGATTGAAGGGGTTAGTTTTATGAAGTTGGATGTGAGAGGAAATTGGGTTCCTAATATAACATGCTATATCACCAAAACCTCTCCTAGAAGATTTCTTATTCTAGGCACACCAAAGAGTGAACCTGTCAAGGTGAGGGACCCTAGATTCATCACGCTCCCAAGTTTCCACTAAAATAATAAGATCAATATCACTCAGGATCCAACTTAAAATAGGACCTTTACACCATGGAAAACCATGAAAGTTCCAGAAGAGGATCCGAAGTGTTGTTATTCTCTATTTATCATTTGTGGTTGGGACTCTGTCTCTAATAATGACTTTTCTATTCCTAATGATTTCTCATTTCCATTCTTTTCTTGCCTCCTTAACCTTTTGTATTTCTTTCCTCAGTTCAGCTTGGTCTTTTGGAATGTGGTCTTCATTTATAAATATTTGCGTTCCTTTTAGGCTTTGGGATTTCCTAAGTATATCTAATTTATGGTGATTACAACTGACATTGATAAGGATTAGTATATGTTTATGCTCAAGTACCTTTCCTACCCATATTGCTTCGGTGAGATAAGTTGTTTGAATTTTAGATTTTGTCTTTAATTGTTCTTTAACTAATTTTAATGTGTCTTCATTGTTTTGTTCTTCTATACCAACAATTATAGGGCGTAAGGCTCTTTTGTGGCGCACATGGTCGAGCACAATAATTTCTTATTTTATGAGTTTAATATCTAATTTATTCTCTGTGTTATTTAGGGTTGAATTATTATGTAGTCGTTATTTTAGATTTTTAATCTTGTTTTTCAAAGTTTCATTTTATTTAACCATTGCTTGTTTGCTATGCTTGATTTATTGAATTCTACCTGTAGGAATTTACAGGGTAAGTTCCTCAGAAAGAACACCAAAAGGACACCGCTCACAACCAGATCACAGATCAATACACCAGTATTTTTGACGTGGTTAAAACCCTCAAAGAGGGAAACATTCCACGGCCTGCACCAACGTGGCTACTACAGGCAATTTATTAATCAAAGAATGAAAATTTACATAAGCTTCTCTCATGCACGGATTACCCGAACAATGACCCTCCATGCGCTTTAAATAGAACTCATGGACCAATCGGGTGTCAAGCCACGGATCAAGTGTCGGTAATACCGAGGAGAGAATGAACCGTCGGATCACTACATATCGTGACCGTCGGATTGTAAGTTACAATATGTACAACGGTAAAGAAACACACTTTACCTAACTCTATACCTAACTCTAAACTAGACCAAGTTGTACTTAACTATTTCCAATGTGTCGGAATATCCTAACATCCCCCCTTAAGAACAACTTGGGATAGGATTGAAGGATTTACAAATATGACACAATAGGAGAAGGAAGGAGGCACTAGAGCCTATCCCCCCTTAGTGACAACTTCCTGAACTCCAAGCATATATCGAAGTTTAGTGAACTTCGCCTCTATGAGAGCCTTTGTGAAGATGTCTGCAACCTGATCATCTGTTGAACAATATTGCACTTCAAGAACACGGTCATGAATAAGCTTTCTGATGAAGTGCATGTGTAGTTCAATGTGTTTGCTGCGCTGATGCTGGACTGGATCTTTGCATAGCTGAATGGCACTTTGATTATCACACCAAAGTGTGGTTGGATGCTGCTGCTCAAAGCCAAACTCTGATAGGATCTGACGAAGCCACAAGGCTTCCTTACTAGCTTCCACGGCACCACGATACTCTTCTTCTGCTGACGAAAGAGAAATGGCAGCCTGTTTCTTACAAGCCCATGTAATAGGTCTTGAACCAAGAGTGAAGACATAACCAGCAGTAGACTTTCGATCATCAAGGTCACCAGCCCAATCAGAATCAGTGAAATCGACTAATAGAGGAGCTGCTTTGGCACTGTAATGAATCCCAAACTGTACTGTACCTCGAACATAACGAAGTATTCTTTTAGCTGCTTTCCAATGACTTTCACGGGGGTTTTGCATAAAACGAGCAACAAGGCCAACAACAAAGGAAAGGTCAGGACGAGTATGGGTTAAATACAAGAGTTTTCCTACAAGTTGATGGTATAAGGTAGCATCAACTTCAGGAGAAGTACAAGAGACTGAAAGTTTGACTCCAGACTGAAAGGGAGAAGGGGCTGGCTTACAGTCTTCCATGTGAAAATGATGAAGAATATCACAAGCATACTTGGACTGGGAAAGGAAAATACCCTCCTTGGATTGCAAGACTTGAAGACCGAGAAAATAGTGTAAGTGTCCTAAGTCTGTCATTTCAAATTTCTTTTTAAGGCTGGACTTCACATGGTTTATAAGGTTGGGATCACTACCAGTAAGAATAAGATCATCAACATAAAGAACAAGGATGATAAGAGAGTTGCCCACTTTCTTGGTGTAGACAGTATTGTCAGAATAACACCTAGAAAAGCCAGATTCTAAAAGAAAGCTATCCATTTTGGCATACCAAGTCCGGGGAGATTGCTTGAGACCATAAAGGGATTTCTTAAGTCGACAAACAAGGCTGGAGTCTGTTTGTATAAAGCCAATGGGCTGTTCCATATAGATTTCTTCCTGCAAGTCCCCATGCAAGAAGGCAGATTTAACATCCATCTGATGGACTTCCCATTTTAAAGAGGCAGCAAGGGAAAGAACAAGGCAGATAGAGTTCATTTTCGCAACAGGGGAGAAGGTTTCAGTGTAGTTAATGCCTTCAACTTGTGAAAAGCCCTTAGCAACAAGACGAGCTTTATGTTTATCAACTTTCCCATCTGGTCCATACTTGGTTCTGTAAACCCATTTACATCTAACAAGTTTGCGTCCCTTTGGTAGAGGAACAAGATCCCATGTATCATTTGCCAACAATGAATGATATTCTTCATTCATAGCTGCTTCCCAATGTGGATGGCCTAAAGCTTCTGCAAAAGTGTCAGGATCATGATTTACTGGAGCTTGAGCCAGTAAAGAAGAGGCTCTTTCAAACTGAGAACGTGTACGTCACTGATCTGTAGGATCACTGGCAAGATCACCTGCTGCATCCCGAGTAGCACGGACCCATCTTGGAAGTTGAGGATCGTGAGAAGGTGGGGGGGGATTATCATCCTCACTTTCATCATCTGAGTAAGAAATGTTTTCAAAAGTAAAAGAGATAGGAAGAGGTGGCACATCCGCCGGACTAGGCTCGCAGGCCGATTTATTTTCATCAAATTTTACATCTCTTCTAATGACAACATTTTTGGACTTAAATGGAATAAGTCTATAACCTTTTACATCTTCAGAATATCCAACAAAAGTACATTTCTCACTCTTAGGTTCTAAAGCTTTATGCTTTTCATCTGGAATATGGGCCCACGCTTCACTTCCAAAAACACGAAAGTGACTTACATCTGGTTTAATGGAACTCCAAGCTTCTTCTGGAGTGATATTCTCTAGAACCTTAGTAGGAGTGCGATTGATTATATAATTTTCACAATTAATTGCTTCGGCCCAAAAACTAAGACTGAGTCCTTTAGATTGCAGCATACAATTAGCCATTTCCTTTAAGGTGCGATTTTTCTTTCAGCTACACCATTTTGTTGTGGAGTGTATGGAACAGTATGTTGCATTTGAATTCCATTTTCGGTGCAAAAGTTGATGAATGTGTTTTTAACATATTCTCCACCATTATCAGTTCTTAGCTTAAGAATTTGATGTCCAGATTGTTTTTCAACAAAGGCTTTGAAGGCCAAAAATGTGTTAAATACTTCGCTCTTGAGTTTTAAGAAGTATACCCAAGTGCGTCTGGAGAAATCATCAATGAAAGTTAAGAAATACTTGCAGCCAGAGAATGAAGCAACGGGAAGAGGACCACATAAATCACTGTGCACAAGTTGTAAAGGGGCTGAGGCATGCCAAGAGGCACGTTTGTCAAAACTGTCCCGATGATGTTTTCCGAGTACACATCTGGAACAAACACCATCTCTGCAAGATACCATAGGAATACCTCTCACCATATTTTCTTTACATAGATGCTGAAGGGAGCGATAGTTTAAGTGACCAAATCGCTCATGCCAAAGTTTGCTCACTTCATCATTATGAGCAACAAATACTGAGGGAAGATTTGATGACCCAAAGTTGTGAAACTTATACAACCTTGTGGAATCATCAACAATACCAGTAGCTAGAATCTGTTTAGGATCTCTTAGATCCTTGATTACAACATCATGAGGTGAAAATTCAACAATTTTACCTTCACCTGAATGAGTTATCTGATATACAGATAGAAGGTTTCAGGATAAGGTTGGAACACATAATACATCATTAAACTGACCATTGTTTAGATGAACAGTTCCAGTCCCGACAACATTAAGAGATCTATCATCACCAACATATATATTTTTGGTGTTACAATCATTTAAAGAAGAAAACATGGCTTGGTTTTTGGCCATGTGATAAGAGGCTCCAGAATCAATGAGCCCTCATGAGAAGGAGAGGAAGAAGATACATTTAATGCATAACCAGACTGAGATGATTGACAACGACATGCAGAAAGTGCCATTCCGGAAGTTGAAGTTGAAGTAGGCTCCACATGGATGTTATGTTTCTTCATTGCGGCTTCCAAGGCTTCCATCTTCTTAAAGCATTTAGATTCTAAGTGGCCATCTCGATTACAAAAGTTACAATGTCTATCAGTCTTCTTCCATTTGTTTTTATTGGTCTTATCATTTTGCTGAAATGATCTTTCATTTTGAGGCTGAGTTGGTTTAGGACCATTCTTTTGAGGATATGACTTCTTAGGATTCTTTGAATTTGGTTGCTGCTGGGCAGCTAACGCTTTCGTGGAAGAGTTTCCAAGATTAAGAAGACCAAGGTGTAAGAGTTTTTCTTGTTCTCTTATTAAGGAATCACAAAAGGAGTCAAAGGAAGGGGCCTTGTAGTCTTTTCCTTGACAAATGAAAGCTTCCCTTGTAGAATGGAAAGTGGAAACAAATACAGAGTAGGTTGGTCCCAACTTAGTAAGGATGGAATAAATAAGGTTACCATCTTCTTTCTTAACCTTAACACCTTCCAAGAGATATCTAAGGGTCTTGAATTTGGATAAGAAATCTTCAATGCAAGAAAAATTATTAGGATCCAAAGTAAGCAACTCATTTTCAAGTTGATGGGCTCTAATTTCATTTTTAATCCCAAAAACTTTAGCGATTTTTTCCAATGCTTCATGAGGAGTCTCAAGTTCTGCAATATGGAATCTAAGATCAGGAGAAATAGACATCCCTATCAAACCACGTGCTTGATCTTGTCTATTTTCCCATTTTGCAGCCTTGTCTTCATCTTTTGGTTTCTTCTCTTGGTCTGTGGCTATTCTGTAGAGACCTTTACTTCTAAGTAAATCTTCCATGTAGGCTATCCATTGGAAGTAGTTAGTGATATCAAGAATGACTTGGCATGGACTTTCCATTTTTTTTTAAAAACGGAAGCTGACGATACTGAAAGTAAGTGTTCCAATGGATAGATCTCGAAAAATTAGGCTGTTTTAAAAAAAACGACTCTGAAAAAGGCTTCTGGATGAAGAAGTTATGGCTTTTTGAAAAACATTTGTTGAAGTTGCCGGCAAAGTGTGCGAATGTGCGGGAATGAAAAAAAAATCCGCCCCCAAAAAATGGAGACTTGAACCCAAGACCTCTACTCTCTTAAAATAGCTTTGAACCAATTGATCTATACAAAAAATTTGAGAGAGAGAGAGAGAGAGAGAGAGGGGGGGGGGGGGGGGGCCTCGGTTTGCGTGCTTGCCTTGAGAAAGCTCTTTTTCCCTACAAAACACAAAACACAAAACCCAACACGAATATGCAAAGAAAAACGAACCTTGCGGCTTGAAGTTAGCTTTAGCCAAAAAACTAGATATTTTTAAAAAAAATCTCAAAGTTAGCTTTAGCCGAAAAACTAAATATTTTTCTCAATGTTTCTGATTTTTCGAGATCACACTAAGGTGCAGGGAAAAGAGCATACGCATGAGAAAAATCCTTCCTTTCTGTTTCTGATTTGCCCAGATCGCACAAAGTCGCAGGGCAAAGAGCATACGCAGAAATGAAAGGTATAGATCCGGTTAAAAAAAGGGTAAATAAACCGAAACCGAAATAAGCAAAGGGAAAATAACAGTAAACTGCAAAAACACTGTATACCTCCCGATCTGAAAAAAGACGCAGCTAGGGCTACCGGAAACCTTTTCGCATGAAACGAAAGGGGTTCCTCACTGGAACAGATGCTCCGAACGCAACAGAGCAGTCCTCTCGGCCCGAAAGCAGTCAGAAACAGCAGATCTAGGAAACGACAGCCGCATGCAGTTCTACCGGCTTCAGATTTGGATCACCAACGGATGCGGCCCTCAAATAGCTCTGATACCATGTAGGAATTTACAGGGTAAGTTCCTCAGAAAGAACACCAAAAGGACACCGCTCACAACCAGATCACAGATCAATACACCAATATTTTTGACGTGGTTAAAACCCTCAAAGAGGGAAATAGTCCACGGCCTGCGCCAACGTGGCTACTAGAGGCAATTTATTAATCAAAGAATGAAAATTTACATAAGCTTCTCTCATGCACGGATTACCCGAACAATGACCCTCCATGCGCTTTAAATAGAACTCATGGACCAATCGGGTGTCAAGCCACGGATCAAGTGTCGGTAATACCGAGGAGAGAATGAACCGTCGGATCACTACATATCGTGACCGTAAGATTGTAAGTTACAATATGTACAATGGTAAAGAAACACACTTTACCTAACTCTATACCTAAATCTAAACTAGACCAAGTTGTACTTAACTATTTCCTATGTGTCAGAATATCCTAACACTACCTATCATTCCTTGGAGTTTAGTTTCGAGTGAGAGTATTTTAATTTCTAACGATTTGTGGTTATTCTCAAGCATTGTAGTTAATTCTAGTTTAAAATGGTTTTATTTTTCTTCTCTTCATCTTTCTAAAGATTTAATGTACTCATAAATACTCTCTAGGGTAATTTTACTTGGTCTCCCTTTGCTAGAGGGGGGTTTAGAAAGATGAGGAGAAGTACTCATAGTGGAAATAAGAAAAACTTAACAAGAGGAGAATAGGTGGGAATGTATGCACCTGTCAGAGTTGTCTGTAGTTGAACTGATTCTTCTAGATTCACTCATAGTTGACTTGTAGTTTGTCTCCCTCCAAGAGTGTGTTCTCTAATAGCTATGGGCATTTTAATGCCAAATGCTCTGCTACAAGAATTCCACCCTTCTTCGATGGCACAAAGTATCAAAACCACAGAGTTGATAGCAGGCCTATGTTAGATCACAAAGAGTCGTAGGGAGATGTCTTATCCAAGGGCCACAAAGTGATGTATCCAAAGGCACAGACCAAAACTCCAGGCTTGTGTTAGATCACAAAGAGTCGTAGGGAGATGTATTATCCAAGGGCCACAAAGTGATGTATCCAAAGGCATAGACCAAAACTGTAGGCCTATGTTAGATCACAAAGAGTCGTAGGGAGATGTATTATCCAAGGGCCACAAAGTGATGTATCCAAAGGCACAGACCAAAACTGCAGGCTTGTGTTAGATCGCAGAGAGCGTAAGATATAACCAAACCGCTTGCTCGATCTGGAGGAGTAATAAGCTATAGTCATGTTATGTCGTATCGACCCAACTTAGGCGCCATCGAAGCACGGCTGTGAAGGGTGACCTTCCTTAGCTTATGGAGCCTTTGCTTGATTTAATGTACCCATAGTATAAGGCCAAGGACTAGAGTTTCAAGAAATACCTTTCAGCAAAGCACCCTCACTCAAGTAAGAACCCCTCACACAAATATTGGGTACGACCTTGTTGGGCCTTTGGGTGACCTCTTGACACCCTTATTACTGAAATTAAATGCTTAGGGAGTGTAAGATCCCTGACTCAATGCCTAGACACTTGAATCTAGTGACAAATGGTGGCTCAGGGTTGTATGGCCGGAAAGGATAATTTTCACTACAGTTTCCTTTCTTTCTTCACGCTTGCGATTAGAGTCACAAACTTGTGTTAGATCGTAGAGTCACAGTGTGATGTATTACTCGAGAGCCATAGAGTCATCTGAGAGCCGAAGAGCTCAAAATTAGCTGAGAGTCGCAAAGCTAAATATAATGGACGAGGGAGTGTTGAATTTTTAACTCAACTGTGAGTATTTAATATACTGGAATATGTTCCAGCTGAAGCATTATCTATAACTAAAATTAAACCAGTGCATAAAAAATGTGCAATGAAATTAATCCAGTAATGAATCATCTTGATCATTTGTCTAAACGGTTGCAGTTGCACTTGGGCTCCCACTTACTAAATAGTGCTCACAAACGACAAGGCTATTTGTTCTTAGTACGTTTGAAATTGTATTTGGGTTATAATCAGTGAACATACATTATATATGAACAGTAAGTGTGGTCGCATGTGCTCTACTCTATGTGTCATAAGATTGACATAACATAGCTATATAATTGAAATAATTTGATGGAAACAAACACCCAACTATTTTTTTGCTATACATATATATATATGAGTGTGTATAGTTAAATTTAACCATTTATTGTCCAAGTGTTTAACATTTTCTCAAGTTAACGTTATATGGCCCCATTTTACATCTAATATTATAAATATTATAACATGTTCATCGTTATCTTAATAGGAATGAGCTTTACCCCCCTTTCCACTATAAATATGAATAAAATTTGACATACAAAGTATTAAATATATATATATATCTATATATCTATATATATATATATATATATATATATATATATATATATATATATATATATATATATATATATATATATATATATAATTGTATTTATTTTGATTTTAGATTTATTAAATATGAAACGAGATTAAATTTTGTTGAGGTGCACATCTTTTTTTATTTTGAATAATATAGTAATAAATGTTTTTATTTTAAGAAATTTTTTATTTTCATTTTTTTTTCATATGATACATTATTGATATTGTAATATTACACTCAATGTGATTATTGAACTATTAAAATATTTCACTTATAACTCATATTGTCGAAATTAAAATGTTTTCTTTTGTTATTAGTATATTTTTAAATTTATGCCTCTATCGTATTAAATATTGATGAAATTACAAATCAATCTCTTTATATATAATTTGATAACTTGTATTTTTTTATTTTTATTTTTACATATATGCTACATATCACCTTCATATTAAGAATTAAAAAAAAATGAACATTTGATTCTAAATTTTCATTACTCATAAATATTTAATACATTTTTTAAATTAGGAAAAAAATGTATAAAATCAATTTAATATTTCTCAATCATTCATAATTTTTTCTTTATTCAAACTATGTGAAATTTTTTTAGTTTTAAACATTCAATGATGCTCGAATGTCATATTGTGACAAAGATTGTCTAGATATTAAAATCAACCATGGTTTAACCATAGTCAACCATGGTCCAATGTTGAATTGTGACAAAGATTGTCCCAATATGAAATTCGACCATGGCCAACCATGTTCCAATGTTGCATTCTGACAAAGATTGTCTCAATATCAAAATCAACCTTGGTCAACCATGATCAATCATTTTCAACTATGGTCAATCATGGTCGACGATGGTCAATAACCATGGTCACATTGTGACAAAGGTTGTCTCTTGGCCCAATGTCACATTGTGGCAACCATAGTCAACCATGTTCCAATGTCACATTCTAAGGAGCATTGCCTCAATATGAAAATCAAACATGGTCCAATGTCAAATTGTGACAAAGATTTTCTCAACATTAAAATCGATCATGGTCTAGCATCGAACAATGTTACATTGTGACAAGGATTTTCTCATTATTAAAATCAACCATGGTCAACCATGTTCCAACATCACATTCTGAGAAAGATTGTCTCAATATGAAAATCAGCCATGGACAACCATGGTTAATCATGGTCAACCATAATTAGTAACCATGGTCACATTGTGACAAAGAATTTGTCAATATGAAAATTGATCATGGCTGACCATGGTCAACCATGTTTATTTTAGGCTTTATACTATATATCTTTGGGTTTATATACCTTGAGTTTAATATTATTCCCTTAGGTTCATAATCCCTTGGGATTTTATTATTAATTGCTCAGTTTTATTATTCCCTTGGATTTATAATATTAATCATTTGGGTTTAACATTATTCCTTTGGGTTTATAATACTTGGGGTTTTAGAATTATTCCCTTGGGTTTATAATATCAATCCCTTCAGTTTATCAATATAAGGCTTCATATTCTTAGGGTATAATATTATTCATATGGTTTATAATATTAACCCTCAGGTTTAATATAAATCCCTTGGATTTATAATCATGGTCAACCATGCACAACCATGGTCCAATGTCACATTCTGACAAAGATTTCCTCAATATTAAAATCAACCATGGGGAGCCATGATCCATTGTTGCATTGTGACAAGGATTGTCCCAATATGAAAATTAAGCATGTTCAAGCATGTTCCAACGTCACATTGTGACAAAGATTGTCTCAATATGAAAATAAACCATGGTCAATCATGGTAAACCATGGTCACATTGTGACAAAGTTTGTCTCTTGGTCCAACGTCACATTGTGACAACCATGGTAATCCATGGTCAACCATGGTCCAACGTCACATTGTGACAAAGATTGTTTCAATATGAAAATAAATTATGGCGAACCATGATCAACAATTTTCTAACATCGCATTGTGACAAAGGTTGTCTGAATATGAAAATCAATCATGATCAACCGTAGTCCAACATCGCAATGTGATAAGGATTGTGTCAATACGAAAATCAACCGTCATTAACCATGGTCAACCATGGTTATTTTAGGGTTTATAATATTTATCTTAGGGTTTATATAGCTCGGGTTTATAATATTTATCCATTGAGTTTATAATATAATCCCTCGGCTTTATAATATAATCCATTCGGTTTTTAGTATTAATCCGTTGGTTTTATTATTCCCTTGTGTTTATAACATTTATCTTAGGGTTTATATACCTTGGGTTTATAATATTAATCTCTTGGATTTATTATTATTCCCTTGGGTTTATAATACCTTGGGGTTTTATAATTAATGCCTTAGGTTTATAATATCAATCTAAGGGTTCATATTTTTATGGTATAATATTATTCATAAGGTTTATAATATTAATCCTAGGGTTTACTATAAATCCCTTGGGTTTATAATCATCGTCAATCATGCACAACCATGGTCCTTTGTGACATTGTGACAAAGGTTCTGTCAAAATGAAAATCAACCATGGTCAAATTTCGCATTGTGACAAAGATTGTCTTAATATGAAAATCAACCATGGTAAACCATGTTTGTTTTAGGGTTTATAGTATTTATCTGAAGTTTTATATACATAGGGTTTATAATATTAATCTCTTGGGTTTAATATTACTCCCTTCGGTTTTCAGTATTAATCCCTTGGGTTTTTAATACTAATCATTGGGTTTAATAATTTAAGGGTTCATTTTCTTAGGGTGTAATATTATTCATAGGGTTTATAATATTAATCCCAGAGTTTAATATAACTCCCTTGGGTTTAGAATCACGGTAAACCATGGTCCAATGTCACATTATGCTAAAGATTGTTTCAATATGAAAATCATCCATGGTCAACCATGGTCGAATGTCACATTGTGACAAAGATTGTCTCTGTGTGAAAATCAATGATGGTAAACCATGGTCAACCACGTTTATTTTAGGGTTTATAATATTTATCTTGGGGTTTTTATATCTTGGTTTTATAGTATTTATCCCTTGTGTTTAATATTATTCTGTCATGTTTATAATCACTTGGGTTCTTAGTATTAATCCCTTGGGTTTATTAATCTAAGGGTTCATATTTCAAGGGTATAATATCATTTATAAGGTTCTTAATATTAATATTTGAGTTTAATATGAATCCATTTGGTTTATAATCATGGTTAACCATGATCTAATGTCACTTTGTAACAAATATTCTCTTAATATGGAAACCAACCAATATGGCATTGTGACAAGTATTGTGTCAATATGAAAATCAACCATGGTCAACCATGTTCCAATGTCGCATTGTGTCAAAGATTGTCTCAATATGTAAATCAACAATGGTTAATCATGGTTAATCATGGTCAACCATGGTCAATAACCATGGTTAACCATGTTCAATCATGGTCAACCATGGTCAATAACCATGGTGACATTGTGAAAAAGAATGCCTCTTGGTCCAACGTCACATTGTGACAACCATGGTCATCCATGATCAACCATGGTCAACCATGGTCCAACATTGCATTGTGACAAAGATTGTCTCAATATGAAAATCAACTATGGTCAACCATGGCCAATCATTGTCTAGCGTTGCATTATGCGAAAGCTTGTCTCAACATGAAAATCAATCATGGAAAACCATAGTCCAACTTCGCGTTGTGACAAAGACTGTGTCAATAGGAAAATCAATCATGGTCAACCCTGGTCAACAATATTTATTTTAGGGTTTCTAATATTTATCTTAAGGTTTATAGACCTTATGTTTATAATATTTATCCCTTGGGTTTAATATTTTTCTCTTGGGTTTTTAGTATTATTCCCTTGCGTTTATAATATTTATCTTATAGTTTATATATCTCGGGTTTATAATATTAATCCCTTAGGTTTATAATACCTTGAATTTTTAGCGTAAATCCCTTGGGTTTATTATTTCCATGGGTTTATGATATCAATCCCTTGGGTTTATTAATCTAAGGGTTCATATTCATAGGGTATAATGTTATTCATAGGATTTTTAAAATTAGTTCTTGGTTTAAATATAAATCCTTGTATTTAATTAATTAGAAATTATTAACATAAATCATTAAAAAGATATTTGTTTTAATAAATATTTATAAATCCAATATTTTTATTAATATTATTTATATACCTAGGGTATAATATTATTCCTACGACCTGCACAAGCAATGGCGATGGTTAGGGTTTGCTCGAGCAGAGCTCTGGTTGCTGCCGCATCGGCTCCCAAGCCAGTCTCAGGGCCTGAAGGCGATCCAGGGTTTGGGTTAACGGTGAAAGCTGCTGGAAGGCTGTATTCTCTGCAAGCGCCTTCAGAGAAATGGTCTGCCTCCCGCAGACAAACGACTCCAATATACCCAGATCAGTGCGGCTGCGCATCTGTGGGGTTTTCTGTCACAAGGAATCTAGTGATCCTGGATTGGGCGCGAAATACAAGCCTTCAACGAGACCGTGAGGCGAGGGCATCAACGAAAGTTTACTTTTCTGCGTGGATACACGAGGAGGGTTTTCTCTTGCGGGAGATCGAGGCCCTAAACCGCGCTCTTGAACAAAGAAGCCTCCGGGTCGTGTGGCGTTTAGAGGCCAGGCCTCGTCAAACCTTGAACGCATGGAGAAACGGCAGGGGGGGACTGCATGATGCAGATCTGCTCCCTCCTTTAACGCATGGACCCAAACTTTGTAGTTCCGGCTTGGATCTATACGATCTAGCCCATATCCGAGTACAACTTGATCCCAGGCAGCAGATCGAAGGCACCAATCATAGATCGTGCAGAGTTTCTGCAGATCTAGACATGCACAAGGAAAAACGAACCAAAACAGAGCCAGATCTGGAACTTTGCTTACAGCCAGAGCAGGTAACAAATACTTGTTTTCAGATTCTGATTAAACCCCCTCAGGGGAAAACTCGTTTAGTGTGGGTTCATGCAGGAAGCACCTCCTTGCAGCTGAAACAACAAATATGGGCAGAAATGGGATACCCAGTTCAGATCCAACATCTGGTCAGTGGTAGGCGGTCTCTCCAGGACTGTAGATCGTTGGAAAGCTATGAGATTGGGCCAGGATCAATCATTAATTTAATCTTCAGATTGAGAGGAGGGGCTCTGCCTCAGGGACAGACAAGCTCCTCAGGGGGAGATAAAGGGAAAAAAAATGCAGCCCAGCACCAACCCAAGGGAGGTTTATCCTACAAAAACATTTTACAGGGCAGCAGAGATTCAGGACCCTCTCCAGATCAAGGCGGTCACATACCCAAGCCATACATCGTAGATCAGTCAGAGCAAACCCCAGCTTTAAACTTAGATTCTACAGGGCTTGATGATTTCGTTAAGTCCTATGAAACGCAAGCTCTAATTTGCCGTTTCAACAGCGTCTGGCCTAAACCTTTGGATCTATTCCATTGGATCTTCACCAGCTGGACCATGGAATGTGATATTCATCTATGTTCAAAGGGGTTCTTCATAGTAAGATTTACATCCAAGGAAGTCAGAGATACAGTCATCAGTGCTGGACCATGGTTTTGGGGAACATCCGGGTTGTTTATGAACCCATGGTTTCCAGATTTTGACCCAAATAAAATGACTGTAACCAAAATGCCAGTCTGTGTTAGACTATACAATCTTCCTCTGCATTTTTGGAACGAACGAATGTTGGAAGGCATTGGGAACATCATAGGGAAATATATCAAAACAGATCTAGAAAGGATCGATGAAAGGATCTACACTTTCGCATGTATCTGTGTGGAAGTAGATTTAAGTAAAGGGCTGCCGGACAATATAAGGTTGATCTACAAACAACAGAACTGGTTACAGGTACTAGATTATGAAAACACCGCTTTCAGATGTAGGCTCTGTAGGCAGACAGGACACTTACAAAGCTCATGTCCAGAAGCCAAGAATAAAAAGAAGCAGCAGAAAGGGAAGCAGAGGAAAGGATGGCAATTTTCACCCCCAGATTCAGAGGACAAAGAATCAGAAGCAGCGGAGGAAGAGATTCCTGCAGAGAAGACCGAGGTATCTCAACAACTGTAGAATCAGAAGGGAACCACATTAGATAACAAGGCAGAGATGACAAGCGTGGATCCTAGCACGGGAGGCATCAAACGGCACCACCACTCAGATACATCAAATTCAGACAAAGAAACTAGCCCACAGAATGCAGAAACACAGTTAGTCATTGTTTCGATCGAACCCACTCAAGGAGAGTGGCGTAAGGTCGAAAAGAAAAAGGGGAGAAAAACTTGAAGCGTGAGTCCTACTCACAGCCGGAATTCAGTTTTTTGCCTCTTTCTTTCTCTCTCCTCTCTTCTCCTTTTCTTATTCTTTGTGCATGTTAGTCCTCTAACATTGCGTGGGGTGCAAAAGCACTCGAGCCCTTGTGGCAGCTTATGGAATGCTTCAATGCATCTGCTAGTGTAACTTTTCATTATCTCTTTAATAAAAAGTTACCGTTTTTTTCCTTGGAAAAAAAAATAATATTATTCCTACGGTATAATAATTTTTTTTGTAAGCTTAGCAGTACTACATCTTCAACATCTCCAATATATCATCCCGATAGGGTAAGGAATTGAACTGGTAGCTTCACATCAAGGAGGGCCTTAACAAAGCACTCGATCAATGTCTGTCCAAGATCCTATAGGCATTCATAGGGTATAATATTATTCATAGGGTTTATCATATTGTTGTAAACCCTATGAATAATATTATTATAAAACCTAGAGTTTATAATATTATTATAAATTATAAATTTATAATTATTATTATTATTATTATAAATATGAATCAATTATGATTAGTTAAATATTAAATAATAATAATAATAATAATTTATTATTTATGAATTA
The DNA here is from genome assembly GCA_031772625.1 of Pinus tabuliformis. Taxonomy (NCBI): domain Eukaryota; kingdom Viridiplantae; phylum Streptophyta; class Pinopsida; order Pinales; family Pinaceae; genus Pinus; species Pinus tabuliformis. Next base: position 990,422,221 of record CM062807.1, on the reverse strand, counting down.
ATTAATTAATTATTTTAAATAATAATAATAGTTTTATTGTAATCTTCACTCAATTTGGGGTTATTTTAAGTTATTGTTATTATTAGTTATAAAAAGAAATAATATATGTGCTAAATATATACATTTCAAAGAACATGTAACAATATTCTTAACAATGTAGATTCACCCACACTTCCCCATGTAAATAAATGATACCATGGTTAAATACCATGGCTTATAAATACCACATGCCTAATATGAAATTTATTTTTAATAACTAATTTGACATAAGCTAATTAAATGAACATAATTAATTTGAGATAAATCTTAACCCTTGATTTGTGAATAGTACTATAAATATTTTGGGATATTTTAATGGAAATTAAATTTATACCATCCACCTAATAATCATTGGCATTCTTAATTAAAAATGCCTATCACCATAATAATATAATTTATATTATAAATAAACTATAATAATCCACCTATATAATTATCTAATTATTTAAATATTAAATAGAAAATAGAAAAAAAAAATTAAATATATTATAATTTTTAGTCATAGAGTATCTCATGATATATCCAACATTATTATATTAATTTTTGATAAATATTAACGATACACCCATAAAATTTGACGTGACAAAAGAATTATAAATAAATTTGATTAAGTTTTACATGTTCAAATTTACGATCACTATCCTAAATTTAGCGTTTAGGATACATGTGTGATGGAACGTACGGAGTAGACGGATATGGCCCAAGTGGATCGTGAATATGTTATCCGATTTAAAACTGTGGATGGGCCAGTGATTAACGAGTTTTTATTCGTGGAATATTGAGTAATAGAGCGATATGGAATTGCATGTAGCCAATAAGTAACTTGCAAATAAGTAAACAAATTCATTCGTTGGCATGACCGTTGGTGTACATGCACCTAGATTAGCTCCAGTTAACTTATTGCTTGCATGTGGCACATGTAGACATTAACATAAGATAAAGCACACTTAGCTTTAGTTCGCTTTAGTTATTGCATGTACAACTAAGCTTAACTTAGTTGCTTTTATATTTTTATGCTAAAACTAATATTGTAGAATCAATTTTTTATTCTTTTCTCAATTCTTGCTCGCTTCCTTCCTTCTCTTGCAAGCTTGTTTATTGTTTTGCAGATCTAGATCTGTGTATCTAAAAAATCTTACATGGTATTAGAGCACAGAGATTTGTAATCAGTGCACAAGCAATTTTATTTGCAGGTTCAGAAGATTGAAGCAAAAACAAAGAATGGAGTCTAAATTGGAGTTTCCACAATCGGAAATTCTCACTCCATATAATTATTTCGAATGGAAGCCAAAGATTCAACTTCATCTCAAAAGTAGAGGCTTATTTCGAATAACCATGGAAACAGAAGTTGAACCAACATCGGCAATGGAGAAAACAATATATTTCAATCGCATGGACGAGGCCTTCGGCATCCTATGTTTATCTATTTCTCCGGAACTGCTATTTCATGTTGAATCATGTTCAACTCCAAATGAAGTATGGAGAATTTTGGAAGGATTGTTTGGAAAACAGGATGAAATGCAAGGTCACATTCTCGAAAATGAGTTAAACTCATTAGATCCGAGAAACTTTGAGAACATTCAAGATTTTTTCACAAGGTATAAAGCCTTGTTGGTTCAGCTGAAAGGATACGGGATCGACAAATCCAAGCAAGAAAATCAGTTGATTCTTTCCATTTTATCAAAACTTGGTCCAGAGTATGCAGTATTTGTCTCTACATTCCACATAGTCAGATTTGCAACTGGTGCAGCTTGGAAGATGCCCTCACTGGATTCTTTTATTCAGTCTTTGATGCATGAGCAAGATAAGCTCATCAAAATGGGCACACTTAAAAATTCCAAAGCGCATGCACTTACTGTGCATGCAAAAGGAAAGGCAAATTCCAAAGACCATCAGAAAGGAAAAGGGAAGAAGGATCTTGATCCAGGAAAGGGAGGACATCCCAAACCCCCTGATGGATCATCTGGCTCACAGGAAAGGAAAGGAACGAAAGGGCAATCAATGTGCAATTATTGCAGCCATGGTTTTCATCCTGAATCTGCGTGCATGAAGAAGACTATAGATCTTATGGCATAGACACTCCAACAACACAATCTTGGAGACCACATTCCTGAGAATGCTAAGAAGAAGTCTGGAGAAAAAGCACCAGATCCAAGAGGTAACGGGCATGCTTTGATTGCTCTTCATTCTGCACCACAAGAATGGATCATCGATTCAGGAGCTTCACATCATATGGCTTCTTCAAAGGAATCCTTTTCTTCTCTACATGCATACTCAGGTCCTCCCATTCTCATGGGGGATAATTCTGCAGTTGCAGCAACTAAACAAGGAAGAGTGCAATTCGAAGATGGAAGTTTTGAAAATGTCTTGCATATTCCAAGGCTTTCTGTGAATCTTCTCTCAGTGTATCAGATGACACACACAGGCAGCGGAAGGAAAGTGGAATTTACCCCAGATTCTGTGAGCATTTATGACATGCAAACCAATTTGAAGATTGCATCTAGCAAGGTAAATGATCAATCTCGTTTGTATACATTTTCTGATTTTGTTCCTCAATCAGATTCTATTTTGCTACTTACGCATGCAAATGAAGAAAGTAGGATTTGGCACGAGAGATTTGGGCACTTGAATTTCAGATATATGCAACAGCTTAGTAAGCAAGGGATGGTCAAAGGATTGCCAACCATTGAATTTTCAGATGGTGTTTGTAATGGATGTGCTCTTGGAAAGCATCCACAAGAAAAATTCGAGAAGGGGCATGCATGGAGAGCCTCTTCACCTTTGGAACTTGTACACAGTGATCTCATGGGTCCATTTCTGGTGCTTTCAATGAGCAAAGCAAGATATGTGTTGTCATTTATAGATGATTACACGAGATTCACTTGGGTTTACTTCTTGAAACTCAAGTCTGAAGTTTTTCAACATCTAAAGATTTTCAAAGCGCATGCGGAAAATCAGTCTGGAAAACGCATCAAAATACTCCGCACAGATAATGGGATGGAATATGTCAACAAAGATATCAAGAATCTTTGTGATGAAGCAGGCATACAGTTGCAGCATACAGTTCCTTACACTCCACAGCAAAATGGCGTGGCTGAAAGGAAAAATCAATCTTTGAAAGAGATGGCTAATTGCATGTTGCATGCAAGATCTCTTCCGTCGAAATTGTGGGCCGAAGCTATTAATTGTGCCTCATACATCCAGAACAGATCTCCTCATAAATCTGTTACTGGAAAAACACCTTTTGAGGCTTGGACTGGCATGCAACCTGAAGTTAGTCATTTCCGCATTTTTGGATCTCGAGCATGGGCCCGCATTCCTCCAGAGAAGAGAAAGCCTTTGGAGCCTCAAAGCAAAGCATGCATGTTTGTTGGATATTCTGATGAAGTCAAAGGGTACAGATTGCTTGATATCCACACTGAAGAGCTCTTTATTGAAAGGAGTGTAAAGTTTGACGAAGATATTTCCCATGCACCAGTAGATGAACTTGTTACCAAATTTTCATCACCACTCATTGATGAGTATGCAGATGAAACTTCAGACCAGCATTCTGATGAAGATGAGTCTTTTCCTGTGACCCCTGTTAGACCACCAGTTGCTGAACATCGAGATCATACTTCTGCATGTAGTTCGGAAGATTCTCAACCACCTTCAACACAAAAATGGCGTAGCATGAGTGATATCCTTGATGATCCTGCCTCTATCCCTCTGTTTGAGGAAGATCCGCAAGCACTCTTAGCTATGGAGCCATCCATGCCCATGCATGCTTATATGATGCATGGATCTGATCCACAAACTTATGCAGAAGAAAATGGGCATCCTGAATGGGAAGCCGCCATGGATGAGGAATATAACTCTCTCATTGAGAACCAGACTTGGGATTTGGTTCTGCTACCTTCAAATCGCAAACTTGTGAGATGAAAGTGGGTTTACCGGACCCAGAAAGCATCCAATGGCCAAGTTAGTTGATATAAGGCACGATTGGTAGCAAAAGGTTTTCAGCAAGTACTTGGTGTTGACTATGATGAGACTTTTGATCCAGTGGCAAAAATGGATTCCATTCGGCTAGCTCTCTCCATTGCAGCAGCAAGAGGATGGGAGGTGCATCATATGGATGTGAAGAATGCCTTTCTTCATGGTGATCTCGAGGAGGAAATCTACATGGAGCAGCCACCGGGATACATGAAGAATTCATCTCTGGTATGCAAACTAAAGAAGTCTCTCTATGGCCTCAAGCAGGCACCTAGAGCATGGTATGCAAAGATGGATTCTTATTTGTTATCTCAAAATTTTGTATGCTGCAAATCTGATTCCAATGTTTATTTTCTGAAGAAAATTGACTCCTTGTTGATCGTAGTACTCTACGTAGATGATCTTTTGATAACGGGTAGTTCAGCTTCTGTCATTACTAACATCAAAACTGCATTGCATAAGCGGTTTTCTATGACAGACATGGGCTTGCTAAATTTCTTCCTTGGACTAGAGATCCATCAGCATGATTCTGGCATTACCATTTCTCAACCAAAATATGCCAGAGATTTTTTGGCATGATTTCACATGAGTGACTGCAAGCCAATAGCCACACCTTTTTTTATCAGGGATAAAGCTTGAGAATGGCAAAGACACACCATTGGTTGATTGCACATTGTATCGCCAGCTTGTGGGAAGTCTTCTTGATCTCACTCACTCCCGTCCTGATCTCTCCTATGCTGTCAGAGCAGTTTCCAGATACATGCAGGAGCCACATGAGTTACACTGGAATGCTGCAAAGCGCATCCTTCGATATGTCCAGGGGACAATCACCTATGGGATTCATTATGCAGCCAATTGTTCTTTGAATCTCATCGGGTTCACAGATTCAGACTGGGCTGGCGACACCATTGATCGCAAGTCTACTTCCGGTTATGTACTTAGTTTGGGATCCGACCCAATTTGTTGGTCAAGTAAGAAGCAGGCTGCCATTGCTTTATCATCAGCAGATGCCGAGTATAGAGGAGCAGTCAATGACACTATTCAGGCAATTTGGCTACAACATTTCCTATCTGAGCTTGGGATTAGTGTCCATCATCCAACTGTCATCTGGTGTGATAATCAAAGTACACTAAAGTTTTGCAGAGATCTAGTGCAGTGGCAGCGTACCAAACACATCGAGATCCACATGCACTTCATTAGAGAACTCATTCATGATGGGATCATCGATCTTCAGTACTGTCCTAGTTCCGAGTAGATTGCTGACATCTTCACCAAGACTTTCACTAAGCAGAAGTTTCGATTCCTGCGAGATCGTCTCGGGTGAAGGACACGACTGCCTAGCAGTTGTCTTTTCTCTACTTTTGCATTATATTTTGAGGGGGGGTTTTCTTCCCACTAGGTTTTCCCTCTTTCCTCCTTTTTATGCATTGTATATGGGTACCTAAAATGACCGTGTTGCCGGGACTCATTCATTTTGCATCACACTCACCTAAGTTATGCTTAAGGGGGGGTGTTGGTGTACATGCACTTAGACTAGCTGTGTTGGTGTACATGCACCTAGATTAGCTCCAGTTAACTTATTGCTTGCATGTGGCACATGTACACATTAACATAAGATAAAGCACACTTAGATTTAGTTAGCTTTAGTTATTGCATGTACAACTAAGCTTAACTTAGTTGCTTTTATATTTTTATTCTAAAACTAATATTGTAGAATCAATTTTTTATTCTTTTCTCAATTCTTGCTCGCTTCCTTCCTTCTCTTGCAAGCTTGTTTATTGTTTTGCAGATCTAGATCTGTGTATCTCAAAAATCTTACAACGACATGTTGTCAGGCGGAAAGAGTCGATTGTTCGGACACAACCAACCTCCCTAGGAGCCTAAGACTCTCTAGTGACAAACAAGACAAACAAGAACAATCCTTCTCTAAACATGCATTTACTATATGGGAAATCAAGGGTTTAGATCCTACCTGTAATCCAACGCTGTTGTAGCAGTCCAGCTCCGCTGATCCGGATGAGCTCCTCCTTCACTTTGAAACCTGCATACACTAACAATCAAACGATTAAATAGCACTTGATAATCTCATAGAATAAAACATATTTAACACATAGACCAAGGAGTACATGAAACAACTCATAAATAACAAGTTATTGAGAAGAATGGACTCATTTGCATTAATAGGTAACAAAAGGAACAAATACAACCTGAGCCTTGGTGTTGTGCAAGTCCCTCCTGTGGGGTCGTTAATATGCCATGATTATTGTCACTTGTGAACGTTTATTCCACCCATTTCCACCATTCTTCATCATGACATTTATTATAATTTATCATTTAAATCCATTTTATAAATAATTTATGCTCTCATGGATGAATGTTATTTATTCTCTTTTATTTTTAATAAATTGATTATTATGCATTAATTTATCAATGATAGTTCTAATAAGTTGGTTGTAACATCATTCGCCATTCTTAGCCTCCAAAGTAACTTCCAGATTGAAGACTTGATTTCTAAATCAGCCAACTCAGAAATTCGCTGGTTTAAGGAGTGACAGTTTTGCGGTTAAGATTCTGAGCAAATGAAGACGAATTTGGAAAATCCGGAACATGGGTTTTGTCCAGAACGGGCCCAATTATCTTCATAAAGAACAATTTGCCCAAATTCGGCTTGTACAGGGAGAAACGCAGGGTTCTTTGAACACGATTTTCTAGGATTTGCTGTTGCGGCCGCCCTCCAAATCTTAGTTGCAAACCCAAATCCGCCTTGTTCTTGTTGATCAATTGGTTAGAATCCATCCAATTTTGTAAATCAAATCATGTTGTACTTATCTATGCTCTGATCTTCTCTATTTAAATGAAACCCAAGATCAGAGACGGGGGCAGATTGGAGAGAGACGTGAGGACGAAAGAATGATAGAGAAATGACAGACAACGGTGGTGGATTATTCATGCTGTAGCTTTTGCTGTTGTAATGATTCCAATTGGATGATTAATAAATGAATTGGGAATTGCTGTTCATTCTTCTCATTCTGAAGTGACCCCGCAGCATCCGCTGGCGGCTAAGGGCCCAGCCTATGGCGGAATACGCTGCTGCTACTGTATAGTATATTCTTGTGTTTTATGCGTGGTTTGCTCATCAGCGTGATTCGGTAATCTGATTTGGTTTATTATTTTACAACGCAGCTCTGTTACGTTTGATATGCTAAGTGATATCGTTTCTGAGATAGGAATATCATATTGACTTTGCAGCGCATTGCTGTTTCTTTAATTGCTGGCATAAAATGGTTTTTACCGGATACCATTGTGATTTAATTATGGAGTGCATGTGTTGTAACATTCGACCATTGGTATTATTTTCATCTTAGAAATCATATTTCCTTGCGATTGTGAATCTATGAACGTTGCTGTTCCATTACAAAATACAGTCGTATTCTTTATAACTAAGACTGATAATTGGGTTACCATATCAGATTACTATTAAGGCGTGCCGTGTGTGTTTATATTTGACTTTCCAGCATTGTTTCATATTCCATCATTATTCAATGCTGTTCTATTTCCTTGTGCTGTTCGATTTATTCTTAGGGTAAAGATTGCTATTGATTTGGCTTGGTTGTTGTTCATTTCCATTAGTTAAAGTTTGCTGTTCAGATTCCTTTAATTCCAGTTGCTATTCCATTTACGGCCATTCCATTTTAGACTTGCTATTTCATTTTCTGAATTGCCATTCCATTCTGCTTTCTTGCTGTTCCATTTCCTTTTTCTTGCATTTATTGCTTTGGTGTGAGAGGAGGATCAAGGCTGTCGTGAGACACAGCAGACGCTATTATGCTCCCAGATCCATGATCCATACTCTAATTCCTTTTCCTTCATCAATTTCTAGAGGAATGAGTTATTGCTACTGCATCCTCGATTGGTGGTTATTTGAATGAATGATTTAGTTTAGAACATTTCAGTTTCTTGCTGTTTCAATTAGATTTCTTTTTTTAAGCATTCATCTACTTTTGGGTTTTAAGCACTATACTGCACAACATTGCTCTTAAGTAAATAGCCGCCTCAGACAGAGTACACTCTTGAAATAAAAAGTCGTCCCTGGGTTGATAATTAATGTGAGGTAATTAGGAGTTCACAAGACACCTTTTTATCGCTCCACATTTTGGCGCCGTTGCCGGGGAAGAGTGTAGCCATTTCTAAAGAGTAGTGTGAATCTGAGGAGTGCCTGCTAGGGAAGAGTTGGATCTTAAAAACGGAAGGTAAGAACCTGCGTACGGAGCATGTAAAAGCCCTGCTCCACCGTCCGCTTTCCAGCAGGACTCTTAAAGAACCTAGGGTAGAAATAGATGTTTGAATTTTTGTGAATGATTAGAAAAAAAGATAGGAATTAAAAAAAAAATGAATCACATGATCTCACACAAGTGGTGATGTAAGCACCACCCATTTCACTAACCGATTGACAGGAACATTTGAAGAAGGAGCCTCGAAGAAACACATGAAGAACATCTTAAACTATGGTAAGAAATGGCTCACGTTTCTACTTTTGATTTTCCTATCAAAGATCTAGGAGGAGTGACACAAATGCACATAATTTCCCTATCTTTACCAAATTTTCATGGTTTAGCAAATGAAGATCCACATACATTTTTGTTTGAATTTGAAATACTTTGTAGAGGATATGATTATTGTACTAACGATCAAAGATTGAAAGTGTTTCCTCTTACTCTAAAAGGAGCAGCTCTCCGATGGTTCATGAGCCTAGGTGGGAATTGCATCCAATTATGGGAGGACATGAAGAACATATTCTTGAAGAAGTACCAAGATTATTGCAAAGCCAATGAAGATATTTTCGATATGATACAAGGGGAAGATGAAAGTTTGGAGGATTATGTAGATCGATTTAATTATAACCTTCAAAAATCAAAATATAAGCATTTGGAAAAAGGGATCTTAAAAACACGCCTTCTTAAAGGAATCAAAGATAAATGTTTAGAAACCCTAAATCTGATAGGAAAAGGTGATGTTTTTCAGTTATCATATGATGATGTTTGTGAGTTGTGCATAAGGTATTCAAGAGGAATCTCCAAGGCTGGTAAGAATTTTAGAGATGTTTGTTTTTCCTTTTCCAAATATGCTACAAGAATAGGAGACATAAGAGCTGAAATCAATGCTTTATTTGAAAATTTTAAATTGGATTTTATTAGCTCTTTAAAAGAAAAATTGGATGTTTTGCAGGTTCATAAAAATGAAGAATTTGATGAAGTGTTTTGTTCTCATGACCGAAAGGAGCATCTCATAGATACTCACTCTTCCTTATCTATGACGGAAGTGGCATATCAAAGAGGTAAGGAAGCTGCAACAAGGTCAAAACCACAGAAATCATGGCCTACAAGTATGGTTCAAAACACTTTTTCTCCATCGTCATACTTGCATAATCCATTATGGAATGCTAATGTGTTAGGGCAGCCATGTCAATATAACCACCTATCTTGTTTACAAGTTGGGCATGGTTCATCTTATGATGGCATGACTACTCTCCCTCATCTTGTAGCACAAGCACATTCTCCATATTCTCCACCAGCTCTTTCACAACACCTTGCTTGCCCATTCACACAACCCAATCAGCCACATCATCAAAATGCTCCTGCTCAACTAATTTCACACCCCCACCATAATAAACCAGTACAACATGCTTACAATGTTGAGCTGGAAAATTTACCCACCCTTCCCACCCATTCTATCTCACATGTGTCATTAGAGAAAACCTACAATGAGATTCAGAATGTTTCAAATGCAAAAATTGTAGAAGCTAGGGTTTCTTGTAGGATGCATCAACAAGTTATTTTAAAAGACCAAGGACTTCATGATCTGATGGATATGAGAAATCAACAAAGTAACGCATACATTGAAGATTGGTTTCACTCCATCATTTATTTGCAACATCACTCCATGCTTCAACAATTTTTGATATCATTTTTTCAAGGGAAGCCACCTTCTCATACCCTAATATCCATTAACATGCATTTTTCAAATTTGGGTATGTGCATACGTGAAGCCGTATTTCGAAAATGGCTTCACTGGAAGTATTCATACACGTAGTCATATTCATTTTTCAAATCAAAATAGGTTAGTGTAGAAAATAAAATAAAACAAAATAAAGACATAAATAAGTGCATTTTGCTCTTTTGTAAAACTAGGGTTTTTGTTGCAACATGCTATGCAAATTAACATCGGTGATAATTCTTTTTATAATTTGTGTATGTAGATGAATCATAATGGAAATAATAAGTGCTGCAAATACTCATTTTCATTTTTATCACCAATTTGAAAAAATGCTTGAATTTCATTTTTTTTGGCTTGCGGGCTTGATGAGATTTCTGAAAAAACAGTCGGGACAGTCATGTTTTGAGGGACCAAAAATGAAGATTTTTAAAACCTGTTTCTATCCTAGGTAGCCCTTGATGTCTACTTTCTAACCCAATTTGAATTACCCAATTTGGATTTGAAACGAAAAAGTTAGAAACAAAACATTGACCGGTTATCTAGCGGGCAGCTCAGGAACAGAGTTGGGACAGTCAATTTTTGGAGGCCTAAATGAATGAATTTTTAAAACCTGTTTCTATGGTAGATTCCCCTATGGATCTAGTTTACAATGCAATTGGAATCACTCATTTTCGATATCGTATGGGGAAGTTATGATCAAAATACTGACTGTCTATGGTAAATCAGCACCCTTAAAACTATGTTTTTCCGGCTGTTCCTTACAATATTTGACCTATTAATTCTTCTTGTCTTCAAAACCTGTTTCTATTGGAGATAAATAAATGAATCTACTTTCATTTCCAATTTGAATCATTTGAATCCGACATCAAACGAAAAAGTTACGCTTGAAATATCAACTGTTGGTCTAAGCCGGGTAATCGAAAATGACTCTATTATGCAGGTTGTTCTAAACAAATTTGACATATCATATCATTGAGTTTTTAAAACCTGTTTCTATTGGAGATAAACCTTTGAATTAGCTCTCATTTGGCTTTGGAATCACTCAATTTGGACGAAAAACAAAGAAGTTGTGATTAAAACACTGTTGGTTAGTATGGTCGACCACTGCTCTCCCGCAGGTAACAAATAAATTTTACTTTGTTATTTTCTCTATGGATTTGTTATACAGAGTAACTACTTGTTATTTTTTGAATAATTCTTGGATTAGGGGAGCCCGATCACCTCTCTTTATCCATGATTTAATGTTTTATTGCAGGTAGATACTCGTTTTTTGCAGGTCCTGGGAAAATAAAGAAGGTCAACTTATGGACGAGTGATTTTTCAAACAAATTTTTATAAAACAAAGGAATTTTATCCAAATCATTACCCAACGGATTCATAATAGAACAAATGAAGAATTGATTTCAATTTCAAGATTCATGTCTTGTCACTGCTGCCAAAACATTTTTCAAATAGATCATTTTTTTGACATAACATCATAGTTGTTGCAACTCAATTTATTTATTTACATACTGCTTTTTGTTGTTTCTTTTCTAATTTATCTTATATTTTGTGTTTCAGGTGTTGCTTCATTCAAAGTGCAACTCATCCTCAACATCACTGCAGTGAACAGCTAATTCACTCTTTGCGTGTTTGCATTTTATGGTTGTGTATTTTGCTGTTCCTTTTCTGAAGGGACAGCATTTGTGTGCATTTTTGTCGTTCCTGCTGTTCCTTTTTCAAAGGAACATCATTTTCGTTTTTTATTTTCTAAAGGAATAACATTTTTTTTTATCAGCCATTCATTTTGTTGTTCCTTTTTCACAGTTCATTTTGCTGTTCCTTTTGGAAATGGAACAGCACTTTTTGCACTTTCACATTTTGTTGTTCCTTTTCGAAATGGAACAACACTTTTTGCACTTTTACATTTTGCTGTTCCTTGTCGAAATGGAACAACACTCCTGCACTTTCACGTTGGGTGTGTTTTTGTTGTTCCTTTTTCAAAAGGAACAGCGTTTGGTGTGTTTTTGCTGTTCCTTTTTCAAAAGGAACAGCAGTTTGAGTTTTTGCTGTTCCTTTTTCAAAAGGAACAACAGTGCGTGTTTTTGCTGTTCCTTTTTCAAAAGGAACAACATTTGGTGTGTTTTTGCTGTTCCTTTTGAAGCTGTTCCTTTTTCAAAAGGAACAGCAGTTTGAGTTTTTTTGCTGTTCCTTTTTCAAAAGGAACAACAGTTTGAGTTTTTTGCTGTTCCTTTTTCAAAAGGAACAGCAGTTTGAGTTTTTGCTGTTCCTTTTTCAAAAGGAACAGCAGTTTGAGTTTTTTGCTGTTCCTTTTTCAAAAGGAATAGCAGTTTGAGTTTTTGCTGTTCCTTTTGAAAAAGGAACAGCAGTTTGAGTTTTTGCTGTTCCTTTTTCAAAAGGAACAGCAGTTTGAGTTTTTTTCTGTTCCTTTTGAAAAAGGAACAGCAGTTTGAGTTTTTGCTGTTCGAGTTTTTGCTTGCATGGATTCTTCTCTTTCAAAAGGAACAGCAGTTTGAGTTTTTGCTGTTCGAGTTTTTGCTTGCATGGATTCTTCTCTTTCAAAAGGAACGACATTTGCATTTTCACGTTTTCTGTGTGTATTTTTGTTTTTTGGTGTGCATTTTCTTTGATGTTCCCTACACGGAACACCACTTTTTGAGTGTTTTTACTGTTCATTCAAAAGAGCAACACTTTGGGAATATTTTTGAGGGCAACCCTTTCCTTTCTCTTGTAGGATTATTCATAGTTCAGCTCAACCACATTCTCCTGATTCTCTTTCATGACATGAAATACACTACTTTTATGAGGACAAGAATTATGGATTCTTTTGAAGCAAAGTTAATATTATTCACGTTATGATCTTTAAAAGGACAGCTCCTTGATGATAGATTCTTTTTAAAAAGGGACACAATTATTTATATATTCCTTTACTGCATTGTTCTCTGTTGTACATGATACTGATTGATCATCTTAATACCATGCTGGTTCCACCCTTCCTGGTTATAATCTTCTCTGTCTGTAATAAATGAGATTATGGGTATATTTTTTATATATTGACATGTTCAACTTCTTCCGCCATCCCTGCTCTTAAGGAGTATTGAGCCTCCCTCTTTTTATCATAAAAATGTGTAATAACAACAAAATTTTGTTCATAGATGGAGGATAGGGGGTCTCATTACGAACCAGCCTACCATGTTCATAAGGCTGTAACAAAGTGACATTCCCATTATGGCCACCACACCAGGGTTATGATCCATTGGATAGCCAAATTATCCTTGGAATAGGAGGTCTCATCACGAGCCGGCCTGATCACTTTTGCTACCTCCTAGTGAATGGCAGTGTGGGTGTCTGGTTACCACGCCAGCACACTGATCTCTTCTGTAGAACAACACTAAAACTCTCCATTTATAAATTGAGGATCCTGGCTCATATGGGTTAAAAAGCAACCCTGCCGAGGCTATGGACGCCTGCTGGCAGCAGCGGCTCTGCTTATGGTATTGAAGTTATATCTTTTCGTCAATTATTATTATAATACCCTTTTCTTATTTTTTTTTTATCAGAGAAGTTATTTCCTTAACTTTTTCCCTGTTTGAACCTTTATGTATGAGAAAGTGTTTTATGATCAATCACATCATTTTCAGCTAGAATACCGTCAGCAAAGCATCTTTTTAGCATATTGTTGTCCTTTTTCGTTTTGCATAAACTATCATCACTCCAAAGCGTCCTATCTCTTATTCATAACTATCTTTACACACTTTGCTCTCAAAATAACCATAACTTTCACCGTCCTATCATTGATAAGTGTACTCTGCCTCCCTTACTGATATATTGTTCATTCCATTGCCTTGCCGTCAGCACCACCCCTTTCATATGCTTTATGGTTATATTAGAGGGGGGAATGTATGCATTATGGGGTTGCATGTGATATGATTATTGCACTTTGCCATACCTTGTTGATTTGACAACATATTAGTATTGCAGGTATACATAAGTTTTTCTAATTGAAATTTTGCATGCATTTTATCTGTTGCTATTCAAAGCTAACACTATGGATTCAAGAACATTGTATGCAAAATAGTGCTTTGTTTACAGGAGAACAACCAGTATGGGCAGAATTCTATTCGTAGCATGACCACACTATTGCACTTCACAGTAGAGGCTCATGAACGTGAACAATTCTTCAAACATGATGTGCTTCCCTGGATTCTACCTTTTGCATCACTTTCAGCACCAACTCTGCCTACATCAGCTTCAACAACTGCCAGTATTTATATGTCGTTCCACCTTTTTTTGGAGGTAAAACTTGAGGTAAAATTGCATAGTTTTCTAATTTATTATAAATTTAGGAGAATCTACTGAAAATCCATTTTGAGCATTATTTGTCATCCTTCATTCCACATCTTTACCACTTTCCCTTTTTCAGCAGCATGTCATTTTCGAGTATGGGGGAGTGTTCCTTTCATTCATTTCTTTCTTATGACCACGCCATTCATATTCTTTATCATCCATTTCTATTATTATTCATTCTCAACACCTCCCTTATTTCGTGTTGTTTTACACCAAGCATAGAATTCAACAGCTGGTAGCAACCACCTCTATTTGTTTTCTCGCATCGCATGAGGACATGCTAATTTTTCAGAGAGGGGGAGGAATCGCTACGCATGATGGATGTTTCCTATTTTCTTTCTCATTTAAGGCATGCAATTTCAGTCATACAATTTCAGTGTAGAAATTGATTTCCATAATATTTTTAAAATTATGAACTCAATTCTTGTGATCTCTAGGAAACACAGACATACTATTAAAATATACAAACCTAGATCATTTCAAGTTAAATTGGTTCATACAATTTCGGAAATCATGTACTCTCACCTACAGCCATTTTGTTTATATCTCATGATCCATGCATCAAAACGATCTGATTTTTGGATCATAGAAGCCTTCGTGTATTGAAAATTTACTTGCAACATTTCAACAAAATCTGGTTTGTAGTTTTGAGAAAATGCTTAATGAAGTTTGTT
The DNA here is from genome assembly GCA_031772625.1 of Pinus tabuliformis. NCBI lineage: Eukaryota > Viridiplantae > Streptophyta > Pinopsida > Pinales > Pinaceae > Pinus > Pinus tabuliformis. The sequence goes on along the minus strand of CM062807.1, from coordinate 990,407,195 downwards.
GTTATCTATATCATATTTTGCTACAACTTCATACATAATGTCAATGTAAAAATTGTTATGCCTTCATCGAGATTGCTAAAATTGAATATTTATTAATTAAGGAAGCATTCAGTTATTCTCAAATTTTTATTGCTTGGTTAACCCATGTTTTTTTTCTTTGGGTTGCATGAGAACATGCAATATATTCAGTTTTCGTTGCATGAGGACATGCAACATATTGAGTGTGGGGGTGTGTGGGGTCGTTAATATGCCATGATTATTGTCACTTGTGAACGTTTATTCCACCCATTTCCACCATTCTTCATCATGACATTTATTATAATTTATCATTTAAATCCATTTTATAAATAATTTATGCTCTCATGGATGAATGTTATTTATTCTCTTTTATTTTTAATAAATTGATTATTATGCATTAATTTATCAATAATAGTTCTAATAAGTTGGTTGTAACATCATTCGCCATTCTTAGCCTCCAAAGTAACTTCCAGATTGAAGATTTGATTTCTAAATCAGCCAACTCAGAAATTCGCTGGTTTAAGGAGTGACAGTTTTGCGGTTACGATTCTGAGCAAATGAAGACGAATTTGGAAAATCCGGAACATGGGTTTTGTCCAGAACGGGCCCAATTATCTTCAAGCAGAACAGTTTGCCAAAATTCGGCTTGTACAGGGAGAAACGCAGGGTTCTTTGAACACGATTTTCTGGGATTTGCTGTTGCGGCCGCCCTCCAAATCTTAGTTGCAAACCCAAATCCGCCTTGTTCTTGTTGATCAATTGGTTAGAATCCATCCAATTTTGTAAATCAAATCATGTTGTACTTATCTATGCTCTGATCTTCTCTATTTAAATGAAACCCAAGATCAGAGACGGGGGCAGATTGGAGAGAGACGTGAGGACGGAAGAATGATAGAGAAATGACGGACAACGGTGGTGGATTATTCATGCTGTAGCTTTTGCTATTGTAATGATTCCAATTGGCTGATTAATAAATGAATTGGGAATTGCTGTTCATTCTTCTCATTCTGAAGTGACCCCGCAGCATCCGCTGGCGGCTAAGGGCCCAGCCTATGGCGGAATACGCTGCTGCTACTGTATAGTATATTCTTGTGTTTTATGCGTGGTTTGCTCATCAGCGTGATTCGGTAATCTGATTTGGTTTATTATTTTACAACGCAGCTCTGTTACGTTTGATATGCTAAGTGATATCGTTTCTGAGATAGGAATATCATATTGACTTTGCAGCGCATTGCTGTTTCTTTAATTGCTGGCATAAAATGGTTTTTACCGGATACCATTGTGATTTAATTATGGAGTGCCTGTGTTGTAACATTCGACCATTGGTATTATTTTCATCTTAGAAATCATATTTCCTTGCGATTGTGAATCTATGAACGTTGCTGTTCCATTACAAAATACAGTCGTATTCTTTATAACTAAGACTGATAATTGGGTTACCATATCAGATTACTATTAAGGCGTGCCATGTGTGTTTATATTTGACTTTCCAGCATTGTTTCATATTCCATCATTATTCAATGCTGTTCTATTTCCTTGTGCTGTTCGATTTATTCTTAGGGTAAAGATTGCTATTGATTTGGCTTGGTTGTTGTTCATTTCCATTAGTTAAAGTTTACTGTTCAGATTCCTTTAATTCCAGTTGCTATTCCATTTACGGCCGTTCCATTTTAGACTTGCTATTTCATTTTCTGAATTTCCATTCCATTCTGCTTTCTTGCTGTTCCATTTCCTTTTTCTTGCATTTATTGCTTTGGTGTGAGAGGAGGATCAAGGCTGTCGTGAGACACAGCAGACGCTATTATGCTCCCAGATCCATGATCCATACTCTAATTCCTTTTCCTTCATCAATTTCTAGAGGAATGAGTTATTGCTACTGCATCCTCGATTGGTGGTTATTTGAATGAATGATTTAGTTTAGAACATTTCAGTTTCTTGCTGTTTCAATTAGATTTCTTTTTTTAAGCATTCATCTACTTTTGGGTTTTAAGCACTATACTGCACAACATTGCTCTTAAGTAAATAGCCGCCTCAGACAGAGTACACTCTTGAAATAAAAAGTCGTCCCTGGGTTGATAATTAATGTGAGGTAATTAGGAGTTCACAAGACACCTTTTTATCGCTCCACACCTCCCAGGGTCCATCAAGAGTTCTCCTTTACTTTGACAAAGCTCACCCACTTCCAAATAGAACAAGCAAAGATGGCAATCTCTCCTCACAAGCTTCTAAATGGGAGTCCTAATTCCTGCAGCATTTACCCTTAGAAATGTATAGCTTTCAACCTCTCCTCCTTCTGGCCCAATGCCTGTATTTATAGTGCTCAAGAGGAAGTTAATCAGGTCACCCATCAATGGGATAATCCCCTCTTTGGATGGGATATCTCCCTTATTGATGGGATAAGTTCCTCTTTGGTAGGAGTGCATGAACCATCTGGAGGCGCTCAATACACGTCGAACAACCTTTTAGAATGCTCTAGAAATGACCACAAGTAACTTTTTAAAGATGAAACTTGCGCATTTTAACCTTTACAGGGGGACGCACCTGCCCTTTTACATACAGAGCGTCCAAAGACGCAAATTTTGTGAACATTAAGTGCGTCCCCGCAGGTAAGGTTGAGAGAACCTGCGTCCCCAGAGATAAATACATTTATAAAGACTTTTTCTCTTTTTGGAGTTTGACATGGAGAGTAGAGGCATAAGACTTGCCTAAGAGGATAGCATGACTGTTGATAGAGCCATACTAACTGTAAATAGTCATGGTGACATTTTTTAGTGTAACAGATTGCCCCCTAAAGTGCAAAGCCTGTAATAGATTAGGGTTTTGTATTATCTAGGAAGGGTGAAGTGCTTTATCATTTCAAGGATTATCTCGTGGAGAGCCTGGTCAGAACCTGCAATTTTCAACACAAAATACATGTATAAGATTATATCATCACTAAGGTAGGCATTCCCATACTCAGATTAAAACTTTAACTAACAGACTAACTACTCTGATACATGAATGATCTTGCAGTACATCATAATCATAGACTTTTGTAGACACAATATGGGCGCAGCCATCTGTTTATGATTAGTCTACTTAGATAATGAATACAAAACTCCTCGCAGCCTGGATGGTGGAAACTAGATCCAGGGTCTTCATTTCTACTTCCCGAATTGGTACGATTCTAGCCATGCGAATAAATGAGTTGATGTCGAACATGGTAGAAACCACTTGATTACCAGTCGATGATGTAAACTGTTAACAAGCGTGAGAGAGACCACCAGTGATGTCAATGGTTCTCAAAGTACCCAGTACAATCCATGAGATGTGAATGAATGAGTTGATGTCGAACATTTCACGGAATCCTTCGATCAAAAGTCAATGATGTAAACTGACGTCAAAGGCGAGAAACCTGCCATTGATGCATGCAGACTTCAAGGTACTGACGATTTCTAAGTCATCTCTCTAGATAATGTGCTGATGTCGATAGAAAGCGACCCGTTGCAGGCAAGCCCGCAACACGAAATCATTGTTCAAGTTGAAGAAATGTTGTTGTAAGGACTGACTCAGGGATGGTCAAATGGATGACAAGTATTTTGCAGATGAAAGTTTTGCTTGCAGACCTCTTGAACACATAACGACACAACAGATGGCTTGGTGATGAATAACTCAAAGTTAATCCCCGGAACCCGGCTGAAGACTTTCAAAGTGGTTTGATCAACTGTGAGGTAAAGGATTTCCCAACCCAGGTGAATGAAAAGTGTCGTGTTCAAGAGTGGTAATAAAGTTTCTTCTGAGACAAAAGGTAACAAATAGGCTCATTCTTCTCTCTTTTCCCCCACCATTTCTGGCAAGTACCTCTTTATTTTTAACAAGCTTGAGGAGGATAACATATGCTTGATTATAAGCTCATCCTTCGGATGAGTCCAACCTAGTTTTGATTTGAACCCTAGGAAGGAGTGGTTCGTTCCTGTTTGTAATTGAACAGGTCCTTTACTGTGAAATGTTTAACGAGCCCAGTATAGGAGAAACTCGGCATTTTTCAATTTTAGAGAGTCTGAAAAACTTAAGAAGACTCCAAGTTGAACTTTTTCGTAGATTTGTGTCCCTCAAGCATGAAAAAGTATAAAATAACACCTGGGGGAACCGCTTGATCTTGCGACCAAGGAGTACTTTCATAATTAGTGCCACTGACCTGAAAAGTAAAAAAGCGATCAAGGACACGTCGTTTTATTTCCGTATCGAGTTTGAAACGACAAAAACCCGGCAATCTTTTCCTGATTTTACGGTCAGAAAAGAGCTATAAGGGGACCGTCTTTTAATTCCGTTTTAACGAGTGTAAAAGAAACGCTCGGCAATCTTTTCATTTTTTAGGAGTCAGAAAAGGGCTTAAAAGATGACTCTGATATTTTGGTTCGTGAAAAATGACAATTTTCCTTCTAAATCCCTTTGTCCTGCACAAAAACGACACATTACTCATACCTGTTTAAGATAGGCAAAAATACATCGAAAAACATCCTTCGATGGTGAAAAATGAACAAATTCATCCAAAAAACCTATAAAAAGACTTTTTACCATGTCATTTTTACCATTTTACTGTTGAGGTTGAAAAAAGGGCTTTTGGCAAGAAACTTCCCGTGGTCGCTGCGGAAAATCCGACCGTCAGAATCGAACGCCGTCTCTTCCAGGTATTTTACAACATCCTACTCTTCAATTTCATCTGATTAAAATTGTGTTTTAGGTTTTAGTTTTGATTTTTGGGGGGTTTTGGGTTTCAAAGTGCGCTCTGCGGGGGACGCAGGTGCCCTTCAGGTGACCTGCGTCCCCCGACTTTTTCCTGTACAGGAAAAAGGTCGGGGGACGCAGCCCACCTTCAGGTCAGCTGCGTCCCGACGCCCTGTGTTCTAAACGCGGGGTGCGTCCCCCGCGAAAGGCGGAATTTGAAACCCCAAACTCCACAATCAACCATTTAAATTTCCCCAAATCAATTCTAATCATTGTTTCTTGGTGTGTAAGCTCACCCACTTCCAAATAGAACAAGAAAAGATGGAAATCTCTCCTCACAAGCTTCTAAATGGGAGTCCTAATTCCTGCAGCATCTACCCTTAGAAATGTATAGCTTTCAACCTCTCCTCCTTCTGGCCCAATGCCTGTATTTATAGTGCTCAAGAGGAAGTTAATCAGGTCCACCATCAATGGGATAATCCCCTCTTTGGATGGGATAGCTCCCTTATTGATGGGATAAGTTCCTCTTTGGTAGGAGTGCGTGAACCATCTGGAGGCGCTCAATACACGTCGAACAACCTTCTAGAATGCTCTAGAAATGACCACAAGTAACTTTTTAAAGATGAAACTTGCGCATTTTAACCTTTACAGGGGGACACACCTGCCCTTTTACATACAGAGCATCCAAAGACGCAGATTTTTTGAACATTGGGTGCATCCCCGCAGGTAAGGTTGAGAGAACCTGCGTCCCCAGAGATAAATACATTTATAAAGACTTTTTCTCTTTTTGGAGTTTGACATGGAGAGCAGAGGCATAAGACTTGCCTAAGAGGATAGCATGACTGTTGATAGAGCCATACTAACTGTAAATAGTCATGGTGACATTTTTTAGTGTAACACATGTACAAACTGGACTTGCAAGCACCACATATATATCCACTCATTGCAGTTTTCTTAAGAAAACAAAACGTCGATAACTTTCAGTTTCGATTTTTTTTTTTTTAAATATAACTTCCAATTAAGAAAACGGATTCATTGATTGCACGACATGCATGTGGATGCACATCGTCTATGCATGCTAAGGAAATCTAACTTGATGATTATATAATATCTTGAAGGCGTAGACATACTTAAAAGATAAAGTTGGCCAGCCAGATTGAGAGCAGGGGAGAGGAAGGAGGGAATCTCGGGCATATTCTGAGGGATTCAGAGGGTGGAGACTGTTAATGCATTAATGTTGGGCATATACTGAGGCATTAACGCACTTACATTTTCCAGCTTCTGAGTCCATATGGATTTCATTTTCCAGAACGGAGACTTTCGCCTTCAAATTCTCGTCCAGCAGAACGTTCATAGGTTTAACATCCAGATGAATAATACAAAGCCTCGACTCGTCGTAAGGCATTGAGAGCAATTTAATTTCTAGTTCTCCAACCCAACCACTTGACTAAATCGAAAAGCCATTTATCGGGCTGCATGCTTATATTCTCCAATTCTTTTATATTTTATAGTTTTTTTACATCAATGCTTTTTTATATATATTTTACAGAAATTATATTTCGCGATGAAAAATAATATATAGTTTATATTATTATTTTTTAATGAGCCGGATTGACGAGGTTATTAATCCAATCATTCATAAAATAAATATGACTTTCTTAAGCGAAAATACTCAAAATCAAATCAAACAATCAAGATTCGACTAAACTTTTCAAAGACACCATCGATGCAATTGAACAGTGAATATAAACGGCGGATCATCATTTCAAAGACAAAGACTAGCATTATGTGATGGCGGATCCTCCTCTCCCTTTTATTTTTATATTATGAAGTTCATTAATACACCTAATAATATATCAAGATGTAAACTTCTTTAATTATCAATCTAAAAACTCTGGTTTATATAATTCAACATGCTTTATTTCTATTTAAAGGAAATAGGCTAACTTCTCACAAATAGCTTGTCTCCTGCGAAAGCTTTGGAAGAGATTTGTGGATGACACCAGTGTCATATGGTCTCATGGCCAAGAAGAGTTGGATCTTTTCTTCTAGCATCTCAACAATCAATCCTCTTCCATAAGGTTCACTATGGAGTAGCAGGTTGATGGTTGCCTGTCTTTCCTTGATGTTCTCATTTCGAAGAATGCTGATAGTTCTTCCTGCCACCAAGTGTTTCAAAAGAAAACTCATACTGAGTAGTATCTTCATGCCAGCTCCCATCATTTCCCTACTCAAAAGTTGGGTATTCTCAACACACTAGCTACTCGTGCATTGAGAATCTATGATGAAAAGAACTTGGATAAAGAGAAGGCCCATCTCCTTAACCTTTTTGTTAGTAATGGTTACAGTAGACACTAAGGTCATAATGCCTTCCTTAAAGCCAACAAAGTTCCTTCTGTTAAGAAAGACCCTAAAGATCGAGTCTCATGGGTTCATCTCCCTTTCATTCAGGGGACGACTGATAAGATTGCGAGAATTCTTAGGAAGCATAATGTTCCCTCGACCTTTAGACCCTTAACACCATTTGTAGATCCCTTAGATTGGTAAAGGACCCTGTTGACCCCAAGGACATGAAAGGTGTCTATGTTATTCCTTGTTCCTGTTGGACCCCCTATGTTGGTGACACGGGTCGCTCTATTAACCAAAGGATTCAAGAGCACTCAGCTGACATAAAACATGGGACAACCAGGTCCTCTACCTTGGCAGAACACGCGGAAAAGACTAGACATCACATTTGTGTTGAGGAGACCCGTGTTATTTCCAAGATTGCGCCTTTTCATCACTAGAAGTTTATGGAGGCCTTAGAAATTGAAAAAAGGCCTAGAAATCTCAATAGGGATGACGACCGGAAAATTAGTAGTTGTTGGATCCCTGCCCTTTCCTCCAAACCCCCTTTTTCCCCATAACCCCATCCCTTGTGTCGCTCTTTTTATTGTGGTTTTCTCTTTCCCTTCCCCCTCGTCCTCTAGGGTTGTTTTTTCCATTTTATTCCATTTCTTCTCTTTGATTTTTATTCGTTAATTTATTTATTCATTTTAAAACTTTTAACTTAAATTTAAGAATTAGATGTTTTTAAATTTTCGCCTTAATTATTTAACATAATATATAAATAAATCAAAATCTCTTATACCTAATTATAGTTAAAAATATTCTAATGAGATAAACCAATTAATCCTATTATAACTTGAATAAAACAACTATAAATAAATAAAATTATTAATCGTAAATGAAAATAGCTTTTTTTTCCACAATCCATCATTGACTTTTATTTATATTCTAATATAAATTGTTACATATTTAAATTTATTAAATTAATTACGTCAAAGAACCAACTAGTTAGGTTTTCTAGTTATTAATCTTTTATTATTTCTTCTTTATATAATACTAAGAATATAATTCTTTATCCAGTTTTTGAAGATTTCAATAATAAAAAGCCTTTTAGTTAGTTCTCAGATTACAAAAGAAATAATATAAAACTTATTAATTAACTAATTAACAAATATTGGGTCAATTTCCATTTCTCTTGATCTCGTTCTATTTCCCAATCTATTGTAGTCGTTTTGTGGTTAAATGTAGCCACTCTTCAACTTGTCTTGACGATGAACCACACTTGTTGGTTCGAAACGCGTCAACAAATGAATTGTGATGTGATTTTAGACGAAAACTCATCTCGAAAAACTTGATATGGATTAGAGAAGCCTAAATTCAACAAAATAAGTTGAATATATTAATAAATTGTCTTTGAAATAAATAATAATAACAAATTATTGGTAATTTTAATAAATAAAATATTTCGAATTCAATTTTCCCAACGGCTAGTTTTCAACGAAAATAATATTATTGATAAACAATTATATTGTATAAATAATAATATAATAATATTAAATAATATTTTATTTTCCTTTCTAACTAATTCACCAACGACTAATTCTCAAGGACTAAGCCTAGACAATGATGCATTCGTGTTATTTATTCCTTTAGATTGATTCATTTCTCACCTTATCCTAAGGATGAACTACATTAGTTGGTTTGAAAAGTCGACCAAATCCTAACAATGTGATTAATCTGAAAGACTCTATATTTAAGTCTTTTTATTTATAATTATAATTTTTTATTATTTTTAACACTTTAATATTATTATGGCTTAAAATTTATGAACTATTATATTTTTTTATATTCAAGCTTTTGTGATCCATAATGAATTAAGCAAAATCTTTCGGTAGAAATCTGGTCATGATGATGAACCACACTTGTTGGTATTTTTGTTAACATTAATGAATTATTATAATTATTATTATTTAATTTTTTTGTTATTTTAGTTATTATTAATTTAGATTTTAGTTATTTTATTTAAGCATATTTTCATTAAAATAATAATAAGATAATTCAAATTTAATTTAATTTAATAAAGGTGTTGTGAAATTAATCTAGTAATTTATCTTCCGGATCGTTCGTCATAAACGATTGCAATTGGGCTCCCACTCACTGAAGTCATAAACGATTGCACTTGGGATTTATTCACTAAATGGTGCTCACTAACGACCAGTGGCATTTGTTCATACTATGTTTGAAATTGTATTTGGGTTATAGTCAATGAACATATATTATATAAAACATACATTATATATTAACAACAAGCATGGTCTCATGTGCTCACTCTACATGTCATAAGATATGACATGACATAGCTCTATACTTGATATACTTTGATGGGAATAAACACCCAACTATATATATTATAGAGTGCATAGAGTTAAATTTAAGAATCAATGTCTAAGTGTTTAAATTTTTCTCAAGTTAATGTTATAGGGCCCAATTGTATATCTAATATTATAACATGCTTATCGTTATTAGTTCGTGCCATCTGGCATGGGACTATAGTAATCAGAATGATGTGCTTTGATATTAGTTAGTATTCATTTTTGTGAAGGATTTTTTCGCATATTTGATTTCTTTGAGATTAATACTTTTTTCATTCAATTTGAATGTCCTATTTGGCCTCTTCCAGAGGCAAAAGAGGCTAGACTATATATTATTTTGTAGTTGATCACTTCATTTTTATAAATATTTTGGAGTCTCGAACTAATGTTAGCATTAGTTCGAGGTTATTAAATGCTATGTACGGTGAAGGTGTGAAAATAAAGTTTTTGCTATGGTTGTAGGCTGTTGCAGTGGAATTGCAGTTGCATTACAAGTGGTGGATGCATGCAGAATGTTGCTACAGTGGCGTAAGATCTTCAACTGCTCCAGTATTTTCTTCGAACATTCGCATTTGTGCACCTTGTTGTGCTTACTTTTTTCCTTGGAACAAAGCTCAGGATATCTAATTAGCATCAAAGAGGAGACCAAGTTGTTGAGTAAACCCTTGCTGATGCAACCAGGAGAGAAATGGACAACCTGTATTGGTCGCTTGATTTGTTTCTTAGTTGACTTGGTCTCTGTATCAGTTCACTTGATCTGGTACTAGTAACTAGGACTGCTTCGATGTGTGTTTTCTTCCTCACCTAGGAGATCCTTACCAAAACATTGTTCACAAGAGGGTGCATTAGCTGATGGCTTCCTTAGATGTATTACATGCCCAAACACACACACAATACTTCCTTCCTCTCACACTGGTAAATGTCAATGATGGTTGTTTGAGTGAGTGATATGTGCGCGCAACTAGCTGTTCGAGTGGGTAGCAGAGCGGTCTCTATTTGCATCGGTTGGTTTAGCAGGTTTAAGCCTGCTCCATGGAATAGGGAAGATGGATTTCTCCACTATTTCCTTCGCACATTCGAATGGAAATTTTGGCATTCTCTGTTCAAGCGCTCGAGACAAAAAGAAATGCAGGCAAATATGTGCTGACAAGGCTCTGGTTTGCGGTCTCAATATCGTTGAATGAAATTGGGCCATCTCATTTCTGCACTGACAGGCTTAAGAATCAGTTGGTTCGGTCTTGGAACTCTCTGGTCTCTGACCCACCCACTTTCTTAGATCCCGCTCAGATGGTCTCGGCCATGCCATCCAACTCTAAGCTGATTTCTTTCAATGTGTTCTTACTCAGAGCCTCCCCTTGTCCTTGCCTCAGCGCCAGTTCCCCTTCTACCTGCAACAACCTATTATATAGAAAATTCAACATAACACATTAGATATAGAGTGATCTGAGAATGGCTTCTTCCTGGTTGGGCTTGACTGGTTGAAGGTTGGACGTTCCTGGTTGGGCGTAGGTAGGCACTATTGTTATTTTTGGGTCAGGCTTCACCGAATACAAATAAGGAATGAAGAAGACGAAACCTGCACCACTTTGTGCCTTGCTTTTAGGGAGGACCTCAAAAATCCTACAGGATATTCCACACCCGTATTTCATTAATTAATCTTCCACGTAGTCCTTACTTAAATAATTCTAGCACCTTTATCAAAGATTGATGACATTCGACCACAAACTCCAACACATATCCGTTAACTGCACCTTTATACTAGAATTCAACCACACACATCAACTTATTCTTATAGATTTGGACTTTTAATAGCTTCTCTAATGAGCCAGGAACCCAGAGCACCAGGTGACAGGGAACCCCAGGGATTCTAGATCCAACAGAAGGAGCAAAAACGCACCGGTTACAGGAAAGGGGGGTATCAGAGGGGGCTACCATTAGGACCACACTAACAAAAAACACTATAACACTAATGAAAAATCCATTAAAACAAGCCCTACATATCCCAATTTGAAAAGGCTCATAAAACCCCATTCCACACAGGGGTTGAATAAATTTATGGACCAATTGTAGATCCAATTAAAGAGCTACTACCTCTTAAAGCTCCATATTCAATTGTAGAGGCATATACATATCTTTGTCCAGTTCCAGCTAAGACATATACGAGAAAAGAAGCTTTGGATAAGCAAGATTTTGAAACTCTTTCTTCTGCTATGTTTTACGATATAGAATTTCGTTCTTAAGAAGATTAAGTAACGTTGAAAAAGGATTCAATTTTTATATAACTTCTTCCTGACTTGGACTTAACTAGCTAAAGGTTGGAGGTTGAAGGCTGAAGGTGACTGGTTAGAGGCTTCTGCCTAAGGCATATACCAGCAGGTGTCTTATCATCAAAACTAGATTCAGTGGGGTAATATGTCATTTGTTTCGAAACATATGACATTTATAACATCTATTCTACTAATTGGAAACATATAAAGGCCAGAATGGGGCGCATATGAACAATTGCAACATTGGTTAAGCTCGTTTGATAGAGGTAAATGAAAATGACATCATTTATACATGTTGGTTGCTAATAATATTATTGTGAACACATTTCATTCTGTCCAACATCATGCATGCAAAGTTGTGATATGTGCAAGCCACTCTTGTTATCTAATATAGTTGTTGTCAATAAAGTTCTATCATATGCACTCTATTCTCATGTGAATGAAGTTCTATGTTGTGTCCGTGAATTGTGTCAATTGTCAAAATCAATTAATAGTGACCTGAGCCGTTTCACATTTGCTTCACCCGAACCCATAAATTGACTGATCATTTGATTCAAGCCGAAAAGGAAATTCAATCGGAAAATGAAAACAGTAATTGTATACTTAAGGATGGTGGGAAAAGTCTTATTTGTCACTTCAGCTTGACCATTTTATTTATAGTAGTAGGGAATTTAGAACTTTGTAGTAATCTTGTTGTGTTGTATGCATGATTCTGTACATTTTTATTTATTTTTTAATATATATTCTCCATGTATAACTATGGATACATTATGGTTAATTGCTAGATTCCAGAAAGTTACATAGATTTTGTTCTTTGTTGTTCGTCTAGTTCTATATCAATCTCTAATCACTCGACAGAAGTGCTGGAACATGCCCTGAGGCTGAGTCAATTTTTCCTGCGCTTTCATAGCTATTATTTCTTTGTCCTTTTGGAAGGAAATAATTTAAAAAAGGGTTAGGCATTTGATAAATAAAAACTCATGCTTAGGGGGTGGGCGGGAGATCCAAGTATTTACATTAGCATGGTCTTTACTCACCGACTGCTAGAGGATCTGGAACTAGACACAACTCCAGATGTCGATCTATATAGGAAACTCTATATGATAGGATAACTACAGGCTATTACATATGAGTATAGTTCTACATGTAAGCCCATATTTCTTTCCACTCATGCCTATTCATCCATGCCATCCCAACATTCTCATGCTTTTCTTCTTGATTGTATTTGTTGCTTTTTATTTACTCTTACTTTGTTAATAGTGTAGTTATTTGCTCCAATATGTCTACCATTAGACTTCTTGAATCGTTGTCTACCATTAGACTTCTTACATCGCTATGATTATAAGTGAGCGATTAGGTAGGGGGAAGGGATTACGAAAGGATTAGGTAAGGAATCAAATAATATTCTTAAGAACTACGCTAAGCTGGAACTACTCTAAGCTTTTGGAGTAAATCTAGCCAGTCCTACATGTGCTTATTGTATGATAGTCTTCAGGCTAGTTTGTCCATGTTTTCCATCTCTGACTTTCTTATAAGTTTTTCTTAATTCGCATACATATGGAATTATGTTTGTATATTTGCAGTTTCCATGCTCTTAAAATTTGGGTTCTTTCTAAGCTAGGTTCATCCATCATAGAATGATGAATAATATAGGAATATCATGAATTCAATCAATAATACAAGAATATCTACTTTGGATTTTGTGTAGAGCCTTGCAAGTTATTCCCCAGGTCATGCATAACTAGTCATTTCTTTCCAATCATTCAACACCTCCTGCTTCAGAGCTGCCATTCCTATGTAGTGTTGTCTACATTCCAATTGTTTCAGTCCTTTTCCCCTCATCTACGTCTCTTGATTCAATGTCTATGGCTATATCTTTAGCTTCATAGAAAGTTTTCTTTTCCTCTGGTCTTTTGTAGTGGCAATGATACTCTATACATAGATGAACAACAGAAAGGATTAGCTCTAGATAATATCCCAATATTCAACATTTTCTTGAAGTGGTTACATTCAAAACAAGTTATGGATTTTCTATCCTGAGATGATATGCATAGTAAAATATGACTCTTTTCTCAAACAAATCACACACATGACTGATTTTGTAGTTGCCACAAGGTTCCCAGACGTTACTAGGATGTTGTGAGTTAGCCTTATCGATCCCTCAATTGAAGGCCTATTCTTTCCACCATCAAAATATATCCATCTATTGAGTTTTGAGATTAAATGCCTAACCTAGCCCATTAGCAGTCATGTACCTAGCCGTTGCAAGCTTACTTAATATCAGACTTTTTATATCGAAACCACCACAATTCTCATAAATATCCTAAAGCCACAAATCCTTAACATTATAAAACTTGAGAAAAAGTAGATTATTGAAATATTTTCCATGTATGGAAGCCCAATATAAGGAAGAGATTTCCAAACCTATTTTTATTAGAACATAGACACTTAACATAGGATTGGGACCCTTTGAATCAATGTTGCCAACCTTCGCAATATATTCAACATGCATGCCTCATATGAGTAAGTAGTTATAGTTCCTCAAAGCCTTAGGGTTATAATCCTTAATAGATAGTTGAGTGCATATAATTTCACCTTTTTTAGTGTTGTTACATTATATATATATATATATATTCTAGGCCTTACCCCTCCATTAGATTCTTAACCGTAATTTCACTCTAAAAAATGAATGTGAATGACCTAGTCTACCTTCGCAAATGAAGAAATTATATCATATCAAAGGAGAAAACTTTCTACTTGACCTCATTGGGTCAAGTGTAGTGAGCAATATTGCCTTGATAAGTGAGATCAGGTCGCGGTCACGATCATAACAGTTATTGGCACATTCTATAGCACCTAAAAACAATGTTAACCACCATAATATAGAGTGAAGCACCTTTTTGGAAATTTCCTTTCCTCCATAATGACCTACACTCTAGCCAACATGGTTCTTCCATAATACTACCTATCCTTTTTTATCCAAAACATAGTAGGGGAAAATCCCACATATAACCAACTTATAGAGGTTACCTATGAGCAATTAGTACTTCACAAGTATGACAATTAAATTCCCCTATCGTTTCTGATCATACAACTTTGGTGCAAAACCTAAGTTGAAAAACATAGTCATCTCTATGAAATAGTCTGGAACTTGTTCCACCCAAAAATGAACCCCATCTAGCAATTCATCCAATGTACATGTGATTTCCTCATTCCTAATATTAGACAAGTGATTAGGTCCCACATTTGTTTTTCCCTGATTGACAACCACCTTCATTTTCAATTATTTCAAAACCAACAACCATCACTAGATATAACCATTACGAATTTTGTCACCGTCCATGGCTTCTTGTCAAGTTCACTTTTCTGAAGTATTAATTATTAATTAGTTCTCTGAAGCTGATAGAATTGTTGTTGTCTTCACCATGCATCGCATTACCCATCCATTTATCTTATCTAGTGGATATTTAACAAACAACTATCTGAAGAGGTGATGCATGTCCTTGGGCTTTCCTTGATTGAAAGTTTATCACACATGTGTGGGATCAAAAGGTAGCTTGTAAATGTGACCATTGTGAACTCCTTTTTCTAAAACTCAGCCAGTTTCAGGATTGTGATTTCTAATGATCACCACGATTTTTGTTTGTCCTTATAGACTTTCGATTAATGGATGTTGCCTATATTGTCTACAAACATGATCCACACTTTCCACATCTCTATTTGGGAATAAAAGGAAAAGACATCAAATTTTGAGTTTAGAACACTTCTCTACTTGCTTCTTACTAAGCTTATAGGGTTTAAGGGGTTTTCGTACCACTTAAAATGGTTTAAGTTACATTTTATCTAAGTAAATGAATTTTGTTTTTATTTGTTTCTTTTAGGAAATCTAAAAGGAGTCTAAAATAAGAAACTAGAATCCTTTTAAAGAGAGCCATTCTTTGAACTAAAAGACATTATCAAATTCTTAATTGATTTTCTCTTGTCAGTTGACAGTTACTTCGTGTGTTTCCCCCTCTCTGCAGCTTATCAAAATTTCCTTTTTACATTGTTTAACTTATTGCATGAAACTAAGTTGGGGGATAAGTCACTAGGTTATTCTATTTGATATTTACTGTACTAAACACTTTGCAATCATATACAGTATCGATTGAGCTTATCTGCATCAATAATTTCTTTTTGAACTTCATTTATCTAGTACACTATGTCTATGTACTAATCATCAATTTATGTAATAATTATAAATATCTTTTTCTTGAATGTCTTTTATTCAAACAGCTCACTCGGCACTCACATTTGCAATCTGAATAGCTCAGTACAAATTTCCACTTGCAATCTGAACAACCGAATAGACATTTTCACTCCAAATTTTGCAAGTGCACAACAATTACTTCCTGTTCTACATCGACTTTCATTGTTCAACTTGTTGTTATGATACTATGATTTATAATTGCATTGCATTACTAAACATATAATTGCATTGAACTATTAAGCGTCATCATGTGTGCTTTATCTCAAAAAGGTAAATTGGCATTAGTCTTGGAAAAGCATAACTTATTTCGCATGAACAATTTCTTATATCTGATTGGAGACTGTTTGTTTGATAGTTTAGAACTTTTACTAGATTTTAGATACACATCAGTAGAGTTAAGAAAAGGAACAATAGAGTATTTTAGAAAATGCCTAGAAAAACAAGATAGAGAAGCAATTTTGTCTTATGCACATGAACTCCATGGAGAGTCACTAAAAGAAATGTACAACATTAGCATCTATGAATTGTATTTAGATCAAATGTCTAAATCAACTCAACTGATATACCACTAAAATCTAGAGGCCTATGGGGAGATATTTTTTGTATCCATTGACTATCAAATTGGTTGAAAATTCCAAATAGAGTTTGGTTCAAAATGAACATGAGAATTTATTTAGACTTTAATTCAAGTGTTGTCACAAATACTTGCCAGAATATTATTCCATGATCAGGATCCTCTAAATGGTCACTTTGAACCTTTTCTTTGTAGACGAGACTCTATCATGGATTGTACCTTCCAGCAACAAAGAAATGCCTCATACGAACAAAGGAACCTATCCACTAAATAAGATAACATAGAAACATGTCGTCTTCGAAATAAAAAATATACAAGTCAAAGAAAGCTATGTCACGATGAATATGAAACATCTCATGCAGCAATTGACACAAATACTGAGGACATTGTGATGTTTCATTCAACACATTCTTCAAAAAACAATACTAAAACACAACCTGAAGAAAAAAGTCAACTTGTCAAAAGCCAATTCAAACCATATTGTGACTTAAACAAGCACAAGAGAAGTTTAGATTTGTGTGTGATTAATGACATTATTCGGAAAAAGTTGAGAAGGAAGAAAATAAGGCTTGCATATAACACAATCACAATGAAACGAGAAGTAGTTCTAGAAGATCTAGAACATGTTGGTGACAGGATGAGATTTCAGTCACTTGGACACTTGAAAAAATATATTAGAAACAAATCACAAATATAAATTGTAACTTCTTGTGCCTCAAGAAAATAGAAAATAATATTATATCTGCATTTTCTTAAAGGTGTTATACAGGAAAAATTGAAAACAGAGAGAATAAAACTTGCATACAACAAAAGAAAAATGAAACAAGTAGTCATAGAAAATATAGACCATAGTGCATATGCAACAACATCAAAGGATCTCTCAAGGAAGACAAAGATATCAAGAAAATCTGATCCACTGATTCAATCATGATCAATGAAGAAATCAACAGAACTATCAAAGTTTGAACATAAATATCGAATACAAATAAGTGACACACCTATTTTTGATTGTTCATCATGTTAAATATTTTTTTTCAAATGAGACGTTCGCTTGGTGAAACAAGTAAATCAAACAAGACAAGCAAACAATATTATGGAACTATCAAATAGTTTCACTAAGAATGCCAGACCTAGTAGTGAAAATGCCTACATTTGTAAACATTGCAAAAAATATTTTTAAGATGGTGCAATTCCTAACTATGCAATTCCTGAACAAATAAGAAGAAACAATGCCACTAGGACACTCAAACAACTCATTGAACTAGAGGAAAGACTAGTTGCATTAAGATTTCCCTTCTTGCAAATAAAGGAAATGGGCCATCAACATAAAAAAAGACAACTAGGCTTAATTGGAGGAGTCATTAATGTCACCACTAACATTCTTAGAATTCAATCCGCATTGCCTTGAACTATAAAATACACTGAAATAGTGGCAATCGTTTTCAAAGAGAGTTTAAGATTCAAAAGTGCTTATGCATTTGGCCGAGTTTGAGTTCACAAAGTCATGAAAGCATTAAAACATCTATGAAAAATAATGCCTTACAAGCTATAAAACACTACCATAGATGACAATTGGAAGGAAGTGTTCCAACAAAACCAAGCATATGAAAGTTCAAGCAAGGCTAAAAATAGAGAAGATGATAACCAAGAAATTGATGAATCGACCACAAAAACATTGGTTAATGGAGTCATTGATCGACACACTGTCCATGAACTTGTAAATAAACAAATTAATATTGCACCTACTGCAGGATACATGCCATTATGGGTTTTCAAAGATAAGTACTCAGAAGAGATGAGTTTTCCATCACTTTTCTATGGAAACAAACACGCAAATGATATGTCAGAAAAATTTACATATCAAAAGATCCATCAGTGGGAAGTCCATAAAAACCACGATTTTTCTTATCATACAACTAACCTGTTCTATAAAGAAATCCACATTATCATAAATTAGGTATTGAATACAATGTGGATTAGAATTAGAAAAGGCTAATTAGAGGGAAACAAATGGTTGTGAAAGATGTAATGTTAAAACCAAATTTGGATCACATTCTGAAGTTTGAAATTGGGTACATGGACTTTAAAAAAAATTGCACTTCATCTGACTACCACTAGTAGATGCGCATCAAACCCTATCCAATGATTCGACAACTAGGCCCACCCACTTTCTTTGTGTCCTTTAGTAGTGCAGAGCATATTTGGGATCCTCTAATGAGTGCATTGAGATACATAAAACAAAACACTAGAAGACCAAGCACAAATGAAGTAGACAAAAATGAACCTTGCTCATTAATAAGAAACGACCCTGTTACTTGTGTACATTACTATAGGTCTAGGAGAGATGCACTACATCAATTAATATCTCATGATCACGGATACTATGGGAAGATCAATGACTAATTCTGCGTAACATAATTCCAAAATCAGGAGAGTGAACATGAACATGGCTTGTTATGGATAAATTTTGAACCAATCTATGGTAAAGATACAAACATTGAAATCAAAAATTTCATTGATAAATGCTTTTCAACTAATTCATCGCTCATTGCAAAGGAGTTTAGAGCCCTACAACACCATTCTTACACAAAAAGCTATCAAAAGCATAGAAATTCTAATTACAAATTTAGTTTCCCAATACCACTAATGAAGGCAACAAAAATACTTAAGCCTCTTGAATTTGATAGAAATAAAACAAAAGCACATGTGAAGCTAATATTTGAGGCAATAAACAATATGAGATACAATGAAAATAATACATTTGATATCTTCTTAGATAGCCTTGGGCTAGTACACGATGAATACATACATGCTATCCAATGTACGCTAAATCGAACAACTCTATTATTGCAAAGAAAACTAGTTGACACCTAGACAAATAACTTTTCACAACACATTCCAGGAATTTGGATTGCAAACACCAACTCCCAATTCATTCTTGATTCATATGCAGTTGTAATGTATTGTAGTTCCTAGATGACAAAAGAACATAAAACACTTACAAGAACATTTAGGAACATACACAAAGATCATCTCAGAACAAAATATGACATCATGAATACTATTAGTTCTCTAGGGAAAGCTTTGGTCAACTTGCAACAAATGTCTACACATCAAGCAGTGCATATTGTGTTATCACTTCCACTAAACTCTAGTTCACGGAAGTGTATCTTCATCAGCACATCTCCTGTGGAGGAATGTGCATTTGTTCTTAAAATAAGAAAAAAATACTTACAAAAGGAAGCAGACGACTCAAAAGACATAATGTGCCCATCAATCATCGACTATTGTATTCTACGACCTATAGCTATTGATGTTGTATGTTTAGTAGAATTTCCATCTAGTTATACAAAGAAAGGACAAAAGCGCAAAAA
Source organism: Pinus tabuliformis (assembly GCA_031772625.1). NCBI lineage: Eukaryota > Viridiplantae > Streptophyta > Pinopsida > Pinales > Pinaceae > Pinus > Pinus tabuliformis. Next base: position 990,387,306 of record CM062807.1, on the reverse strand, counting down.
TTAAAGTAGACCATATGTTATTCGATGTGTGAGATATAACAAATACAAAGAAACCAAAAAATATTGTAGAGAAAAACTAATGTTATATTATCCATATTGAGTAAGTGAAATTACGATCAAGCAACATCACCCAACTTGGAAATTTGCATATGTTGCATTCGAAAAAACAGTGAAGGAAAATGAACAAAAGTTCAGATTTGTTACAACACCTACATGGGGTGACATAGATGATGCAATAGAAATAGAAACTGAACAAATATTCAACATAGATAGTCTGAAATCAAATGAAACAAATAATACAACATTTGATAAATCCATAGATGACAAATACAAAAACTATGACTTCCAAAATGATTTGGAACATTTCTAGCATACAAAGAACTTTTATCTATGATCTACAAGGCCATACGGAATTTTGAAACAACCACATATAATTGAATACATAAAGTATTATAAGAATATGTGACAATTAAACATAGAACAAGAAAGAATAGTCACTAATGTCATAATAAGAAAATTGTGTAGGCCATATGAATTGATCTATTTGTTATTAACAAGAGGCATAGGAAGAGGAAAGACACACACAACTAAGGCTATTTTCCAGTCCTTAGTACACATACATAATGAGGCATTACCTTATAACCCATCAAAACTAAAAGGAATAATCACTGCATAGACAGGAAAAGCTGCATTCAATGCCGATGGTGTCCCATTGCATTCTGCATTCTATTTTCCATTTAACAAAGCAAATTTCCCTTCACTAAAAAAAAAAAAAACTAGAAACATTATCAAAGAACTTCTAATAATTGTGTGTAGTTCTCATAGATGAGGCATCACTTGTTGGTGCAACAACACTATATCATATTTATAAGTGACTCCAACAAGTCTTACACATGCCAACTTCATATTTTGGTAATGTTGACATGATATTCTCTAGGGATCTCTACCAGGAAAATCCTGTAAGAGGCTCTCTTCTATTTTAAAGCCCAAAAATCAACAAAAACATAATTCCATATGACTTTTGGCAAGAGAAAATAAAATGTTATCAATTACATACAACAATGCGCCAAAAAGACCCACTATTCATCGATGTGCTAAATAGGATGAGATTAAATGTGCAAACTGATACAGATTTTCACAGGAACCAACAAATTACAGATATAACCGTAAATACAAAGATGCAATAGAAATAACACTTCATTTCATTAATATCAAATACTGAAATATGCTTACAAACAAAATGGAAATAAGACAAGCTCGGGAATTGGTAGCTTATCTCTGAGAAGAGATGTGGCGGCTACATGCATCTGAATTGAGTTACAATGAGGCTCAAGGGAATTTTTATTATTGAACAATAAGAGAAAACCCTAAACAACCAAAACCATAACTCGAGGAGATGTAACACCAAGAGGTTATAGGCCCCGTTGGGGTTAGTTGGGCAGTGAACATCTTGGGTTCGTACCTTGGTCATATTATCTTTGTTTGATGCATATGATACCTTTTTATGATTATGGTTTCACTGCTTTTGATAAACATACTACATGAATTGGATCAAAACTGTTGAAGAAGATGGGTTATCATGGAAAGGGCCTCGATATTAACAGCCAAGGAATTTTGAATCCCATCAAGGTGGAGAAATTGCCTTGTTATGCAGGACTTTGGTATGTCATAAAAGAGGTTGGAGAATGCTCCAAGACAACCAATGACCAACCAATGGCAGATGATGGGAGAACCTCATCACATTCCAGTGATAGTGAGGATTCCACTAGCATTTATCAAAGGTGCACCGAGAATAAGTGTTCCAAGACGATCCATAAAGTTTGGAGGAGGAAGAATGAGTGTAGTTACTAGAAAGAGGATGGACACTAGAGAGCCACGTGTCAGATACTCCATGCGCATAAATCACTTATGAAAAAACCAGCAGGTGAAGATGTTCAACAAGTGAATCAACCACGGGGAGATGACCCATTCACTTTGTTAAGTGAGAGATGGTTTTATTATCTTGTCATATTATTGTACAACATATGTTGTGAAATGATTGTAAAGGTGATGATGTGTTTTCCATCACTTATGAAAGAAACATAATGATAACTAGGGTATTAGTTTCTATTATAATGTAAACTTGCCCAAAGAATGTGTCATATAAACTCTTGGCAAGTATGGGGATGCTTGGGTTATGATTGGTCATGTAATTGAACATATAGTTTGGAAATATTATACGATATGTTTGCAAAGGATGGAGTTGTCAGCTCATCACTTATGTCTCAAAAGAACAAAGGTGAACAAGAAGGAAGTGTGTTATGTCAGGGCACTTGTTGTGCAAAAAAGAGAACACAATGGATTGCAGATTATGTTCATGCTTTTGGAGGACCAACATCTTCTCAGTGGGGAGGAATGATTCAGGTGGCTCCTGAAATACCCAGTGATCAAAGAGGACTTAAGAAAGGCTTAAAAAATAAAGTTCATTTATTACCATGAAAATATGTTCACACTAAAGAGCTCATCACAAGCTTTCAAATGGCACAATTGACACCTCAATCCGACATCGTATGCAAAAGTTATGGTCAGTGAAAATTTTGTTCAATCAGGCCCCTTGGCTAATGTTAGCGGAGCGCCAACTAAATTTGGAATTCTGGTTGAATTTGGCGGAGCCACTAAATTTAGCATAAATTAAAAAGGCAACAATTTGACACTTTGCAACGATGGTTTCCGACAACCAAAACTGGAAAAATTGTCGAATAATTAATTTTGTGAGTGACTCCAAAATTTCGGCCAATGAATTTTGTCATTATTTTCTAAAAATAAAAATAAAAATAAAATAAATAAAACCAAAAAAATTAATATTGACCAACGATCCAACAAATTAAAATTGTCAACCATTATGCCAGGCAATTAGGCTTAAAAAGTTAATGCCAAGTTTTTTTATTTAAACTCATATTTTCCACAAGGGAAGGGGACACAAAACCCAATATAGATGTGGAATCATGAGCGCGCACATAAAACAAGGAGCGAAACCCTAACATAGAGGAATATGGAAGGAATCTAAAAGATTCCCCGAGGGCCAATTTTCACAGTTTTAGAATTAGGCCAACTTTTACTCATTTTACTCAGTTTTTTGTAAGGAGCACAGTGGTCAAGTCATATTTTTCATCTAAGAAGAGGATCTTTAGTCAACTTGCAGAGAGGAATCTTTGTGGAATCATGAGGAATCTAAAATATTCCTTAATGGCCAAATTTTGACAGTTTCGGAGCCAGCCGACTTTATATTAATTTTACTCAATTTTTCACAAGGAGCATAGTGGTGAAGTCAGATTTTTCATATAAGCAACAAATCTTTAGTTAAATTGCAGAGAGGAATCTTTTTGGAATCAAGAGGAATATAAAAGATTCCCCACGGTACAAATTTTTACAATTTCAGAACCAAGCCGAATTTATACTCATTTTACCTAGTTTTTCAGAAGAAGCATAGTGGTGAAGTCAAATTTGTCATATGAGTAGTAGAATTGCAATCAATCAACGAGATTGAATCTTTGGGGAATATTAGATATTCCCAAAGGTCCGGATTTTGACCGAAGCGGAAAGGGGTCAAGTTTACAGTCATTTTTCACGATTTTTCACGAAGAATTCAATGGTGCAGTCCACCTCTTTAGCAGAGGTGTGCATTTTTGGGTCATCCCCAGAAGTGGAGGTATAAGGTGTCTTTTTTACATTCATGTAATTTTATTTTTGTTGAAAATTAATGAAAGAGGCCTCCCCACATTAAGAAGAGACCGGAGAAGTAGTCCACACTGGGTGAACTCCATTATCAACCTGTTGTGTCTTTACTTCTCATGGTTGTTGTTTATTTATTCTTCATTTGTGTATATGTATCTTATGGTTACATGCTCATTAAAAATGGAGTGTCAATTCATATCCAAATATTAAACAATAATGTGGCAAACTCTCAAGAAAATATTTCCATTCACCTTGGCGCAAAAGAGACTTTTATTTTTAATGACCAATGTGACAATGTTCAATTTCATGAGATTTTTAGAACTCCAATTGTCATCCTCAAAGGAACCATCAAGAAGTAGCAATAAATATTAAGTATGCATGAGAGGCTCAAGTCACAACATGCACTGTTATGAAACCAGCTCATAAAGAGATAGAAAAGTTAGATGAATGCCTTAGAAATAATAATCTTCAAGGGGGCAACCTCCTTTACATTACAAAAATGAACAATTCTTTGATGATACAAATGAAAAGACCTCCTTTCTATATATAGGAGTCTAAGGGGCTATAATATAAGCAGAGCCGACATAACAATAATAATGTAAGGGCACAATAATAACAATAGTGGGCTTCTATGGGGCACAATAGTAACGATATGGGCACTACATGGGTACATCAATATAATAAGGGGGTTCTACTAATAACAATAAGGGGTTAGACTAGTAGTATAGGGGCCTAACATGCACCCACACCCACTACTCACATGAAAATCCATTGTAGCACCATGGGGAAGAAACACCCAAGTCACATCACATGCATCATTGTTGTGATATATCTCAATGTCATTTCTTAGAAAATGTTGGTTGTAATGGAGGTTGATGGTTCTCCACTTAGGAAATATCTTAAGACGATGAAAGTTCCTCCATCGCTAGTTCCCATATGAATTCATAATTTAATTTTCCTTCTACTACCATCTTTGTCTCAATTGTACTAGTTTGGAGAAGTGAATAGAATATAAGGAACTGTTGAACACACTCAAACATAACTTTGGAAACATGAAGAAGCTCTGCAAGAAAGAAGAAGCAGAATTCTAGGAATTTATGAGAGGTTGGAAGCTCTAGACATGGCAGGTGGACCAAGAAGTATTAGTGGTGAATTTTGGCTATATGCACACCTTCATCTAAAACTATTAGTAGACTTATTCCAAGTAGTTATGCTTAAATTTTTCAATAATGAGAATGTGGCCCTCTTGCATGGTGATAAGCTTGGTGGTTCTCAGAGATCGACTTCATCTCATGATATCTCTTATGGGGTTCCTTCTTTTTCTTACCCTTCAATTTCCTCAGACTCACCTCAGCAACTTGGGGACCTCTCTGTGCCAACCTAGAACTGAACTATTCCTCTTCTCGAAATTGTAATGTCGAAACTTGCTCCATATTAGAAATTTGTATCGTCGACATTTTGAGTCTAAACCAAGACTCATCGTCAAGATAAAGATCGAGGAGAAGTGAATGAAAATTGTATAATATAAATAGAGATATTGAGCAATGAAAATTAGCCGAAAGTATGCGATTAATTAAAATATTTTATCTATAGGTTGAAAATATTTGTAAATATTAATTTAAATATATTGATTTAATTATGAAATAAATATTAGCTTAATATAGTAGAATGAATTAACATAAATATGAATTAAATGTATTGATTTAATATAAGTAGAATGAATTAATATTAATTTACATATGCATTAATTAAAATTAATCTATTTAAATATATTGATATATTTAAATGTTAATTTAAATATATTTAAATAATAAATAAATGTATATTAATTAAAATATAAGATGGATGCAAAAGAAAATGTTTAATTATTATAGGTTACTAAGGACAATATATATATAGTTATAATAGCTATCTTAAAATTTTTAATATTATTAATTTGTTTAAGTAATTAGGTTAGTTTTTATTGAATTAAGTTAAATTAAGTTAATTTATTAATGTAATAGAGCATTATTATAACCTAAATATTGGCTTAATATAGTAGAATGAATCAAGATAAATATAAATTAAATGTGTTGATTTAATATAAGTAGAATGAATTAATATTAATTTACATATGCATTAATTAAAATTAATCTATATTTAAATATATTGATATATTTAAATTAGCATATTTAAATAATAAATAAATGTATATTAATTAAAATATAAGATGGATGTAAAAGAAAATGTTTAATTATTATAAATAACTAAGGATAATATATATAGTTATAATAGCTATTTTAGAATTTTTAATACTATTAATTTGTTTAAGTAATTAGGCTAGTTTTAATTGAATTAAGTTAAATTAAGTTAATTTATTAATGTAATAAAACATCATTATAACTTAATTTATTTTTTTTCCTTAATTAATATCATTAATGGTTAATGATATTAATTAAAGAATAGAATGGGGAAAGGTGGTTAAGGAAGGAGGATTGGAGATTATAGTTTTGCATGAGTAAGGTGACTCAACTCGTGATAACTTCAATCTCATTGTCTTTGTTGAGATTGTAAGGATGCTTCATGATTTCCAGATCCTCACACATCTTTATTTTATAATAATGGTTTTCCTTAGCAATTATTTCCACATCTTCTAGGCATACATGGTGACTAGTCTTAGGAGAATGTTCTCCAAGCGGTAAGGATCTAATTCTCCCATTCTTGATATCTGCAGCATGTTCATTAAGTATGGTTTTCAAGGATCTTCATGTTTCTCCAATGTAACAATTACTGCATGAGCACTTGACTTTATAAACAACTTTTTGTTGTAAGTGATCTAGTCCATATTTTACAAATCTCATCGTACGCTGGAAAGTATCCAAGGGTTTTCATAGGGTAGGTATGCCTTTATTTCTAAGAACTTTGGCTAATTTATCAGTAACACCTTGGATGTAAGGGAGTTACGCATTTCCATTAGGGCATTCACTATTGTTAACTCTTGCATCCATTTATCATTATGACTTAATAGAGCATTTCCCCTATGATGATTGCATTGGTTGTTGACCACTAAAGGGAAAACTTCAAAACTTACATATGTTTGGCACAACATCATGCTTTTCTTTTATTTTAGGCATGTTTCACCTATCTCTCTTAGGCCAACAAATCCTTCATGCATTTATTTTTGATCTATTCTTTAACATTTTCTATCATAAAACCCTCCCTCGTTGTCTTCTTCATTTCAATCCCATGTAGGTCAACCTCCGTTGTCTTGCATCTATGTTTACTTTAGCATGGTCGGGACTGGATATCATTAGACATCCTTTTGTACCTTCCTCATTAATGATCTATATTATGTTCAACTGCCTTGTGGCTTCTCGCTACAAGTATCACACCCTCCCATTTGACCCTCACTCTGCTTTGAATTAAGGTGCACCCAACCACCTCACATGGCTATCATGGGGAACGTAGATGAGGGGACCACTATTAGTTGGGATCTTAGACCAATGTATAGGCCTCTACTATACACTACTAGCAATATATCTTCATAGCTACAAGAGAGAAAATTAATGTATTAGAATACAAAAGAAGAGTGGAAAGATGTTTCCTTTGAGACATGAAAAGTTAAGAAAAACATTACACATTGGATTCGAAGCTTGGGGAACACTCATTCAAGATAGGTACAATATATGTAGACTATTTACCTCTACCAGGAAAATGAATACCATAATGGGAAAGGCCCTGGTAAAACAAAGTGAAGCAAAACATGAGATCCTACTCTTTATAGATGCTTTGTAACTACAGGTGACAATCTTGAACCGCAAGGGGACTACCCTCACGAAGAGGGTAGTAGATTTGAAATGATCAATGAATGATGAAGAGAATGATGAACCTTCAACTAAACAAGTATATTCCCCCTAACATAATAGTTAGACTATTTATTTTTGTTTTTACACTTCAAAGTAGGCTATTTAATCTCCTTATTAGCTTCAATATTAAGCCTATTAATAACCGTTATACACACTCCAATAAGATGAAATTGGATATATTACTACCTACAAGATCATTCTCAATATTGAAATGATCCAACATAATCTCCCTCTTTAATCAATAATTTTTTGATCAATAATTATTGCAAACTTCTGGTTAATGAAAGTGAAGGGAGGGAGCGCGCGCGGAGCTGGAGCGAGGGTTTGGAGAATCGCAGCAGCAGCAGCTTCGCCTTGGCCTGGGCCGCGAGGCCTGTTTTGGGGCCTGGCCTCCGCCATGGCCCATTCTGATCCATCATCTGGGGATGCAGAGAAAGCTTTCTCTGATTTGGTAAAATCTCTGCCCCCTGTCCGTCCGAAGCCAGCAACATCCAAATTTGTAAAGAAACTTGATACACTCCAAGAAGTTCAGTTACCTCCTTCTCTTCCACGAATGGCAGCTTTATCTCTAGCAGAAAAAGGGCTCATTGGGCAGTTCATAGGCTTATGGCCCTCACCAAAGACAGTCCAGAGATGGGTGGAAAGGAACTGGTCTGATAAAACTCAAGGAAAGATTTCGATTCGATTCTGCGGCAAAGGCTATTATACCTTCCATTTTGAAACCAAAGCAGATAAGGATCTGATATTTAGAAACGGGCCCTATTTTATGGACTCTCGAGGGTTATATCTGAACAAATGGACCCCTGATTTCGACCCTGAACTCGATATTCCGAATGCGGTTCCGGTTTGGGTCCGTCTTCCCCATCTCCCCCTGCACTGCTGGGGATATGACTCGGTAAAAGCAATAGGGAATGCAGTCGGCAAGTACATCGACAGAAGCGAGCCTAAAGATAACATGCAAGCTTGTGCAAGGATTTGCGTAGAAGTGGACCTTGGGAAAGGCCTACCAGAAGCCATCAAGCTGAAGGTGGATGACTGGAGCTACATACAGCAGCTGGACTACGAGCAAATTCCATTTAAATGTAAGGTATGCCATGAATACGGCCATTTTGCCAATAGATGCTCTAAAAATACTAATCTTGACTCTGAAGATCAAGGAGATCAGTGGGAAACTGTGAAAAAAAAGAAAGCAGCACCTCAGGCAAAACAAGATCCACCTACTGAACAACCGGGACCCTCCTCTCCTCGCCCCACCTCTCCATCTTTTAACCCTCCTGGACCTTCCCTTGACTCTTCCTTCCCCTCCTCTTCCAACCCTTTCCTTATTTTATCCTCTGATGATCCTCAGACTGATCAGCCATCTTCGAATCTGATTGAGCCCCCCTTGATTTCTTCGACCCCCTCTCAGCCCGTCATTGATCCTCCCCCCTCAGAACCACCAGAAGTTCCTCCAAAGACTTTGGCTCCTCCGGTGATATCCACAAGAAACCTGGACCAGGCAGAAAGTCAGCCAAGCAGCATCGGGAAGAAAGCACGCAAAAGGACATAGCCCTAGGGATCCAAACTCCTATGGAATCTTTCATTACAGGTTCACAAGAGAAAGATACAGCAGGTAAAGAACATGAGAGGCGAGCACCTCCTCGCTTGAACGCCTCATGATGAAGCTTTTATCTTGGAACAGCAGGGGTATGGGGCACCCCTCCAAATCAGCTGCCCTACGAGATCTTCTTCAAACAGAAAGACCTGAAATTGTTCTGATACAGGAAACCAAGCAAAGTCAGAGCGAAATGCAAATAATTATAGAAACCCAAAAAAATTTCTCAGGGGCCAGTAGCAACTCCAGAGGAGCCTCTGGAGGAATCACAACCATGTGGAATAAGCAGTACTGGGACTGCAAATCCTTTGTCCTCAATCAAAACTGGGTTAGGACCAACCTTATCAACAAGGAAGAGAGCTGTGACTTAATCATTTATAATGCCTATATCCCCAACCATTACCGGGAAAAGGAACAATGTTGGAAGGATTTGAAGGAAGAAATAGACAAGGAGCAGAACCCAAATGTTATTCTTGCTGGAGACTTCAATTTAATTCTTCATGCGAATGAGAAAAGGGGGGGCACCTTCACCCCCGACCCCTCCAGAAGACAGCTGGAAATGATAATGGCTGAACATGAACTGATGGATATCATTCCAAAAAATAGGAAATATACTTGGAACAACAGAAGATTGGGGCCAGGCAACATTATGGAAAGGTTGGACAGAATACTGGTCAATGTTTCCCTTCTCTCCTCCTTTGCCGCAGGCCACACCAAAATTCTCAGTGCCACAGCCTCAGATCACTTCCCCATTCTCTTAACGCTGGACTCCCACGCTCATTTGGGACCAATTCCGTTCAGGTACAATCCCTTGTGGAGAGACAGCGCTGAGGCCGAGGCTATCATAGAAGAAACTTGGAAGCAACACGTTGAAGGTTCCCCAAATCATATTTGGGAAACAAAACTTCGAAACATAAGGAAGGCACTCAAGGATTGGGCAAAAGCCAGCTATCAAGAGCGGAAGAGATCAAATGGAGGATCAAGTCAAGAGAATTATGGTTAAAGGAAGGTGATAAAAATACGGCATACTTTCATAAGCAGGCCACAGCAAAAAAAACAAGGAACAATGTTACCACTATTATTGATAGTCAAGGCAGCCAGCATAATGACCAAGAATCTATAAAAAGAGTTGCCTTCCTCCATTACAATTGTCTCCTCACAGAAAATCAAGGAGACGCTGACTATTCGGCCTTCCTTAAGCATCTTCCGGAAAAAATCTCTGTTGAGGAGAATGACAGGTTAAACAGTGAAATTACAGAGGAGGAGATCAGAAAAGCCATCTGGACTTTACAACCAGACAAGTCCCCAGGTCCAGATGGTTTCCCAATAAATTTTTACAGGGACCATTGGCATTTGATAAAAAAAGATCTTGTTAAAATGATGAAAGGAATCCAAAGGAAAAAGAAAATGGGGGGCTTCACAAATTCAACTTTTCTCGCCCTCATTCCTAAGGAAAACCGCCCCACTTCTTTCTCCAGATTTAGACCTATTTCTTTGTGTAACACTTCTTACAAGATCTTTGCAAAAATTATAGCAGCCAGGCTCCAGCCACTTCTCCCTTCCCTTATATCTGAAAATCAAGGAGGCTTCATGTCCAACAGGCAAATTCATGATACCATCACCTTGGTTCAAGAAGCTATCCACTCCAGCACATCTAGGCAGGAGAAAGGCTTCGTTCTTAAGCTAGATTTAGCCAACGCATTCGATCGAGTAAGACACTCCTTCTTGTTCGCTGTCTTGAGGAAAATGGGATTTAATTCTGCCTTCATCAGCACCATTGCCGCTTGTATCTCTGGCCCCTGGATCTCGCCTCTCATAAACGGCCGCCGTTGCGATGCTTTTCAATCCTCAAGAGGGCTAAGGCAAGGTTGCCCTCTTTCCCCCTATCTTTTCATCTTGATGGCTGAATCCTTTAGCAGCACCCTTGAACACAACAGAAGAGTTGGCCTCATCTCTGGTATCAAGTTTGGAAACGGAGTGAAAAATATCAATCACTCACAATTTGCTGACGACACTCTGCTTATTGGTGGGGCATCCACTACTATAGCAAGGCGCTTCAAAATCCTCCTCGATCAATTTATGGCGTGCTCAGGAGGAGAAGTCAACTTCCAAAAAAGTTGCATCTATGGATGGAACATCTCCAATCAAACAGCCCACAGTATTGCTAACATCTTTGGAGTTGCCTTCAAAGCAACCTAGGACCACTTTACCTACCTTGGGATGCCGGTCACCATGGGCTCTCTAAAAGCCACCACCTGGAATGAAATAATAGACAAAGTCAAAAGGAAGGTTCAGCAATGGGGAACTCAATGGCTTAACCCAGCTGGCAGATTAATTTTGCTCAAATCAGGTATCTCCTCCTTACCTTTATACCGATTCACTCTTTATCAAGCTCCTGCCTCTTTTCACTATAAGCTGGAAACCGCCCTCCGCAATATTTTATGGCAAGGAGGGAAAAAAGAAAAAAATAGATTCAATTTGGTCAATTGGAAAAGCGTAATACAATCTCCAGATAGAGGTGGGTTGGGAATCAGAGCTCCTAAAATTCTAAATCTCGCATTTGGGATTAAAATGGCTTGGAGGCTAATTAATGAACCAAAAGCCTGGTGGAAACAGGTCATTGAATGCAAATATCTCTCTGACAATAGACAAAGACTCCTTGAAACTGATATTCCCAATAGAGATTCTACCAAAATCTGGCACCTCTGTAAGAAAGCAATCCCCACTCTCATTCAAAACACCTCAAAGATTCCGGGGGAAGGGAGCAGTATAAATTATGCCACTGATAAAATTATGGGTTTCCAACCTCTAAATACTGTTGAAGAAGCCATTCCCTTCATCCTCTATCTTAACAGCAAAGGCATTCAGAGGCTGGACCAAATTTCAAAATGGGATGCTGATACTGGAGCTTGGACTAGCTGGGACTTTCCAGTTATTCCCCCACACTTGGAATCAAGCTATCAAGCCCTCCATAAAAATCTTCAGAACAGAGCCCCCATTAAAAAAGGAGCAGCAGATGGGTTTAGATGGGACCCCACGGGCTCAAGCTATACCATCAAATCTGGCTATCAATTCATTTGCAACAACACTTACCAGACTCCCACCTAGAATCAATGGAGAACAATATGGAAATCTGAGGCCATCCCCAAGGTCAAATTCTTCATCTGGTTGCTGTTAAAGGGCAGAATCCTCACTTCGGAAAACCTAAGAAAGAGAGGGATACATGGACCTTCAATCTGCCCTAATTGTTGCTCTGAGGAGGAAACCATCCACCATCTATTCCTTGATTGCATCTTCGCGAAGAAATGCTGGACCATCATGTCCAACTTGGGCAATATAACATGGCAACCTCAGCAAAACATTGCAGAGACAATCCAAGATTGGAGAAGGAATTGCCCTTGGAAAGATAAAAGGAGCAAGATAGTCAAAAGAACTTGGGATATCATACCTCACAACCTTCTTTGGAAAATCTGGCTCACAAGAAACAAGAAAATCTTTCAAAACAAAGAGGGCAATGTTTGGAAGACATGCAACAATGCTCACCTCTTGGCGCAGGAGACGATGGCAGCCAAATACTCAGGAACAATTAAAGCAACAGACTATTCAGTTGAGGAGAGGCTCATGATCAAGCATATTCTAGGTCGTTCAGGTCATCAACAGAGTATTCAGAGAACTGACAGACAGCATCAACACCAGACCAGGGATTGGGAAATTAGACTACCAACCCAGGATTACAAGAGGTGGATCCAGAGTAACAACTGCCCAATTTTATACTTTGATGGTGCCTCAAAGTCCAACCCAGGACCAGCAGGCGCAGGAGGTGTTATCATTGATGAATTAGGAGAAGAAATCTGCAACTACGAATGGAGTTTGGGGGAAAAAACAAATAATAATGCAGAGGCTCTAGCACTGTATCAAGGGTTGTTGCAATTAAAAAGCATGGGGATTAGAAAAGCTCTTGTTTTAGGAGACTCCTCCATAGTCATTGGCCTCATGAACCATCACCGGAGATCTCCAAACAGTAATCTTCAGCAACATATCCAACGCATCAATCTCCTCACCAAACACTTTGAAAAAATCAGATTCTGCCATATCCTTCGCACGCTCAATGGGGAAGCGGATAAACATGCGAATAACGCAGTTGGACATCCGGAAGGTGCATTGAGGCACAATCACAAAGATTTTTTCCAGCCTCTGCCATGAAGCAGGCCGACCCTGACATTGCCCAGGCACGCAGATCCAGCAAGCGTGTGACGGGCATGGTTACAACAGTCCCAGGACACTTGACAGAGAGTATGAAGCGCATAAACAGTCTCATTCAGGCCTTGATTCAAAGAATAACTGACATCCCGAGAAAAAACAATCACCTCAGCGAAGGACGGAAGAACGATTGCACTGCTCCAGCAAATCGACTTAGAGATTTAGGAAAATATCTTAATAATACAGAGGATCCGACTTCTGCAATGCATTCAGGCCATGGTTGGTTCCGTTCCATAAATACGGGCAGAGGAAAGCAAAGACTTGTCATACATTGCTATGAGCAAGAGCAGCTTCGCTGGAATGAAGAAGGCGCACTTGTCCAGAGTCGAAGACGAAATCAATCTCTGGTATCGCCATTCCTTGCTTTGATTATCTCTTCTCTAATCTTTATCGTGGTGCTTTTCAGGAATAGTTTCAGTGGGAAGGCGAGAACTACTGCTCCATTCCTTCATCAATCTCTGTTTTATTTACTTCACCTCTGCTGGCCGTCCTCCATCTTTCAAACTTGCCCCTTTAGTACGCCCCTCTCTGGTTCATTCTCTCTAATCTCCAGTATTTCCACTTCAAGTTTGCGCGCTATCATCCAGCCTCTCTTTTATTTCCCTTCTCTCACTCAGAAAGTGAGAGCTGTTAGCACGACCCCCTTTTGTTTATTCTCCCTAACCTTCAGAACTCCTCCTTCAACCCTGCGCATCATCATCCGGCCCTTCTTATTCTTCTCCCGCAGCAAAGAGGAGTTAGCAGCCCACCACAGTGAAATCGGCCCTCAGAGAATCCAAGCCCAAGTAGTGATGGAACGTCCTGAGCAATGCTTTCATTGCCGCGATCTTCAGGCCGAATTTGAAGAGGTCAGAGCTCAACAAAGGATATTGGAAGATCAAGTTCGGAACATGGAAGCCAGGCACGCTGAACAGATCCGGAGCCTGGAAGCCAAATTTGATGAGCAGTTCAGAATTTTACACAGCAAATACCGCACAGAAATGAACCTGTTTCTCCACCGAGTTCATACACTTCATGAGCAGTTCAACGGACTCAGCAATAGATGCATTCACGCTGAGGAATCGCTGGCAATCTTAAGGGAAATCATGGAAGCAAAGCAGAAAGATAAATCAACATCCTCAAGTGCAAAGCCAATGGAAGCAGACCAGAACCCAGAGGATTCCACAGCGAGAAAGATCAGTCGTATTGACATTGATTAACTATGTGCTGCAAATGCAAGTTTTGGTGCCACCAGTATGTCCGAATTTATAGTAGCAATAGATGTTTTTTAGCTAGAAGTTATAGAAATCAATTCAAGGACAGGAACCTCAGGTTTTCTCCTTGGATTTGTAATGCTCTCGAAGCAATCTATGTATGGCTTCATGCCTTATTCCCTTTTTCAATCAATATATAGCAGCCGATCTTGTCAAAAAAAAAAAAAAATTTATTGCAAACTTCTATAAAATTTACAGACTTATATTCATGTTCACCATTTGTTTAATGACCATGTTTACCATTTTTCATATAAAAGAAATAATAATATAAAATTAAACTAATCAATTATTATATTAATAAAAATTTAAATTCCAAAAAATAAATTTTATTCGATATAAATTAAGAAACGTAACAATACATAAACATCATCAAATTTATTCACTACATATGCATTAAAATGAAATCAATACATTAAAAATTACAAGAAATTGATCACAGTTATGGCAACATTGAAATTGATCAATTTTGAGGGTTACTGTATTCAAATTCCAACCATCATATAAGCATGCAAACTTCAATTATTTACTTCCTTACACTGAAATCTAGAAATCTATGAAATCTAACGAATTCTATGTACATAGAGGAGAAAATGAATTCTATGTATACAAAGGAGAAAACCCTTTGTTTTGGATTCTGAACCAACTAGATCCAATCCCCTCGAAGCTGGAGCAGTGAGAATTGTGTGACCATGAACAGTGAGATCAGTCAGACTTGTATTTGGAGAAGATGGAATCATGTAGTCTTCAAAAGCGGATACCCCAGTAGAGAAACCTCTTCGCCAGAAACCTCTGGGACACCTTAACAGTCAAAAAGTTTCAAGGAAATCTATTCGAAAGTTGTACGCATCTATCTCACATTAACAAAGATAAGACAAGATTCCACGTTGTAAAAATTCTTGGATACCTTCACAGGCCACGTTCTCCGGAATCAATAGAGTGATATCACCGGTGGACTTCACATAATCTGCGGAAGGGTCAAAAGCGAATGTGCAGTGTAATGGGGGATCCCTTATCTCCAAGCCCCCCTCTAATATTCGCACTACTGCTCCCATTGAAGGTCTTAAAGCAGAATTTCTTTGAATACACCATAACGCCGTCTTTATAATTACGCCGTAAGGCGTTTCCCTCTGAGATCAACTCCCCTCTCTACCCACCTGTCATCCTTGTAAGCCACACGATTATATGTTAGACGATTGCAACAATTTCAGCCATTGATTCAAAGGGGTTGCCCAAACGGTTTGGGCATTTCATTTGGCATCTGGTCATAAACAATGAATAGTTTCATCCCCGCAGCGGAACCGGGCTCCAGTGCTACATGCGTCCCACTAACCCTGTCATTCCCTCCCTGAACACTTTCGTTATCCATTTCACTGCGATTTCTTGGCCACTGCTAGGGAGAACGCCGATATAAATCTTCCCAAATCCCCCTGGTACAAAACATTTTCGTCCCTGAATCCACTGGTGGCGATGCGGAGTTCCTTGTAAATGAATCTATGGGGCCAAAAATCCTGCTCCCATTCTTCGATCTTTTCTCTAATGCCATATTTCCTTTGCTATGGAGCCAGAATCTCTACAGATTCGCAGTTTGATCATTGCAGAAGATGTAAGGGTTTTTCTTCCTTTATTCTTTCTGAAAAAAGGGTTTTCCTATATAAAAGAGATGTATTACATCTCTTGCAATATGATCATATTTTGTTCAATCATCTCTCTGCAATCAGAATACACGCTTCAGATGTTTATATAATGTAAATCCATCGAACAGAGCCTCAATTGTTTCAATTTTGTATCCATGGAGATTCAAGGGAAATCAGTAACAGATGCATGGTTCGATGTCAGAGTGATATACTTAAGATTGAACTCCTATTTGCTTAAAAGTGCACCAAATTGTTTTACGATTTTGTTTCCCGCTAGAAGCATGTCAACCGTTCTTGAGGTTAATGGCATCAGAATTCCTTCTGCAAAGTAGACCTCTCGCAAGCTGTGAAGAGACAGAGTAGATACAGAATTTGCTGAGGCAACTTATATCAGTACCAATAATCTGCGCACTAATGAGGGCTTTCTGAAGTCTCAGGTGAACAAATTATATGTGCTTTCTGCACTACATTGTTTGAATATCGTTATTCTTTATATTCTTTATTGAGTATTTATATTCAGGGAAATTTCTGGATCATTTGATGCAGCTTTGCATCATTGTTTCTATTATTCTTAATAAACCACTATTCTTGATCAACCACAAGCCAGTAGGCCTACTTCTCCTCCCTGACAATGCCCTTAGAATAGTTTCACCAATTTTTTCCTGCCTTGCTTTAATCCCTCCTATAAAGATATTAAGATGTACTTGCACTCGCACCTTCCGAACCTTTTTCACCTGCAGCAACAATATCCCTCTCTATAGTGCTACTACTGAAATGCTCTTCCTGAGAAAAGCGTAATGGAATCTCTGAAATGCGATTAGCACTGTTTTCATCTGGATCATCCAGCATCGCAGTTTCCTGAAGTTGAAGGGCATATTCTAAGTTCCACAGCACATCACCCATGGTGGGCCTGTCAATACCCTGATCAGCCAAACACTTTCCAGCCGTCTCTCCGAACATTCTCAGGGAGTTAGGGTTGATGCTATCTACAAGATGCCTATCAATAATTTGGTCAAGCATGCCTCTACTTTTCCAATGCATTGCCCACTCCGCTAGATTGATTTTATCTCTGGGAAGAGAAGGATCAATGACCGGCCTTGCACACAGTAACTCCATAAGCACTACTCCAAAGGAATAGACATCGGATTTTTCTGTCAATTGCTGCCTTCTGAAGTACTCAGGGTCAAGATACCCAAAGCTACCTTTGACAGCAGTACTCACATGGGTTTGATCCAGAGCAAGTCCAATCTTTGAAATCCCGAAGTCTGCCACCTTGGCCACAAAATTTTCATCCAACAAAATGTTGGTTGTCTTTACATCACGGTGAATGATTCCCTGCTCTGCTCCTGTGTGAAGGTAATGAAGACCCCTAGTGGCCCCTATGCATATATCAAGTCTCTGTTTCCATGACAAAGGAGGAAGATCTGATCCATACAAGTGTTTCCTAAGAGGTCCATTGGCCATGTACTCATAAACCAAAATCATCTCAGAATGCTCCTCACAATAGCCAATAAGAGAAACTAGATGATGGTGGCGAAACTTAGACAACATTTCAATTTCAGTCTGAAATTCTGCCATGCCTTGTGCAGAGCTTCGATTTCCCTATTTTACAGCCACTATGGTTCCATCTGCAAGCATCCCTGTGAACACTTTACCAAACCCACCTACACCCAGAACCAAACTCTCATCAAAGTTTTTGGTAGCTTCTTCTATCTCTGAAAATGTGAAATGCCGGCCTAGACTTGAAGGTCCAGGAGAAGCAGGACTCCCAGCTGACACTTTGCTTCCCTTGCGTCCTTTAGTTTCAGAATGCCCTCCATGTAGTGGAAGAGGCAACCAGGGTTTAGTAGAGAGTTTTTGAGATCTACGACAACAGAAGAAGTAGATCACCATTAATAGCCCAAGAGCAACAAAAAATCCTACAACGGATCCAACTATTAGACCAACTTTGCTATTCCTGTTTGATCTGATAGAACTGTTCTGTGGGAAAGGTCCATCCAGACTTTTGTTAGAGTTGCTCATCTTCATAATCTCCAGCCCATTTAATATGGTGTTGGGGAGAACACTTGCCATATTTATTGCAGGTCCTACTTTGACAGCAAGATTTTTCGATCCAGTAGATGTATTAAGTACTACAAAATCGCTGTAATAAGCTGCTGCCAAGTTATTTTGTGTTGCAGCTGATATATCAAAATTACCGCCCATCACATTATCATTGTTAATATATACATTGAAGTATAACTCGTTCAATGCTTTGCTCACAATATCGCAGAAATGCATCCGAATGAAGTATTGGTAATCTGGATCCACAGTAAACAACCAAGAAATGTTGAAAGTTGGGTTTGTGACATTGGCTGCAGCCATCTCCTCAACAGTAGCATATACAATATTGGGAGCGGTTTCATTAGTAACTAGTCCTTGGAGGTACACAATATTGTTGGCTAGGATGTTGAAATTTTGGGCAAGCAATTTTGAAGCTAAGAAGCTTGTATCAGGATCCCAAAATCTCCCAAGGGTGTCATTATCAGGGGTAATCAATGGTCCTCCCATATTAAGTCTGTAAATTGTTTCAAAGCATGCTCAGATAGACCACTGTAAGTATTACGCAGGGGCATAGCTTGAGCTATGTCTGAAACAAGAGTGTTCGACACAGAAACAACTTCAATGGCATTGACAAATGCAAAGGAATTATTGGAGGGAATAAATGTCAGGACCAATGTTTGTTCATTTACATTGATGAGATATTCCTTCATCACAATTGAACTATTCTGGATTTGGAAATTGTACAATAGACCAAAGTCTTGGGTGGCTACTGAAAATATGGCACTTGTAAGATTGTACATTTGATAAGAGAATGGAAAGAAATGTAAACGTACCCAGTGTCTGCCCTGGTGCCCAATACTGAAGGTATAGGATGACTTCTGAGTAAATACTCTAGCTG
The DNA here is from genome assembly GCA_031772625.1 of Pinus tabuliformis. Lineage (NCBI taxonomy): Eukaryota > Viridiplantae > Streptophyta > Pinopsida > Pinales > Pinaceae > Pinus > Pinus tabuliformis. The sequence continues at coordinate 990,368,065 of CM062807.1, read as the reverse complement.
TCAAATAGATACCAGAAGGAACCTGTAGATTGGAATTTGTAGTGTTAGCAAAGATGCCTTCATTGGTGGCAATTGACATATATGAGGAGGGGGTATCCGCAGTGAAGATCCGTCCACCAACTGTGGTGTTACATTTTGATCCACAGTCTATAAGGTAGTTATCCTGTGAAGTTGAAACCCCATTCTGAAAAAATGACAATAAAAACAACACACAAATGCACACAATGACTGCCATTTCCTTCACTTCTTTCTCTGCAGCCCAATTGTGTGGTTCTCTCTTTTCTCTGCACCCAAATTATAGGATTCTCTTTGTGTCGCTTTCTTCCTCTGCACCTCCAGGCAATTCCAAGAGCCTATAACTCTGCCCAGATTTCCACCCTGACCATTGAACTGATGTTGTCACCCCCTGACCGAGTTGGGATAGGACCTCTTTCTTTAGAATATAAAAAGATGGACTTCTGTTCACCCCTATTCTAGAGGATAGTTTGGAGATTTCCATGAAACTATAAGTTGCTATATATGTCAAGAAAAATGTTATTGAAATACAAGACCATTATTGTGAGATTTTCCCATTATAACCAATGCTTATAACCACTAGCTACAATGTAAACATTGCCCTTCTAACAGTCTACAACATCATCAAATGATAATTACATCAGGTCCTGAAATGATGACTTTGCAAATGAAAGCAGAGTAGGACTGCAATTATTTTTTCATGAACTAAAAGCAATGTATGCATACAATAAATATTGATATGTTTAAAAACAGTACGCAAGATCAGAATGAATGTAAGAACCAGCATGAAAAAGGTTTTGCAGCCCTGAATTTATGGAAAAGTTTTTTTGGAAGACTCACGTGGTCTTGAAGCTTTCTAAGTCTACTCAGAATTCTTTTCGGCCCAAAACTTTCAATGTCAAACGACATTAGCAAAAATGAAACCTTATCTCTCAGTTTTTACTGAGTCTTTAATTTCCTTATTAAACCCAGCCTTCAGTGTCCACCTTGAGGGCGACACATTCTGTAATTTGAATATTTAAATGTGTCACTCTTCCTTATAATAGCCCAAGAGCAACAAAAAATCCTACAACGGACCCAACTATTAGGCCAACTTTGCTATTCCTGTTTGATCTGATAGAACTGTTCTGTGGGAAAGGTCCATCCAGACTTTTGTTAGAGTTTCTCATCTTCATAATCTCCAGCCCATTTAATATGGCGTTGGGGAGAACACTTGCCATATTTATTGCAGGTCCTACTTTGACAGCAAGATTTTTCGATCCAGTAGATGTATTAAGTACTACAAAATCATTGTAATAAGCTGCTGCCAAGTTCTTTTGTGTTGTAGCTGATATATCAAAATTACCGCCCATCACATTATCATTGTTAATATATACATTGAAGTATAACTCGTTCAATGCTTTGCTCACAATATCGCAGAAATGCATCCGAATGAAGTATTGGTAATCTGGATCCACAGTAAACAACCAAGAAATGTTGAAAGTTGGGTTTGTGACATTGGCTGCAGCCATCTCCTCAGCAGTAGCATATACAATATTGGGAGCGGTTTCATTAGTAACTAGTCCTTGGCGGTACACAATATTGTTGGCCGGGATGTTGAAATTTTGGGCAAGCGATTTTGAAGCTAAGAAGCTTGTATCAGGATCCCAAAATCTCCCAAGGGTGTCATTGTCAGGGGTAATCAATGGTCCTCCCATATTAAGTCTGTAAATTGTTTCAAAAGCATGCTCAGATAGACCACTGTAAGTATTAGGCAGGGGCACAGCTTGAGCTGTGTCTGAAACAAGAGTGTTCGGCACAGAAACAACTTCAATGGCATTGACAAATGCAAAGGAATTATTGGAGGGAATAAATGTCAGGACCAATGTTTGTTCATTTACATTGATGAGATATTCCTTCATCACAATTGAACTATTCTGGATTTGGAAATTGTACAATAGACCAAAGTCTTGGGTGGCTACTGAAAATATGGCACTTGTAAGATTGTACATTTGATAAGAGAATGGAAAGAAATGTAAACGTACCCAGTGTCTGCCCTGGTGCCCAATACTGAAGGTATAGGATGACTTCTGAGTAAATACTCTTGCAGTCAAATAGATACCAGAAGGAACCTGTAGATTGGAATTTGTAGTGTTAGCAAAGATGCCTTCATTGGTGGCAATTGACATATATGAGGAGGGGGTATCTGCAGTGAAGATCCGTCCACCCACTGTGGTGTTACTTTTTGATCCACAGTCTATAAGGTAGTTATCCTGTGAAGTTGAAACCCCATTCTGAAAAAATGACAATAAAAACAACACACAAATGCACACAATGACTGCCATTTCCTTCACTTCTTTCTCTGCAGCCCAATTGTGTGGTTCTCTCTTTTCTCTGCACCCAAATTATAGGATTCTCTTTGTGTCGCTTTCTTCCTCTGCACCTCCAGGCAATTCCAAGAGCCTATAACTCTGCCCAGATTTCCACCCTGACCATTGAACTGATGCCGTCACCCCCTGACCGAGCTGGGATAGGACCTCCTTCTTTAGAATATAGAAAGATGGACTTCAGTTCACCTCTATTCTAGAGAATAATTTGGAGATTGCCATGAAACTGCAGGTTCCTAAATATGTCAAGAACAGAGTTATAGAAATACAAGACCATTATTGTGAGATTTGTCCATTATAACAAGCGCATATAACCACTAGCTATAGTGTCAACACTGCTCTTCTAACTTTCTACCACATCATCAAATGGCAATTACATCAAGTCCTGGAATGATGGCTTTGCAAATGAAAGCAGAGTAGGACTCCAATTATTTTTTCATGAACTAAAAGCAATGTATGCATACAATAAATATTGATATGTTTAAAAACAGTATGCAAGATCAGAATGAATGTAAGAACCAGCATGAAAAAGGTTTTGCAACCCTGAATTTATGGAAAAGTCTTTTCGGAAGACTCACGTGGTTTTGAAGCTTTCTAAGTCTTCTCAGAATTCTTTTCGGCCCAAAACTTTCAATGTCAAACGACATTAGCAAAAATGAAACCTTATCTCTCAGTTTTTACTGAGTCTTTAATTTCCTTATTAAACCCAGCCTTCATTGTCGACCTTGAGGGTGACACATTCTGTAATTTGAATATTTAAATGTGTCACTCTTCCGTATAATAGCCCAAGAGCAACAAAAAATCCTACAACGGATCCAACTATTAGGCCAACTTTGCTATTCCTGTTTGATTTGATAGAACTGTTCTGTGGGAAAGGTCCATCCAGAATTTTGTTAGAGTTTCTCATCTTCATAATTTCCAGCCCATTTAGTATGCCGTTGGGGAGAAAACTTGCCATATTTATTGCAGGTCCTACTTTGACAGTAAGATTTTTTGATCCAGTAGATGTATTAAGTACTACAAAATCATTGTAATAAGCTGCTGCCAAGTTCTTTTGTGTTGCAGCTGATATATCAAAATTACCGCCCATCACATTATCATTGTTAATATATACATTGAATTATAACTCGTTCAATGCTTTGCTCACAATATCGCAGAAATGCATCCGAATGAAGTATTGGTAATCTGGATCTACAGTAAACAACCAAGAAATGTTGAAAGTTGGGTTTGTGACATTGGCTGCAGCCATCTCCTCAACAATAGCATATACAATATTGGGAGCAGTTTCATTAGTAACTAGTCCTTGGCGGTACACAATATTGTTGGCCGGGATGTTGAAATTTTGGGCAAGCGATTTTGAAGCTAAGAAGCTTGTATCAGGATCCCAAAATCTCCCAAGGGTGTCATTGTCAGGGGTAATCAATGGTCCTCCCATATTAAGTCTGTAAATTGTTTCAAAGCATGCTTAGGTAGACCACTGTAAGTATTAGGTAGGGGCACAGCTTGAGCTGTGTCTGAAACAAGAGTGTTCGACACACAAACAACTTCAATGGCATTGACAAACGGAAAGGAATTATTGGAGGGAATAAATGTCAGGACCAATGTTTTTTCATTTACATTGATGAGATATTCCTTCATCACAATTGAACTATTCTGGATTTGGAAATTGCACAGTAGACCAAAGTCTTGGGTGCTACTGAAAATATGGCACTTGTAAGATTGTACATTTGATAAGAGAATGGAAAGAAATGTAAATGTACCCAGTGTCTGCCCTGGTGCCCAATACTGAAGGTATAGGATGACTTCTGAGTAAATACTCTAGCTGTCAGATAGATACTAGAAAGAACCTGTAGATTGGAATTTGTAGTGTTAGCAAAGATGCCTTCATTGGTGGCGATTGACATATATGAGGAGGGGGTATCTGTAGTGAAGATCCGTCCACCCACTGTGATGTTGCATTTTGATCCACATTCTATAAGGTAGTTATCCTTTGAAGTTGAAATCCCATCATATTTCCACTGAAAAAATGACAATAAAAGCAACACAAATGCACACAATGAGTGTCATTTCCTTCACTTCTTTCTCTAAAATCCAATTGTGCTTCTCTCTTTTCTCTACATCCAAATTATATGATTCTCTGTGTCTCTTTCTTCCTTTACACCTCGAGGCAATGCCAAGAGCCTATAACTCTGCCCAGATTTCCACCCTGACCATTGAACTGATGCCGTCACCCCCTAACTAAGCTGGGATAGGACCTCTTTCTTTAGAATATAGAAAGATGGACTTCAGTTCACCTCTATTCTAGAGAGTAATTTGGAGATTGACATGAAACTGCAGGTTCCTAAATATGTCAAGAACAGAGTTATAGAAATACAAGACCATTATTGTGAGATTTGTCCATTATAACCAGCACATATAACCACTAGCTACAGTGTCAGCACTGCTCTTCTAACTTTCTACCACATCATCTAATGGCCATTACATCAAGTCCTGGAATGATGGCTTTGCAAATGAAAGCAGAGTAGGACTGCAAATATTTTTTCATGAACTAAAAGAAATGTATGCATACAAAAAATATTTATATGTTTAAAAATAGTATGCAAGATCAGAATGAATGTAAGAACTAGCATGAAAAAGGTTTTGCAGCCCTAAATTTATGGAAAAGTCTTTTTGGAAGACTCACACCGTTTTGAAGCTTTCTAAGTCTACTCAGAATTCTTTTCGGCCCAAAACTTTCAATGTCAAACGACATTAGCAAAAATGGAACCTTATCTCTCAGTTTGTACTGAGTCTTTAATTTCCTTATTAAACCTAGCCTTCATTGTCCACCTTGAGGGTGACACATTCTGTAATTTGAATATTTAAATGTGTCACTCTTCCGTATATAAATTTCAGGTAAATTAGGTGACAATACCATCATCCTTATGAAATGGGAAAAAAATTATTGGTTGGTTTTTCATTGATGTAATATATTTACGCCGTAAGGCGTTTCCCTCTGAAATCAACTCCCCTCTCTGCCCACCTGTCATCCTTGTAAGCCACACGATTATATGTTAGACGATTGCAACAATTTCAGCTGTTGATTCAAAGGGGTTACAAATTAGTTGCCCAAACGGTTTGGGCATTTCATTTGGCATCTGGTCGTAAACAATGAATAGTTTCATCCCCGCAGCTGAACCGGGCTCCAGTGCTACATGCGTCCCACGAACCCTGTCATTCCCTCCCTGAACACTTTCGTTATGCATTTCACTGCGATTTCTTGGCCACTGCTAGGGAGAACGCCCATATAAATCTTCCCAAATCCCCCTGGTCCAAAACATATATGCAGTCAGCGGTAGTGCATTTAATGCCGCTACTGGTTGCATATTGTTCCCCAAAATCTAATCCAGTACGTTTCTTTGTCCACTATTTGATATAATACTGTGTATATATAGACTTCTCCATGTGAACAAAGAAAGTGTTTTAACGGGAGATAAAAGAACTTTTGTTTCTACTTCAATTCGGGCATTTTGTGTGTGCGCTTTTTTAATTTCCATAACAAAAAAGTGTTCCTGTCCATTAAATTGGAAACAAACAGAAATGGCAAATGAAAAATTAAATTGGAAACTAAAATTTTGGAACCATTGAAAATTGAAAGCTTTGTATTAAATTTGAAATTAATGAAAATTGAGAACTGAATCATAAAATTTGAAAGTAGATTATTTTGAAATCTCCATGCCTACCCCTGTTATTTTTTGTTTACCTCCACCTCCGATTCCAATGGTACCTACAGGCAGAAACCAAAGATTTACTAATTGTAGGTGTAGTTTGAGTCTTGACATCAGAGACAATGTCCATCAAATTGTTTGCAATTATTGAGTAGGGATGTATTGTCCTTCCCGGGAAGGAACTATGTTTAAGATGTATACTATCTAATTTTTTTTTTTTTTTTGGATAGAAGCCCATTTCCATGATTTGTATACCCAAAAAAATAGCTCATATAATGCTTCCATGTAAGAAGGAAATTGATTCTAGAGATATAAAGGTGGAAGGGGATAATGACCAAGAAAAGGAGCGCATGCAAAAAATTCTATGGGAATCAATGTCTACTGAACAGGAGGTCCCATGGAGACACGTCTTAGCTGCTTCTGAGGGTAGCCAACATTGTAGCTCCGCACATGTAAAGGCCAAACCCTTCTCTTAGTCTTAATGCACATGGTTTCTTTATCCAGGTCCTATGATTCTTTGATTGATTTTCCTGCCGAGATCGAGTTGATTTAGACCATCTTGAAATTAGCTTCCCATACAAATTTCAAATATTTATTTTATGTTGGATTTTACTTGATAACTCTGCTGCTTTGTATTCAGGGTAAGTATCCTCTGGTTTCCCAAAGCGGCATGCATCAACTCCACATCTTCATCTTTATGCTGGCAGTTCTCCATGTGTTATATAGTATCTTAACTGTCGCACTGGCAAGAGCAAAGGTAGGTGGAAGGGGAGATCAATTATTTTGTCCAATAATGTTCAGTTAAATTCTGCCTTGGGTTTTACTGTTTTGACCTCTGCATGCATTTATATCCTCTGTTAATACTGAGATCTACAAGTCCTCTTGATGCCTAGATGAGGCGTTGGAAAGAGTGGGAAAGGGAATCACAAACTCTGGATTATGAGTTTTCAAATGGTGAGTTGATGTTCTTTTATTTCTTCTCCCTTAACTGGGTTGCTATGGAATCTTATTTACTCCATTCTCTGGAGACTCTTTAAGTTGAAAAGTAATAACTGGTTGGCAACCTGCCAATTCTAATTGGGATATACTGTGTTAGTTATAGGCTGATTGGTCAATGGATCTTAGTTCAAGTAGTTTGGTAAACAGTTTGTTTCCCAACTATGTGGGTTCAAGTCTCTAGAGACATGTTGTAAGTTGTAACTGGCCTGTTTATAGTATTTATGAAATAGTTGTAACTGGTTTAATAGTGATAGCTGATCTTTCAAGTTACTGATTCTCCAAAAAAATCTTGTTTCAGTTAAAAAAATATATTATAAGCCGATTGAGTAATGTTTTTAAATATAGAAGATTGAAAGGACACAGAATGAATCTTTTGGGTTGGGTAACTTTTTGAGCGTGTTAAGAAAACTGTATATTGAGGCAATTGCTTGCTTTATTGGTCCAAGCAGATCCTGCAAGATTCAGATTAACCCAAGAAACCTCATTTGTAAAGCGTCATATGCCTTTATCGAGCCGAATACCGATTCTTAAATGGATGGTAAGTATTTCATACTTGCAAATGATCTATGGATATATCTGAGTTTGACCTTTGCATGTTAACTGAGAAATATCCAGTTCTGGTTTAACATTAATTTTCCTTGGATTTGCAGGTATGCTTCTTTCGACAATTCTTTTGGTCAGTAACAAAAGTTGATTACCTGACCTTGCGCCATGGCTTCATTGTTGTAAGTCTTGATAAATTTAAATCATCTTTTCCATTTCATCTTTGTTATATCAGCACCCACATCATTTGTGTAAGGAATCTGATTAGTACTATAATTTTATTTATTTATTGGAACTGTATAGGCTCACTTGACCCCAAATAGCAAGTTTGATTTTCATAAATATATCAAGAGGTCATTGGATGATGACTTCAAGAGGGTGGTTGGAATCAGGTTAGTAAAGATTTCCCTGTTCACAAAAGCTTTGGTCTTCAGAAATAATATTAGGTTTCCTTCTTGGGCCTTGCTATGTCAACTTCTTGGAATGTTTTGAAAATCCCCTTGAATTTTACCTAAACAGAGGCCTTTTGATGCATTATCTGCAGTCCTTCCTTGTGGGCTTTTGCTGTAATTTTTTTGCTTCTTAATGTGTATGGTAAGTCTTCAAGACTCATCTCTCCCGCCAAAGACATAATTTTGCATATTCATAAAGCAGTTTTCGCTTTTGTTCAATTAATATTTTCTTTTGGATTGGATGTGTTTCTCTGAGCAGGATGGTATGCGTACTTTTGGCTCTCTTTTGTTCCCTTAGCTGTAAGTAAACAAAAGTCTTAGACTAATAGGATTGTCTTATTGATGATGTGAGTTAATGGCCTGGAAAGTTTCTTGATTGAATTCTTCGGGCTTATTGCCATTCGATCTTGAAAATGCACAGACGGTTTTGTTGGTCAGCACAAAACTACAAGTTATAATAACAGAGATGGCCTTAGAAATTCAAGAGAGGCATGTTGTAGTTCAAGGAACTCCCATAGTGCAGCCAACAGATGAACTTTTTTGGTTCAGTCGTCCTAAACTTGTTCTTTTCTTGATCCATTTCACTCTGTTCCAGGTATCAAAATGCTTTTCACACCAATGCCTCATTGACAAATTCTATTTCTGAATCCTGTTTACTGAATATTCATGGAAATGACAATGCTTTGATGGTTAGCAAACTTACCTTATGTTCTGCAGAGTGCTTTCCAGCTTGCTTTCTTCTTGTGGATATGGGTAAGCACTATGTTCATTTAGTAAAGAATGAACTTTTGCATGTAGAATCATTGGATTTACTATTATAACAATGGTAACATATTGCAGTGCTAGGTGTTTTAAATCAATTTTAGTTTACACAGCTAAAAAGTTTCAATTCTGATCCCTCTGTGCACCTTATTTAAATTTGACTTCATTCTTGCAGTACGAATTTGGCCTGAGATCTTGTTTTCATGAGAGGTTTACTTTCATCATAGTAAGAATTATCACAGGGTAAGTATGCAACATATAGACTAGTGTGCTAATTTATATTTTTTTGGGTACATGTAAAGGACATTCTAACTTCCAAGCAAACTTCATCATTTTAACTGTTTGTTTTTTATTTATTTAATATCATTATCTCTTCTTTGACTTAGCACTAGTTGATTGTTTTGCAACTTTAATATGTGTAAGGAGAATATTGAGAGTGACCTTATTACGCATCTGATAAGGATTACCTTGGGTTGCTTGTGTTTGTGTCTAGGGTTGCTGTGCAGTTTCTATGTAGTTACATCACACTTCCACTTTATGCCCTTGTGACACAGGTCAGTCTACTCCATGTTCATTGAAAATACAATCAGTTTAGGTGTTTGACAGGATCGATTGAACTTGAGAAAATGCTGGCTTATATAATTACAAAAAAGGAGAGTTACATTGTCCAAGTATTCACTTAGTATATTCACCTGGTTTATTTTGTACAAAAATAGATTAATCAAACCCTACATTGTGATATTAAATATCTTACTTGTACTGATAAAATTAGAGATAAGGTGTCACCTGATAATGCATTAACACAGTTGTTTAATGACACCACTTTTGATTTTTTTTGGTTGATTTTGCCCAAAATATGAGTAGAAATTGTTAAAACCATAGTTTCTGATTAGAAATAGGGGAAATTTTAGCTTTAAGTTGTTGAATTTGCACAATCCAAATGTTTAAGGGATTTTTCAGGACATTGAATCCATTTTTGTACTAAAAAATACAATGAAACATTTTTATCTCACCAAAAATCGTATCATCAGATTTCGGTGAAACGGTTAAAAAATCACCTCATTAAAAAATAGTTAAACTCATAGTAGACAAATTTATCAGGAGATAGAAAACAGTGGAGTTTAATTTTTCTTTTGTACAACAGTTATCTCTCTATTGAGAGCTTCAGGTAAAGCCTCAGAGGATTTTCGAATGAAAAGTATGACCACTCTAAAATATGCTTCCTTTTGTTTGTTAAATTAAATTTTGTTGTAGTCTGGAGCCTTCCAGAAAAGCAGAGAAATAGAAATGATGATTTCTCTTTAAATCATTTTAATTTTATTTCTTGATATAACCCTATTTGTTGATAGATAGAGAACATTCATTTTACCCTGTTTGTTGATAGATAGAGAACATCCATTTTTGGGGCAAATTTTGTTTTTCCAATATGTACAAATGTTTTAGTGAACTTTTGGATCGTTCAAAAACACTCTATTCTGGTTAAATATCATGTATAAAGGAATATCCTGAGAGGTTTACTTTCATCATAGTAAGAATTATCACAGGGTAAGTATGCAACATATAGACTAGTGTGCTAATTTATATTTTTTTGGGTACATGTAAAGGACATTCTAACTTCCAAGCAAACTTCATCATTTTAACTGTTTGTTTTTTATTTATTTAATATCATTATCTCTTCTTTGACTTAGCACTAGTTGATTGTTTTGCAGCTTTAATATGTGTAAGGAGAATATTGAGAGTGACCTTATTACGCATCTGATAAGGATTACCTTGGGTTTCTTGTGTTTGTGTCTAGGGTTGCTGTGCAGTTTCTATGTAGTTACATCACACTTCCACTTTATGCCCTTGTGACAGAAGTCAGTCTACTCCATGTTCATTGAAAATACAATCAGTTTAGGTGTTTGACAGGATCGATTGAACTTGAGAAAATGTTGGCTTATATAATTACAAAAAAGGAGAGTTACATCGTCCAAGTATTCACTTAGTATATTCACCTGGTTTATTTTGTACAGAAATAGATTAATCAAACCCTACATTGTGATATTAAATATCTTACTTGTACTGATAAAATTAGAGATAAGGTGTCACCTGATAATGCGTTAACACAGTTGTTTAATGACACCACTTTTGATTTTTTTTTGGTTGATTTTGCCCAAAATATGAGTAGAAATTGTTAAAACCATAGTTTCTGATTAGAAATAGGGGAAATTTTAGCTTTAAGTTGTTGAATTTGCACAATCCAAATGTTTAAGGGATTTTTCAGGACATTGAATCCATTTTTGTACTAAAAAATACAATGAAACATTGTGATCTCACCAAAAATCGTATCATCAAATTTCGGTGAAACGGTTAAAAAATCACCTCATTAAAAAATAGTTAAACTCATAGTAGACAAATTTATCAGGAGATAGAAAACAGTGGAGTTTAATTTTTCTTTTGTACAACAGTTATCTCTCTATTGAGAGCTTCAGGTAAAGCCTCAGAGGATTTTCGAATGAAAAGTATGACCACTCTAAAATATGCTTCCTTTTGTTTGTTAAATTAAATTTTGTTGCAGTTTGGAGCCTTCCAGAAAAGCAGAGAAATAGAAATGATGATTTCTCTTTAAATCATTTTAATTTTATTTCTTGATATAACCCTGTTTGTTGATATATAGAGAACATTCATTTTACCCTGTTTGTTGATAGATAGAGAACATCCATTTTTGGGGCAAATTTTGTTTTTCCAATATGTACAAATGTTTTAGTGAACTTTTGGATCGTTCAAAAACACTCTGTTCTGGTTAAATATCATGTATAAAGGAATATGCTCTTAAAATATGATGGGATATTTTTATGCAGATGGGATCTCACATGAAGAAGGCAATATTTGAAGAACAGACAACCAATGCTTTGAACAGATGGCAACAAAATGCTAAGAAAAAAACAAAACGAGATAGAAAGTCAAAGCATTCTTCCCTTGGTTTCACACGCAGATCAACTGTGTTTTCGGGATTTCAAAGCGGAGAAACAACTCCAATCCATGGATCTTCTCCATTGCATTTGCTTCGAAGATACAAAACAACAGGAGACATGGAAACTGCAGATGCCTCTGAGAGATATGACCACTCAGAATCCAGCGCATCAGATTCAGAAATTGATGCATCTTCTTCTTATCCTCCCCAGCATAATCAACCTGTTTTGGTTACCGAGGCCCCTGAGGATATAGAGACTACAGAATGTCCCAGTTCAAAAGATGCACACACAAATGATGACAAATTTCCCTTTCCCAGAATATAAATGTTCCATCCACATCATACAAAAGCCTGGTTCAAAGCCAATTTATATCTAAATTTGACTTATCTTCCATGGTAAAGTTTATCTTCATTTAAGCAGCAGAGAGAAGTGGACCCATAACAAACAGGGAACCAAAAAGGCATCTGCACATTCTACCTACATTTTGTTTCATTGAAAAAATAGCTTTCACTAAAATCCACTGTTCAAATATTTTTAAAGGAGGAGCCACTTGCTTCTTCTCCTCTCCATTCTGTCAAATTCAGCTAGCACCAGTGCCATGATGGAAAGCCTTGCCATCACACTATATGGGAAAGTATTGGGAAAGACAACACAGTAGGCCCTGCCACTGATGAAGAAGAATGACATATTCCTTAGACTAGCTCGTACCATCATGGGATCTTAAAAGTCTCTGGAACATGGTAATGGTGGTCGGTAGCCGAATATACCAGGACTCATGAATTATATAGGTTGTGAAAACTAAATCCAGTGTGGATGTTTTTAACAATTAATTTGCATTCTCAATTTTTCTTGATAAGATTTGAACATTATCAAATACTTTGATGGGCACCAAATACCCATCAAATTTATATGATTAATTAATTTATATTTTATAAATTAAATTAATAATTAATTATTTATCAAAAAATACTAGTAGTTTAAGAATATGTATCTTTTAAGAGGTTATATATTTCAATCTAAAATGAAAAACACTTATATTCTTATATTTTTATAAACTTTTGTAACCAAATCTTACACAAAGGAATATATTTATTTCACAAACCAAAAAGTCTATACATATCATAACCATAATTTTAAAATTAAATTATAATTATTATAATTACAAAACATTATAATAATATATATATATATATATATATATATATATATATATATATATATATATATATATATATATATATATATATATATAGATATATATATATATAGATATAGATATATATAAGTTAGGAATTTGATTACTAACTTAATCAAAATTTTAAAATTAAATTATGATTATTATGATTACAAAACATTATAATAATATCTAAATCAAAATATATATATATATATATATCTCAAATGAATGCATTAATTTTTTTTTTCTTTAATTAATTATTTTTTCCAAAAAAAAAACTACCTCGTAAATTTATTCATGGTTACGTGTTATGTTAAAAACATTAGTTAGGCTGAAAATTTAATGTCTCACAACGAATCAGAAAAATGGCTAAGAGGCCAACAAGTGAGCAGAACACGTAGGCCTGCCAAGAAACCCCAAAGGGTGCACCAGCAAAAAAAAATAAAAAACCAAAAACCCCAACAACAAAAACTAATGGGATTTTAAACAAAAAATTGGGCAAGGTCTCTTGGATAACTCCCAAAAAAACCCCACAGATTCATGGCATGCCAATCAGCGTTGAAGACCAAAATATGATGATAGCCTTTAAATTTTCAACTCTAAATTTCCAGAGAAGGTGTAACCTTTTACATAATGATCAAGCAATGAAATACATGGGGCTTTTACATAACCAAATGAAATCATTAAGATCAGGAAATGAAATACATAAGGTTCGACAGCGTGAAGGTCCTAATCTCCTTGGTACTAGTGGTAATGCTTCTGAGGACAAGGGCAGTCCTTTGACAATAGCTCATATACAAAGGTTTCGAAGCTTCTATATTTTAAATGGCTAAACAAGATAGCTTCTATATCTTAAATGGCTAAACAAGATTTGTTAGACCTGTGGATTTTAATATATGAAACCATTTATACTTATGTTACCTGACTAATTGGCTCTCTTATGCACCAATGTTCTTGGATCATATGCCCATTTCGTATGGAATGTCTACTAAGTGGTTCCAGTTAATGGGGCATTGATTTGAGTGTTCAATATATTTTTATTCTTTATCAAAGTATTTTTTTACTCTATTTTCTTTCTTCAATTTATGCCTTACGGCGTTTCCTTTGCAACATCTGGTGCAAATGCTAGTCCTAAACCCCTCCTCTATACCTTCCGGCCCTTTCAATTGCAACCAACTCGCGATGGCGGAGAAGGAGAAACCATTGCAGAATCCATTTCTGACATTCGTCTGGATAAATTAATCGGCCTGCAGGTTTTTACTTTCCAACGGATTTCACTGATAAAGTCATTGGCATTCGCTACTGAACCTAAACGTAAGTCAAAAGAGGATCTTGAAATTTTGGCCAACATCCCTGTCAGGGGTGGAATAGTGCGATTTTCTGGCGATTTAACCTTTTTGGCCATATTTGAAAGAATATTTAGAGGAAAAGGAACTATGACAAAGCTATCTTAGATTTAAAGCTCAAATGTTTCGTTAAATGTTGAGAAGGGTTGTTTTTCTAATTTTTTTATTATTTTAAAATAAATAATAATATGGATACTCTTTATTATATTGTTATTTTTTTATTATTTATTGTTTAAAAAAATAATAATATTATTATTTATTATATTCTAATTTTTTTTTTAAACAACTATATAAATTATAAATAACAAATAGCATTCCATTCCCGAAGAATAACACACAAGCTATTTTCAAAAGGAAAAAAGGAAAAAATGAATGCAGGATAACATGTAAAGTTGTTTTTTGGGTTTATTTATTTATATATTTATTAGAAAAAAAAATGTAGGATCAAGATAAATTGTGTTTTTCTACCTTCTTTACTTTTAAGAAAATGTTATGTGTATTTAATGATGAATGTTCTGACTCCAAATATTTTATATTTTCTATAATTAAGTTGATAGGTTTTTTATGGTGAGTTTCTCCTCGCGACATTGTAACAGATTTGTCGGTCTAATGAATATGTTGTTTTTTTCCAAACACGTGTCAAATATTGTGAGTTTATTGAGCATTGGCTATCCATTTGCCATATTCTCTTCGACGACCAAGCTTGTACTTCGATTGGAGCACATGGATCTGAAAAGGCAGCTCGAAGCAAACCTTGTCATTGAACCACTCATCTGTAGCGCTTCCAGGAACTGGTGAATGAATTAAGAGGCAGTGGAAGTGGTTGCGGTGGAGGATGCGGCGGCGGCGGGTTCAGCGTCCACCACCACCACCACGGCCCTGAGCACGAGGTTCTTAACAAGGCAGAGAAGTCACGAGATCGAGTCCGAGGAAGTGAAAATAGAAGGCAATAGTGAAAGATTAATTACCACGGCCTCCTGCTCGCGGAGCGTCAGGGACTTGGTGTGGTCGATATGTAGGAGCTTGAATTCGAAAGGGTCATTTAGCTGCTTCGTGAAATTGCATAAATTGTCTCTCGTAAGATCGAGCTCCAAGGATGAGGTGGTCATGGAGCTGAGCACGGTGACGCGAACAGGCATAGTGTCACCGAGTTTGACAACGAGTTCTTGAAGAAATGATACCCATTGACACCCAAGACAATTTTTAAATTTATGATATGTATTGCCTCTACACCTTCCAACGCTTCTAGGAACTTCTCAGATTTCCAACAAAAGAAAATGGAGAAGTTGAGTGCAGAATACAGAAGAAAATATGGGCTGCCACAAGTTTCAAACTTTCAGGGGCTGCCACAACAATTATATTTTGGGCATTTCTCCCAAATCATAACACCTCTATATAAAGTGAAGGATTTTTTTGTTCTTTGGTCTATTATTGACAAAAACCTCTTTCACTTTTTTCAAATTTACCTTTATTACTTCAGAAACCAATTTTCAAGTAGAAATGTCTCAAAAAATTTCCAAAAAATCACCAAAACCAAAATTTCTCCAAATTTCTTAAAAATGTGTCCAAAGTTGGTTCATGAAGTTCTAAAGTGGCATGCTATGATATGCGGGAAGCATCAGTAAGAAAATCCAACTTAACATTCTCTTTTTCCTGATTAGGGTTTCCTTGAGTTTTTCCTTCAACTGCTTGATTTTGATCTTGGCAACCTGATTCCTTATGTAATAATGGCCAGTCATGTGTCTTTGCAACCTTTTGTCTCTGTTAGCCCTCTTTAGAAGCTTCTCCAAATGATCATTGAATTTTCCTAGACAATCTTCCTTGTCTTCATTGATTTCTTTGTCAATGAGCTTTGATGTAGGGTTGGTAGAATTGGGCATCCAACCCTTGAGTTTTGAACCATTTCTCACCAATATTCGGTATCCCTGTGGCTGCTGCTATGATTTCAGTTGATATAGTGAATTTCACCCCTGCAATTGTGACTTGATCCTTCTTAAGATGTGTGGCAAACAAACTAGTCAACTTAGCATGACATTTGACTTTTTTCAACTTGCTCACAAAACTCAAGACACCCTACATGCTGAAAACATTGCTTGGAGAGTGGTGAGGACATCAACTCCTATGTATTGAGGAGTTCATACCTTTCCATTTACCCACCCTTGTTGTAAGGCCTCCTTTCCTTCTCCATGGTAAACTTGTGAGTGAAAACCCTAGAGGGAAAAACAGGGAAGGGAATGAGGGAATAGGATGAAGGGGTTAGGGAGTAGGAATGGGTGTAGCAAAAATTTATGAGATGTGGAGGGATGTTAGGGAACTTAGGGAAGTGGAGGGAAGTGAAAAGAGTGAGGAAATTGTTGAAAATGCGGCAAGATGATGGAGCTTACTGGAAAGAAGTCGCCTTCACTAAGTGGGCCTGTAGGCTATTTTTGGCGCAAAGTCTATTTTTAGACTATGTCTATTTTTAGACATATGGATCATGGTCTATGAGTTGCAGTATGTTATTTCTGGATGATTGGTCATACTGGTAAAAATAGATGGACTTCTATTTTTAGACATATGGGCAGGTTTCTATTTTTAGACTGCCAGGCTAAAAATAAAAAAGTCAAATATTATTGTCTCATAATAATATTTAGACTATAAACATTATCTTATCCTCTTGGAGCACTTCAGTTTGAGCTACAGATGTGGCACATGCAGCTGTCAAAAGGAAATACGCTTTTCTTATGAGTCAATTGAGCTATTGCATGATGGACTTCAGTTAGAACTCATGTGGTTGAGTTTGGTGGAGTTGATTGTGGAGTTGATGGAGTTGTGTTTAGTTTGACTTGGTTGAACTAGTTGTATTTTAGTCTAACTAAAGAATACTCTAGTAATGAGTTGTGTGAATTAAATATTAATTAATTCACTAATTATTAACTCATAAAGAAACTGAAGAATACATCAATTAACTCAGTGCATGGACAGTTCAGTGGAGACAGGTGTTAGAGGTTGAGATTGCTATCAGTTGTGACTATAGTTGTGCATGAGATCTTGCAAAATCAATGGGATTGAGTTATGCCAATGAGGACTGCATAGTGTGGGCCAATACCAAGGCAATTGTTGCTTGTGCTCACGTGATTTTCACTTTGGATTGTGCAGTGGAGGTAGGCAAAGTAGCGGTGGAGATTTGAACCTGTGACTTGTTCGGATCTGAGCTAGTTTTGTGTGTAATAGGTAGAGATAGTACTGAGTACTTGTGAGGAGTATTGTACTATGTATTGTTACATGTTCTCAATCATTATAATATACAAATAGTGTGGGGTTTTCAGCTGTATTTTTTCCCCTGGTTACATATTGTGTTAATGTGTACATGCGATTGATGTTTCATTGTTTTTGATGCTACTAAATTGAAGATCAATGTAGAGGAGGTTATGTATTGTGCATGTATTCCGCAATAGCGTATAATCGGGATAATCTCTGTGAATAAGTACTTAATTATTGAAAATTTCTACAAAAATAGAGATAGGGAATTTATACACTATCCCAACTATGAAGGCTTCCAAAAATGCAGGGTAGGGCTAGGTTTTAGGTATAGAAGGTTTTAGAATTGAGAGTGAGGGGGTGTGAGGGTTTTATGGGTGTTTTTGTGTGTGAGGAAGGATAAAGTGTATAGGAATAGGGTTTGTAGGCTTGCAAACATGAAAAGGAGGGCTTCCCACTTTTTGGAATGTCCTTGGCCATAAAGATGTTGAGGAAGTGATTGATGATGAATGAGATCCCTTTAGCAATGAAATGAGTGAGGAAATGAGTTATGATGGATGAGAGTTGCCTTGACAATGTGATGAATCAAAGGAATGAGAGAAAAATGGTCTTTATAGGCCATAGAACTCAACTTTGCAATGGTAGGGTGGCCCACCATAGTTTTCATTTTTCATTTTGATATAAACTATGTAGCTTGGAACTTTTTCATGAAGCTTTGGAACATAACTTATTACATCATTTTGAAGTGAATTACACTTAGAAACATAAATTTTTTATCAAACCCTACCACTACTCCATTTCCTAGTTTATTGAATGAAATGACAACCTTGATGTCTCTAACCCTAATGACCTAGTGGAGACACTGAGTTGAATGAAGGCCATGGTGACATGACTAAAATGATGATGATGATTTGTTCAATGATGGCACATCCAAATCAGTGATGCCAATGACCGTACATGGAAATCTTGGAGGAGAAGCAACAGACCTAGACACACTAGCTAGTGGCCAAATTTTGTTCAGAAAACCTAGTGACATGATAAAATTTGACTTGAGAATCCTTAAAAAACTTGGTAAAAGAATATTTGATCACTGGTGACAAGCAGAACTGACTCACACTAACACAACCTATGAGATATGTTGAGATCTGTGGGTGGATCGAGTGAATGAGAGTGTGGAGGTCTGTTGTAGATGAGGTTGAGGAGAATCGATCTGGAGGTTAAGGAGAAGGTTGAGGTTAAAGTCTTGTTGTTGATTTTTTTTGCAAGAGGCTTGTTTTTCCAAAGTTGTTGCATGAACGAAGACACGGATATTTGGAGCGCAGATCTCTGGAAGAAAAGACTCAAATATTTGTCAATTTTTGTTACCCATTTGAGGGTTCTAGAGACTGTGAGGAGCTTAGATGGCCTGGATTCAATGTCATCTCCTAGAGTGAGCATCCAATCTAGCACCCCTCTGTGTTTAGCAACCTGGGTTTTGCATTAAATTTTTGTAGAGATTCTGTATGAGGAAGGAGCCAACTAAAGTCATGGTATCTTCCTATGTTCACGAGGCGTCCCTACAATTTTTTGAGCACTGAAGACTCGTGTGGTGAGGAGAGATGATTCTGAAGTTTATTCTCATCTTGAAGAGTCATTTTTCTTGTGCGTGCTGAGATATATCTATTTTTGTATGAAGATTAGTATATATATTTTAAAATCATTTGCACATCTGTCTCTGAAGCTAATCTTCCATCTCCTCATTTGTGGAAAGTGCTAGGAACAATTCCAATAAATGAAAAGCTGAGGCTTCAAAATGAATGCCCTAAGGGTATTCGGATTTTCTACAACAAATTTGTAAGATTTGGTAATCCTCTAGGAGAGGTGTGTTTGGTGTTTCTCTCGCACGCTATAGTGATCACATATTATAAGCACGAGTAGTTGTTTCAGTTGGCTGGAAAAGAGCTAGTTTGAGAGAGCCAATTGGGATGAGTTTTTTATTTTGCTACCGACAACAGTCCTCAAGGAGCGTTTGTGTGTTGAAGTGAATGCAGTGATGGGTCAACAAAGTAGACTAAAACAATATCAAAGAAAACTAAGGAGAAATTATTAAGGGATAGATGCACTATATTGTTTTGTTGAATTTGGTGAAGAGTTTCCTGACGATGTTGATGGACTTATAGTTGATCAAGTCAAGGGTCATGATGCAGATCTAGAATTTGATGAAATTGTTAAGAGGTTAATGTTGGATCTACCCTCTTTTCAGGTACGAATTATGAAAGTTGGGCAACTGAAATGAAAATAATATTATGGAAGGTAAATTTATTGAATTATGTTGAAGGTGCTATCAATTTAAACTATGATAGTGGAGATGCATCAACATTATATCTTATAACATCTGCATTAGATGAAAACATCATGTTCATCATACGACATGAATATGGTAATATTCAAAATGCAAAAGTTTTGTGGGATATTTTAGAAATGAAGTACATTTGGAATGAGGGCAAAGATGATGAAGGTATTGCTCTTGAAAATGATGATTGTATTTTCAATCCCATAATTGGTTGTGAAACTGAACATGTCAACATTGAAGATGCAATGATGGGTGATGAATGTGTGCTTGTAATTGACATTAAAACATGTGATAATGAAGATACAACCATTATTGTAGAATCTATTTTTTTTTATGAAGAAAGCTTCCCTGATGTAGAGACCTACGAAGTCAAATTTGATGAGATCTATGTATCTCATGATGAGTGGATCAATATGACACATGAAAAGAATTTTATTGATGACTTGTTTTTTAGTGAGAAGAAATTCATGTTTGCAACAACAGAATTGAGTAAAAAGGTTGAATGCATGAATCAACAAACTATGTCAGCAGAGAGAGATGGAGAGATGAAAGCTCTCTTGAAGGTGCAAGAAGAAAAGATCCAATATGAATCTAACATGATTTTTAAGTGTTCATATATTGGCATTCAAGAAGAAACAATTGAAAAGTCCCAAGAACCTGTAACATTGAATGTTAGCCTACAATCGAGATCAAGAAAGAGGTGGATAAGAGTTCAAGTGTTCTACCTTTGGGGTAGAAAACGTGAAAAGGAGGAGAAGCTCCATCACTAATGGCAAGAAAAGTGAAGATGGAACTTCACGGACGAATGAAAAAGAATGGACTCTCAAGCAAGAAGAAAAAAAGGAAAGCTCAGTTACCAGTTTTTTTACGTACTATTGTAAGCCTAGCCAAGACTAGACTAGCAGGTGTATGCTATTTTTCCAAGCACCCTTTCTCCATTAAGGGGGAGTGTTAGAATTAATGGAGAAAGTTAGTCTTTTCCTAGATTTGGTTGTTTGTTGTTGTAGGATAGGATTGAGACCCTCTGATTAGGTCTAAGATCCTATTATTTAGGGAGTGGTTCAAACCACCCTATTTATGTGCTAGTTTATATCTAACAAGCTTTTTTGTGAATGAATGTAGAGCGTTCTGCCAGAGGCAGTCTCCAAGTGCAGTCTCTTACCTGAGAGCTGGCCAGTTTGATTAATAAAGTTGGTTCTTCAAGTTTTACCACAAGCTTGGAATTTGATTTTTCTACATAAGATTTTGATACATCCAAAGTGACATGGAAAAAAACGAAACTACAAATTAGATATTTTGCCTATCATAAATTTTAATAATAATTGCCAATAGAGTGTGAGTGAGATAATATGTCTTCCTTAGTTGCAGCATCCAATTTTTGACATTATTTCTGGGTTGATCAACATGACATTATTTCTTAGTCCTATAATTTAAATGAAAAGAAAAAAAAATATAGAAAAAGATTGTAATACTATTTTCTATATATATATATATATATAAATTTTTCAACCGTTATAAAGTGTTGAAAATGTTTCCTATTTATCTTTGTCAAAAATAAAAATTTATTACATATGTATATACATATTTGACAATGGCAATTGAACCCTTTCCATTCATCACCTCCTCCTTAAATGAAAGATGGCACTTGAACCCCTTTCATTCATCATCTCCTCCTTAAGTGAAGTTAGTGGTCTAAGAGGTCAAAAAAATTCAAATAAGATTTTATTACTATAAATTAGATAAGGGGAGATGCGTGTTTCCCTAAAAAGAAATATTATTTTAAAAAACTATTTAATTTTAAAACAACTATTAAATTTGTATGGGAATATTGTTTAACATGTGATGTAAATAATTTATGAGAAATTTGAAACGTATTTTTAAAGTCCATTATCAAGTAGTTATTATTTTCTATTTATCTAATTATGTGAATGGATGAATTTTAACCTAAATGTTAGTAATTCTATTTTTATGTATATGATTGAAAGAGGTATACTTGATAATAGATTGTATTTTTAATAGTTTAGAAAAAATAGTTTCTAGTTTTATATTAATATCTGTATATGTGAAATAAACCATTATAAATAGCTAAACTATATATTAGATTTAATACAATACAAAGATGCAAAGAAATAATTTTTTTAATGACATACTTTTTTACCATATTGAGTGCTTTTACAAATAGACATTTTTAATTATACATTATATTTAATAGATATGCAATATTATAAATTTTATAGTATTTGAATGCATATGAAGTTTTGAAATAAGATAGAATTTTATTTTTCATATATTTAATTTTACATGTTTTTTTTAATTAAAATAGTTTTTTTAGGGTAATTGTCAGGAAATTGAGCTTTTCAATTTTTTTTTGAATTTTATTAAGTAGGGAGGTTTATTTTACAACCTAGTATAATAAGGATGTGTAAGTTTTCCTGTAATTGAAATTTTCAAAAATCTCTTGAACTTTATTTAGTCTCAACACTCATTCTACAACCCAATATGACTGGAATGTGTAAGTAGGAAATTGAGCTTTTCAAAAATCTCTTGAACTTTATTCAACTAGGAGGCTCATTCTACAACCTAGTATGACTGGGATGTGTAATTAGTAAATTGAGATTTTCAAAAATCTCTTGAACTTTACTCAGCTAGGATGCTCATTCTACAACCTAGTATGATTGGGATGTGTAAGTAGGAAATTGAGTTTTTCAAAAATCTCTCGAACTTTATTCGGTTCGGAGGCTCATTCTATAACCCAGTATGACGGGGATGTGTATGTTAAAATCCTTTGAACTTTATTAAACTGGGAGGCTCATTTTACAACCTAGTATGAGCGAGATGTGTAATTTTTTATGTACCGTGAGTTGACACAAACTCCTTTAAAATAAAAATAAGTAAATTATGCTTTAAATAGAAAAATAATGTCATCTATAATAATAATAATAAAAAAAAGAATATGTTGTAAAGTAAAATTGTGAGTAAAATGTTTAAATTTTATATTTTTCAAAAATATTTCAATAGGAGATTTAAACAAACTATTTAAAAATCTATGTTAACTAACTTATGTGGATATCAACTTCATATATATCTATATATCGAAAATAATTTGTTGAAATAATATATTTTAATGTTGTATATAAAAAATATTTAATGTGGGTTATCAATAAAATATTTTAATAAAAATTAATAGTGACCTATACTTAAAAATGTATTAATAATAAAAAACCATTTTAATTTCTGCTATAAAATGACTTAATGTACATGTTATTTAAAATATAATAACAAAATTTAGGAAATTTTGAATTGCGCGACTAGGGTTTTTGTGAGCTTTGCGACCTCCCCTCAGTGCCTCTAGTTCTAGCCTTTGGGGCCCTGCCAACCATGACGGATCCTCTACAGCATCCTGGAGCCTGCTCCTTCAAGGATATGGTCTCTGGTCGGCTACCAGATCAGACTTCATTCTTCACAAAGTTTGCCTCCAGTTCTACCTTCTACATGCCACTAGGAGGAAGCTCTAACAAAGAAGAAATTAGTCATGCACAGTAAAATGAGTTTCCAAAAAGGAATGAAGACACAATGAAAATGTCAACCAAGGATTCTTGGGTAGACAAGAGTAATGTCGTAGACTCACCCTTCCTTGCTAATGTCAATCCTTCAAAATCTCAAGAGCAGCCATAGGATCAGTCAAAAAAGACTAAGACTAACTGTAACGCCAAATCCAAGAAAATCCCAGAACTGGAAATCGTGGACCTTGGGGTAGTTGAATATAGAGAATACATGTAGGAACACATAGTTATATGCAAGTTCATGGGATTATGGCCAATTGAAAGAACCCTGAACTCGTGGATTTAGAGAAAATGGACACCTAAAGGGGAGATAAGACTTCAGTTGGCCTCCAAAGGATTTTTCACAGTCACATTTTACCTCTTAGAATATAGAGAAAAAATCATTGAAGGAGGACCCTATTTCTACAACTGAGTCAGTTTATAGATGAGATTCTAGAGGGAGAAATTCAAACTAGAAAAAGAGGATTTCACTAGGTTTCCAGTCTAGGTACACCTCTACTCCTTACCAACTGATTATTGGGTTCCTTCAGTGTTAAAAGGAAAAGGAGACCAACTAGGGGAGTACATTAAAATGCCTGAAGGCACTAGAATGGGGCACTATGTTTCCTACACCCGAATCTGTGTATCCATAGACATCTCTGGTGCTCTGCCATAAGAAATCAAATTAATATTCTAGGATGAAGTCTCACTACAAAGTATAGACTATAAAAATATACCCTTCCGATGCAGAAAGTGTCATGAGCATGGGCATACTTTCCGAGATTGTCCCAGGAATAAACCCCCCCAAACAACAGAGAAAGCAAATAAAGGAAAATAAAGTGAAGGTTTACCAAAGTCATCTCCAGGAACAAGAATAACAGGAAAAAAGCTATCCCCAAGAAAAACCTATCTAAGGAAGCAAGCCAGAATCAGTTCAATGTACTAAATAGTACCCAAGAGAAAATGGATCCTAACGAAATGATAGGAGATGAAGCAGGAGAGGAAGAAATGAACCCAATATATGGCGAACATGATGAGAGGGGCACAGGTAATACCAATAGAAGAAATGAGTAGGAGCAAGAGGATACGTAAAAGAAGCAAGTAGAAACAGAGGAAACTCCAAAGGAAACATAATAGAGGACGCTCTGTAGTGGGTAGACCTTGCAACAATTCACCAACATTTGCAGAGGAATGGAAACAAAAATGAATAAATGGCATATCAGAACAACATCTACAAAAAATCAAAGGAGCTTATCTCCTCCACGAAGAATTAACACTCAAAACACATTATCCAGCACAAGAAACCACAGCTTCAAAAGGCATATTAGCCAATATACTAGTCAAGGAACTCAACCTCAAAGGCTCAAGCATAAAGTGAGGACAAAAGACCACCAGTCAGCCCCTTCAAAAACTAGGTGCCAAGATAATCAATGAAGGAAAGGTAAAGGCTCTTGCTCTATACCCATCTCCATGTCAATGAATTGCATCTCTTTGAATATTAGGGGACTTAACAGTCCTAGGAAGAAACACATCTTAAAAACCAGAATCATGTCTGATCACCCCGACATCCTTCTTATTCAAGAAACTAAACTTGACTCATCTCACCCTCCTCTCCTTCTCAATTCATGCTTCAAGCCTTACAGCTCCTTGGCTAATACGGCTTCAAGTATGGCGGGGGCTTAATGACTCTTTGGAAAATCTCTAAATTCGACCTTATTTCCTCTCTAGACACTCACCATCCCATAACTGTAATCTTGAGAATCATAGGCACCAATGAGACCATTTTCATAACCAATATTTATGCCCTGCACAAGGTGACAAACCATGTATCAAAATTCTCCAAACCTTATCCAATCTCCTTGACCCTCTGCATTGTCCCCTCAAAATCATAGCTATTGATTTTAATATGATAACTAACTTCTCTGAAAAGAGAGGAGGAATCAAGAAGTTAGATAAACCACCACTAAAAAGCTCAACCTCATTGACATTCCCACTAGCAATGGCTTATTCACATGGCTTAGACTGCTTCCTTCTATCCGAGGCCACTTATCTCACCTCCTGGGAAACGAAGGCGAGAATCTTTCCACAAGCAGACTCTGATCACTGGCCTATCTTTCTCAAGTTTAAAATTTCTAGTGGTCAAAAAAATAAGCCTTTTAAATTCGAGGACTTCAAGTTGGATCCCTAGGATTTCATGGGAAAAAAATGAAACAATGGTGGACTTACTCTCCGATCTGAACTGGAAAAAATATGTATACCTTCCAACAAAAGTTAAAACACATCAAAGAGGAAATAAAAAAATGGAACATAAATACATTTGGCAACATCATCATAGATAAAAAAAACTTGGAACACCAATTGGAATTTATCGAACCAAAAATAATTGAAGAAGGGCTAACCAAGACCAGTAAGAAAGAGGAATAGTGACTACAACAATGTTGGGACGAAAGAGCCATTCAGGAAGAAAAGCCATGGCATAAAAAAATATAGAATAAATTGGCTGAAGTGTGGGCAAAGGAAGACAACATTTTTCCAAAAAAATGATACAACATTGGAGATACAATAGAATTATGGCTCTGAAGAATCAAGAGGGTCATCTCATCCACTCTCAAGAGGAGTCAGAAACATCGCTCATCCACTATTTCAGCTCTCTTCTCAAAGAGCCTAGGAATGATCAGGATCAGGACATCAAAAAGATCATCAAGAATATCCCCAAAATCCTCACATAGGAACATAACAAAATGCTCCTAAGGAAAGTCTCTCTCTAGGAAGTGGAAGATGTGGTCATGGGAATGCAATGGAAAATTTCCAAGTCTGGATGGGTTCACCATTGATTTCTACAAAGCTTGTTGGCCTATCATAAAATTGGATGTTCATTCCGTGGCTGAGGAATCTCGTATTCATAAATATGTCCTTAAAGCCCTTAACTCTACTTTCCGGACTCTGATACCCAAATTTAGGCCCATAACCCTTTGCAATGTTATTTACAAAATCATCTCCAAAGTTCTGGCCAATCGAATTAAAATTATCCTCCCTCTCTACATCTCCCACCAACATTCTGGCTATGTGGAAGGAAGACAAGTCATGGATAGCATTATTCTCTCTCATGAGCTTATTCATTCTCTCAAATCACAAAAAAAACCAAGTATGATGATTCAACTAAACATGTACAAAGCCTTTGACAAAATTAGTTGGAACTATATGAGACAGGTCTTGGATGCCGTTGGGTTTCACAAAGAAAGCATCAAGTGGATCATGGCTATGGTGTCAAGAGCTTTATTCTCCATCCTCTTGAATGTATCATCTTCACAACCCTTCAATCCTTCAAGGGGATCCAATCTCTCCCTTCCTATTTGTTATACTGGTGGAAGGGATAGGACACTTTATCTATGTTGCCTTTCATGAAAATAAGCTCCTTGGTCTCCAGCCCCATGCTTTGTCCCCCCTACAACTCACCAACAATTTGTAGATGATATCCTTCACATGGACCTCCCAACTATCAAAGAGGCTTCCTCTTTCATGTCCATTAACGGGCATCTCTGCTACTTCTAGTACCTCCATTAACCCCCTGAAATCCAAGTTTTTCTTCTTTAACACTCCACTACCCATATGTAGGAACATCGTTAGACTCCTAGCTATTCCCATTAGTACTCTACCCTCCACTTACCTTGGGGTTCCCCTCACAGATAGGCCTCTCTCCCGGGCCACTTGGGAGAACCTGATTAACAAAAGGGAGAAAGGAATTGCCAACTGGACCTTCAGATCTCTCAATTTGGTTGGTCGTCTCATCCTGGTTAAATCCATTCTTTAGGCCATCCTGCTTTACTTGTACTTGGCTCTAGAAACCCCAAAAGTGATTTCCAACAAAATCAGAAACCTTCAAAGGAACTTCTTATGGAGAGGTGCAGAGGTCAAACAGAAATGGGCTCTGGTAGCATGGGAAAAAATCTACAAGCCCAAAAAAGATGGTGGCCTCGGTCTTAGAGACATAGACCTCATGGGAAAGGCCCTGGGAGCCAAAAACTTATGGAGATGATTTGCAAAGCCCAATTCCCCTTGGGAAATCCATTGGAAAGAAAATTACACCCCCTCCTTAATGCAAGAGCAAATCATCAAGCTCAACGGAAGCACTAAAGGTTTTATCATCTGGAATCAAGCTTGGGAGAATAGGGACATCATTCAAAGACATAGCTTCTGGGAAATAGGTAGCGGGAATAAGGCTCTTTTCTAGGAGGATGCCTGGAAACAAAGGCCTGAACTTGATCAACACCACTATCACCAAATCAAGGTTGTAATGCAAAATAGAGGGAAGATCAAAGTCAACCAATATTGGGGAAAAAGTGAAGAAACTAACAGATGGAGAAATTGGATGAAACAAGAGGAATGGACTCCCCATATGAAACCCCAAACTTGGTCGAACCTTTCTTCGGAATTACAAAAAAAACAAATTCTCGACTTTTTTGAGGGTAAGCTCAGATGGTGAAAAAACTCAGCAAGACACTTTATATTAAGAGAAGCCTACAGATACATTGTAAAGCATGATCAACTCCAACCAGATCTGAAGTGGAATGCAATCTGGGACAGGAAGCACTGGCTGAAAATTTATATCTTTTATCTGTTAGTCATGCATATAAAAGCTTTAATGTGGGACAATCTAAGAAGGAAAGGCTTTATTGGCACTTCGAGATGCCCCCTCTGCTAAAAAGAAGAAGAAACCCCCAATCATTTGTTAAATGTCCGCCCTTTCACTTTTGATTTATGGAATTGGATTTCTTTGGTCTTCAAAAGATCTGATTGGGACCCCTCATCTATTCAAAATACCATCACGAACTGGAGAACGATCTTTTTGCCACATCCTCTGGTTAAATGTGCAAGGAATCTAATTCCTTGCCTGATCTGCTAGGCTTTGTGGAAGGAACACAATGCAAGAATCTTTCGTGGCTTCTCCACCTAAGAGGAATTCATTATCTCGAAGATAAAAAGCGCGCTCTTGGAAACTATGACCTCTCTACCCACTCAGACTGTCAAAGCCTCTCCCACCTTCCTCGAAGTGATCATTCCCTCAATGTTGGATCTCCTTCAAAACAATGTCGTGATGGCACTCCCCTCCCGAGGCATGAAAGTAAAAATAACACTTGGCGGTCGCCAGAGCAGGGGATATTCAAGCTCAATTACGATGGCGCAGCCAAAGGGAATCCCTGCCCGACCGGTTTTGGTGGAGTCTTAACAGATTCTAAAGGAGAGATACTCTGGATTTATGAGGGCAATATACGTTTAGCCACAAACAATGCCACAAAACTTCATGTTGTGGAACATGGCATCACCACTATGCGCGACCTAAACCTCAGCCCTCTGATATTTGAAGGAGACTCCACGCTAGCCACCCAAATTGGCAAAAAACTTCAGTAGGGCATTGGCGTGGACAAAATCTAGAAAAATTGGTGCCTAAAAAAATAATACATCTGATCAAGCAGGGAATTGACAGCATGGTGGGCCTCCACTTTCAAGCAACCAGAAGGAAGGGAAATAAACTCGTGGACAAACTGATGAATGAGGGTACAGCTAGTACCCTATGTCTGAAGTCCCGAGCATGGCAAGAATTGGAGGTGGATCTCTGTCAGCAATGCACAATATTGAACGACGAAGACAACAACTCTAACGAACAATAACTGTTTTCTTACCTTTCATCATTACAAGGTCGATTCTCTCCTCAGTTGGAAGGATAGGTGGATGGCGTTGGAGTGCGGTCTCATCCTTGGCTCACCTGATTCTAGAGCCTGTGATGCCACCTGCCCTCTCCCTTGTGTGACTACCGCCTCTTAGTCACATCCTCTCAACTCTGTCATTCCTCCACCGCCCCTCATCAGATCTTTGCATGCTTCCCCTTCCCGCCCCCTCTCCTCCATTCTGGTCTCCCTCCTTCTCCCGGCTTCTATAAATTCACTCCTCTCCCTTCTCCCCGTCATTCAACTCTTTGCCTTTTCCCCTCTTAGTTGGTCCCTTGCTCTTTGGTTCCCCCTGCTATCCAGTTTTTCTGCTTCTATCATGGCCTTGAGGAATTGCTTCACCCCTAGTCCTAGTCAGGGAGGGGCATGCAATTGCATAGCCTCCAACTTGCAGTCCCTACACCTGCCCCCTACCACTCGCATGGAGACATCTTCTAGGTGCGTAGCTCTTTGCTACATAGTGACTATTAATCCGAAAACTCAGCAGCAAATTTTAGACTTAGATGCCCAAGCAAATGTTCTCCGTAGAGAGGTCAATACTAAAAAGGTCGACGCCAAATTTTCTTGGATTTCAGACCCTGCTTTCATCCGGGTGCGTGACAACCTCTACGCGCGTTCTATTGAAACATGGTGGCAAATGAAGACCATAATGGGGCTTGTTATGTAGGAACAAGAGGAGAGCACCAAGGTTATCGAAACAAAGATTGACTGGTTCATGGAGAAGTTTGTAATTTATGTTGAAGCTATCCACCATTGCAGATTCATCACTCGAGATGCTCTGATTTATACTGTCATTAAGAAAAAGTTTTCAGTGAAGGTCCATTCAACTGCTGAAGGATCCTCGAGCATCAAGAAAGACGACAATGGGGCCTCCACAAGTCGTCGGATCACCACCACGCAGTAGGAGGGAAGCTCTCAGGAGACTCCTAGTTGTCTGGATGAGGATCGGGTCACCACCAACCAAGAGTGATGTCGTCAGTTTCCTTCCCTATTTTTCTTCCTTGGTGCATGTTTATCCCCCTTCGCGAAAGGCTTTCTGTCGCAGAGGAAAACCAAATCTGTGTGGTCGGCCACTATAAACCTTCCTTCTCCTTTCTCGGCTTATATACTGTCAATTTTGAGAATGTGTTAAAGGGGGCTCCGCGGTTCCCACTTTTGTACTCAAAACCCGCTTTTGCTATGACCAACACAAGTATTTCGGTTGGGTCTTGTGCTGGGTTCTCTTTCCCACTCAACCCAAATTTTGTAATCTATCAAATTACCAAGTAATATATTTTAATCTTATATATATATATATATATATATATATATATATATCATTTTAAAAAAATTATGTATATATTATGATTTTTTTTTAATGGTTAAAGTTACAATTAAATTTTTATGGATAAATTTAAAAATATAATAAACAATGAAAAAATACACATTGTATTTTGCACACTAAAAGAATTTGCACTTCAAGAAATTTGATCTCTCTCAACTTAGGTTAGATCCATACTTAAAATAAATTTATGCTTATGTACTTTTTAGTGATATAAACAATTTTAACATATGCTATATATGCCACCACTTTAACATATAATGTCAATATTACACTATAATGAAAATTACCATTTTTTCATCAAATTCTTTTTGGTGATATAAAACTAACTAATCAACTATTATATTTTCTTTTCCAGAAATGAAAATTTAAATTCCAAGCAATAAAATTTATTAAATAAGAAACATAAAAATACGTAAACATCATCAAATTTCTATAAGTAAAATAAAGTTGAAATTCTAAAACTGTCGCTGATCGTGTTTTTCGACGAAACTTTGAAAAGTCACGGCATCAATAGTGAATCACTCGTGGAATTTAAGATGGTCAATACTTGCCCCTTACGTAAAGTCCCATGCCCCACCTCTCTCTCTATGGCCTACATCGGCCTTATCTTTTTAATTCATCTCATGGCTGCACCTACTTCAATTCAGTAAGGACCACATTCTTCAATTATTTACTTCCTTACATTGAAATCTAGAAATCTATGAAATCTAACGAATTCTATGTACATAGAGGAGAAAATGAATTCTATGTATATAGAGGACAAAACCTTTTGTTTTGGATTCTGAACCAACTAGATCCAATCCCCTTGAAGCTGGAACAGTGAGACTTGTGTGACCATGAACAGTGAGATCAGTCAGACTTGTATTTGGAGAAGATGGAATCATGTAGCCTTCAAAAGCGGATACCCCAGTA
Organism: Pinus tabuliformis; assembly: GCA_031772625.1. Lineage (NCBI taxonomy): Eukaryota > Viridiplantae > Streptophyta > Pinopsida > Pinales > Pinaceae > Pinus > Pinus tabuliformis. Next base: position 990,336,668 of record CM062807.1, on the reverse strand, counting down.
GAGAAACCTCTTCGCCAGAAACCCCTGGGACACCTTAACAGTCGAAAAGTTTCAAGCAAATCTATTCGGAAGTTGTGAATCCTGTGATACCGTTGTAAAGTAGTATGCAGCTATCTCACAATAACAAAGATAAGACCAGATTCCACGTTGAAAAGCAGGTTATGGAATTTCATTCCCAAGTTGAGAAACCTCTTGGATACCTTCACAGGCCATGTCTGTGTCCATCTCCTCTGGAAACGATAGAGTGATATCGCCGGTGGACCTCACATAATATGCTGAAGGGGCAAAAGTGAATGGGCAGTCTAAGGGAGGATCATTTATCTCCAAGTCCCCCTCTAATATGCGCACCACTGCTCCCATTGAAGGTCTTAAAGCAGAATTGCTTTGAATACACCATAACGTCGTCTTTATAATCCTATATGCCTCCTCTATAACTTCCGGCCCTTTCAGTTGCAGCCCACTGGCAATCAGCTCTTCCATTTTTCCTTGCCTCACTTTGCTAAAAGCAATAGAGGGGAAATACCAATTGTCTGAATCATGGGAGTTATCCACGTTCTTGCGCCCGCTGATGATTTCCAGAAGCATCATCCCGTAACTGAAGACGTCAGTCTTGGATGTGATTCCCTGCCCAAAAATCCACTCGGGTGACATGTATCCTACTGTTCCTCTCACCTGCGTCACCACACGGCTTTCTCGATCTCTATCAAGACACCTTGCCATACCGAAATCGGAAACTTTCGCCTTGAAATTCTCGTCTAGCAGAATATTTTGAGGTTTGATGTCCAGATGCAAAATACAGACCCTCGTTTCGTCATGCAGGTAGGCAAGTCCCCGGGCAGTGTCCAGAGCAATTAAATATCTGGTCTTCCAATCAAGCCACTGGTCTGAGGCGAACAACCATCTATCAAGAGATCCGTTGGGCATGTGTGATGACCCCAGAAAAATGCAAATGTGGGAATTTTACTGTGGTAAGAAATAGAGTTGAAAGTTTGTTGTTCTTTTATTTACAAAAAAAAAAAACAAAAACTCTAATGATATTATCCTATTGGTGAATTCAAAACATATTGGAAATATATATTTCTTGAAATGCTGGCAGCCTCTGGAAGGAGGATTTGAAAAGAGAAAATCAGTTATGAAAACTGATTGAAACTACCCTCCCACATGGGGAAAAGTCCTGGGTAGAGGGAGGAGGATCTTTGTGCTGTAGTGACAGACAGGAGGATTCCAAAAAAAAAAGATAACAAGAAACTGGTTAAGTCTGGTAAGGACCAGATGACCAGGCACAAGGTGCATGTATCTTGTTGAGGGCTGTAGGCCTGCAAGATAGCTCGGGGGGAGAATCCAGTCTTAGCGATGGATCTCAAGGTTGGGTGGTTAAGAGCGAGTATGGAATGCAGGTGAATTTTTTGGAGTACTTATTCACAACTCTGGCGAACCAGGTACGAGTTAACAATGAAGAGAAATTAGTTAGTAATGAAGGTTGACTACACTACAGATAAAATTTACAGTAGTCGGCGAATTAGACCTTTATAATTTATATCTTTCTTTGATATCATAATGCTTAGTATATTCGTATCAGGTGAACATTTATATTAAAATGTCAGAATATTTAGATGCTAGACAAATACAAAGAGACAACCAGTGCGCTACGGGTAGTTCAAATAAAGAAAACTTATAAGAATTTCACACGGACCAGAATACCGTGGTGGATATTCAAGCGGTCAAGCACACCAAGGAAAACGACTAGAAAACCTTAAAGATTCCTGTGCAAAGAATAAACCAAGACCATAAATTTCTTTTCATTAAAGCACAGACAGAGGCACACTAACTAGACACCATTAAGCAAAACATATATCTAACAAACCTCAGAGTCGAGAGATTATAGCGAAACTGAGACTGCAAGAGGAAACGCATACCCACAGAGCAAAACTACCACCGGCAAGAGTAAACGCTATAAAGCTGTTGTATATCAGCAAAATCATTCGCAGTTAACCAAAAACGATACTAAGAAGTAAACATTCCAAGAATGGATGCGTTCAACCGTTTGAACACGACCGCGTAGATAACTGCAGGTGTATTCATACATCAACAGACAATAAGCATATGCATTCGCTGTAACGATACCATAAAACTTGTTATAACCTAAACTATGCAGCGATTGAAAATGAAACATACTACCACTGCACGAATAGGATTTAACCGACGAATAGTAAGAAAGGAACCGATAAACATTATTGAAATGATCTTGCTATATATATATATAAGTGGAAGGAAACTTCCATACTATTCAAGGAAAAGAACATAACATTTAATTGTATCAGAATAACAATGACATTATCAAATGGGTATACAGCGACCAATCCGGAAGGACCGGGAATGAATTAGTAACATAGACGCCATGATAAATAAGAACGATGGTCTGAAATGCAAACTTTGAAATATATATATAAACATTCAAAAATCAAAATATGCGTTCATTTGTCCAGATGAAATATCCTTGACCAGCAAGGCCGACACAGCGGCCGGAATACACAACTGTCTCCACATATATATATACAACAGAGGCATAAAATGCCTAAAAACATCGAAAGACAAGATTGCCCTCAAATCGAACAACTGCTACACGAGGTCCAGGCGTAAGAGAATTCTGCCTGTAGCTCATAGCTCGGCAGGGTAGGTCGAAGACGTAACCCTGAGAATAGGAAAACGCATGCAAGCCATGAGGATCTCCTCTGGCAAATCCTCGTCTAGTATATAACAGAAAGAAAACGACATAAGTAGAACATGCGGCACACCACGGACAGAGTAATCCTCAGACTTCGCACCCAGTTAAAGTGTCGTCGGCTTACCTGGAATGAACGAAGGGCGCTGGCTCTGTCATTCCATAGGCGGTAGGGAAAGGTTGTAACGAGCCTCACCTGCACACAACCATAACAAAAGTCACCAGTCAGTATGAGCTTCCAAAATGGCAACAAACACATTCTAAATGCATGCAAGACCAGAGCCGAGTAGAAGGTGTATAGCCTGTAGTAAACGACTGTGTCGAAGACAGAAAACCATAAAAAATAAACGGTGCGGGTTACCTGTACAAGCCCGTGAAGGGAAACCTTAAGACCTCTGTGCTGTAGACGGAGTTCAGGAGCGGCGATGAACGAAATCGAACGCGGGGCTTGAATAACCAGAGGAGTGCCGAGAGACCCCCTCGTTTCCAAATGAACCACAGGCGCGTTCCAAGGGGTTTATGAATGACCCCCAAACCCTTAAACATATTCCAGCCCTCTGATCTGAGCAACAGATCTCCGCCGTTGAGGTAGCGCGGGAATCCAAAGCGGGAAGGCCGAGAACGCAGAAACCAATGAGTCACATGGCCAAGCGGGTGAGCCATGCCACCTATCGAAACGCTGACAAGAGAATTAATTGCTGCCAACAACTCAGCGCCGGAAAGGGCTACGGGTATAACACTTTTCTGATCGCCGTCCAACACACATGTCACCCATGCAATCAAGCTGGCCTTGGGTCAATGAATTGTATAAACGTTAGACATTATCAAAGGTCCAAAATATATTGTCGTATCGTAGCTGTGTAAGGATTAAATCGCACAGTAATATTTATGGTAGAAGTGAAGTTATATAGTAAAGAATCATTAGTTTTATTAAGTTTTTATTTTATATTTTCAGGGGTGTGACAATTTGGTATCAGAGCCAAGTTTCAATACTGTGGCCTCTGGAACAACATGTTTCAGCTGTGCGGATAACTATCCCATACATATGTAAGGGAGAGAGTTAATCAAACTAACTACTTTTCCTGTCCTATTTTTAGGGGTGAAACACAGGAACAATAACAGCTAATAGTCAACAAAAGAAAACAGTGAAAATGCAGAGAGCCGGCAATGCTCCTCGGGAAAACCCAGAGTTGTGGGTACAGCTTGGCGAAGAGACACGTAGTACAAACCTTGCAATACTGGAAACTGTTCAAGAGCTGAAGAATGAGATGGCACGTTTACGAGAAGATAATGCGCGACTGACGGTGGAACAAGAAAGAATTTTGAAGAGTTTGTCGGACAGACAGAACCCACCATTAGCTAATCCTAGTGCGGAACAACAGAGGATGACAGAAGAACGAAATTATCAAACTGGACCTGAAAACTCAGAGGAAAAGGAGGACCATTCCGATAATGTACTTGAACAGCAGACTTCAAAACGACAGAAGATGGAGCTGCAGGGAGAATTTCGAAAAATTAAACCCCCACATTTTGATGGGGAACAGGAAGAAGCGGTTGAAGCATGGTTAATTAACATGAACAAATATTTCCAGTTGTATGAGTATGACCATAATTTGAAGGCACGACTGGCCATCTTCCAGCTACAGGGTAAAGCAACCCTGTCGCGGGAAGAAATTAAGATCGTCAAAGGGGTAAGTGAGCAGATCATAACATGGGAAAAGTTTCAGAAATACTTCAAAGAGAGATATCTGACCGAGCGTTTTTACGATGAAAAAGCAAGAGAATTCCATGATTTACGGTTGGGACAGCAGTCTATGGACGAGTTTATCAACCGTTTTACTTCCCTGCTTCGTTACGTGCCATATATTAAGGAGGAGAAAGCCAAGGTGCAGAGATTTGTGAGCATCTTACCTCTATATATAAGAGAAAGGATCGAGTTTGACAATCCTAGGACAATGGATGAAGCTATCCGCAAAGCTAGAATCTGTTATCAGCAGAATAAACAGAAGGGAGATACTTCAAATAAAAGATGGAGTGAAAGAAGGGGTAACAGAACTGTTGGGAATAGCAAAGGAAGTCGCAGTAACGGTAGTAAGGGAGCTGGCAAAGGACATAACAGCAGAACTGTAGCAAGAAGTTCACTCCGGGCTAAGCCAACCAGTGAGACCAGAGTAAGTGAACAGCCTGCTAGGCAGGACAGTGAAGGAATGGCCAGACCTCCAGTTCAATGCTGGGGCTGTGGAGGACCACACTATGTCAAAAACTGCCCGCAGCGGAAGGGTATGGACCAGATATCCCAGATTCACGAAGCATCGACCGTTGGGGATGTGGCACGTAGCGTACCAAGGATTAACGCAACCCTGGATGATCGTCAAGCGGAATACCAACCGACTATGGTGGAATTTGAAGGTAAAATTTCAAATCTTTCTATAGCTGTTCTCATTGATCCAGGAGCTACTTTAAGTTATATTAGCCCAAAGATAGTAGAACAGTGTAAGCTACAATCTGAAAAATTCAGAAATCCATGGCTGGTACAGTTAGCTACGGGAGCCAAGAGACGGGTCTTGGCAAAAATTAATAATTGCTCTTTAACCGTAGCAGGACAGCCAATAGTAGTAGATCTGAATGTACTTCCGTTGGGTTCATATGACATCCTGATTGGGATGGATTGGCTAGAAAAACACTGGTCATTAGTAAACTGCAAGACGAAAACCATCTACTATAAAGATGACCTTGGGGAGCAGCAGGAATTGCAAGGGATCAAGCACCCCGTGCAGATCCGACCCATCACAGCATCCCAGCTAGCTAAATGCCTCAAAAAGAAATGTCAAATTTATGCCATTCAGGTAGGCTATGCAAATCAGAAGGATAAAACAGCTACGCTGGGCAATATTCCAGTAATACAAGAATTCGCGGATGTTTTTCCAGAAGAGATACCGGGGCTGCCACCTAAAAGAGATATAGACTTTACCATAGAATTGACACCGGGGGCAGCACCAGTGTCACGGGCACCTTACCGAATGAGCGTACCAGAATTAACAGAATTAAAAATGCAACTGCAAGAGCTGCTAGACAAGAATTACATTCGCCCCAGTGTATCACCATGGGGAGCCCCAGTGTTATTTGTCAAGAAGAAAGATGGAAATCTTCGGATGTGCATAGATTATCGTCAACTGAACAAGCTCACAATCAAAAATAAATATCCTTTGCCTCGGATTGATGAACTTTTCGATCAAGTGAAGGGGGCGAAAGTGTTCTCTAAGATCGATTTGCGATCCGGTTATCACCAGATTAGGATCAAAGAGGAAGACATCGATAAGACAGCTTTCAGAACACGGTATGGGCACTACGAGTTTGTGGTGCTAGCTTTTGGCTTGACCAATGCACCTGCCACCTTTATCTGTTTGATGAACAGTGTGTTTCACAAGTTCTTGGATAAATTTGTGTTGATATTTATCGATGATATTCTGGTATATTCTCGTTCTAGGGAGGAGCACGAGGAACACCTTAGAGTAGTGCTGCAAACTCTCCGGGAACATCAGCTATACGCTAAGTTTAGCAAGTGTGATTTCTTCAAGGAAGAAATACAATACTTAGGCCATATAATCACCAAAGAGGGGATTGCAGTAGACCTTGAGAAGATAAAGACTATAATGGAATGGCCCGTACCAAAGGATGTGGCAGATATCAGGTCCTTTATGGGGCTAGCTGGCTATTATAGAAGATTCGTGGAGGGTTTTTCAAGGGTAGCATACCCTATCACCTCCCTACCAAAAAAGGGGAGGGTATTCAGATGGACCTCAGAGTGTCAGCGGATCTTTGAGCAACTTAAACATTTACTCACCACCGCACCCATTTTGAGTATAGCTGATCCTAATAAGGATTACGTGGTATGTACTGACGCAAGTAAGGAGGGTGTGGGAGGAGTATTGATGCAGGAAGGGAGAGTAATCGCGTACGAATCAAGAAAACTAAAGGATCATGAGCAGAAATACTCTGCTTACGACTTACAGCTGGCAGTCGTTATACACGCATTGAAGATGTGGCGACATTATCTCTTGGGGAGAAAATTTCTGTTGTTAACGGATCATCACAGCTTGACAAATTATTTCAGCCAACCTACCTTAAATACGAGGCAAGCCCGTTGGGCGGATTTTCTAAGTGGATTCGATTTTGAAATTAAGCACTTAAAAGGGAAGGAGAACCGTGTGGCCGACGCATTGAGTCGAAAGGTGCAGTGCTTGTGTGAACTTTCGATCAGCAAATGGCAGAATTCCTTGTTTGAGCAAATAAAAACAACAGCAGATCAAGATGCTGAATACCAGCAAATAAAACAGCAGGTACAACAACTTTCTAGCGGAAAAACACAGCAGGGATATGAATTAGATGATGCCGGAATGTTGTATTTTAATAAGAGGTTGTATGTACCTAACAAAAATGGTCTTAGGAATCTGATTTTGGATGAATTTCACATCAGCCACTATACTGGGCACCCAGGTTACCAAAAAATGGTCACCGCACTTAGAAAAGAATATTATTGGCCAGGAATGAAGAAGAATGTAGCTGAGTATTTGGCGCGGTGTTTGGAGTGTCAACAGATTAAAGCAGAGCATTTGCATCCAGCAGGGCTGCTACAACCCTTACCTATTCTAGAGTGGAAATGGGAGACTATTTCCATGGATTTTATAACCGGGTTGCCTCGGACAAAGAAAAACAATGATTCCATTATGGTAGTGGTAGATAAGTTGAGTAAGGCAGCACACTTTATACCTGTGCAGTCCACTTATAAGGCTGTGAAAATTGCTCACCTTTTTATGCAGAATGTGTTTAAACTGCATGGACTTCCGAAAATAATAATATCTGATCGTGATGTAAAGTTCACGTCAACTTTTTGGAGAACATTGTTTGCTGAACTGGGAACACAGCTGAACTTCAGCACGACCTATCATCCCCAGACCGATGGTCAAACCGAACGAGTGAACCAGGTAGTGGAGGACATGTTGAGAGCATGTGTAATGCTGAAACCAAACCAATGGGAGGAATATCTACACCTGGTTGAATTCGCATATAATAATGGATATCACACGTCCACACAGTTAAGTCCCTTTGAGGTCTTGTATGGGCGGAAATGCCGCACACCCTCAAGCTGGGGTGGACCTGAGGATAAATTAGGATTGGGTCCAGAAATGTTCAAGGAAATGGAAGACATGGTGAAAAGAGTGCGTACCAATTTAAAGGCTGCTCAGGAAAGACAAAAAAGTTTTGCAGACTGGAGAAGAAGATTCAAAGAAGATCAGGTTGGTGACCATGTGTTTGTGAGGATCCAAGCCAGAAGGAGCACACTGCAATGGAGTGGGTGTGCCAAACTTGTTCCTCGTTATTTTGGACCTTTTCAGATCTTGGCAAGAGTGGGGCCGGTGGCTTACCAACTCGCCCTGCCAAGTCATATTAGGATCCACAATGTTTTCCACGTTTCTATACTAAAAAAATATGTTTACGACCCTAAACATGTGATCAAATGGCAGGATGTTCGGGTAAGAATTAATCTGGTTGTTCTAGTTAAGCTTTTATTCCAGACAGAAAGTGACTGAAATTGTTGTTGATTGCAGGTCGAGCCGGAAGGCGAGGTTCTGGTCGAACCACTGAGCATCCTCGACCGGAGAGAAGTGCGGCTGCGGAAGCGAGTTATTACCCAAGTTAAAGTGTTGTGGCAGCACTATGGGCCTGATGAGGCTACTTGGGAGGACGAAGAACTCATTAAAAAATCCTATCTGGACTTGTTTAGGTGAAACAGACATCGGGACGATGTCCAATCTCAGGAGGGGGAGATGTGATGACCCCGGAAAAATGTAAATGTGGGAATTTTACTGTGGTAAGAAATAGAGTTGAAAGTTTGTTGTTCTTTTATTTACAAAAAAAAAAACAAAAACTCTAATGATATTATCCTATTGGTGAATTTAAAATATATTGGAAATATATATTTCTTGAAATGCTGGCAGCCTCTGGAAGGAGGATTTGAAAAGAGAAAGTCAGTTATGAAAACTGACTGAAACTACCCTCCCATACGAGGAAAAGTCTTGGGTAGAGGGAGGAGGATCTCTGCGCTGTAGTGACAGACAGGAGGATTCCAAAAAACAAAGATAACAAGAAACTCGTTAAGTCTGGTAAGGACCAGATGACCAGGCACAAGGTGCATGTATCTTGTTGAGGGCTATAGGCCTGCAAGATAGCTCGGGGGGAGAATCCAATCTTAGCGATGGATCTCAAGGTTGGGTGGTTAAGAGCAAGTATGGAATGCAGGTGAATCTTATGGAGTACTTATTCACAACTCTGGCGAACCAGGTACGAGTTAGCAACAAAAGAAATTAGTTTAGTAATGAACGTTGACTACACTACAGATAAAATTTACAGTAGTCGGCAAATTAGACCTTTATAATTTATATCTTTCTTTGATATCATAATGCTTAGTATATTCGTATCAGGTGAACATTTATATTAAAATGTCAGAATATTTAGATGCTAGACAAATACAAAGAGACAACCAGTGCACTACGGGTAGTTCAAATAAAGAAAACTTATAAGAATTTCACACGGACAAGAATACCGTGGTGGATATTCAAGCGGTCAAGCACACCAAGGAAAACGACTAGAAAACCTTAAAGATTCCTGTGCAAAGAGTAAACCAAGACCATAAATTTCTTTTCATTAAAGCACGGACAGAGGCACACTAACTGGACACCATTAAGCAAAACATATATCTAACAAACGTCAGAGTCGAGAGTTATAGCGAAACTGAGACTGCAAGAGGAAACGCATACCCACAGAGCAAAACTACCACCGGCAGGAGTAAATGCTATAAAGCTGTTGTATATCAGCAAAATCATTCGCAGTTAACCAAAAACGATACTAAGAAGTAAACATTCCAAGAATGGATGTGTTCAACCGTTTGAACACGGCCGCGTAGATAATTGCAGGTGTATTCATACATCAACAGACAATAAGCATATGCATTCGCTGTAATGATACCATAAAACTTGTTATAACCTAAACTCTGCAGCGACTGAAAATGAAACATACTACCACTGCACGAATAGGATTTAACCGACGAATAGTAAGAAAGGAACCGATAAACATTATTGAAATGATCTTACTATATATATATATAAGTGGAACGAAACTTCCATACCGTTCAAGGAAAAGAACATAACATTAACTGTATCAGAATAACAATGACATTATCAAATGGGTATACAGCGACCAATCCGGAAGGACCGGGAATGAATTAGTAACATAGACCCCATGATAAATAAGAGCGATGGTCTGAAATGTAAACTTTGAAATATATATATAAACATTCAAAAATCAAAATATGCGTTCATTTGTCCAGATGAAATATCCTTGACCAGCAAGGCCGACACAGCGGCCGAAATCTACAACTGTCTCCACATATATATACAACAGAGGCATAAAATGCCTAAAAACACAGAAAGACAAGATTGCCCTCAAATCGAACAACTGCTGCACGAGGTCCAGGCGTAAGAGAAGTCTGCCTGTAGCTCATAGCTCAGCAGGGTAGGTCGAAGACGTAACCCTGAGAATAGGAAAACGCATGCAAGCCATGAGGATCTCCTTTAGCAAATCCTCATCTAGTATATAACAGAAAGAAAACGGCATAAGTAGAACATGCGGCACACCAGGGACAGAGTAATCCTCAGACTTCGCACCCAGTTAAAGGGTCGTCGGCTTACCTGGAAGGAACGAAGGGCGCTGGCTCTGTCATCCCACAGGCGGTAGGGAAAGGTTGTAACGAGCCTCGCCTGCACACAACCATAACAAAAGTCACCAGTCAGTATGAGCTTCCAAAACGGCAACAAACACATTCTAAATGCATGCAAGACTAGAGCCGAGTAGAAGGTGTATAGCCTGTAGTGAACGACTGTGTCGAAGACAGAAAACCATAAAAAATAAACGGTGCGGGTTACCTGTACAAGCCCGTGAAGGGAAACCTTAAGACCTCTGCGCTGTAGATGGAGTTCAGGAGCGGCGATGACGAAATCGAACGCGGGGCTTGAATAGCTAGAGGAGTGCCGAGAGACCCCTTCGTTTCTAAATGAACCACAGTCGTGTTCCAAGGGGTTTATGAACAACCCCCAAACCCTTAAACATATTCCAGCCCTCCGATCTGAGCAACAGATCTCCGCCGTTGAGGTAGCGCGGGAATCCAAAGCACGAAGGCCGAGAACGCATAAACCAATGAGTCACATGGCCAAGCGGGTGAGCCATGCCACCTATCGAAACGCTAACAAGAGAATTAATTGCTGCCAACAACTCAGCGCCGGAAAGGGCTACGGGTATAACACTTTTCCGACCGCCGTCCAACATACATGTCACCCATGCAATCAAGCTGGCCTTGGGTCAATGAATTGTATAAACGTTAGACATTATCAAAGGTCCAAAATATATTGCCATATCGTAGTTGTGTAAGGATTAAATCGCACAGTAATATTTATGGTAGAAGTGAAGTTATATAGTAAAGAATCATTAGTTTTATTCAATTTTTATTTTATATTTTCAGGGGTGTGACAGCATGAATTCGTAGACCAGAATCCGATAAGCACCTTCTACACAAATACCATGCAATCTCACAAGATTCGAATGACTGATTGATGATATGGTGGCGATTTCTGCACAAAACTCTGGTACTCCCTGCCTGGACTGGTTCACCAGACATTTCACGGCCACCGGTATACCATCCTTCAAAATCCCTTCATAAACTGTCCTGAATCCTCCCTTTCCAATTTCTTTGGTGAATCCACCTGTGGCTATCTCCATGGCCTGGTAAGTGAATATTGCAGGAAGGCCAGTCAGATTCTTCAGATATTCTCCGTCGAATTCATTGTTTTTAACCTTTGAACAATGGGAGCGTGTTTAATTTTTTTTAATTTAATTATTTAATAATATATATTTTAAATATGTTAAAATTTATGATGAAAAATAGAAACCATTATAATTTTTTAACTTAAATGCTTATTTTATTTCAGGTTTTTAATCTATTTATTATAAATTATAATTCTTTTTATTTAAAATAGAAAAAAATTAATTAATAATAATAATAGTAATAATTCAACTTGAAAATTATAATTAAATTATAAAATTAATCTAAATTTTTTTAGAAAAATCCTTGGCTTTTAACATTTCATTTTTGCTATTTTACTTTTATATAAATATAAATCCCTCCAAAAATTGAATTATATGGGAAAACTCTTTTGCTTCTAACAATTTTTTTTTGCTATTTTTACTTTTATACAGATATAAAACCCACCTGAAATTGAACTATATGCAAAGAAATCTTTTGTTTTTCTTTTTTTTTTTTCATTTTTACACGGATATAAAACCTTTCTGAGATATTGAATCATATCTTTTAAAGAAAAAAACCATATTTTCATAATCATTAAATTTATTTCTAAAATTCAAATGAATTATGTTTAAAAAATATAAAAACAAGTCACATACCAACTCTAACCTCTAAAATTTTAGTATTTAAAATCAATTTGCAATAATCTCGACACTGTTATTGGTGAACGGTAACTGTCCACGTACCATATTTTGCATTTATCGGCGGTCAATCAGAGCCGCACGAGATGGGACGAACGAGCCCCTTTCCATGTGGATGGCTCCTCATGTCGAAACTTGGAAAGTCATTGGCGTTCGCTGCTGAACCTAAACGTAAGTCAAAAGAGGATCTTGAAATTTTGGCAAACATCCTGTCATGGGTGGAATAGTGCGGTTTTCTGGGGATTTAAGCTTTTTGGCCATATTTGAAGAATATGTGGAGGAAAAACAACTATGACCAAGCTATCTTAAATTTAAAGTTCAAATGTTTCGTTAAATGTTGAGAAGGTTGTTTATTTAATTTTTTTAATATTTTAAAATAAATAATAATATTAATTTATTTTTTTATTATTTATTCTTTAAAAAATATTGATATTATTTATTATATTCTATTTTTTTTAAACAACTATATAGATTATAAATTACAAGTAGCATTCCATTCCTCATGAATAACACATAAGCTATTTTCCAAAGGAAAAAATCAATGGAGGATAGCATATAAAGTTGTTTTTTTTGTTTATTTATTTATATATTTATTAGAATAAAAAATGTAGGATCAAGATAAATTGCGTTTTTCTACACTCTTCACTTTTAAGGAAAGGTTATGTGTATTTAATGATAAAAGTATTGACTCTAAACACTTTATATTTTATATAATTAAGTCGATAAGTTTTTTATGGTGAGTTTTTCCTCGCGACATTTTAATAGATTCGTCAGCTTGATGACTATGTTGTTTTTGTTCCAGATACGTGTCAAATATTGTGAGTTTATTGAGGACTGGCTATCCATTTGTCGTATTATCTTCGATGACCAAGCGTGTTTTTCAATTGAAACACACGGCTCTGAAAAGCCAACTCGAATCGAACCTCGTCGTCGAACCACTGATCTGTAGCGCTTCCAGGAAATGGTGAACAAAAGAGGCAGCAGAAGTGGTTATAGTGGAGGATGCGGTGGCGGCGGTTTTAGCGTCCACCACCACCATGGCCCTAGGTGCAAGGTCCTTGACGAGGCAAAGAAGTCACGAGATCGAGTCCAAGGAAGTGAAAATAGAAGGCAATAGTGAAAGATTAACTGCCATAACCTCCTGCTCACGGAGCGTCAGGGACTTGATGTGGTCGATATGTAGGAGCTCAAATTCGAAAGGGTCATTTAGCTGCTTCGCGAAATTGCATAGATTGTCTCTGGTAAGATCGAGCTCCAAGGACGAGGTGGTCATGGAGCCAAGCACGATGATGCGAATAGGCGGAGTGTCACCGAGTTTGACAACGAGTTCTTGAAGAAACGATGCCCATTGACACCCAAGCCGATTTCGAAATTTATGATATGTATTGCCTCTGCACCTTCTAATGCTTCTAGGAACTTCTCAGATTTCCAACAAAAGCAAATGGAGAAATTTAGAGCAGAATACAGAAGAAAAGATGGGCTTCCATAGGTTTCAAACTTTCAGGGGCTACCACAGCAATTATATTTTGGCCATTTCTCTCAAATCATAACACCTATGTATAAACTGAAGGATTTTTTGGTTCTTTGGTCAATTATTGACAAAAACCTCTTTCATGTTTGTCAAATTTACCTTGATTACTTCGGAAACCAATTTTGAAGTAGAAGTGTCTCAAAATTTTCCAAAAATTCACCAAAATCAAAATTTCTCCAAATTTCTTCAAAATGGGTCCAAATTTGGTTCATGAAGTTCTAAAGTGGCATGCTATGATATGAGGGAAGCATCAGCAAGAAAATCCAACTTAACATTCTCTTTTTTCCTGATTGGGGTTTCCTTGAGTTTTTCCTTCAACTACTTGATTTTGATCTTGGCAGCCTGATTCCTTGTGTAATAATGGGTAACCATGTGTCTTTGCTGCCTGTTGTCTCGGTTAGCCCTCTTTAGAAGTTTCTCCAAATGATCATTAACTTTTCCTAGCCAATATTCCTTTTCTTCATCTTTCTTTGTCAATGAGTTTTGATGTAGGGTTGGTAGAATTGAGCATTCAACTCTTGAGTTTTGAACCATTTCTCACCAATATTTGGTATCCCTATGGCTGTTTTTATTATTTAAGTTGATATAGTGAATGTCGCCCCTACAATTGTGACTTAATCGTTCTTAAGATGTGTGGCAAACAAACTAGTCAACTTAGCATGATATTTGACTTTTTTCAACTTGCTCACAAACCTCAAGACACCCTACAAGCTAAAAACATTTCTTGGAGAGTGGTGAGGACATCAACTCTTATGTATTGAGGATTTCATACCTTTCCATTTGTCCAACCTTATTGTAAGACCTCCTTTCCTTCTCCATAGTAAACTTGTGAGTGAAAACCCTAGAGGGAAAAATAGGGGAAGGGAATGAGGGAATAGGATGAAGGGGTTAGGGAGTAGGAATGGGTGTAGGAAAAATTTATGAGACGGGGAGGGATGTTAGGGAACTTAGGGAATTGGAGGGAAGTGAAAAGAGTGAGGAAATAGAGCTAGGGAGTTTATACACTATCCCAGCTATGAAGGCTTCCAAAAACGCAACCTAGGGCTAGGTTTTAGGTATAGAAGGTTTTAGGATTGACAGTGAGGGGGTATGAGGGTTTTATGGGTGTGTTTGAGTGTGAGGGAGGATAAAATGCATAGGAATAGGGTTTGTAGGCATGCAAACATGAAAAGGAGGGCTTCCCATAGAAAACACAACAAGGTAGCTTGAGGCCAATTTTTTGGAATGTCTTTGGCCATAAAGATGTTGAGGAAGTGGTTGATGATGAATGAGTGACGAAATGAGTTATGATGGATGAGAGCTACCTTGACAATGTGATGAATCAGAGGAATGAGAGAAATATGGTCTTTATAGGCCATAGAACTCAACTTTGTAATGGTAGAGTGGCCCACAATAATTTTCATTTTTCGTTTTGATATAAACTAGGTAGCTTGGAAATTTTTCATGCAACTTTGGAACATAACTTATTACATCATTATGAAGTGAATTACACTTAGAAACATAGATTTTTTATCAAACCCTACCACTACTCCTTCATTTCCCGATTTATTGAATGAAATGACAACCTTGATGACTCTAACCCTAATGACCTAGTGGAGACACTGAGTTGAATGAAGACCATGGTGACATGACTGAAATGATGATGATGATTTGTTCAATGATGGCACATCCAACTGAGTCATGGCAATGACTGGACTTGGAAATCTTGGAGGAGTAGCAGTAGACCTAAACACACTAGCCATTGACCAAATTTTATTTTGAAAACTTAGTGACATGATAAAATTTGACTTGAGAATCCTAAAAAAAATTACTAAAAGAATATTTGATCACTGGTGACAGGAAAAACTGACTGACACTAACACAACTGGTGAGGTCTGTTGAGATTTGTTAGTGGATCGAATGAGTGAGAGTGTGGAGGCCTATTGTAGATGAGGTCGAGGAGAATTAATCTGGAGGTTAAGGACGCGTTAAGGAGAAGGTCGAGGTTAAAGTTTTTTTGTTGATTTTTTTGTAAGAGGCTTATTTTTCCAAAGTTGTTGCATGAACGAAGATACAAATATTTGGAGTGTATATCTCTAGAATAAAAGATTCAAAGATTTGTCAACTTTTGTTACCCATTTGAGTGGTCTAGAGACCATGAGGAGCTTGAACAGCCTGGAGTCAATGTCATCTCCTAAAGTGAGCATCCGATCCGGCACCCCTCCGTGTTTGGCAACCTGGGTTCTGCATTGAATTTCTGTAGAGATTCTATATGAGGAAGGAGCCAACTGAAGTCAGGGTATCTTCCTAAGTTCACGAGGCATCCCTGCAATATTTTTGGAGGTTTTAACCCCATACATAAATTACCTACATACGAATTCTAAAACACAAAAAATAAATAATGTGAGAGCATAACACATAAAACACATATACACAGATATTTTCCCCTGGATCCCAAAACCGGGACTACCATCTTGATTTTTCATTTTGTTGCTTTCAATGTTACAATACATATTTATACATGTCGAAGCATCCAATACCATGGACCAAGAACCATCGCATCCGAAACCATGTGCGAAAATCATGCACAAAACCATAGGTAGGTCCACCCAACCTAATATAGGGCCCAAAAAAAAAATTCTTTGGGCGCTACCATAGACCCCGTAGAGGGGGGCTACCCGCCCCCTTCAAACCCCCTTGTAACCCCCCTGCTGTGCAATCGGTGCAACGAAAGGGGGGCTCCCCCCCCCCAGCCCCCTATTTCACTACGTGGGCTAGTCGTGGAAAGAATAACACAACTCGACATTCTCCCACTTGTTGTTTTCTTTCCACAAGGGGCCATAAGAGAGCTTAGTCATTTATCCAACCCTTCAATGCCCATTGTTTCTCTACACCAAGAGAACTTCTCACAGCTCACAAATTTTGTCAATACAACTACAATATTCTTCAAAGTGTCCACCTTTACCAACAACACCTTTTTGTCTTCTATCATATCCCTCACAAAGTGATATTGAACATCAATGTGCTTTGTCTTTGACCGTTAAGCAGGGTTCTTTGCTAAGAAAATTGCACTTTAGCTGTCACAGTATATCCTTATAGCTCCCTGTACTAACCCGATACTTGAACACAATCTCTGCAACCAAACTGCTTCCTTTCTTGCATGAGTGGCTGCCATGTATTCTACCTTTGTAGTTGATAGTGCCACTACAAATTGTTTCATACTCATCCAACTGATTGCACCTCCAAATAGGTTAGACACAAACCCACTTGTAGATCTCCTCTGATCCAGATCTCCAGCTCAGTCTGCGTCAACAAATCCACAGATATCCAAAACTATGTCTAGTCTTGGTCTTCCTTGGTAGCACAAACCATAATCACTAGTGCCACACAAATACATGAAAACGTGCTTCACTGTTGTCCAATGCTCTTTCCTTGGTTTTGACATAAACCTGCACAATAATCCCACTGCATGTGTAATGTCTGGTCTAGTACAGACCATCACATACATCAGGCTATCGACTACACTTGCATATGGAATATGGGACATATCCTCTTCCTCTTCTTGTGTCTTGGGACACTATTCAGTAGATAAATTTACACATACAGGAATAGGAACCTTCACTGGTTTACTATCCTGCATATTAAACTTCTGCAATATTGTCTCAACATACTTCCTCTGGTTTAACCAGAGCTTCCTCTTTGCCCAATCTCTTTTAATTTCCATGCCCAAAATATAGTTTGTAGCACCAAGACCTTTCATGTCGAATTTGGAGGACAATTGGGTGTTCGAATCCTGGATAATTTCTTTGTCATTTCCAACCAGCAACATATCATCCACATATAAGACCAGATAAATAACATAGTCACCAATTAATTTAAAATACACACAGTGATCTTCTTTGCTTCTAGTGAAGCCAAGTCCCCGTATAAATGTATCAAATTTCTGATACCACATCCTTGGTGACCGTTTTAACCCATACAGAGGCATCTTTAACATGCATACTAGTTCTTTCTTAACCTTCACCGCAAATGCCAAATGAGACACAAGTATCAACGGTACTTACTTCATTATCATGAGGCTCCTCCTCATCCAACTATGTCTGCAGACTGCACGATCCTGGTCCAACTTGATCATCCCCAAGTTCATCCTCCATCGTTGTCACATTTGCAACATCCTCAATCATCACAGCTTCCTCTTCCTTGATAGCACAATCTGCAACTTCACCTTGCTCCATTCTCCAACAAAGTTGAAGAAGTTCGTCTTCAACATTCTTTTCCAAGACTGCAAGCTTCTCTCAAATCGGGGATTCTCTTCTTTCAACCACTTCAACCTGTATAAGGTAAGCAAGAGCTTCCCTTCACATTCTTCCAAACCTGCCATGCCTTGTCGTTCAGCTTGGCCCAAGCACTAAGCTTCACCTGCTTCCGCTGTCACGAGCAACCCTGCTCAATAGCTCCAAACCGCAGCTTTGATAAGCTCTTCGCCGAGCTCTGATACCAACTGTCATGCCCCTACACCTGCCGTAGTCTTCCAACCGCTTATAGCGAGGTGCGGCACCACCAAACACTTTATTTTCACCAATACTTATGTTCATGGACTACGCCTACTTTCACTTTAACATTACTTAGCTTGTGTTTTGCAACCAAGTAAACATAAATTTATCCTTTATACCAATGAAGCCCATACTCATTCATTATCCATAACAATTATAACAAGAACAACAACAATTGAAACAGTATAAAGGGGAGGGGAAACTCCCCGTAATGTGAGTCTGCCCGAATCAATATATTATATAATCATCATTTTTACAATGTACAGACTAAGTCCTTGGGAAACCCCAAATTTATACTTAGCCAAATTTTCACAACTTCGGCAAACTCGGTTGCCCAGCTCGTCAGCACCTCCGCACGGTCACCGCACGACTCTCCAACCCGTCGTTCACCTCGTTGCACGTCTTCGCCAGTTCGCTCTTCATTTGGTCGCAGACACCCAAACCGTGTATCCCTGCCCACACACAGCCCCGCTTGCCAACTCTTGACAAACGCCCAAATCAGTGCACAACACGTAGTACCGCGTGCCCAACTCTACGACCTCTGGTTCCAACCTCCGTTCCACCTTTGTGCACACTTGCACGGTGGGCGAGCGCTCACCCGAGTCGCCAAGACACCCATGCCAAGTCGCCGCACAAACGCCTCCGCACAATCACCTCGGGCACGCCTTGCCCAGCACATCCACCTCTCACCAAGAGCGCCTTTCACCAAGTGCGAACCCACTAGAGGAGCGCATGAGCTATGCGCTCATCCTCCTCAAAACTGTGCATTAAGGACTCTCTTCCAAGAGCGTAGATGAAGTGCGAAGTTGGATTGTTGAAATGAACTCCATCGCACGCACATATATAGACTCCATCGCATGTGGGTGGGCTGCCCAGCCGACCGCCCACCATCGCACATACACACCCTTGAATGTTTGTTTTTAAGTCGGCCTTACCCACCATGGTATGTCGGCCAACCCTTCATCGCAAACCTCCAACCGTGTGTATAAACCATTGTTCATCCATCGCATTGTTTTCCAAGTGTCGCAGGTTTCGTCGCAAGCGGCTCGCAGAAAGATTGCACCGTCGTGCAAAGCACGCCCGCCTGTGCGCCCATGCGCCAGCGCCCGCCCACATACCCGCGCCCGTCCACGAGCCCACGTCCGCCCGTGCGCCTGCGCCTGAGGTCCTTACACTCCTCCTCCTCCCGTCGCCCGAGGGCCTCACTGTCCGTGGCCTCCCAGAAACCCCTCCTCCTCCACCGGTCTGCCACCCTCCCTTGACCAGCAACCCGATGACCTGGCTACATTAAATTCCATATTTTGGACAACCAAAATGAATTTTTCACGTGCCCCTTTCCCTGAGCTACCTCTGGCCCATTTGACCATTCCATATTCAACAGGCTCTCGAACGGAAAGCTCTTCAACTGAAAGACTGGTCCCGACAGCTCCCCTGCTCTCTGCAATTGGTATGCTTCCTACTGCCCTTAGTGTGTTTTTTTCAAACGCCCAACTAGAGTTGCTAACTAACCGGCCTTAGGACAATTTACAACAAACTAAATTTGTGGTGCAAGAAATTTACAGCAGTTTACAGTTGGGACAGTTTACAGCGGAGTTGCTGACTTGCTAATTTTCCGCCATGATTTAAAAATCACAAAGATGAAAGATAACAGTAATTTCATTATTAATGCATTTAAATAAAATAAAGAAAAGGTCTGCAATATAGAGAGCTAAACAAAAAGGGATGATGGATTAAGTAAAGGAAACCGTAAAACAAAAGAGGGGGCATCTTCCTCGCTGCAAACAACAACATTTGAGGCTTAAGAACAAGAAAATGTCAGCCTTAAAAATGCTTAAATACACAAAATGAAGTTTACCTTACCTGTATGGCCAACTAAATTTTTGGTGCAAGAAATGCTCTTTAATTTTTCTGACTTTCAGTTGAATTTCTGGTGCAATAAATATTATTAAACTTTTTTGGCCTTCTGCTGAGCTTATGCGACAATGGTGTAAGAAGACTTATGAAGCTTCAATGGCCTTCGACTGAATTTCTGGTGCAAGGAACATTATTAAGTTTTTTGGAATTTGGCCCAGCTTGTTAGTCATTTGTTTCTTGACCTATATAGCAACTTTAAAAAATTATAATTCCATTTTGCATTTAGTGTGCGTAGAAGGAATATAGTGTTGAACTGATGATATTATGATCCCATCAAGGAGACTTGGATTGAGTCAACGGGACTGAAATTATCAAGGAGACTTTTTGGATTGAGTTGATGGGAGTGCCACTATACTCATAAGCCCAATATAATCACCTAAAGTCATGCTTAACAGGTAAACATGAGGCATATACATCAAAGCTTTGCAAATTCTAAAGTAATCATCTCATTGAACATTTCATACATTACATTTCAGGTTAGCCATACATCCATTTGATTTGTAATTTTACAACTTTAACTTCTAAAAAATTTTGCAAGGATCCTTCAGAGAAAACATGGAAAATGATTTTTTTGGTGTTGGAAAATCATTTTCGATTCCCTGCAGGAGTGTTGAAAATCATTTTCCAACGCCTACAATAGTGCTATAAAATGGTGATGTCTTTTGAAGTCTAATGTTTCAAGTGAGTTGCATCACTCCTCACCAACACTAAGAGAAATTCATAGATATGAAGAACTTATATAGATATATTGATTAACTTAGAGTAGAGGGCTAATAAAGATTGATCATTTATTGTATCTACAGGAAAAGTGAATGAGAATGAATGAGATAAGAAGAGGAAAATTGACATTGCAATATAAGAGAGACAATGGAAGGATTAGTCATAGTCCAAAACTCTAGTTTGGATTGGCCACCTTTTTTTCAATCTTCGTGAGAACTCCAACTCAAAGCACTATCAATTTGATCATGACTACTTTAGATTGTTACTAGTTCACAACTAGAAACCTAGGCTTAAGGAAGGGATTCATGCCCAACGACATCTCCTATTTATTAGAAAGCAACTAAATGCATATTGATAACATAATATGTCATCTATGAGTAATGCATTATGTGGTCATTTTTATGCCAATGTGGTGGTGTGTCAAGGAGAGGCACACCCTTAGAAATGGAATTCCTCGTCTGCTTTGGCTCCACACATGGGAGTTTTCAATGTTAATTAATTTCTAAAATTATAGATATAGGGGGTTATTGAATACATTATTCATTACAAAACCCATGGTCTTATATACATATCTAATGGTTTGTAGCCTTTCAATCTAGTTCTTCATGATTGACTTATGAAAATATGGTCCATGAATTTTAGCCTTCTTTTAAGTTTTAAAGGTTTGTTTCATTATGAATTTTTAGGGCCCCGTATCATATGTCCTTACAAGAGGGACCCTGCTTTATGGGAAAAGTACGTGTTTTCATCGCACCTAGGTTCACATAACCTAATCCAACAACCATGGCTATAACTATCTGTTGGAAATAATACTAAGAGGGGGTTGAATTAGTATTATTAAATCAATTATTTTTCATTTCACAATCAGATTTGTATACGCTACTTCAGTTATGGGAAACTGTGTATATATGCTATTGTGTCTTAAGGCAACCAACGCATATCAGTAAACTTATTCATTAAATGTTGATCTTTAAACAATGCATCAGTACTTCATTAACCATAAGAACAGTAAACAGGTGCAGTAAAACAAAACAGATCATCACACATATGGACACAAGATATAAGGTGGAAACCCAATGTGGGTGAAAACCACCTGTTGCAATTCATCTCTATCTTCTTTTAATAAGAAAATTCTTTTACAATATTTATGTACTGGTGCAGTCTTATACTAGTACGCAGGCTTCAACCTGCAAAAGGCTACAACCTTCTCTTTTCTTCTAGGGACCACGTTTCATAAATTTTCAGACTGGATCCATCAATAACAATAATCAAACATCAAATACATCTGCATCAACCAATCTCCTTTGCTGAATCAAACAATTACTTCTTTGAATGTTGTAACTAGAATACATTAACAGTAACTACAAACCAATCCTAAACCAAAAACACTGCGGCAATAAACAGAAGTAGCTAAAACATATTTCATGAGACGTACGCTACTTAAATATGTAGAACCTATGTGCATAAGCTTCTGTGTTAAGGTCGACCAGCATATACACAGTTTTAACTTACTGAACCAACATGTATACACGCCTCTAATGTGTCGAACCTTCTTACAGATCCATAAAAGATAATTTACCCTTTTTACTTATTCAGACATCAGTTATACCCAGATTATCAGATTTATAGATCTAGTCATGTGCCAAATATAACATATCAAAATCACACAAAGATACTACTATTCAAGCCCTAAGATCTTCAACCAACAATAGAACTTATCCTTCTTCTAGTGCTCAGGTTCCTCCTTGGTTCATATCCAACTATGCACCATAACCCAATTCTTGATCTTGCTCTTCATGAGATGCTCAATACTTGAGTGAATGCCTTTTCTTAATGATCTCTTCCCCCTTTTATAATCTTAGTTCTTACTCATTACCATGGTCCAAAACCATAGAGTCAAATACGAAGGACTAAATACCAAGGACCAAAAATAAGTTTTCCCATATGTACGCACTTTTCCTTGCATGAAAGTGCATGCATACGTATACACGCCTTTTGATCGTCTAATCCGCATGTATACGCGACTTGGTTAAGAGGAACCTGCGTATATCTCTTTTTCTTTCATTCTGAGAACCTAAACTATGATATGTCATTTGAGTGAGCTTCCATCAAGGACAACACCTGTGTCATAGCTCCAAACCTATGTCATAATGCCAACAATCCCCCCTTTGGACTTGATGGCAACCCCAAGTCACTCAAAGTCATTCTCCCCATTTGTCATCAAGTGAAAAGGTTTATGCTCCCCTTGAGTACATGCTGAAATCTCAGCTCTGTTATGTTGTCCATGCTCCCCCTTACTGTAGGCAAGGTCTACAAGAAGATGTTCTACAAGAAGAAACATGACTTTAAACATCATAAATGGCCTTCCCATCACCAAAGACTCATACATACATCCATCTCCCAACCATGTGGGGATATACCAATATTGACTCATCCACCCAACCAAGTGGGGATACACCAAAAGTTTAGACATGATAAAACAAGAACATTACATCATCCAATCTAGGCATAGTGAGGAAACCAAAGTAGGCCACTACATGACCTTGATAAGAAAAGAAATACATGACATAGAGACGAAATATCTACAACAAGACTATGATAGTCATCAACAACTATCATCAGCAACATTTGTCAATCATCATTCAGACCAGCAACCATGTTCTCCCTCAACACCTGTTCCACCTGAAACCAAAAACAACTGTGAACTTGAACCAAGATCTTCTAAGATAATGCCAACAATGCATTATTAGAAGTATATATGCTCCCCCTAAACCTGTGCCAGATGGTCTCTGTCAAACCCATATCAGACTCTTTTCATCCTAAGCCTGGCCCATTGTTTGTCTTCAAACCAACATATACGCGACTGTATCCACAGAAATCAGTGTATGTACACGGATGCCCCTCATGAAACTCACGTACAACCACTTTTCTCTGAAATAGATAAGTTTTAACAGTAAGATGATGCATCAACTACTCCCAATTTTTGCCTGAGGTGTTCAAATGTCTCCTTGGGCAGTGGTTTGGTGAATATATCAGCAACCTATTCCTTGGAGGGAACATACTCCAATTTGACCTTTTGTACAAGCACATGTTCCCGGAGAAAATGATATTTGATAGGTATGTTCTTGGTCTTCAAATGCATGATTGGATTCTTTGAAATACTGATTACACTTGTATTATCACAAAAAATGGAGATAGGTGGAGTACAAGTGATTTGAATATCTTGCAATGTTTGCATCATCAAAAGGATTTGTGTGCAGTAGGATGCAACAACCACATATTCTGCTTCAACTGTAGATAATGAAATTGAGCTCTGTTTCTTATTGAACCAAGATACTAATCTAGAACCCATAAAGAATGCACCACCACTAGTGCTTTTTCTGTTATCCACGCTTACTACCCAATTTGGATCTGTATATGCATGAAGTGTGAGATCTGTATCTCTAGGATACCATAAGCCATAATTTTGCATCCCTTGAAGATATTTGAAAATCCTCTTAATTCCCTGAAGGTGTTCTTCCTTTGTATTTCCCTGGAATCTTCCAACTATTCCCACTGCATGCATGATGTCTGCTTAGGTATCTGTCAGATAGAGCAGACTACCAATCATGGATCTATAGGTTGGTTGATGCACTACTGCTAATTCATCATTTGCACTGAGGCTACATCTTGTTACCATAGGGGTACATACTGGTTTTGAATTCTCCATCCCATATTTCTTCAAGAACTACTTGAGATACTTGGTTTGTGATAGAAAAATACCATCTTTGTTTTGATGGACTTGTAAACCAAGAAAATATGTGAGCTCACCAAGCAAGGACATTTCAAATTCTTTCTGCATCACCAAAGCAAAGTTTTGACTCATGGTTTCTTCATTGCTACCAAAGATGATATTGTCAACATACACAACAAGTATTAGCAATTTATCATTATCAATTTTTATATATAGATTGCTATCTGTTCATCCTTTTGAAAAACCTTGTTGATGGAGATATTTGTCCAACCAAAAATACCAAGCCCTTGGAGCCTATTTAACACCATAGAGAGCCTTTTTGAGTCTGCATACAAATTTTGGATCATTCCCAAGGATGAATCCATCTGGTTGCTCAATGTACACTTCTTCTTCTAAGTCTCCATTTAGAAAAGCAAATTTCACATCCATTTGATATACTTTGAACTCCTGAAAGCTAGAAAGAGCAAGGAACATTCTTATAGCATCAATTCTAGCAACTAGTGGAAAAGTTTCTTCAAAGTCTATGCCTTCTTGTTGAGCATACCCTTTACAAACAAGTCTGGCCTTGTTTCTAATAAAATCTCCATTTTCATTCAACTTATTTTTGAATATACATTTTGTCCCTATGACAGTCTTATCATTTGGTCTTGGAACCAACTCCCAAGTGTTATTCTTTCAATTTGCTCAAGTTCTTCATTCATTGCCTTGACCCAACATTCATCTTTGCATGCTTCACTTACATTTCGTGGTTCAGTGGAGGAGAGAAATGCTAGATAGCTTGAAGCTTCTGAAACAGTTCTTCTTGTTTGTACACCTGCCTCTTTCTGCCCCAAAATTTGAGTCTCTAGATGATTATTCTGGACATACCTCGATGGAGTCTTTTCTTCTACCCTTATCTGTTCTTCTGGTGCCTCATATGTTTCCATCATAAGTTTGATTTGATGTTGAGGGATAGTCCTCATCAGCGTCGAAATCTTTAGATTTTACCTGCCTAGGATTGTTTCCTTCTTCATCAACCACTACATCAATACTTTCAACAATTTTTCCAAGTCTTTTATTGTAACACTTATATCCTTTGCTGTGGGGAGAGTAACTAAGGAGAATGCCTTCATCTGCTCTAGGTTCAAAATTGCCAAGGATTTCATCAGTCCTTTTGATGTAACTTTTGCTTCTAAAAATTTTGAAGTATTTTACCGTAGGAGTCTTACCATACTAAAGTTCATGAGGAGTCTGAGTTTTGTTCACCCGGACGTTTGTCTTGTTGAGAATAGTAACGGCAGCAAATGCAACTTCACCCCAGAAGGTTGTAGGTGTTCCAGACTCATCAAGCATAGCACAAGCCATTTGTTGAACCATTCTATTCATCCTTTCTACTACTCCATTTTGCTGAGGAGTCCTTGTAGTAGAGAATTCCCTTCTTATTCCATGTTGTTCACAAAAATCGAAAAATTCATCTAAGGTAAATTCCCCTCCTCAATCAAACCTGAGGCATTTGATTCTGCGATCTGATTCGTTTTCAACCAAGGCTTTGAATGTTTTGAATTTTTCGAAAGATTCATATTTATGCTTCAGAAGTCCTATCCAACACATCCTAGAAAAGTCATCAATGAACAATATGAAGTATTCTTCTCCTCGAGGTGACCTTTTCCTGGATGGACCACATACATCAGTATGGACAAGTTCAAGTGGCTTTCTAGCTGATCCTTCCTTCTCAGGGAAATTAGTTCTGGTTTGCTTTCCAAACTGACATGATTTTCATATTGTATTTTCTGGAATTCTAATGTCAGGGAGATCATGAATCGCCTGATATTTGCATGCTTTCCTTATCTGAGAGAATCTTAGATGCCCCAATCTTATGTGCCATAGCCAGTGTTTATCATTCTTGCTTAGATAGCATTGTTGTTGTTCTCCCTTGAGTATGTATAAATTATTTGGAGTTCTTATGCCTTTGATCACTGTTTCTCCTATATCAAGCTCACGAAAAATACATCCATTTGATCGAAATATTACCTCATTTCCTTGATCACACATTTGACTGACACTCAATAGATTATGCTTTAAGCCATCAACATACATAACATTTCTAGCTTTGACCTTTTCTTTTAGAAGAATAGAACCTTTACCTTTTATGAGTGCAGGGGTGCCATTTCCAAATGAGATCTTCCTTTCCTTTTCTAAGGTACTATATGACTGAAGTTTTTCTTTATCACTTGTCATATGTTTCGAGCATCCACTATCGATGTACCAATGATTTTCCTTTCCTTCCGCATATAAGGCTATACCACATCTTTCTGGTTGCGGTTCTTTCTTTCTCCATGTTTTGGGACTCAATGAAGCTTGCTCCTTCTGAGTTGTTTTCCAAAACCTACTCTCGCATTCAGAATCTTCATGACCGAAGTTGTTACAAATAGAACATTCTATTTCATTTTCAAGAGTAGAAAAGTTATTGTAGGTCCTTTTCATGATCCCAGTCACACTCTTTTGATTTCGTGCTTCTCTAGTCATGATGGTCTTGTAGGCAACATATTGAGCGGTTTTGTTTCCAAAGTTATGACAAGAGAAACATTGGCCATTGAAGAAATTCCTGTGATTATCAAACCTACTGTCTAGGTGATTGTAGTTTCCATAGGCAAATTGAGAATGATTTACCTGCGGTTGGTTGTAACTTTTGTTCATCCTTGAAGTAGATTTCCTTGGATTTACTTGGTGATCTCTGTTCATCC
Organism: Pinus tabuliformis; assembly: GCA_031772625.1. Taxonomy (NCBI): domain Eukaryota; kingdom Viridiplantae; phylum Streptophyta; class Pinopsida; order Pinales; family Pinaceae; genus Pinus; species Pinus tabuliformis. The sequence goes on along the minus strand of CM062807.1, from coordinate 990,309,238 downwards.
TTGAAGTAGATTGACCCTGATTTACCTGGTGATCTGCTTTATGCCTTTGCTGTCGATTGTCAACCTGTTCACTTCTCCTTGCTGCATCTAGATAACTTTTGGAGGTGGATGGCTTTTGTGCTTGAGATGCTTCTTCAGAATATCCAAGACCTGTCTTGATTAGAGGAGAACGTTGCACTTTGATAATCTCATCTAAAGTTTCAGATCCTTTAGCAAATCTAAGATTAAGAGCTTTTGTTTTCTCAATATCTTTTCTAAGTCCCACAATTTCAGATTCTAACTTTTCATTGTGTTTCCCTTTCAGCAAGTTGGAATTTCAGAGTATATATGATCGTACTCTTTTCTTCTAAACATATTTTATGTTTAGAAATTTATTCATAGAGAACATATTCATCTATAGCATCCAAGAAATCATCATCATCAAAAGCCATCAAAAGTATATAATCATTACATTGTTCATCTTCATCACTAATTGAAAATCCATCACTGTCTTCATGTGTATAATAGCTTTTCTTACTTACATTCTGTTTTCTGTTCCATCCAACTGGTTCCTTACCTTTGTCAAGCTTATCAAGACACTTGGCTGCATAGTGATCGACTCTTCCACAAGCAAAACATTTGAAAGGTAGCTTATCTCTGAATCTTCTAGAACCCCATTGAAAGTTCTTGACAAAGTTTGATTCTTCCTCTCCTTCTGACATATGTATTAACTCATTGTAATCTCCTTTTCTTGAAGCTTTGAATGCGGCTTCTCTCCTATCTGATGGTCCCCCTTTTCTCATTTTGAAAGTAGATAGGATTCCGTGCAGTTGTGACATGGTAATGCTCTGTAGATTCTGATTTTCCTCTATGGTAGAAACTTTTGCTTCAAAATTAGAAGATAAATATCTTAGAGACTTTTCGACCAAAGTAACTTCTTTTATCTCTTCACCCAATTTTTTCATATGATTAACAATCTCATCTATACGTAAGAAATAATTAGCCACACTTTCATCATTGTGCATTATGAGATTTTCATATTGAATTCTGGGATATTGTAGTTTTGCACATTTTACTTGATTGTCTCCTTCATAGCTTAGAACGATCTTGTCCCATATTTCTTTTGCGGTTTTGAGTTGCATAACGTTGACGGATTCTGATTGAGATAAAATCCCTAATAGAGTATTGACAAAATTTGCATTTGTTTCATACAGCTTCTTACCAGTTGTATCTATAGGAGTTGCTAATGGAAATGTGTATCCTGCTTCCACGATGTCCCAAACTTCTGTACCAAGAGATTGAAGATTGGTGGCCTAATAGATGCCTCTTTTTCGTAGTTTCTCATGATGATAGATCTTCCTTCAAGCAATCAAGCTTGTTCTGAAGGACTTGCTCTGATACCAATTGTTGGAAATAACACTCAGAGGGGGGTGAATCAGTATTATTAAATCAATTATTTTTCATTTCACAATCAGATTTGTGTACGCCACTTTAGTTATGCGAAATTGCATATATACGCTATTGTGTCTTAAGGCAACCAACGTATATCAGTAAACTTATGATTCATTAAATGTTGATCTTTAATCAGTGCATCAGTACTTCATCAACCATAAGAACAGTGAACAGGTGCTGTAAAACATAATAGATCATCACACATATGGACACAAGGTATAAGGTGGAAACCCAATGTGGGTGAAAACTACCTGCTGCAATTCGTCTCTATCTTCTTTTAATAAGAAACTTCTTTTTACAATATTTCTGTGTTGGTGTAGTCTTATACCAATATGCAGGCTTCTACCTGCAGAAGGCTACAACCTTCTCTTGTTCTCCAGCTTCTCCTAGAAGAGAGCTACAACCCCCTTAGCTCTTGTACTAGCTGATGTACTAGTACATAGGTGCTGACCTAAAGAAGGCTACAAGCTTCTCTTTTCTTCCAAGGACCATGTTTCATAAATTTTCAGACTGGATCCATCAATAACAATAACCAAACATCAAATACATCTACATCAACCAATCTCCTTTGTTGAATCAAACAATTACTTCTCTGAATGGTGTAACCAAAATACATTAACAGTAACCAAAAACCAATCCTGAACCCAAAACACTGCGGCAATAAACAGAAGTAGCTGAAACATATTTCATGAGATGTACGCTACTTAAATATGTAGAACCTATGTGCATACGCTTCTGTATTAAGGTCAACCAGCGTATACACAGTTTTGACTTACTGAACCAGCGTGTATACGCGCCTTTGTTGTGTCGAACCTGTGTACAGATCTATAAAATATAATTTACCCTTTTTACTTATTCAGACATCAATTATACCCAGATTATCAGATTTATAGATCCAGTCATGTGCCAAATATAACAGATCAAAATCACACAAAGATACTACTATTCAAGCCCTAAAATCTTGACCCAACAATAGAACTTATCCTTCTTCTAGCACTTAGGTTCCTCCTTTGTTTAGATCCAGCTATGCACCATAACCCAATTCTAGATCTTGCTCTTCATAAGATAGTCAATAATTGAGTGAATGCCTTTGCCTAATGATCTCTTCCCCCTTTTATAGTCTTAGGCCTTACTCAATACAATGGTCCAAAACCATAGAGTGAAATATGAAGGACTAAATACCATGGACCAAAAATAAGTTTTCCCATATGTACGCACTTTTCCTTGCATGAAAGTGCATGCATACGTATATGCGCCTTTTGATCGTCTAGCCCGCGTGTATGTGTGACTTGGCTAAGAGGAACCTGCGTATATCTCCTTTTCTTTCATTATTTGAGCCTGAACTGTGATCTGTCATTTGAGTGAGTTGCCATCAAGGATAACACCTGTGTCATAGCGCCAAACCTGTGTCATAATGCCAACACTATCATTATTGTATGGGTGCATTTAATTGATTTAGCCCTTTATTTGTGGTGTCGACATGTGCTTGGGCATTGAGTTTTCATTTGTGAGTTTTATAAGTTATTTAAAGGATGCACGTCCAAAGATACCCATCTTTTGAGATAAAAAATGGAAATTTAGTATATCCAAGGCTGGAATAAAAGAAAAATAACCCAGCTAAAACCATAAGGGAGTAGGAAGAGATTGGAGTCTCCACCATGTTCTTGAATGAACCCATAAACCAACAGGGGGAATAGTGAGGAAAGAGGTACTTATTGATTTTAGCCTATATCGTAATGCTCCTTTAACATAGATTGGAGAAGATTTGAAGAGAAAAAAAGTTGCAATGTGAGTTTTTAGCACTATTGTATGCGCTAGTAAATTAGATGTTTCGTAAAGTAGGCCTACTACATAGTGTGGAAACCAAGTGCATGAAAAAAAAGTGTTTATCAAATCTAAGCCAGTGGAAACCAAATCCATGAAAAACAAGGGTTTATCAAATATGAGGTGATGGTAGCCATTTTCGATGCATTGGTAACCATTTTGAAGGTGGTAGAGCATGCAAGGGGAAAAAATTCAATTGGTAAATTCTTCGAACCTGCTAGCTAGACAAAGGGGTAAAAGTGGCCACCTCAAATGATATGAATCAGATGGAGCAACACTCTTACATGTATATGGGGCTGACACATTTGCAATTTCTAGAGAAGGTGGCTGGGAGCCAACTTTTCAACTCTTCATCAAGTATGATGTTGAGCTCACTAGTGAGCTTACTGCATTGTTTTTCAGTAACCAGGGAGATGGTGATAGGCGAGGCTACCTCCGGTATCCTGTACAAATTATTTCCTAATGTAACAATAACGGCGGGAGGCCTTGACTAATACACAACATGTCGTTTCTATAAGTATGGTTGGCCTAATAATACATCACAAACATCAAGGGGAGTAACGTCACATAATACCTCATCTGTGAAGGGCTTGATGTTGGATGGAAGGCGACATTGTTGGCTCATGCATAGATCCCATCCTTGGTGAAGCCACCCAATGATGTATGGTTGTGGGCGTGTTGTGGTCAGTAAGCCCATCTGCTTCATGACCTCTATTGCAATGAGGTTCTTTTGGCTCCCGCTATCGACAATGAACTACAGTGGAGAACTCTTCACCCACATCTGGGAATGGAAGATATGCTCCTCCTCCTCTGGATCTTTGGTTTCTCCATTCTGGATATTTGTCATGGCGAAAGTGGCGTTGGGCTCCGCATCAATAATATGCTTCCTCTTATCATTCCTTTTGTCAGGTTTTGACTGAGAGTCGGAACATGCATCTGATTCTGAAGCCTTCAGCTCTGCCACTAGTGATTGCCTGGCCCAACACTCACTTGTGTTGTGGGTGGAGCTCTTATGGAACTCACAACACTTTCCCTTGTCCTTCTTCGGCCTTGTAGTGTTGTCCTTTTCTTGTGGCCTTGTCGGGTTGTCCTGGGTCGTCCTGCCTTGGCTTTGTCTTTTGTTTTGTGGTTTGGGGCACATTTCCCTTGCTTCAGATTCACAGATCCAAAGTCTCGCTTCTTCTGTTTAAACTTCTACTCGATCTTGACAGTGTATCGATACGTTGTGTCAAGTGAGGAGATGTCCAAGAACTCCATCTCGTCCTAGATGTATCTATACAGGCAGTCACACTACTTGAGTACCAAATGTTTCTCACAATCCTTAATGCCCAACTTCATCCTCAATGTATGAAAACATTGGTAAACTATGTTACATCTTGGTCCCTTCCCTGCACAGCGTGGTCCACTTTATGTATTTGTCCTCATAGCTCCCTACAGGGTAGTAATGATCCTTGATGGTGTCCCTGAATGAATTCCAAGTGGGAGCGGCTGAAAATAGTAACTTTCATCCTTCTGCTCACGATAGCTTTCCCACTGATCCTTGACGTGGGGAGCAGCTTTGAGAAGAGAAAATGTAATATTTTCTCAGCTGGAAAAATCATGAACAGACAAATATCCTTCTAACAGATTCAACCATTTACCCACGACATCTGCATCTATTTGGCCCTCAAATATGGGAATGTCAAAGTTTACTTGTACCTTGAAAGTTGTGGAGCCTCCAAAGTGGTTGTTGGATGTGGATGTGCCTCCGATGGGCAACCGTTGAAGGATTTGAGCAAATTTATCCATCATCGCATTCCTTTGTTTCACAAGGGCCTGCTCGAGCAATATTTTGATAGCATATCTTGCTCCCTTGTCTTTATTTTCTTCCTCCATGTAGGTCGTTGGGATTTACGAGGCTGGTCTTGCAAAGGTTCGACTACTTCAAGCGCTAACTACTTATATCTCGACCTCGTTGGGGACATGCAAAGAAAAATAGAGAAAGAGAAGACCACTCCGATACCACTAATCTGAATTTGAACATGAACGCAATAAATTACAGATTAACCATAAATATAGAGATGCAACAAAAATAACACTTTCTTTGATTAATATCAAATAATGAAATATGCTTACAAAGAGTATGGAAATGAGACTAGCTCGACGATGGTAGCTAATCTCTGAGAAGAGATGTGGTGGGTACATGCCTCTGAACTGCGTTACAATGAGCTCCAAGGGCCTTTTTCTTATTGAACAATAAGAGAAAGCACTAAACAACCAAATCCCTGACCCAAGGAGATGTAACACCAAGAGTTTATGGGCCCCATTGGGGCTAGTTGGGTAGCCAGCTTCCCGGAGTCATGACTTGGTCATATTATCTCCGTTTGATGTGCATGATACCTCATTGGAAATATTTCTTTGAGAACTATGGCAAAAAATACAATGGATAAAAGGCCTTTTAGAAAAGGTTGTTGGCAGTAGATTGCCAAAAAAATGTTGTTTTGGGCCTCAAAACGGCTCCGGAAGTTTAGGACCTAAAAAATGACTAAAAATAATAAATTGTGCTACCATTAAGGAAACTAAAAAACTGAAAAAAAAAACAATGGTGGGGATCCAAGTGGAATTAGCCGGTGGCCACCAGTATCCACCTAGATCATAGAATGAATTAACATTAATTTAGATATGAATTAATTAAAATTAATAATCTATTTAAATATTAATTTAAATATATTGTTGTATTTAAATTTTAATTTAAATATATTTAAATTATACATAAATATATATTAATTAAAATATAAGATGGATGTAAAAGAAAATTGTCTAATTATTATAGATTACTAAGGATAATATATATAGTTATAACTATATATTAATTAAAATATAAGGTGGATGTAAAAAAAATGTTTAATTATTATAGATTACTAAGGATAATATATATAGTTATAATAGTTATGTTATAATTTTTAGTATTATTAATTTGTTTAAGTAATTAGGTGTTATTAATTAGGCTAGTTTTAATTCGATTAAGTTAAATTAAGAATTTATTAATTTAATAAAAGATTATTATAACTTAAATGATTCATTTTCTAAATTAATATCATTAATGGTTAATGATATTAATTAAAGAATAGAAGGCTCAAGGTAGTTAGGGAAGGAGGATTGGTAGATTATAGTTTTGCATGAGTAACGGGACTCAACTCATGCCAACTTCAATCTCATTGTCTCTATTGAGATTGTAGGTATGCTTCATGATTTCCAGGTCCTCACACATCTTTCTTTTATAATAATGGTTTTCCTTAGCAATTATTTCCACATCCTCTAGGCATACATGGTGACTAGTCTTAGGAGAATGTTCTCCAAGTGCTAAGGATCTAATTCTCCCATTCCTGATATATGAAACATGTTTTGTCTCTATTGAGATTGTAGGGATGCTTCATGATTTCCAGATACTCACACATCTTTCTTTTATAATAATGGTTTTCCTTAGCAATTATTTCCACATCCTCACTAGTCTTAGGAAAATGTTCTCCAAGCGCTAAGGATCTAATTCTCCCATTCTTGATATATGAAACATATTCATTAACTCTAGTTTTGAAGGATCTTCATGTTTCTCCAATGTAACAATTACTAAATGGGCACTTGACTTTATAAACACCTTTTTGTTGGAAGTGATCTAGTCCATCTTTACAAATCTCATCATACACTCAAAAGTATCCAAGGGTTTGCACAAGGTAGGTATGCCTTTATTTCTTATTACTTTGGTTAATTTATCAGTAACACCTGGATGTAAGGGAGATATGCATTTCCATTAGGGAATTCACTATTGTTAACCCTTTCATCCATTTATCATTTTTTTGGTCAAGTAAGAATAGAGCCTTATATTAACTAAACTAATACATTACATATGTTACACGGTAAACCAAAACTCACTCTATCGGAAAATATGGATTACATAGGAAATACACAGAAACCCGACCCGCAACACTTAAGGTTGGACTTCAAACATTTTACACCTGCAACCATAATTATCGGTGGGTCCGCACTTCTGGTCCATCACCTTCCCACTGCACTCTCCGAACTCCAATCTTTGATGGGCCTGATCCCTGCCGTCCATCTCTTTCATCAATCCAACGGCTATCGGCTTATCGCTTAATCCCAAATTAGAAAATCACAATCTAACTCCTTCTCCTTCCTCTGATTGTCGATTAGACAAATTTCACAACGTAACCTCCACCGTTGGTCTACACTTCATGGATCCCGAAGTCCATGATAATTTCAGGTGGACAAGTAGCACGAGGGCTAACCGCTCGAAAAAGCAGTTTCCTCTCTCCTCCTCGCTACTATGTGTCACTTGATGAGTGGAATCAGAGGCCTTCTTTGAAAAACTTGTTACCACTTAGACCCTTCCTCAAATACCACTTTTGGTTCAAGAAACCACTTCCCTTGTGAATTAACTTTTGCGCTCTTCCGCCATGAGAATATTGTCACTCTATCCCATCGGACGGTTCTCATTCCTTTCTGCTTGTGCCTCTGATCTTCTGCTTAACAATTGATTTACGTTTAATCCCCATTTCTCTGCCATACTTCGTTTACACACATACACTCATATATAACAATATTTTGTTAATCAAAGGACTTCCATCGATCATTACAGTGATCGATGGCTGATCAAACTTGCAAAATTTCCAGAATCGGTCCTCATGCCAATATAATCTGTGGACTACCACCACACAACAGGAAAATAGTTTAGGATTCCTTATCCTCCTTCCTATTTCCTGAGCCTCCTCGATCCATCCTGTCAATCCATCGATCCCTATATTTGGCAGCCTGACAGAGACAATCCTCTAACAGTTTTCCTAGAGGTAACAACTCCCAAACGTGTCGAGTGTCCTTTTCCTTATTAATCACTCTTTCATTCGCCAAACAATCAACTAACATGTTAGCTTTTATTTTCACATGGACAAAGCTTACAGTTCTTAGGGTTTGTAGGTGATTGTAGATATGATGAAAGACCTATGATATCCTCTAGTATTTCGACACTTTATCCAGTGACTCATCATTGCATATTTTCTTGGCCACTCTAATAATCAATTCTGAAACTGCTTCAATGATGACATTGTGTGAATTTGAATCCACCAAGATTTCCAAGCATTACTCTAAGGCCATGAGTTCCGCCACATTACTAGTGGCCTTCCCCAAGTGTCCATGAAAGATCTCCTTTATTTGACCCTATTCATCTCTTATAACACCCCCCAAAGCTAGCTAATCCTAGATTTCCCTTATATGCTTCATCTATGTTGACCTTTAAGAAGCCTTGTAGAGGAGGCTTCCAAATATCTATATTTGCATTTGTTTGGTGCACACGTTTGATTATGCCCTATGGGCCTATAGACTGGAGACCCAAATGTAGTAGAATACACACATCTTGGGGCAGGGGAGGGTCCATAGAAAGTTTCTTTAACAAGTTGTTGACTGTGTCTTTGAGCTGCCTTAAAATTTGATCAATTATATGCTAGGGCTTGCTTGCTTTGTTCTTGAAGATCTAATTATTGCTTTCTTTCCAAACACCTCAGATGACAAATCCCGAGACTAGAGTGCAGGATTTATTAATGATTTCATTCCCTCAAATTTTTTTCTGTTATAGACTGATATGAAAATATAAGACAATGCAAATAAACCCAAGGATAAGAATATCTGAATATAGAAATGCTTCTCTATTAATATTAAACCCTTAAGGTAGGGAAACACCATACATTCACTCCTTAAAGAAGGAGAGCACTCCACAAGCCATATGCCTGTTCATACAATATTCCTTCACATCTCTCAATGTGGAGTCTCTAGCCTCTATATAGGCCTCATACATACAATACCATGGGTCATTACCATGGTTCCCTCAATACCATCTATCTAATACCATGGGCCCATTATATTATTACTAACTACTTGTGGTCCCTTACATAATACGGGTTAACCGCCTTATTTATTACTATGGCCCATCCCATTATTACATTATTCCCTTCGGTACCTCCATTTGTACCCCATATTATCCCCTCTAGGTATATAACATTCCACCCCCCTTAACATGTTTCGTCCCCGAAACATGGGAAGAACACAAATAATAAGATCTACTCAAAAGAGTAGTCCACTGGTACCATGCACGTGCATCTAGCCATTCAAGAGAAAGGTAAACCCTCGATCTCGCTGGTGCCTCGCTCACTTGAGATGGAAGTTGACCTTGGCAGCTCTTCTGTGTTGATGTGTAGTAGGTGGATCTTTGCTCCTCTCTATCTGTCATTCGGGGGTTGTTGTCCTTGTGGCTAATTGGTTGCCATCTAGTTGGTTATTTTCTTACAGGGTGATGTGGGTGATGATATGTTGAAGTTTTAACCCACAGGGTCTTTTTCTTTAATTCACCCCTTACTGGAGCCTGACTGTTATCTGGTGCATGTGGTGATGCCTACTGTGGTGTCTTATCTTCCAATATTACTTCAACCACTGAGCCCTCATCTGATGTGTCAGCACCTATAACCTTTTCTGCTTCAGCCTCTGTTTTTGTTTGATTGTCGACCATCAACTGCTCATCATCTGATGTGTAAGTGTCATTAGAGCTTTGTGCTTCTGCCTCCATAGTCTCTGCTTGGGTCTTAATGGAAATATCCTGCAATGTAATTTTCTTCTTTTTATACCAGAGCTTCAGGAATTTCTTCTGCACATTAATATTGATAATACCCACGGATTGCATCCAAGGATATCTCAGAACAACATCCATGTTATCCATATCTGAAGTATAAAAATCACCATGCAACACATACTTATCCATAGAAACCTTCAAATCCTTATAAACTTGAACATCCTCATCATCAACCTGTGTGTTTTCAATGTGTTTGGCTGGAACTTGCAATTTTTTTGCCAAATTAACATTGATAAAATTATTCTTGCAACTAAGATTTATAGACACAACGATCTTTTCCTTCTAAATCAATCTATGAACCTGCAATAAGGAGATACTAGTAGGATATAACCTCACATGTTTCTCATTATCTTGTTTTCTGGCATGAGATCATCTGTCTAAAAGGAATTTTTCAAACTCTTCATCGGGCAGGTTGGAACACTTCTTTTGGTTAAGTAATCGCCACCATATGGCCGTCTCATCTATAAATTTAGCTGCTACCCAAGATCTCCAATGTTTTCCCCATACTTTCTTTTGTGTTTTTATGTGTTCTTCAATAGTAGGAACATTATCTTTTCCTGTAAAATCTAGAGACGCCATGAAGAGTGTTTTGAACGAAATTCACTTGGCAAAAATTTGAAATGGTCACAATTCTGTCAATATTTCTCAGAATCCCTATTATGACCTATTTTTGGAAATGGAACAACCTTTCTGCATCTTCTCATGTGGTAGAAATCCTGATCTAGGCATTGGAATTCCATATCTGTGCTGCAACTCTCCCGCCATCACCAAAAATTCTGAAAAAGTTCTGATTTTAAATCAACGATATATCCCTCATCCGGACTCCAATTCGACTGATTTTTTTTTTCTAAAATCAGGTATTTTTTCACGAAGAATCTAGATCTAGAATTAGATTTTGTATATTGTGCCCCAAAACATCTAGATCTGTGCCACAAATTCGCTGCCCTGAAAAATGTCTGCAACACCACTGATTTTCAGATCAACGATATCTCCTTCATCTGGACTCTGATTTGGCCAATTTTTTTTTGAAATCGGGTATTTTTTCACAAAGAATCTAGATGTGCAATTATATTTTGCATATTTTTCCCCAAAATCTATAGTTCTGATTTTCAAACTCGTCACCCCTAAAAAGTTCCTGCAAAAAAATAATAAAAAATTCTCCACTTTTGCCCAAGAAAGTGCTCTGATACCACTTGTTCTAGATCTAATATGAAAATATAAGACAATGCAAATAAATCCAATGAGGACAAGATCTGAATATAGAAATTCGTCTTTATTAATATTAAACCCTTAAGGTAGGGCAACACCATACATTCACTCATTGAGGAAGGAGAGCACTCCACAAGCCATAAGCCTATTCATATAATATTCCTTAACATCTCTCAATGTGGAGACTATAGCCTCTATATAGGCCTCATACATACAATACTATGGGTCATTACCATAGTTCCCTCAATACCATCTATTTAATACCATGGGCCCATTACATTATTATTAACTACTTGTGGTCCCTTACATGATACAGGTTAACCACCTTATTTATTACTATGGCCCATCCCATTATTACATTATTCCCTTCAGTACCTCCCTTTGTACCCCATATTATCCCGCCTAGGTATATAACATTCCACCCCCGTTAACATGTTTCACCCCCGAAACATGGGAAGAACACAAATAATTAGATCTACTCAAAAGAGTAGTCCACAGATACCATGCACGTGCATCTAGCCATCCAAGAGAAAGGCGAACCCTTGATCTCGCTAGTGCCTTGCTCGCTTGAGATGGAAGTTGACCTTGGCAGCTCTTTTGTGTTGATGTGTAGTACGTGTATCTTTGCTCCTCTCTATCTATCATTCGGGGGGTTGTTGTCCTTATGGCTAATTGGTTGCCATCTTGTTGGTTGTTTTCTTGCGGGGTGATGTGGGTGATGATATGTTGAAGTTTTAACCCACGATATCTTTTTCTTTAATTCACCCCTTATTGGAGCCTGACTGTTATCTGGTGCATGTGGTGGCACCTGTTGTGGTGTCTTATTTTTCAATATTTCTTCAACCACTGAGCCCTCATCTGATGTGTCAGCACCTATAACCTTTTCTGCTTCAGCCTCTGTCTGTGTTTGATTGTCGACTATCAACTTCTCATCATCTAATGTGTAAGTGTCATTAGAGCTTTGTGCTTCTGCCTCCATAGTCTTTGCTTATGTCTTAATGGAAATATCCTACAATGTAATTTTCTTCTTTTTATACTAGAGCTTCAGGAATTTCTTCTGCACATTAATATTGATAGTACCCACTGATTCCATTCAAAGATATCTGAAAACAACATCCATGTTATCCATATCTGAAGTATAAAAATCACCATGCAATACATACTTATCCATAGAAAGCTTCGAATCCTTATAAACTTGAACATCCTCATCATCAACTTCTATGTTTTCAGTGTGTTTGGCTAGAACTTACAATTTGTTTACCAAATTAACATTGATAAAATTATTCTTGCAACTAGGATTCATAGACACAACAAGATTCTCCTTCTGAATCAATCCATGAACCTGCAATAAGGAGATACTAGTAGGATATAACCTCACACATTTCTCGTTATCTTGTTTTCTGGCATGAGACCATCTGTCTAAAAGGAATTTTCAAATTCTTTATCGGGCAGGTTGGAACACTTCTTTTGGTTAATTAATCCCCACCATGTGGCTGCCTCATCTGTAAATTTAGCCGCTACCAAAATCTCCAATGTTTTCCCCATACTTTCTTTTGTGCTTTTATGCGTTCTTCAATAGTAGGACCATTATTTTTTCTTGTAAAATCTAGAGATGCCATGAAGAGTGCTTTGAACGAAATACACTTACTTGGCGAAAATTTGAAATGACCACAATTCCATCAATATTTCTTAGAATCCCTATTATGACCTTTTTTTGGAAATGGAACAACATTTCTGCAGCTTCTCTTGTGGTAGAAATCCTTATCTAGGCACTAGAATTCCGGATCTATGCTGCATCTCTCTCGACGTCACCAAAAATTCTGAAAAAAGAGCTAATTTTAAATCAGCAATATCTCCCTCATCCGGACTCCGATTTGACTGATTTTTTTTTTTTTTTAAATAAGGTATTTTTTCAAGGAGAATCTAGATCTGCAATTAGATTTTTCAAATTGTGCCCCAAAATTTCAAGACCTATGCCGCAAACTCGTTGCCCTAAAAAATGTCTACAACACCACTGATTTTTGGGTCAGCGATATCTCCTTCATTTGGACTCCGATTTGGCCGATTTTTTTTTTTGAAATCGAGTATTTTTTCACAAAGAATCGAGATCTACAATTATATTTTTCATATTTTACCCAAAATCTATAGATCTGATGTGAAAACTCGTCGCCCCAAAAAAGTTCCTGCAAACAAAATAATAAAAAATTCTCCACTTTTTCCCAAGATAGTGCTCTGATACCACTTGTTATGGATCTCAACCAAAAATATAAGATAATACAAATATACCCATAAATAAGAAGATAGAAATGTATATAAATGATTCACTTTATTGATCAAAACCCTTAAGGTAGGGCAACACCATAGATTCACTCCTTAAGGAAGGAGAGCACTCCACAAGCCATATGCCTGTTCATACAATATTCCTTCACATCTTTCAATGTAGAGCCTCTAGCCTCTATATAGGCCTCATACATACAATACCATGGGTCATTACCATGGTTCCCTCAATACCATCTATCTAATACCATGGGCCCATTACATTATTACTAACTACTGTGGTCTCTTACATGATACAGGTTAACCACCTTATTAATTACTTTGGCCCATCCCATTATTACATTATTCCCTTGGGAACCTCCATTTGTACTCCATATTATCCCCCCTAGGTATATTATATCCCGTAGGTAAAAAAAAATAAAAATATCAGTCTCCACTTTTGCCCAAGAAAGTGCTCTGACACGACTTGTTATAGATTTGATATGAAAATATAAGACAATGCAAATAAACCTAAGGATAACAAGATCTAAATATAGAAATGTTTCTTTATTAATATTAAACCCTTAAATTAGGGCAACACCATACATTCACTCCTTAAGGAAGGAAAGCACTCCACAAGCCATATGCTTGTTCATACAATATTCCCTCACATCTCTCAATCTGGAGTCTCTAGCCTCCATATAGGCCTCATACATACAATACCATGGGTCATTACCATGGTTCCTTTTGGTACCATTCCTTGACCTCCTTTTTTCCTTTTCAAACACATCGTTTGCCTACCTTTTTCCTTCATACATCTCTTAGATCCCTTGAAATTGATTAGTTAACAGTATTATAGTTGTTAAATACATTAGAATTGATTTATGAGTTTTATGTTAAAGAATTAAGGATTTTTTATAAAAAGACTACTTGAAGTTGCAACATCCTGTAATTGGTTTATTGTTTGACATATGGCATGACAACTAAGCTAAAGCAAAGGGTAGGGATGAAAAATAGAATGTACAAGCATGGACGAACACCTATCCTACAGCAGAACCAACGCTCCTGAAGGCACGGTCAATGACGGTCAAAGCACAGTATGTTAGCAACAAAAGCAGCAACAACATAGGGTTCTAAACTGATTTAGTTTTGTTCCTTTTTGAAATCGGTTCAGAATGGAAACAACTTAAAAACTATGCCATAGCAAAAGTGGCAACAGCCGCATCACGAATGTACATTCATTCCGAAATGTAAACATTGTAAAAACATATGTAAACATAGTTATGTGTTGTCAGTTGGAGGTTATCATTGTATCGTTTTGAAAACAGAGTTTTTGAACTTAATACCAAAAACACGGTTGCAGTCACGATTTCATTGTTGCGTTGATTCTATAGTTGCTTGAGCACAGTCCAGTATACCTTTGAAACGCGGACGGGCCCTGCGTGGAACGGGTATATTGTCATTTCATTTCATTTGCAACTTTTGAATATTCAATAGCATGCACAATGATTAGAGTTCAGTTTATGCTTTTGTTGATTTAATTAGAAATTCGTATGAGTAATGTTTATGATGATAGCTTGAAGGATTCACCGCAGAGATCGTGGAATTGTATCCTGTAAGGGATATGATATTTCGTTATTTTTAAGAGCATCTTCATGGACCCTGTTTCTCATATATTTGAATTTTAAGTGTGCTTATGATTCTAGTATATTTCAATCTTTCATGAATGATAAACATTGAATCCTGAGTGTTCACTGAACAGGGGTTTTATGCACAGCATCCTCGTAAGGGGATTGAAATCTTGGTTTAAGTAATATACAGTGTTTTTTTAGAATAGGTAAATGAATTGAGTGACCTAAGTGTCCAGGTGATAGGGAGCATACCTCAACCTTCCGTAAAGAAGTTCTGTAACCTACCATCACGAACACTTAGTTAGGAATCCTTTATGTCTATAGATTGTAGATGCATGACTCGAAGTTTACTGATCCTGGTCGATAATAAATATAGCCTAATATAGCACCCTAGATAGGACACTACATTTTGGCGCCGTTGCCGGGGAGGCGTAGTTAAAGGATCTAAAAAAAATTTCAATAAAAACGAGCAAAAACATAGATTTAGAAATCATGTTCATTTATGCCTAGATTTAGAGACAATCAAGGTAGATTCATAAAAACCCCCCATCCAAAAACTAACCTATCATCAAGAGCAGACTCTTTAGGAAATACAACACCAACTGAGGAAGTCACCATACAAGCATTAGAGGATAAACAAAAGTCAGGACAAAGACTTACTCTCATCGAAAGGCAAAGTTTATTAGCACATAAATCACAGAAGAAACACTTTCCTAGATCCTCCACACAAGGAGAAAGTAGCACAGTGACCGAACAATCTGTCTTTAATATCCTCCTTAAAACAAGTGAAACTGACACAAAGGAACCTATTAAAATGGTTGAGGAAGGAGATGGATCAGTACCAAATCAAGGACAAAGAGATGAAGAAGAGTCAACCTTTAAGTTTCCTATACATGAACCACAAGAAGATGATCAGATCAAAATGAAAAACATACCTCCATCCGTGTTACCAAACTTTTATGGTATGGCTTCAGAAGACCCAGACTCATTCTTGTTCGAGTTTGACATTGTATGTCGAACATATGGTTACACAGATGATGCCCATAGGCTTAGACCCTTCCCAGCGACATTAAAGGCATCAGCCTTAAGATGGTTCATGAGGCTTGGTGAGCATGCGATAATTGATTGGGATGGCATGAGAAGAATATTTCTAAGGAAATATCAACCTTATTGTAGATCCAAAGATTCCAAAGATGATATCTTTAGAATGAGCCAACAAGAGGATGAAACCTTGGAGGAATACTTAGAATGATTTGTCTACAACTTACAAAAATCCAAACACCGAACTATGCCTCTTGATTTGGTCCGCACAATATTCTTGAAAGGCATCCGAGAGGAATACATGGATGATCTTAATTTGATGGGAAAAGGTGACATTTCTACCTTACCTTTTGAAGAAATCGCTGAATTATGCGAAAAGTATTCAAGGAGCAAAGCTAAAATTGGAAAAAGAACCCTGTCATCCAAAGTCACAAAATCTGCTTCAGCAAGTGTCGCAAGGGCTGAAATAGGGAATCTGTTAGAAGAATTTAAAAAAGATCTGTTAAGCACCCTAGGGAACCAAATTGACACTCTAAAAGCTAAGAAGAAACAAGAAGATGAAGATCAGATAATGGCTATCTTTTGCCCAAAATTCCGGAAGAAACATGCCTTAAAAGATTGCCCATTAGAAAACATCCAAGTTTGTGCCTTCTGTACTGAACATCATGATATATTTAATTGTCCTAAAGTTAAGGTTTTGCATAACTGTAATATGGCAGCTAATGCAGAGATGGAAAACGTGTATTACATGGGCACAAAGAGACCATGGAAGCCAAGGCCAACACCTCAAGGTATGTTTCCAAATCAAAATTTTCAATTTCCTGTAAATGATCAAATGTATGCTCAGAATTCATGGAATGTACCCATGCCATGGCAGCACCAAAATCACCCACAGCAACAATGGAGACCATCTCAACAATACTCTCAATCCTATCATACATATCCTCAATCATACTGGCAACCATATTCACAGCCATATCAATAATATCATCAGCCATACTCATCACATTCTCAACCATATCAGCAGTATCCTTAGCAGCAAGTTGTTTACCAACCTCAACCTACTCAACAAGCACTGCCTGCTCCTCCACCAATAAATCCACCACAACTGCAATTTCCATCTAACTCACAACCTCCCAGACCTACTCAAATTCCTGCTCAAACTGTCCCAAATCCAAATAACAGAGCAGAGAGGCCAGCCTACAATGTAGAAGAGGGAACCTCATATCCCACACTACCCTTGCAAAATATCAACTTGAGGTCTGGTAGGGTACTCCACAAAGATTCTCCAATAACAGATAAAGAAGAAGAAAACACAGAAAATGAAAATGAAATGAAAAATCAAAGAAAACCAAACGATGATACCAAAGATAAGCAGATGCAACCATTGCATCCACCTTTTCCAGACCGATTGGTCCAAATGAAACTTCCAATGTCCATACCACAGTTTGATGTTTTAGATGAGCTCAAGAATGTCTATATAAAAATTCCGCTACTGCAAGCCATAAAAGACATTCCCATATACACTAAAGCAATCAAAGAAATGTGTCTTAAGAAGCCCACTAGGAAAAGGATTGATCCACAAACCATTCATGTTATAGGACATTTAGCTGGCCTTATGACAAATACCATCTCGATGGAAAAGTATGTTGATCCTGGTATCCCCCGAGTTACTACAATCATTAACAACATACAGATTCCAAACACTTTAATAGATCTTGGGGCCGCAATAAATGTCATGACTCTTGAAACCATGAGAACACTCCAGCTCATAAATTTGCAACACACAACGATTGTTCTAGAACTAGCCGATAGGTCTAAAGTGATTCCTGAAGGGATTTTGGAGGACATAATTGTTTCACTAGACTCTTGGGAGTATCCAGTGGACTTCTTAGTTCTTCAACCCAAATCCAATTTAGGAGGGCACCCTATCATCCTTGGTAGACCATGGTTAGCGACTGCTGATGCATTCATAGGATGTCGATCGGGCAACATGATTATTTCAAGAGGGACTGAAAGGAAACAACTCACTCTTTATCCATCGGCACAATCACCAGCAGTAACACACAATTTATGGCTTGATGATAAACATAATGATGAAGAAGAAGTACAATTTGTTTTTATCATTGACCAAATCTATGATTTCCAAGAACAAAATAATAATGATTTGGTAGAATTGTTCCTTTCTCAACCTGATATTTCCGAAAATTTGAGAAATGACCAATATCATGCTGCAGATGTACTTTTAGCCCAAAATTTTCAAGAAACATGCACCATTCAATCTTTGCAAACCACATTTCACGATATTTTTCTAGTTCAATCCATCACAAACACACAGAGTTAGATCATAGAGATTAGTCCAGGGAAAACTTTGAACATAGGCAATCACCTAGACTCATCTAAACAAGAGAAATTGATTCGACTATTGAGAAAATACCAGAAAGCATTTGCTTGGGACTACACCGATATGCATGGGATTCATCCCGACACATGCACTCACCATATTTATACAGATAGTACTATCAAACCAGTGAGGCAACCGTAGAGAAGAATGAACCCCATGCTCCAGGATATTGTCAGAGAAGAATTGCAAAAACTGTTGAGAGTTAATTTTATATATCCTATTTCTGACAGTCAGTGGGTATCCCCATTGGTTATAGTGCCCAAGAAAAATGGTAAGTGGCACATTTGTGTTGATTGCAGACAATTGAACAAAGCAACGCTCAAAGATTATTTCCCACTACCATTTATTGACCAAGTGTTAGACACATTAGCTGGGAAATCATCATTTTCTTTTCTTGATGGTTTGAGTGGCTACAACCAGATCAGGATAGCCTCAGAAGACCAGGACAAAACCACATTTACCTATCCTTGGGGCACTTATGCTTATAATGTTTTGCCATTTGGACTTTGCAATGCTCCAGCTACATTTCAGAGAGCTATATTAGCTATTTTCGCTGATTTAGTTCATGATTGTGTTCAAGTTTACATGGATGATTTTTCAGTGTACGAAAATTCATTTGAACATGCATTAGAGAACCTTGAAAGAGTTTTGAAAAGATGTATTGAAGCTAATCTGTCCTTGAGCAATGAAAAGTGCTTTATGATGTTAAACGAAGGGATAGTATTAGGCCACTATATTTCTTTTCAAGGCATCAAAGTTGACCTAGCAAAAATCTAGATCATTGTTGATTTGCCAATTCCAAAGAATCAAAGAGAGGTAAGAAGTTTCCTTGGGTATGCAAGCTATTACAAAAGGTTTATTGAACATTTTAGTAAAATAGCTTTACCTTTGTTTAAGATTCTAACAAAAGATGTACTTTTCAACTGGAATGAGAACTGCCAGCAAGCATTTGAAGCACTCAAAAAGAAGTTATCAACCGCACCAGTCTTAAGAGGGCCTAACTGGAGCCTACCATTTCATATCTTTACAGATGCATCTGACACTGCACTGGGTGCCTCATTAGGCCAAAAAGAGGAATCTTGTAATTATGCCATTTATTTCATTAGCAAAAATCTAACACCTGCAGAGTCAAACTACACAATCACAGAAAAGGAAACACTTGCCATCATATATGCTGTGAATAAATTCCGACATTATATAACTGGTTATGAAGTCTTTGTACATACTGATCATTCTGCCATTAGACATTTAATGAATAAACCAATAACTAGTGGCAGAGTTACGATATGGTTATTATTGTTACAGGAATTTAACATCACAGTGTTAGATAGACCAGGTAAAGAGAATCAGGTGGCAGATTTTCTTTCTAGACTACAAAATACAGGTGAGGTTGTTCCAGTTGAAGATTCTTTCCCAGATGAAAATTTATTTGCAATTTCCATAGTGAGTCCTTGGTATGCTGACTTGGCCAATTATTTGTCTACAGGAAGGACACCTCCATACTTTACTCCAAAGGAAAAGAAGAGACTAGTCAAACAAAGTGCTCGATACTCATGGATTAATGGCAATTTATTTTACACTGGTTATGATATGATTATTAGACGATGTGTAAGAAATGATGAGATAATTGATATTTTAAAATCTTGCCATGATGAACCGTGTGGTGGGCATTTTGCAGCTAAGCGAACAACATTCAAAGTTCTTAGTCTTGGATACTACTGGCCATCCATTTTTAACGATTCCAAGAAGTACGTGAAGAGTTGTGACAACTGCCAGAGAATGGGCTGGCCAACAGCTACAGACGAGATGCCACTTCAGCCCAAGTTCACCTAGAGCCATTTGAAAAATGGGCTCTAGACTTTATAGGACCCATTAACCCAACCTCCAATGGTAAGAAGTACATCTTAGTATGTACTGATTATGTCACAAAGTGGGCTGAAGCAAAAGCACTAGTTAGAGCCACCGAACAAACAGTGGTAAATTTCCTTTTTGAAGAGATTTTTGTAAGGTATGGAGTACCAAGGGAAATAGTGACTGATCAGGGTACTCAATTTACTTCAAAGTTAGTGAAGGACATCACAGACAAATACCAAATCAAGCAAAGAAGAAGTACACCTTACCATCCACAGGCCAATGGGCAGGTGGAATCCACAAACAAAACTTTGGAAGGGATCATCACTAAAACTGTGGCAATGAACCGAAGGAATTGGGAAGAGAAGCTCAAAGATGCACTCTGGGCTTACAGAATTACGTGGAAGAATACTACAGGATTTACACCATATCAGTTGGTGTATGGCAAAGAGGTAATGCTTCCTATTGAGTTTCAAATACATACTTTCAAACTGGCTGCAGATTTGCAAATTGACCTGGACCAAGCACAACAAGAAATAATTTAGCAGTTGAACCAGCTGGATGAGATGAGGCAACAAGCAGAGGAAATCACAATCCTCATGCAAAAACAAAGGAAGCAGTGGCATGATGCACATATCAAGAAGAAGTAGTTCAAGGAAGGCGACTGGGCTTTACTTTTTGACCTAAATTCAGAGATCATAAAGCCAAGTTTACCACCCATTGGATGGGCCCATAGCAAATTATTCAGGCTTACGACAATGGTTCAATCAAGCTCAAAACTATTGATGGAGAAGGTCATTCCTTTACTGTCAACGGTCATCGCCTGAAACTTTACACTAAGCCCATCAGCAAGCAAAATTTTCTCCAAACAATATCTCAACAAAGAGAGGTTCAGATACTGCAGCCTTCAGCTGCAGTATCCCTGCCTTAGTTCATTTCATTTCAATTTAGATATTCAAAAAGAAATTAAAAAAAAGAAAAAGAAAAACAAAATAAAAAAAAAAAAAGGAAAAAAAAAACAAACACAAAAAAAATAATAATAATAATAACAATGGGTTAGATGTGAAAACCAGACTCTGGCACACTCTAACCCCGAATTCTTACTTGAAAACCAATTCGTTGGCGGGTAAGAATTCCTTTTCTTTTGTTCCCTGTTTGATTTATCAACTGAATAATGACTTGAGGACAAGTCAAAACTTTAGTGGGGGAGAGAAGCATCAGCATTTTGTTCTCTTATCTCTCCATTGTAAATTCTTAAAGATTTCTTATCTCATCTCCTCACTATAAATTTCCAAAGTAGTTTGTTTCAGCATTCCAGATTTCAATAAAGAAGTTGTTTTGTCATTGTTGTATCTCAGAGGGACCTGGTTACAAACATTATGCAGGGGGACCTGTTCTGTCCAGAAGACCATGTTACCAACACCGGCAGTAATGGGACCTATTTAAGACACATAAAAGGGACCTGTTAAGAGACTGTTACTTCAGGATTACTTCAAAAAAGCTTCATCAAGTTTCTACAAGGATCCACAAGTTGCTGGGCACCAAGACTTCATCAAATACCAAAGATCAAGGAATCTGTATACATATAATTCTTTTTCCAGATTGCAAAGAAGCTATATGAACATCTTCAAGATATCGGAGGGACCTGTTGCATTCGAATATATCTCAGCGGACCTGTTATGAACAGCAAAGAATAGTTAAAAGAGACTAGTCCTACCCAGCATGCCAATGCAACGCTTGAACAACCAACAAAAGTGCAATGTATTCCTTATTCTTAACATTTAAATTGTTAGATTAATTTTTAATGTTAAATTTAATAACTGTGACTGCTACGATCAATTTCAGAGACACCTCCATACCTATCACTCGTTATCCTATTGTTAATCCCTATCATCTTCCAATACTCCAACCCCTCTCATACTTATATGATTTTGTTAATCCCCTCTCATATCACCCTTTTCAATCTCTGTTACCAACCAGTTAGACCCTACAGCCATCCCAACATTTCTATTTGGCCGGGTACCAACAGAAGCAGGACACGTGGTGAATTGTTTTGAAACCAAATGTCATGCGGGCTTGTTCATTATGTTTGAAACGGCCGAATTATGATTTAACCACCCGATGAAGCCAAATGATGCAAACGACTACCCGAAATCATATCCCAGTACTTCACATATATGCTTCTACCATTTCTATGATGGCATCCATATGACCAGTACAGCCATTCCTCTGTTTCAAAAGATGAATATGTTATGAATTGAGTTAAGCCGGTTATTTCATTATCATTTTCAGTTGTTCTATGTTAGCATTCGACTCCTGTGACTTCAACAGTAAAGTCTGAAAGTAGCAAGCGCCACGAAAGGAAAATGTAGTTAATTGGGTTCAACCTATATTACAAGATAGTCAATCGAGCATCGTTTGGGTTACTAAAGGAGATAGTGTTAAAGAGCCGAGGACGCCACCAGGTCAGCAGCATTGGGGCGGAAGATAAAAGGTAACAAATCAAAACTT
The DNA here is from genome assembly GCA_031772625.1 of Pinus tabuliformis. Classification (NCBI taxonomy): domain Eukaryota; kingdom Viridiplantae; phylum Streptophyta; class Pinopsida; order Pinales; family Pinaceae; genus Pinus; species Pinus tabuliformis. The sequence goes on along the minus strand of CM062807.1, from coordinate 990,286,410 downwards.
CTTTGTTGAATTTGTAAAAGATAAACAAAGAAGAGTTAGAGCACAACTCTCGGCCAAAATGACCAATAGGGTCGAACCAAGCATATTCGACAGTTCCCAGTATCACGAAGATTGCATTTCAATTCTTAAAGAAATATAGTGGATGCCCTTTTTAGAGAAATTTCGTGGAAGTAATGAAGAGGTCACCAAACAGTTCGCGTTTACATTCAACGGAGAGAAAGCTCTGATAGGTAATTTTTCATTGAGAGTTTCGGAAGACACCATAGCTCAAGCCCTAGGGATCAGCCCAGAAGGGGAGAAGTACTTCAAGACAAAGCAATTTAAAGAGAAATCATGGACTCAATTTATGTCCAGATCCAGGGTTTCGTCCGTTAAGTGGAAGAAAGGCATCCCAAGAAGTTAGCTGGTGCATCCCTGGGACGAGATGGTCTATATCATCCAAAAGTTTGTAACTTGTGAAGGCCGCTACAGTATTGTTTACTTGTACCATATCAAGTTACTGTTACATTTGAAAGGGCAGTGTGTCATCAGTCTGCCATACTTCCTCTTGCAAAGCCTAACCAAAATGTCGAAGACCATCCAAAAGCAGAAAGGTAATGAAGGCAAGAGCTTATATCACTTTGGGTTAATTAAAATTATTATTGAGTATGAATTACAGAGAAGAGGGAAAACGTGGAAGGAGTTCTTGGCTGCTAACCAAATTAAAGACGAAGAGGACAAGGAAGAACCACAGGAAAACTCAGGATTCATGAATGATATCGATGAAGAGATTCCTATACACAAAGCAAGCAAGGTACCTCCACCTGTTAGCAGTATAAGGACGAGGAAAATGAGAAAATAGGATGCTCGAAAAGCAAAGCAAGATAAAAATTTTACCACCTATTCAAGAAGAACCAGGAGAACATCAAAGGCCCAGCTACAAGAAGACCAGCATGAATCAAATGCACCTATGCCGGTGGATATTGAAAGTAGTGCCCACTCACAACCTGGACCAGGAGCTGAGATGGAGGTTGAAAGCAACAACAGGTAAGAAAAAGATTCACAACCTGCCATTAAGAAACAAAAGAAACTGGAGAAGCAAATTGAAAAGTTAAAGGAAGTACTAATGGAGGCTAATATGCTGTAAAAAGTTATCAAGAAAGAAAATGAAATGCTCAGAGCACAAAGTAAAGAGACTCAACAAAAAATGAAAAGTTAAGGGAACAAATTAAGGAAGTTGAAGCTGAACAAACAGATATTTATAAGTGGGCCACTAAATGGTACAACCAAAAGAAGGTCCTCAAGGAAAAGTACAAAAGTTTAAAGCATGAGCTCCATGGTCAGAAAGATGCCCAGGTGAAGAAGAATGTGGATACATTGTTGAAGGCAGCAGAGGTACAGGCAGGGACAGAGTTCAGAGGAAGCACATCGGGGTTAGCATGAGGTCATGCTAATTCATTAAGTCGGGGAGAGATGCTGGTACCATTCCTTGACCTCCTTTTTTCCTTTTCAAACACATTGTTTGCCTACCTTTTTCCTTCATACATCTCTTAGACCCCTTGAAATTGATTAGTTAACAGTATTATAGTTTTTAAATACATTAGAATTGATTTATGAGTTTTATGTTAAAGAATTAAGGATTTTTGATAACAAGACTACAGGAAGTTGCAACATCCTGTAATTGGTTTATTGTTTGACATATGGTATGACAGCTAAGCTAAAGCAAAGGGTAGGGATGAAAAATAGAATGTACAAGCATGGACGAACACCTATCCTACAGCAGAACCAATGCTCCTGAAGGCACGGTCAATGGCGGTCAAAGCACAGTATGTTGGTGACAAAAGCAGCAATAGCATAGGATTCTAAACCGATTTAGTTCTATTCCTTTTTGAAATCGGTTCAGAATGGAAACAACTTAAAAACTATGCCATAGCAAAAGCGACAACAGCCGCATCACGAATGTACATTCATTCCAAAATGTAAACATTGTAAAAACATATGTAAACACAGTTATGTGTTGTAAGTTGGTGGTTATCATTGTATCGTTTTGAAAACATAGTTTTTGAACTTAATACCAAAAACATGGTTGCAGTCACAATTTCATTGTTGCGTTGATTCTATAGTTGCTTGAGCACAGTCCAGTATACCTTTGAAACGTGGACGGGCCCTGCGTGGAACGGGTATACTGTCATTTCATTTCATTTGCAACTTCTGAATATTCAATAGCATGCACAGTGATTAGAGTTCAGTTTATGCTTTTGTTGATTTAATTAGAAATTCGTATGAGTAATGTTTATGATGATAGCTTGAAGGATTCATCGCAGAGATCGTGGAATTGTATCCTGTAAGGGATCTGATCTTTCGTTATTTTTAAGACCATCTTCATGAACCCTGTTTCTCATATATTTGAATTTTAAGTGTGCTTATGATTCTAGTATATTTCAATCTTTCATGAATGATAAACATTGAATACTGAGTGTTCACTGAACAGGGGTTTTATTCACAGCATCCTCATAAGGGGATTGAAATCTTGGTTTAAGTAATATACAGTGTTTTTTTAGAATAGGTAAATGAATTGAGTGACCTGAGTGTCCAGGTGATAGGGAGCATACCTCAACCTTCCGTAAAGAAGTTCTGTAACCTACCATCACGAACACTTAGTTAGGAATCCTTTATGTCTATAGATTATAGACGCATGCCTCGAAGTTTACTGATCCTGGTCGATAATAAATATAGCCTAATCTAGCACCCTAGATAGGACACTACAGTTCCATCAATACCATATATCTAATACCATGGGCCCATTACATTAATACTAACTACTTGTGGTCCCTTACATGATACGAGTTAACCACCTTATTTATTACTATGGCCCATCTCATTATTACATTATTCCCTTGGGTAGCTCCCTTTGTACCCCATATTATCCCCCCTAGGTATATAAAATTTTCCTCCAATTCTTCAAAGTGCTGGAGATGATGAGCCTATCCTTATCAGTGTGCCTAAAGATTGAGGCTACCCATTCCCACATAGTAGAGGTGAAAGGGTAGAGGTTGAGAATGTGATCCATCATCTCCACTTATGAGCCACAAAGGTAACATTTGGAAGGTCCAGTGAAGCCTTTTTTCAGGAGGTTATCCCTAGTGAAAATTTTATTTTGATGAACTAGCCAAATACATAACTTTATTTTCATCCAGTGGGGGCTTTGCTAAATATTCTTCCAAACATGATCAAGGTTTAGGCAGTTAAATCTTCTTCGATGTTAAACTTTCCTTTGTTGTTCTTTCCCCATCTTAGTTGATCAGGCAAGGAGGATACCAGAATCCTCCTATGATCTAGATCCTGAACAAGGGAGTTTGCCTAGGCCTTCAGAGGGCTCTCCTCTCTGTGGCCTAGATCCTTCCAAATCCTCCTTACAACTGATCTTGACAAGTATTAGTCTATGTTTATGCCTAAGTATCTTTCCTACCCTTATTTCTTTGGTGAGATAAGTTGTTTGAACTTGAGATATTTTATTTAATTGTTCTTTAACTAATTCTAATGTTTCCTCATTGTTTTGTTCTTCTACACCAATAATTATAAGGTGTAAGGCTCTTTTGAGATTCTCATGATCGAGTAGAATTAGTTTATTAATTTTTTCTTTTATGGGTTTAATATCTAATTCATTCTTTGTATTATTTAGGGCTGAGTTATTGTGTAGTCGTTCTTTTATATTTGTAATCTCATTTTTCAAAGTGTTGTTTTCTTTAACTATTGTTTGTTTTCTATGCTCGGTTTCCTGAATTCTACCTTTCATTCATTGGACTTCAGTCTCGAGTGAGAGTATTTTATTCAAACAATTTGTGGTTATTGTCAAGAATTGTAGTTAATTCTAGTTTAAAATGGTTTTCTCTTTCTTCTCTTCATCTTTCTAAAGATTCAATGTACTCATAAAGACTCTCTAGGGTCATTTTACTTGGTGTCCCTTTGCTAGAGGGTGATTTAGAAAGATGAGGAGAAGTACTCATAGCGGAAATAAGAACAACTTAAAAAGAGGAGAATAGGTGGGAACGTATGCACCTATCAGAGTTGTTTGTAGTTTCACTGATTCTTCTGGATTCAATCGTAGTTGACTTGTACTTTTTCTCCCTCCGAAAATGCATTCTCTAATAGCTATGTTCCTTTTGATGCCAAATGTTATGCTACAATAATTTCACCCTGCATCTGATGGTGCAGATCAAAACCGAACACTTGAATTGTGTTCGATCATAGAGAGTATAAGATATTATACCAAACTGGTTGCTCAACCTAGAGGAGTAATAGGCTACAGTCCTGCTACATTGTACTGACCTAACTCACGCACCATCAAAGCCTGACCATGAAGGGTGACTTTCCTTAGCTTATTGATCCTTTGCTTAATTTAATGTATCCATAGTATAAGGCCAAGGAATAGAGTTACAGGAAATACCTGTCAGCAAGGCACCCTCATTCAAGTAAGCACCCCTTACATAGATAGTGAGTATGCCCTTATTGGGCCATTGAGCCACCTCCGGACACCCTTCTTACTAAAATGACATGCTTAGGGAGTGTACGATCCTTGACACCCTACCTACTGAAATGACTTGCTTAGGGAGTGTACGATCCTCGACTTAGTGCCTAGACACTTGAATCTGGTGAAAAATGGTGACTCAGGGTTGTTTAGATGGAAATGATAATTTGCGCTACAAACCCCTTTCTTTCTACACGTGTGCGATTATAGTCACAAACCTATGTTAGATCACATAGAGTCGTAGAATGATGTATTACCCAAGAGCTGCAGAGTGTATTATCTGAGAGCCGCGGAGTCACCCGGGAGTTGCAGAGCTCAAAATTAACTGAGAGTTGCAAATCTCAATATATTGGATGAGGGTGTGTTGAATTTTTAACTCAGCTATGAGGATTTAATATACTAGAATATGTTTCATCTGAAGCATTATCTATAACTAATATTTATATAGTGCATAAAAGATGTGTAGTGAAATTAATCTGGTAATGGATCGTCTGGATCGTTCGTCTAAACAGTTATGGTTGCACTTGGGCTCCCACTTACTGAATGGTGCTCAGAAATGAGAAGGGAATTTGTTCGTAGTACGTTTTGTGTTTGGGTTATCATCAGTGAGCATACATTATATATGAATGACAAGCGTGGTCTGATGTGCTCTACTCTATGTGTCATAGGATTGACATGAGATAGTTATATAATTGAAATAATTTGATGTCCTAAGACTATCATCCAAGACAAACATAAAAAGAGGATGGGAAAATCAAATTTTGAGACATAAGATAGAGGATGGGAAAATCAGGTGATGTTCCTCCTAAGAATTGCATTATTTTGGAATGTAACACATGCCCCATATCAATACAACATGGATGTAGTTTGGAGGAGGAAGTTCAAGAAAACGCAAGTTATATTACAAGAAAGTCCCTAAATAGGACGAATGAAGTGGCTAGTGAACTAATGATAGAAAAATGGTGCATGGGAGAGCATGGGGTAGGTTAGGTATAGATTGTAGCCTCCTTAACAAAAAAATGGATATGGTGGCCTAGTTTCTTGGGGAGAGAAAACCACATATTACTAAATTGCTGCATGGATGCTACTGTGGGCTAAATTATTGGGACAAAAATATAGGGTTGTAATTTGGTGTTTGTAGATACTACATTTTTGGGGATTGTCGTATAATTTTGGAGTTTGGCCTATCAGTCCCTTCATCCAAATTATTAAAATATATAAATATTAAGGAAGGTATTTACATGATTAGATTTAGAATGCTTACATGTTGCACATGCTTGAAGGCTTCAACTAGCCCATAAACCATCTCTTAGTTACGTTTTATTTGCACTTGCAGATGCATTTTAATTGCCACCCCACTTAGCATTTAAACTCACCAAGGATGGGTTTCCACATTTCCATTAGCTAAGAGGGGCGATGGTATCCTGCCCTACTTTCAACCCTTGATCTTCACCCCATTCGGGTTGATTTTAGATTATCATTATTGTTGATTATAAAAAGAATTAATATATGTGCTAAGATTCTCCCCGGCTTTGCCATGTAAATTCGTAACTTGTAAATCGACAAATACCATGGCTTATCAACACTACATGCCCAATATGACATTTTTTTTTATTAACTAATTTGACACAAGTTAATTAAATCAACATAAGTAACTTGAGATAAATCTTAGCCCTTGATTTGTGAATAGTACTATAAATTATTTGACATATCTTAATGGAGATTAAATCCCTATCATCCACTTAATAATTACTCACATTCTAAATTAAGCGTGCCTTCAAGATAATAATATAATTATGCCCTCCCGGATGCGGGTGTTCAATCGGCGTGATGGTATGAAGGTGGCGTTTCACATGGGCAGGTGTCAGCCCATGCACGCCACGAGGTACCTTGCAGATCAAGTGAGCTGGTCTCACGCAGGGTTTTTAATGCGATTCTTTTACTCCTCCATCTACCTCCTAGTAAATTGTGCAATGGCGCTTCAAAATGTTTGTGCTCCCGCGGCCTCCTTGCATTCCTCTGCGATTTCTTGGCATTCCTCAGCGGCCTCTTCGCATCCCTCTGCTGCCACTTCACACTCCTCTGCGGTGCTATTGGTAGCTCAGGGGCATTCACTCTCTGTGCCCAAGTCCGTCTCCGTCTCAGGCTCGAGAGTGTTTCACAGGCAATTCGCTCCAGTTCAACGGGCTCACGTTCTGGTTAGTCACTCCCCTCCGTGTATTTGTGCGCTGGTCAATCCACTGTATATTGCAATGCCGAGAGAGCATCCTAGAATGGGTAGCAGACGCGGAGGCTCCCGTGGACGCGCCACCACACAGAGGTCTGCCCCCATCTCCCCCTCTTCCTCGGTTGAGTTGGCACCTGAGCAAAATCGCCCTCATGTTTCCAAAGCTGGAAGAGGCAGAGGTCACGGGCGTGGAAGTTTGGTTGAATGTGAGCATGCAGTGCATCCAACAGTCCGCTATCGTATCCCCTGCACTCTTGCCAATTCCACTTTCTTAGTTTCTGTTACTATAGAAAATTGTGAAAATCTTAGCGGCCAGGTAACAACACATCAGGCAATTCCGCCAGAACAAGGGACAACGCCTCCAATTGATACTAAACGCCCAGTCATGGGAAGCTCCTCCTTGGCGACTCAAGCTGCCCCTGCTGGTCCAAGCGAGCCTTCTGAGGGAGTCCCAACCGGCTCGGTGGTCCTTAGCTCAGACTCGGAAGACTCTTTGCAATTTGGGTGCAGGGTAGTGGAGGAACCCTACACTACGGATGACGACTGATCTTGTATGGTACTCTGCTCTCAGCAGCCTAAGAAGTAGGCGCATTACTCTATTTTTGAAACTCGCAATTCTGCCTGTGTCAGGTCATAGTATGTGTCTATATGTCTCTGTGTCGACTGTTTGGATCTATGTCTATTTGTCCTTGTTTAGCGCTGTACAACAGCGCAATGGTTGTTTGTCTCAGCTTGTCCCTGTTTCGCAATGTTTAGAGTCTTAGGAGAAGACGTAACAGATGGAAGTCCACCAATTTTGGAAGGTGTTCAGCTGGGCTAATTGTCAATCTCATGGCAAGATTTTCAAGGCTACGGCCTTGCTGTAACTTTTTGAATCTTTTTGTATAATAATAGAAGTAGACAGATTGAGAAAAAAAATAATATAATTATGCCGATAGGAATCCCCCTACCAGAATCAGAAATTTAATCATTTCCCTAATTAATCATTTTGATCGAATGGCGTGAGTTGAAAGATGCTGGTATATTCTTGTAGTCGTCAGTAAATCAATGGATGAAATTAGCTATAGTAACTTTCTTGCATGTCTAGTACACATAGTTAGACCATACTTAAATTGATTGTTTACAAAGCATGATTAAAAATTTATTGTGCCTCTCATTGATAACCACATATGTAGGATTAAGAAAAAATGAAATAAAAAAATTATTGTCGAACACCCATCTTTCATAGTGGCTTTGAAAGTGGTCTCTTTGTATTCTAAAATGCATGCATGGTTGAAGAATAAGGACATGTTTTGATCGATTACAATGACGGTTGAAGGATTTATGCCTGAAAATCACCCATAACCATGTTAATGAGGTATGTAGGCATAAATTTGAGTAATAAGGAGATGTTTCATGCATTACAATGAGCGTTGAACCATTTGTGCCCAACAATCATCAATAACCATGACAATGAGGTATGTAGGCATCGATCAATGAAACATTTCTTTAATTTAGTTAAATACAGTGGAAATTTGAAATGTTCCACCTATTCGTATTTTCCTCGACTAGGCATTTTGAGTTTTTAGTCACATTACAAAATTTTGAACCTTATATTATGGCCCATTCGATATATTATAAGCTTCGTGGATGCACGCATTTCCTTGTTAGTGCTTAAAGTTGTTGGAATTTTTGAAGTATAACTGGAATGTTGGCTTCTCTTGGCTTCTATATCATAAGAAAGATGGCAAATCTCATCGTGTTTTTAATTGTTTCCAAGCTCTCGCGCCTATCTTTGATAATTTGTTGTAGTTCGTGTCTAATTGAATTATTCCCTACTATTTTTTCAGGGTTCAACATTGGAGAAATGCTTTCTTAGTGATTGTCAAATGCTTCATGGATGCATGCATTTCTTTCTTAGCACTTAAGGTTGTTGGAATTACTATTTTTTTCAGGTTTCAAAGTTGTTCAGAAATCGATCTTACAGGTATGTAAAATTTTTCTTTCCATGATACTTTTCCAGTTTAATTAAAATGAGATGACTAGCCCGTGCAAAAAAAGAAAGGGAATCTTTTGTGTATAAATCATTTACAAAGGAAAATGCCCGCATAAACATACCTTTCCACCCTTTCGTACATCCTTGTTACGTTTCTCGAGGTTTAACCTCATTGCAATTGGCCATCGGTCCTACCATGGTCATATGTATATATTTGTATCTCCATCGCCCCTTCCACTCCAATATGTGATATCAGAGCCTTAACATGTGTTTTAACATTAAACCACTTTAACGAAAATATATGGATTACAAAAGAAACCCACTCCAAATCATATATATAGTAGATATCAAATTTTATAGATTTTCCACTATATGCCCATCAGTTTCGGGTCTCCAAGGCTTTGCATTGCGCACTCTGATCTACACTTCCTCTGATTGCGATTTGCGATCAGATCATGACTGTCGATCCGATCCACGATCTGATGGTTGTGATTAAGTCGTGCGATCGCATATTGCTCAAGCTCAATGCCAGACTCCTTCTGCTTCCATACGCTAATGCGATATCTTTACAGACCTGAAAAGGATATAAACCATTCCCTATAGTATTTCAAGTCCGACAGTTGATTCCTACTGTGTTTTTCACCATTTGTTTGTGTAATTGGGTTTTCCACTTGTGGGAGTTAAACTGTATAATGAGCTCACCGATGCGATATTTCACCTTCCCGATTTGATCTGCGATTTGACGATTCAGATTAACTAGTGCCATCGCATATCACTCAACCTCAATCCCTTCGTGATATCTTGGCCCGTAGAAATATGAAGGTTATGGCATTTTTTTAAATGCTCTCCCAAAATTTATTGCTTCTCTGGCGTTTAACTTCTCCCAAAATATGGGGACTTAAAACCACTTCACAAGCTTTATAAAACCTTAAATCACACATATATAAGCTTCCCCTTACAAAACATATGGTTACATATGTTTTTGACACATAAATCTCTTATTGACGCATATTTCCTTATAAACGATTCACAATGAAAAATGCCTTCATAAACATAGCTTTCTGCCCTTTCATACAGCCTTGTCATGTTTCCTCAGGTTTAACATCATCAAAATTGGCCATCAGTCCTTCCACGTTGATACGCATATATATGTATGTTCATCGCCCCTTTCGCTCCAGTATGCAATATTGGAGCATTAATGTATGTTTTAGCATTAAACCACTTTAATGGAAATATATGGATTACATAGGAAACCCGTTGCAAAACATATATATAGCGGATCTCAAATTTTATAGATTTACCACTATACGCCCATCAGTTTTGGGTCTCCAAGCCTTTGCATTGCACACTATGCTTGCTGCGAATGTGATTTGCAATTAGATCCTGACCGTAAATTCGATCCGCGATCCGACGGTTGAGATTAAGTCACGCGATCGCACATCGCTCAAGCTCAATGCCAAACTCCTTCTACTTCAATACGCCGATCCAATATCTTTATGGAACTGATAGGGATATAAACCATTCCCTATAATATTTCAAGTCCGACAGTTGATTCCTACTGTGTTTTTTCACCGTTTGTTTGTGTAATTAGGTTTTCCACTTGTGGGAGTTAAACTATATAATGGACACGTTCATGCGGTTTTTCACATTCCTAATTCGATCTACAATCTGACGGTTCAGATTAACTCACACGATCGCATATTTCTTAACCTCAATTCTAGACTCCTTCCATTTCCATACGTCGATATGATATCTTTATGGACCCCATAGGGACATAAACCATTCCCTATAATATTTCAAGTCCAACACTTGGTTCCGACTATGTTTTTCACCATTTCTTAGTGTAATTTGGTTTCCTCTTTGGGGATTTAAACTGTATAATGGCCCCGCCGATGTGATATTCCACCTTCATGATTCGATCTCAGCCGTTGATCTTCCTAGAGCTAAGGGTTCCTAAGCATTTATCTTTGCTCCTGCGCTTATTGTTTTAACTTAGAATTTATGCTAAGTCTTCATTTTTTTCTCTTCTTTAAAGGTTTCATCCCACTGTTCCCATGTTGTCACAATTTCAAATATCAATGTATTATCAATTTTTTTTGCTGCAACAAATCACTTCCTGTCTCATTTAATAAACATTCTCCATCCTCCTTTACTTCAGAGTTTTTTATCTTCTAAGAGATACTTCTACATACTTCTGACAACTTCAAAACATTGGTCATCCTCTGTTAGTGTTTGTTCTTCCAGGGTTAAATCGTTTGCATAGGTTCCTTCCTTCTTAAGATCTTTCAGTAGAAAAAGGAAAATTGCATTACAAAATGGAAAATTGTGTATGGTAAATTATGTATTTATGTTACTTTTAATTTTATTCAACATTAAATTGTTTTATTGATATCAAATGCCTTTTTTTTTTCACTATCAGGTGGTTTCACTATTTCATCATGGATCTAGCTATTTGTAGTTCTCTTCCATTCGAAGTTCTTGAAATTGTGTTGTGGCTCCCTTTATTAGTTGTCATAAAGTTTGGCACTGTGTGTAAAAAATGGAAGAATTCTTTGTAAGAACCTTGTTTCTTTTTACGTTGCAAGAATGTCTCCATGAACAAATTTGGATTTGTTGTTTGTTTTCTAAATAGTGAAGACAATTATTTTTTTGCGTAATACCTTAATCAGAATGGCCACATATATCAATTTCATTTGGGATTCATAGATTCAAGATACAGAGTAGAGTGTGTTGTTGGACCAATGGTGGTTTTATCCTTACCAACAAAATGCTACCAAACACACAACTATTTTGTAGCGAATCCATTTACAAAGGCATTTAAAAACATAGGGCCAATACAAATTGGACACTCAAGGTTCTTTTCATTATTGGAAAATGTAAGCAGCAAAAAATATGACTGGGTTTTTCTAAAAGATATTTATGATGGAATGTAGTATGAATTCTATTTTTGTAGTAGTCTTGATAGGGTATGGCAAAGGGCTGGTGTTCCATTTGGTGGCACTTCACCCCCTAAGAATGTAGTTTTTTATAAACTAAAATGTTTTGGTTGTATCTCGACAAGGAGCATGAAGATTATCCTCGGTACAGGTATACAATCTACTGGTTTGACATAATAAAAAATGAGTGGGGTTTTTCATTTGTTCCAATCACTGACATACATTGTATGTTGTTGGCTGCAATATACATGAATCAATTGATATGCCTTGTCAATGATGGGTCCACTTTTGTATGGTCAATTGAACAATTATATCATTTCCAATTTGGTCAATCGTGTTTTGAACGAAGAATTGACTACTTTGAAGATGATTGGGGTTTCATATGGAAGTTGTTGGAAGAAATTTCTACAGATATAAATAGCAAATGTCCTGGCTATCTTCCATTCCAAACAGTCCATGGTCTGGTTCTTATGTGCAACAGCAGTGAAGTTCCTTTCCTATTATATGACATGGTGACTCGCATCTATTTTCCAATAGGTATTGATAGTTTAACTAATGGGCAGATGTCTCAGTTTTGGTACCCAACACAAGATGACTGAAATGATCTGATTGAGTATGGAGATGTTTTTGCAATTGCTTCCTATACGGATTCTATTGATGAGATTCCACCATTGGATATGGTGATGGATTCTTAAGGTATTAGTATTCTTAGGCGTTCTTATAAAAATTTCCATTTTATATACTCTCTGTGGTTGTGGAAAATATTTCCATTTTTGCCTCTATACATACTGTGTGCGTTTATGGTAATACTTTGAAATTATGTTTGTATCGATATTTGTGATGTAAAATATTTAATATTGTTTCCACTTAAGCTTTCTTATTTACATGTAGATGTTTGTCGATGTTATGCTTTGTTCTTTGTTTGTATAATGATAATTTTTATGATTTATGTTATAAATTATATTTGTAATGGTTTTTTTCATTGATTCTCAAATAATTTTATATGTTTGTGTTCATTTTAATATTTATATTTATATTTTGATAGTATATAGTTCCAAATTTTTCGATTGTTGTGTTGCAATAGTGTGGGTTCCATTTTTATTATAATATGATACATGGAAATTTAGGCTTCTTTTTTTGTTTGGGCCATTTGGAAGAATTCATTTGTTTTTTTTTCCATTTTGAAATTATTTGTTTTTGTTTTTAGGCATTTGGAGAAAGCCTTACACATTTTCATATGTTTATGTGTTTAGAAAAAAATAAGATATACGTTTTTTATGTTTGATGTTTATGATTGCATAATGAATACTTATTATTCATTATAGACATGTCATTTGAAGGCACAAGCGTGCGTGCAAGAAAAAGAACTTTGTCATCACAGTCACATGAGAGGTCTAATGAAAGTCATCGTTTGTGGTATCAACAAAATAAGGATGTGATAAATGAGCATAGGAGAGTTGCATATAAGAGAAAAACGAGTGAAGCCACTCTTCAAAATGATTCTATAGTTCCTTGTAAGTATCGTAGTATGGATGATATAATGGAAAGAACATTTCCTGTTGATAGTTCATTATCAGGATATGCTCCTCCTCAGCATAGCCTTGTTGTTCGATGCTCATCTAAAAATGTTCATAACATTGGGGAAACATATTGCAATCAGGAAGAATGCCATATTTATATTGTGCATGCAAATGTCCACCCTAACCCTTTCATGTGTCCAATTGCATGTTCTGATCACAAAAGGTTGCAAATAAGCGATGGTCGAGGTAATGATGACATTTTCTGTGATGATTTGAATCATAGTTTACTTTGCCATTTGTTTCACAATTTGGATTCAGCTACTCGAAACAAAAGACATTCAAATCCTACTTCTCAAGGTAATGTGGTCCCATGAAGAGAATCAGTCATCCCTAATAGAATTTCGTGTGGCACAATGGAGGTAACACAATTATATCTTGGTTTTCACTACAATAGTGGTTGTTCAGCTACATTCTAGACTGATGTGAATTTTCATTGTTTTTTCATGTGCTTTTCATTTTTTATATTTCTAATTGCTTAGACAATGAATTTTATTTTATTTGAATAGGACAGAAGTCATTCGAATAGATGCATACAAATTAACTTTGTATATGTTACATCTATTGATGTTAGAAGTGAAGAGGAACTATGTCATAGAGTTCATCCACATCGCCAAAAAAATGTAAATGCTGAGTGGATTTGATATTTTTCTCATTTTCTCATTTGCAGTTGCCTCGAAATTGTTTTTTCTAACATTTCATGGAGAAACCATGATGTCATCTCGTTAGGTTGGCCAATTAGAATCCAAAAGATCAAATTATAAAACTATTGTAGATGTATTTGATTTATTTTCAATTTTTGAATCTTTATTTTTTGGACATTTACTTTGATAACGTATTTTATTTCTTTGAAATAGGAAACAAATAATTTGAATAGAGGCAAAGAAGCTACATGAAAAAATGTTTTGTCCAATGTCCTTACAATCCAAGAGAAACCATCTGATAACCCTCATCCACGTGAAGACAGAAATGTAAATTTTGAATGCATTTGATTATTTTTCATTTTCTTCATTTATAGTTAGTTGCAAATTAAATTTTAAAGTCTTTTATGATAGAGAGAGCTTTACATCCTCTCAAATTTACGAAATGCACACCATAAATTTGGAAACACATTCTCATAGATGCATTCCACGCGTTTCAAATTTGCAAAGGGAATCTCATGTTATTTAAGATGAAGTAAATGTTAGAAGAGATTTTACTCTTCGAAATGGTTTTCAACATGGTTCGGTGACTAGAGATCATATTCATTTTGATGAAAACAGGATTGCTGTGCATAAAAGTTTTCGAGAAAAGATAGATAGCTTGTCAGTTGTCTAGATGTACCACATTTGCCAAGAATAATATCTCAGAATCCTTGTTGTCAGACATTCTGAAGGACCTCTTTGTAGATGATGTAAGAGTGAGAGAGGAGCCCGTCATTTTTGTCGGTATAATAACATGGATCCTGGTGAGCAACCTCATATTTTAAGAATTCTTACTCAAGTTGATGAAATTATAATAGCACATGTGAATTCCATTTTGCAAGTGACACATGCTCTAGGTGGGCAATATAAGTATAGTGGTCATACAATTAGCTTTCCTCATGATATTTCTACAATTGTATGAAGCCTTCCCAGATGTGTTGAAGATATTGAATTTCTAATTGTGAGGAGACATGGCACTGAGTCTAAATATTATGAATGTTATGTCAAAAGATCTCGAGTGATGGATGCATTGCTTTTCAAAATCCAGCATGATCAATACTATTGAGATGTTATAATTGAGTATGATTGACTAAATGCTTTTCCCGAAAGTTCAACAGATGTATCCTCCAAGGTTAAAGTTGTTGAATGTGATATTGAATAATCTTAGGTCAATGAAACTAATAATGAAGAGTTTCATGCTAACCATTTTCCCTCTCATCCTTCTTCCTTTGTTGCTCGCCTACCAAATGAACACAAAGAAGTGGAAGAAATTAGAGCATGTCTTGATAATGTTCATTCTTCACATGTTCAAGACATGGATTGACCCACTATTGGAACCTCTCCTATGAATGAATATAATACAGGGGGTTGCTCAATATGGCATTCCCAACATTGTTTCCCACTAGTGACGCTGATTGGTTGCAACCATGTGTTTGTAGGGTTGAAGTTCATGAGTATGCATTGAATCTTCTTAGGTACTATGATCAGAGATTTGGAATCCATCCTCAGTTTCAATATTACCTATTAAACATGATAATGCAGCATCAGAGCCAAGCAACTGCTGAAATTTTTGCAAACAAATATTTACATGATAACTCACCTGCAACAGTTGGGGAGTTGCATCACCAACTATCTGATTTACCAAATAAAAATTTGGCTGAGAATCTTATGTGGTTTGGTTCTTCTCTAAGAGGTACAAGGGCATAATGGACTAAGTGTCGATCTGAATTGACGAACATGATTACTCAGTTAGGATGTCCATCTTTATTTTTCACTTTGAGTGCAGCTGACGCAAAGTGGCCAGAGTTGCATCACCTCATTCCCATACATTCAAATTCTCATTCTTCGAATGAGCATCGTATGAAAATTGAGAACGTTATTCGGTACCCTCATATTGTTGCATAATTTATGAACCATAGATTCAATATTTTTCGAGAGGAAGTTATCCAAAAATACCTTAGAGCTAAAGACTTTTGGTACAGGTTTGTGTTGAATTTTTCTACTATGCTTTTTCAACTTTTATTGTGGTTCTATTTATGTTGTTTTAAGTAACTATATGTTCATTTATTTTAGATATGAGTGGAAACATAGAGGTTTAGCGCATATCCATGGTTTCCTATGGTGAGAAGGTGCTCCTGACATGGAAATACTTGATTGGTCAAATAATTATGATGTATAGCTTGCAAATATGTTCTTCGACAAATATGTAACTGCATGGAATCCATGTGATATCCATCGTCGCAACATAATGGTTCCACGAGGCCTCAATGATGACCCTTTCCTATTGAATACTGGTCAAGTTTTCTCTTTTGATCCTCATAATGATTACGTAGAATTGTTAAACCATGCCAAAAGGCACACAAAGTGTATTGTGGGTTCTTGTTTGTGCAAAAATGATGTTGTTCTAACATGTCGGTACAATTCTCCATGGGATCTTTGTGGTGAATCAATATTGTTCATAGATGATCAGGGAAGAAAAAAATGAGCCAGCAAGAAATGATGACAGGCTTGATGTACATAACATTGACCTTATAACAATGTGGCGTGCAAATGTTGATTACCAGAAAGTGCTTTCTCACTATGTTGTGTTTAAATACATTGCTAAATATGCATCAAAAGCAGAAAAAAGGTCTGAAAGTTATCATCATATGTTAACTAGAATTTCAAATTCTTTTGGCCCTGAGGATCCTGCTTTATGTGCATATAGAAAGCTTCTTGCAGAAACGATTGTTGACCGTGACATTGGAGCACAAGAAACATGCCATATGTTTCTTAAGCTACCTCTTGTTGTTTGTAGTTGGAAATTTGTTTCCTTAAATGTTGGAAGAGAGGTTTTTAGGAAAAAATAAAGGGATGGCTTGCAATGTTCATCTGAGAATACTTTCGTTCAACATTATCAGAAGAGACCTTTTTTCCTTGAACATCTCTCTTTGATAAAAACAACAAGATATTGGACATTTGATAGCAAGCGTAAACAAAATCAATGGAAGGCTACAAATGTTCATGCTATTATTTGGGTT
Organism: Pinus tabuliformis; assembly: GCA_031772625.1. Lineage (NCBI taxonomy): Eukaryota > Viridiplantae > Streptophyta > Pinopsida > Pinales > Pinaceae > Pinus > Pinus tabuliformis. Next base: position 990,269,485 of record CM062807.1, on the reverse strand, counting down.
TGGACACGGTTTTATTCTATTCTTGGTGAGGCTTCAGAGGAATTTGAAACCTTTTGCTAGTCAGAATTGCTATTGTATAAGCCATTTTGTGACATTTCTACATAAATTGGCCTTTCAACTAAAGTTGTTATTGAAAGTTGGAGGAATTTTCGATATCGAGCATGGCATGTTGATCGACAACCATCAATTATAAAAAAATATTGAAGATGAAGAACTTGGTGATTTTTCTAACCACAAAATGAATGTTGAAGATGATTTTCAAGAATGGCAGATTATCTCTCATTTGGTTCCACAAAACGGTGTGAATGTTTCTGATCTTCACACCCCTGGTCGAAGGGACTTGATAAATCCTTTCACTAGGAATGTACAACTATTTCTGATGATGTTGCAGAGGAAGCTACTAATTTTATAAGGATTGCAAAATTGGCGGGTGATATTGTTGACCTTTCAAACAGAAGATTTGCATCTCCAGGTTCTTTGTCGGAAAAACAATGACTTGCTTTTGAGATTATGTTAAGGCACTTTGTTGAATGTGAAATTCGTGAAGCTCTTCTTATGATTATTTAGGGCACTGTGGGCTCTGGGAAGTATTTCCTTATCCATTGTATTTTTGAATCTCTTTCTAATTCGTAAATTGATGGAAGAATCCCTTTGCTTCTTCTTACACCAACAAGAATAGCTTCTTTTAATATACATGCAAAAACAATACACTCGGCTCTAAAAATCCCAATTAAATATGCTTCCACTACAGGGGCAGTCACTTGCAGTATTCCAAGAAGAAATGTGACATGTTAGATATATATTTATTAATGAAATGAGCTTTCTGGGATCAAGGTTGTTTATGCAGATAGATGCTTGGTTACGAGAAGCATTTCTAGAGAAAAAGAATTGTCCTTTTGGTGGGAGATCCATCATCCTTGTGGGTGACCTTGGCCAACTACCTCCTGTCAGAGATAAGCCTTTGTATGCAGGTAATACAGTAGGGAAAGTCTTGTGGAACAAATTCAACATTGTTGTCACTCTTGACACAATCTTTTGCCAACAAGGGAATAATCAAAAACAATCTTGTTTTCGTAGAGTCCTCAATAACATAAGAAACATAGAACATGTTCTTGAATATTGGGACTTTCTTATGTCTCAGGTTGATATGAGGTTGCATCCTACAGAAAGAGATTTATTTAATGTAGCAGTTCACATGTTTCCAACAAATAATTTGGTGTCCTTGCATAATAGGCATATGTTAAAATCATTAAATTCTCCAATTGCACGATGTGTTGCTGAATATTCAAGGTGTTTAGAAATCGGTGGTGTTGATGATGATCAATTGGATTGTGAAGTTTTGTTGTGTCATGGTCAACGTGTTATGTTTACATGTAATTTTTGGGTTGAAGTTGGCTTGGTGAATGGCGCACTTAATTTTGTTAAGGATATATTCTATGCGCCTACCTCTAAGCCACCTGCACTTCCAATGTTCACAAGTGTTGTTTTTGATAAATATGTTGGCATTCCATTTTATGCAAGCAATCCAAATATTGTCCCTATCACCTCAGTGATAAGAGGAAATAAAAAAAAATCCTTTGAAGATGGCATGGGCTCTTACAAGCCACAAGTCACAGGGATTGACTTTAGAATGAGCGTCAGTTGATATCAGGAATAAAGAGCAGCAAGGCCTTACCTTCATAGCCATATCAAGAGTGAAATCAATAGATTTTTTATTCGTTGCATCGCCTTTTACATTCCAACGTTATGATAAGATGAAAGATAGCACATATGTTACAACTAGGAAGAAGGAAGAGGAGTGATTGAAGTCCATGTCAAGTTATGAAATACAACTAATAACGTTGTGGCCTTCTTTATAGTTTTGAACTTCAATTTTGTAGTGGATTATTTGATGTAGAAAAAACAAAAAATATATGTTAAGACTCAATGTTCTTTCTGTGGTTGCAATGTTGGTTAAATTGTGATTATTTAAACACTAATGTTGTTTTTATGTGAAAATTGTATATATCTAGTCTTAGAGTGTCCTATTATGGTGTTCTTCTTTAAATCCAATGTGTCCAATTTAGATGTGTTTTTTTCATTTATGTTGCTTTGCTCCAATGCGGGTGTTACTACTTTATATCTTTCTCTTACATTTTTTATTGTTGTGGTCTTTTGTGTGGATCCCTTCGCTTTGTTCAGCAGGATTCATAAATTAAAATATTGTTGTTGCTATTTCATGTTCTAGGTGTCTATATCAATATTCTTGACATTTATATTATTAATACATTCATGTATTGATATCAATGTATTTATGGCCTGAATTCTATTTACTGTTTACAATGTAGTGAAATAAATGTGTTATTATTAATGTAGTCATGGTTTATCATTATCGCATTCATCAAAATATATATATTGCTAACATATATCATTTGAAATATAACAATTTTGAATGTTTAGAAATGATATGGTAAAGAATTATTTGAGAAAAAATACATATATCAACAACAACAATTCTTAAAGAAGTTTTCATACGCATAAGGAATGATACATGTACCACATGCATTTGAATCTTTCTGATTTATAGCACTTTGATTCTAGTTTCCTATTTGAGAAAACCTCCATAAGATGCAAAAGTGCAAGTCTTGAAAAGGCTTCTTGGTTTACAACGTGATTCTTATATTGGTTTTGGTTTAGACCACTATTGAACTAATCTATTCTGACTCTTCTGTAGGAAATATTAATATTGGCACAAGAATCTTAAACAACAGAGTAACATTTAGTTCATTTTCAAGAACATGAGATTGGCTTTGCAAATTTGAAGCATGTGGAATCGGTCTATGACAATGTCTTTATCCTACAACTGAAAAATATATAAATATTCTTATATAAGCTGGGTGATTTATAAACAATGTGATCTTTGATTATTCCTAAAAGAATATAAGCATATAGATGGCTTACTTATCAAATAGAAGGATGCATTCATATAATGGTTACTTTGTTTACGAAATTAAACAAATTATTTATAAAAACATTATCGCATATATATATTTCTCAAATAATTCTTTATCATATCATTTCTAAAGACTGAGAATTTTTATATTTCAGAGGACATATGTGAGCGATATATATATCTATATATATATATATATATATATATATATATATATATATATATATATATATATATATATATATATATATATATACATATATATGTATATATATATGTATATATATATCTATATATATATCTATATATATATATGTATATATATATATATATATATATATATACATATCTATATCTATATATATATATATATATATATATATATATATATATATATATATATATATATATATATATATATATATATCGCTCACATATGTCCTATGAAATATAACAATTCTCAATCTTTAGAAATGATATGATAAAGAATTATTTGAGAAAAAATACATATATCAACAATAGCAATTTTTAAACAAGTGTTCATTCACATAAGGAAATAAGACAAAAACAGTGATAGAAGTACCACGTGCATTTGAATCCTTTCGGTGTGAAAAACACTTCGATTCCACTTTGCTATTTGAGAAAAACCTCTAGAAGATGCAAAAGTGCAAGTCTTGAAAAATATTCTTGATAAAAAATGTGAAACCTTGATGCAGTTTTTGATAAAAAAATATTTAGAAGTAAAGCATATAGATGGCTTACTTATCAAATAGAAAGATGCATTCATATAATGGTTACTTTGTTTAAGAAATTAAACAAAGTAGTTATAAAAACATTGTCGCATTCATCAATATATATATATATATATATATATATATATATATATATATATATATATATATATATATATATATATATATATATATATATAGATATATAGATATATATCGCTGACATATATCCTCTGAAATATAACAATTCTCAATCTTCAGAAATGATATGATAAAGAATTATTTGACAAATAATTAAAAATACACGAGATAGCAATTTTTAAGCAAGTGTTCATTCACATAAGGAAATAAGACAAAAATAGTGATAGAAGTAGCACATGCATTTGAATCCTTCCGGTGTGAACAACACTTCAATTCCACTTTCTATTTGAGAAAAACCTCCAGAAGATGCAAAAGTGCAAATCTTGAAAAAGCTTCTTAATAAAAATGTGAAACCTTGATACAGATTTTGATAAAAAAAATATTTAGAAGTACAATAGTGCAACTTCCCAAGTCAAAATTTTATACAAATTGAGGACCCTTTCTAAATACATGAAAGGGTCTTAAATACTAAAAATAGAAACTACTATCAAGAAAAATTGCTATAAGGTATTCAAACTGTGACACAAAAATCTGGGATTTGGTATAAAATTAGCAGTGCAATGGCGGTTGACCTAATTCATTGAATCAACCTCTTCTCTTGTGCTTGCAGCTCACAGATTGTTAGCATTGACTGGATTTTCGGAGGCTGGCTCATCCTAGAATGTAGTTGGGTTGTGTAGGTGGCATCAGAGAGTTCGGGAACCATGCAGTTGACCACGTCAGACATGCATTTCATAGCCATTTGCTGGCTATGAGGCTTGACTATAAGAAACTAGAATGCATCCCATGTCAAGTTTTGAACTTCTCTGATCCGTTTTTCTCTACTTGCTAGCTCCTGTCTCCATTGATGTTCCGGTTCCTTTGCTTTGGGGAGTTTTCCTGGAGAGAAATTGGAAACAAAATTAGACATATATAAATTGTTATTTACTAATTCGATTACAACATTCATTGTAGCTCTGGCTCTATAAGTTTCCCTTTCGGCTTTCACTAGCTAAGATTCCCATTCCAAAAATAGGATTTCCTTATGTGATTCTTGTATTTTTGGGAGATTTGAAGCCATTCCTTCCTCTGAAGTTTGCCAAGAGAGAAAGTTTGTTATTTTTTCATCTTCTTTCTCCACTTCCAATCTCCTGTTAACTGCCTTGTCAATAAATGATGCAGAGATGTCGCGCAACAGGTCGTCCAATGATATATTATGGGAAAGGATGTTCAATTGCTGGGACAAGGCTTTGGTTATCTCCAAGGCTTCTTTTTTGAATTCAGTAACCTGTGGATAACCCTTTTATTTTTCTATATGTAATTGTAGTTGTGCAATTTGATCATCCTTGGCCTTCTATTCTTGCTCAATCGCTATTTGAAGGCTGCTCAGTTCTTGAGACAACTTCTGCTATTTCTGGAGAGCCTGCTTATCAATTTTGTGTTTCTCCATATTAAATTGTTCTTTAAGTTGCTCATTTTGTTGCCTTTGTTCTACTAGCTGTTGTTCTAGCTGATTAATCTTTTGATGTTCTTCTTTCAATTTCATTCCAAAGTCAATGATCCTTTGATCTTTATCCCTGATTAGTTAATTGACCCCTGAGGCTTTGTCCATTGTTGCTGCTGTGTAAGCCCCTATATACTGAGATAATTTTGTTAAATCCTTGGAAGGATTGACTTCTGACTTCCATACAACATTTATGATTTTTTTGTGAGGAGTTAAAAGAGGTGCTTGATCGATTTTCCTCTTTTTCCTCTGTCTTCTAACTGCAGCCTTGTGTTTTGGACTATAGAATACATCAAGGGGTGGTATTTCCTCTATTTTTATTAGAATTCTTTCTGTGGGATTTTTGGGAATGATTTTTATTAGTGTCAATCTTTGCAGTCTTCCTCTAGTGATCAAACATGCTCTTACAAAGTGATTTTAAGGTGTAAAGGTCAAATTTTGTCATTTTAGTGAGTCTTTAAGTAAAATTTGGTCACTAGGTATTAGGTCTAGGGTTTGCTTTCACTCCTTTCAAAGTTGTCCAAATGTCGGTCCTTGTCACCATTCAGAGGGTTTTCATCATCATGTCAAGTTCCACTAGGTCATTTTACACCTTGTTCATGGTTCAGTTGTTCCTAGGTAAGGTTCATTTCCTTCTCCTATGGTTTTGAAGGAAATTTCTCTTGGATGGTCAAATCATCAGCAAAACTTGTATCCTGATGTTCATGCACCTTCCCTTATCCTTAATGTACCTTATTAAACACTTCTCACCACTAATATCCCTCAAATTCCTCATTTTCGCACAAACCCTAGTTTATTGCTACAACTTGGCAATTTTCTAGGCTAGACCTGTGTTTTTCCATTCTGGACCCCTTCCCCTCAATAAATCTTTTAAATTTCACATTCCCCTACTTCCTAACATCCCTCCCTACTTCCCAAAAATTTCTCAAGAATTTATAAGCCCCTTATCCCCTTCATTTCGCTTCATTTTGACAAATCCCATGTTCCACACATCAAGATAGGTTTTACTCCAATGATGTTTATGAGCAAGGAATGATGAATTTGGAAACCCTGAGAGAGGTTTTTGTCCAAAATAGCCCAAGCAAGAAAAGCCCCATTCACTTTTTACACAGGTGTCATGGCTTTAGAGAAATGTCAAAAATACAGTTGCCTCAGGAGAATTGATGCACCTCTGAAGTGACCTTGGGAAAATGAAGTTTTCTCCTAGCTTGGTTGGCAAAATGACTTTATTGATGATTCAAATGATAACTAGACACAGAGATTTCCAATGAGCTATCATGATATCAATTTGGATTTGAGGAAGACCTTCAAAAGTTGACTGCAACAGCACTCTTCCTTTAGGCAGCCTCATTTTGCACATTTTGACTAGTATTGGGAGATTTGAGTTTTGACTAGGAAAATAAACTCCAAATTGAAAAATTCTAATTGGTTTGAAAAGCATACTCAAATACATTTCCAGTAAGTTATCCCACGCCCAATTTGGAGACCAGGAAGGCCTCCAAAATTCTCTTGCAAAAAGCGCTACACATTGGGCAACTGGCGTGGCGCACATAACTGGCGCGGCGCATTGGGCTGCAATTTCCAGTGAAAATTTACACTGGTGCGATGCATATAGAAGTCACGGTGCATTGGTTTTGTGGCACGACACATAGAGATGGAAGCCTGATTTCACTCACAAACTCTCCCAAATTGCAAAATTTTCTCAATCTTCTTGTGTTCAAGTAAGTTAACATTTCTCCCATGACCAATGAATGAGTTACCTTGGTGTTTATGGTGATTTAGTGAGAAATTTTTCAAGCCTTAGCTCCTTGCAATTTTTCTACAAAGGTAATTTCTACCTAGGGTTTGTATTGATTGTTTACCCATCAAGTCCACCTTTCTACTCCCTTGCTCCATTTTCCCTCATTTCCCTATTCCTTAAACTCATGTATCCCTAAATTCACTAATCTCATATCCCAATTCCCATTTCCCAAAGTCCCGAATACAGATTCCCAAAACCTAGTCCTATACTACAAGCCCCCAAATTGTTCTCTAATTACCTATTCCCTTAACTAAACCCTACCCCAACAGTCCCTAAATCGCTCATTGTTTCCACCCTCCATAGTCCCACATATCACTCTTTCCCTTGGTGGCAAAAGTCAAAACACATCATAACTCACCTACTTCTCATCAAGAAACCATCCAAGAGTAGCAGGCAGACATCTAGGCCTTGTCCCTCAACTTGGAGAGGGTTAAGTGGATTATAAAATACCTGGAGTAGAGAAATAAGTAGCTTGAAGATCAGCAAGCAATCATGGAGTTGCAAAACATTCGGGAGAATCGCCAAGTTGCCCAAAGGAGGAGGGTGGAGTTCACTTCATTAGAGAAAGAGATCAATGCCGATAGGGAGTCATGACTTGAAAGAGTCAAAATCCACTTGGAGAGGAAGCTAGAAAAGGCCAACAAGGAGAAAAACTTGTTGATACACATGGATGTTCAATACATGGCGAGGAACAAAGTTTGCAAGGCAAGAATCAAGAGCTTGAAAGCAAAGTTGAAAAGGGCAACGAGGAGGCAAAAGGAGCATGATAGACTTCAGATATTGGTTGAGGCTTCCTTGGCCCAACAAAATTCTTGATGGAGGAGACTCAGCCCAAATTTCAAAAAATTTGGGGCACTTTTTGCATTTTTGGAATTTTTGGCACTAAAACACAAAAATTTCTACTCTATGCGCCGCGCCACCCGGCGCTCGCTTTTGATGGAGGCATCATTTTGAGAAAAATTCAACATCCTTGGATTTTTCATGAGAAAATATGCATTCTCAAAAATGGCCAAGAAATTTTGACAGGTTTTCAGCCCCCAAAAAGGTCAAAAACACCCTAAAAATGGCCTTCCTGCCCCTATTTTGACACACAAGAAGCAGTGTTGGGAGAATTGAGTTTTGGAGATGCAAATGGAGGCCAAATTGAAATATTCCACTTGGGTTGGAAAGTGGACTGACAATCCTTTCCAACAAGCACACTTAGAGTAAATTTCGACATTGGGAAGGCCTCCAAACGTGGGTCCAAATAGGCGCTACGCATAGAGAACCAGGCGTGGCGCATAGAGGAAGAATTGCTAGTTTGACCAAGTATTGCTCTATTTTTCACCTAGATTTGGACAATTTGACTTTCACTTTCTTAATGAAAAATTTGTGATGTAATTAAACGTACATTGATGGATCATGATGTAAATATGTCAAATTTTCACTTATGGAGGTAGATTCATTGGTTAAAATGTTGTTTGAAATTGAATGAATTAGTTCCCTAGTTTCTAGAGGCAAGTTGTTCCACTACCTGATTTCTAGTTCTCAGTTTAGAATTAGTTGTAACAGCTCCTAAACTTGTGTGCTCGACCCCTAGAGGCTAGGATGAGCTATGGTTTGTCTATATTATCTTGTGTTTCAGTCATTAGCATGGTTTGTCTATATTATCTTGCTTTTCAGTCATTAGCATGGTTGGACTTTTGAGAAAGAAAAGGGACTTCATTGTACACTCATATTTTCATTTTGGCTAAGGAATTGAGACCAGGATTCGCAACACTCTTTGGGATTCATGTGGCAATTTTTCTTGGTACAATGCTTTCCTTTGTAATTTTCAATCTGCTTATGTGTTATGTATGCCATTCTCTATCTTGTTTCTTCTTGACTAAACAAACAAGAGTGTAAGTAGAATCCAGTGAAATTGTAGTGCTCTACTTGAGGTTTGCTCTAGTTTCTTAATGTTTTCAGCTGTTTGGGGAGGATCCATGATTGCTCTTTCCCTCTTCAACACCTCACCTATCTATTTCTTCCATCTTATTCAATTTTAAGTGCTAAAAACAATTGCCTACCTTGCCCCATTGAGATCTCTGTAGGACTGAGCCTCAATCCCCGCACCCAAAATCTATCTTTCCATCTGAGCCAACAAAACATCATTTTATTCAATCAAACTCTCTTGCACATATACCTAGCCTAAGATCAATATTTCTATCAATCATCTCAAACCCTCATCGATCATTATTTGCTGAGATTGACTCGGAGAGAGCCCTCTCCCGACCTGGTAGGGCTATCTACCAGGTTAAGCGTGGTTTGATGTTGGTCCTGGACCCTACCTTCCTTAGCCTAAGGTAAATCTAGGCACTAACAATTTTTATATCTTGCTAGATTTTGAGTGGGCTGCTTGTCCCTTCAACCAGAATATTAATAACCTCAAACTGTTGTGCTGTGGGTGCTTTTGGTAGTGAGGTTTTGGGAGTCCTTTGGGATTTTTATGATAGATCGAATTGCTCCCATTCCTTCATTATTATTGGATCAATATTTATATCTGTATGAAGGACCTCACTAGTTCCTTGCTTTGTCCTTTGCTTTTCAGGGCTCTTCTGCTTTTCAGGAATCTTCTTGGTAGTTTTTCCTTCACTTTTCGCTTCATGTTGCAACGTAGGGGTGGTATTTAAGAAATGCATTGGTAGAGCTTCCAACCTCCTTGTTCTGAACTATAGAAGTGATTCTACTCCCTATGCTCCTAATTTGATTTTTGTAAGTTGTTTTACTTGAGAAAATAAGTCAGCTGAGGTGAACAAATTATCATAATCATCTTTCTCATGTTCAAACTTGGCAATTTTGACATGAGAGGTGAAGTTATAGGCTATTGGTTTTGGATCATATTGCCTCTTTGGAATGGTTGCTAACTTTAGTGCTTTTATTTTCTTTGCTTCTTTCTCTGCATGTTTGAAGTCACGTAGTGTGAAAGTACCACATGGGAGGGGGAATGAAGGCCACATTTGCTTTTGGGAATCCTTTAGGTTTCTGGATGTCCTTGCTTTTGTGATTTGATAAGCTATTTCCCTAGCAAAAACTTTATCAGGAATGTATAACGGGAGAACATGTGGAGTAGCAGTGCTTCCAAACCAATTACCAATTGATGTTAACTCGACAGTGGCTTCATCAGATAACCGAGGAGCGGGTTTATTGAATATAGCATAATGAATAGGCAAAACAAAACCATGACAGATTCTATAAAGATGGTTTTCATAATGGTTTTTCCACAATTCCTTATGATGGATGTGAATGGGGTTTGGGTCTTGTGGATTCCATTTCCAACCTAGAATGTAGAATTGAAACAGATAGTGTCCATAATGTAGGCACTCATATAAAATGGGGGTATTACCCTAGTAGTCATGAATCTATTTCTTCTATAATCGAGGATATGGTTGGCCATTTTATCAGAAAAAATGGTTGCCCAATCCATGATATATGAACTAACAGCTGCCTCCATTAAAGGAACCATTTCAATTGAAAACCTAGTGGAATTGGAGACTCCAAAGAGTCTACACATCATAGCACTAGCATAGTAGTAAGGAGATGCTACGGGGTCAACGTAATACATACCTGTTGATTCATACTTTTTTTTGTTTGGGTAATGCCTCCACTGCCTGATAGCATCCAATTCCACGTTATTTTCTTTGGCAAAGGCTTCGACAAATGCCTTGTTGTAATGCTTCTATGGTTCCACCAAATGGTACATCTTTTTGATATCTTCTACTCTGAACGACCTGAACATCCTTCCATCAGCTATAAAAAATTCTCTGTATGTAATGTTTATACTCTTGATTACCCATCTAACTAAGTCATTGTAGGGTAATGTTCTGGCTCAAGCAGCTACTTTGTGGAGAAAAGAGATGAACTCCTTAAGAGTTTTCTCTGATTTCTGAGTGGATTCGGATGTTCCCTTTTCTTCTTCAATTTCTTTTGGCTCTTCAGCCTCCAATAAATTGTATATGATTTCCCATGAATCTCTTGCCCAAGCTAACGTATGTAGTATCACCTATCAAGACCTTCTTTATTGGTTCCTAATTGGATAAGACTGGAACCTTTACCTTCTCTTATTTCTTCAGCATTTTAGCTAAATTGATGAATTCAAACATACTCCGCAAAAGAAACAGAGGAGAAAATCTGTTCCAAGATAATGCACAATACAGAATATTAACAACAGATAAGCGCAATAAGTGATATGAATTTGATATATTATGTTACCACAGATGAAATCCGTGAAGGATTCAACCATAACTGCTTTATTAATGACTTCGGCAACTACCAATTATGATCATTAAATGCCATAATGATATGTTACATCGCACATATTAATAATGGTTCTTTAAAGTAAATATCATGACTTTCCTGATGAGCGATTAGCAATTGTCACATATGGCAGATCGGTAGGCCCAAATTTATGCTCTAGCCATTTCCTTGGTATGGCTTTGATTGCAATAAAGAGTGAGTTGTCATAGGGAGGGGGGATAATGTTTAAGAAATCAATAAAAATTTTATTTCTCATTTACTAATGATTTATGCTCTTAAAACCCACAAACATTCATTTAATTGTCTTATTTCTACTTTATTGAAAAGCGCACCTCTATATATGATGATGAAATCGAATCGACAAATCTCAAATGGGCATTTGTTATGTGTTTCGCGACCTTACTGATGTGCGATTGCAATTAGCTTGTCACATCGATGGAGTTGTATGACCCCATGGAATGTTTCTTTAAGAAATTTGTGTTATGCGCTTTCCGATTGTGTTATCGCATCATGGAATGCGAAAGGAAACGTTAAGTCCATCTTTTAGGCAAAGGATGTGCACAATGTGATATTTTTCATTTATATTTTATCTTATGACAAGGTTTTTGTTTCACGTTTACATTGGATTGAACCTCATCATAAGGACTTTCATGTATCATATGGATTTTTTGCAAAATGCAATTGTTATTGAAGTTATCCTAAAAGAAAAAAGACTTATTATTTAGAACTATTGATTTTAGCTAAGTTTATTAAAAAAGGGACCCGTTTCTTATTAAAAATTTTATATAAAAATTTTGAAATGGGGAGGGTTGTTGTATAGCAAAACAGGTTTCTAATATTTTTCTCTTGGGTTTATTAATTCCCAATGGTGTATAATATCAAATTATTGGTTTTCTTCATTCTTTAACTTTTTAATATTAACAATTCCTTGGGTTTATAATCCCTTGAGGTTTTCCTATTAATCCCTTGGGTTTATTATTCATTTGAGTTTATTATATCAATCCCTTGGGATTATATTATTAGTCCCTTTTGTCTAATAATATTGCCTTAGGTTCATAATCGCTTGGACTTTTAGTATTAATCCCTTGGGTTTATTATTCGCAGGTCAAACATGGTTTATTATAATGTTGACCATGGCTCAACATGGAATTCTGATAGGAATTGTCTCAATATGTAAATCAATGATGGTCGATCATGTTTATTTTAATGTTTATAATATTAGTCCCTAGGATTTAATATTATTCCCTTGGGTTCACAATCCCTTGCGGTCTTAGTATTGATCCCTTCGTTTTATTATTCCTTTCCATTTCTCATATTAATCCCAAGGGTTTATTATTCCCTTAGGTTTATAATATCTATCATGGTAAACCATGGCTGACTCTCGCATTCTGGTAATGATTGTGTCACCATCAAACTAAATCATGTTTATTCTTATGTTTGTAGTATTCACATTTGGGTTTACCATGGGTTCATAATCCCTTGGGCTTTTAGTATTAATCCCTTGGGTTTATTGTTCATTGGGGTTTTAGTATTAATCCCTTGGGTATATTGTTCATTTGGGTTTATAATATCAATCCTTTGGGTTCATTATTCCATTTGGTTTATAATATCAATCATTGTAAACAATTGTTGATCATAGCCAGACGTGATCAATCATGGTTGAATGTCGCATTATGACAAGAATTGTCTCACCATCAAAATAAACCATGCTTATTTTAGTGTTTGTAGTATTTATATTTGGGTTTACCAATGTTGGGTTTATAATATTAGTCCCATGCTTCAATGTTGTTGGGTCTATAGTATTAGGCCCTTCAGTTTAATATTATTCCATTGGGTTCATAATCCCTTGGGCTTTTAATATTAATCCCTTGGGTTTATTGTTCATTGGGGTTTTAGTATTAATCCCTTGGGTTTATTATTTATTTGGGTTTATAGTATCAATCCCTTAGGTTCATAATTGTGTTTGGTTTATAATATCAATCATTGTAAACCATTTTCAATCATAGCCAAACATGGTCAATCATGGTTGAATGTTGCATTGTGACAAGAATTGTCTCACCATCAAAATAAACAATGTTTATTTCATTGTTTGTGGTATTTATATTTGGGTTTACCAATGTTGGTTTTATAATATTAGTCCCTTGGTTGAATTTCACATTTTGACAAAGATTGACTCACCATGAAAATAAACCATGTTTATTTTAGCGTTTGTAGTGTTTATATTTGGGTTTAACAATGTTAGGTTTATAATATTAGTCCCATGGGTTTAATATTATTTCCTTGGATTCATAAACCCTTGGGGTTTTGGTATTGATCCCTTTGTTTATTATTCCTTTAGATTTATAATATCAATCCCTTGGGTTTATTATTCCCTTCGGTTTATAATATCAATGATGGTAAACAATTGTCAATCATAGCCAACCATGTTTCAATGTCACATTGCGACAACAATTGTCTCACCATGAAAATAAATAATAATCACTTGGGTTTATTATATCAATACCTTGCGTTTATTATTCCCTTGGGCTTTTAGTATTAAACACTTGGGTTTATTGTTCATTGTGGTTTTAGTGTTAATCCCTTAGGTTTATTGTTCATTTGGGTTTATGATATCAATCCCTTGGGTTCATTATTCTATTTGGTTTATAATATCAATCATTGTAAACCATTGCCCCTTGGGTTTATTATATCAATACCTTGGGTTTATTATTCCCTTGGGTTTATAATCCCTTGGGCTTTTAGTATTAATCCCTTGGGTTTATTGTTCATTAGGGTTTTATTATTAATCCCTTCGGTTTATTGTTCATTTGGGTTTATGGTATCAATCCCTTGGGTTCATTATTATGTTTGGTTTATAACATCAATCATTGTAAACCAATTCCCATTGGGTTTATTTTTTCCTTTGGATTTATTATATCAATACCTTGGGTTTATTATTCCCTTGGGTTTATAATCCCTTGGGATTTTAGTAGTAATCCCTTGGGTTTATTGTTCATTGGGGTTTTAGTATTAATCGCTAGGGTTTATTGCTAATTTGGGTTTATGATATCAATCCCTTGGGTTCACTATTCCATCTGGTTTATAATATCAATCATTGTAAACCATTGCTACTTGGGTTTATTATTCGTTTTGGGTTTATTGTTCATTGGGGTTTTAGTACTAATCCCCTAGGTTTATTGTTCGTTTCGGTTTATGATATCAATCCCTTGGGTTCATTATTAAATTTCGTCTATAATATCAATCATTCCAAAGAATTACCCCTTGGGTTTATTATTCCTTTGGGTTTAGTATATCAATACCTTGGGTTCTTATTCCCTTGGGTTTATAATCCCTTGGACTTTTAGTATTAATCCCTTGGGTTTATTTTTCATTTGTGTTTATGATATCAATCCCTTGGGTTCATTATTCCTTTTGGTTTATAATATCAATCATTGTAAACCATTGCCCATTGGGTTTATTATTAATTTGGATTTATTATATCAATATCTTGGGTTTATTATTCACTTGGGTTTATAATCCCTTGGGCTTTTAGTATTAGTCCCTTGGGTTTATTGTTCACTAAGGTTTTAGTATTAATCCCTTGGGTTTATTGTTCATTTGGGTTTATGATATCAATCCCTTGGGTTCATTATTCTGTTTGGTTTATAATATCAATCATTGTAAACCATTGCCCCTTGGGTTTATTATATCAATACCTTACGTTTATTATTCCCTTGGGTTTATAATCCCTTGAGCTTTTAGTATTAATCTCCTGGGTTTATTGTTCATTGGGGTTTTAGTATTAATCTCTTGGGTTTATTGTTCATTTGGGTTTATGATATCAATCCCTTGGGTTCATTATTCCATTTGGTTTATAATGTAAATCATTGTAAACCATTGCCACTTGGGTTTATTATGTCAATATCTTGGATTTATTACTCCCTTGGTTTTATAATCCCTTGGACTTTTTGTATTAATCCCTTGGGTTTATTGTTCATTTGGGTTTTAGTATTAATCCCTTGGCTTTATTGTTCATTTGGGTTTATGATATCAATCCCTTGAGTTCATTATTCCGTTTGTTTTATAATATCAATCATTGTAAACCATTGCCCCTTGGGTTTATTATTCCTTTGGGTTTATTATATGAATACCTTGGGTTTATTATTCCCTTGGATTTATAATCCCTTGGGCTTTTAGTATTAATACCTTGGGTTTATTGTTCATTGGGCTTTTAGTATTAATCCCTTGGGTTTATTATTCATTTGTGTTTATAATATCAATTCCTCGGGTTCATTATTGCATTTGGTTTATAATATCAATCATTGTAAACCATTGTCAATCATAGCCAAACATGGTCAATCATAGTTGAATGTCGCATTGTGACTTTAATTGTTTGACCGTCAAATAAACCATGTTTATTTTAGTGTTTGTGGCATTTATGTTTGGGTTTACCAATGTTGGTTTTATAATATTAGTATCTTGGTTGAATGTCGCATTTTGGCAAAGATTGACTCACCATGAAAATAAGCCATGTTTATTTCAGTGTTTGTAGTGTTTATATTTAGGTTTAAGAATGTTGGTTTTATAATATTAGTCCCATGGGTTTAATATTATTTTCTTCGTTTCATAAACCCTTGGGGTTTTAGTATTGATCCCTTTTTTATTATTATTTTAGGTTTATAATATCAATATCTTGGGTTTATTATTCCCTTCGGTTTATTATCGATCATGCTAAACCATTGTTAATCATACCCAACCATGGTTCAATGTCACATTACGACAATGATTGTCTCACCATGAAAATAAATAATAATCCCTTGGATTTATTATTCCCTTGGGTTTATAATCCCTTGGGTTTTTATTATTAAACCCCTGGGTTTATTATTCGTTGGGTTTTATTATTAACCCCTTGGGTTTATTGTTCATTTGGGTTTATGATATCAATCCCTTAGGTTCATTATTCCGTTCGGCTTATAATATCAATCATTGTAAACCATTGCCCCTTGCATTTATCATTCCTTTGGGTTTATTATATCAATACCTTGGGTTTATTATTCCATTGGGTTTATAACCCCTTGGGCTTTTGGTATTAATCCCTTGGGTTTATTGTTCATTGGGGTTTTAGTATTAATCCCTTGGGCTTATTGTTCATTTTGGTTTATGATATCAATCCCTTGGGTTCATTATTCCATTTCATTTATAATATCAAGCATTGTAAACCATTTCCCCTTGGGTTTATTTTTCATTTGGGTTTATGATATCAATCCCTTGGTTTCATTATTCTGTTTCATTTATAATATCAATCATTGTAAACCATTGCCCCTTGGGTTTATTATATCAATACCTTGGATTTATTATTCCCTTGGGTTTATAATCCCTTTGGTTTTTAGTATTAATCCCTTGGGTTTATTGTTCATTATAGTTTTAGTATTAGTCACATCGACTTACTGTTCATTTGGGTTTATGATATCAATCCCTTGGGTTTATAATCCCTTGAGATTTTAGTATTATTCCCTTGGGTTTATTGTTCATTGGGTTTTTAGTATTAATCCCTAAGGTTTATTGTTCATTTGGGTTTATGATATCAATCCCTTGGGTTCATTATTCCATTTGGTTTATAATATCAATCATTGTAAAGCATTACCCCTTGGGTTTATTATTCCTTTGGGTTTATTATATCAATACCTTGGGTTTATTATTCCCTTTGGCTTTTAGTATTAATCCCTTGGGATTATTGCTCATTTGGGTTCTAGTATTAATCCCTTGGGTTTATTGTTCATTTGGGTTTATGATATCAATCCCTTGGGTTCATTATTCCATTTGGTTTATAATATCAATCATTGTAAACCATTGCCCCTTGGGTTTTTTATTCCTATGGGTTTATTATATCAATACCTTGGGTTTTTTATTCCCTTGGGGTTATAATCCCTTGGGCTTTTAGTATTAATCCCTTGGGTTTATTTTTCATTTGGGTTTTAGTATTAATATGTTGGGTTTATTATTCATTTGGGTTTATGATATCAATCCATTGGGTTCATTATTTCGTTTGGTTTATAATATCAATCATTGTAAAACACTGGCCCTTGGGTTTATTATTCCTTTAGGTTTATTATGTCAATAACCTGGGTTTATTATTCCCTTGGATTTATAATCCCTTGGGCTTTTAGTATTAATCCCTTGGGTTTATTGTTCATTCAGGTTTTAGTATTAATCCCTTGGGTTTATCATTCATTTGGGTTTATGATATCAATCCCTTGGGTTCATTATTCCATTTGGTATATAATATCAATCTTGAAAACCATTGCCCCTTGGATTTATTATATGAATACCTTGGGTTTATAATTCTCTTTGGTTTATTATCTCTTAGGCTTTTAGTATTAATCCCTTAGCTTTATTGTTCATTGGGCTTTTAGTATTAGTCCCTTGGGTTTATTGTTCATTTGGGTTTATAATATCGATCCCTTGGGCTCATTATTGTGTTTTGTTTATAATATCAATCATTGTAAACCATTGTCAATCATAGCCAAACATGGTTAATCATGGTTAAATGTCGCATTGTGACAAGAATTATTTAACCATCAAAATAAACCATGTTCATTTTAGTGTTTGTTGTATTTATATTTGGGTTTACCAATGTTGGTTTTATAATATTAGTTGTTGAATTTTCTCTACAAATCAGTGTTATCCGGAAAACTAGTGTCCATTCAGAGATGCTAGTTCCACTAAGACGGGTAGCTATCTTAGAAACAAACAAACTAAAGTTACTTGCGTTTTCCTTTACTAGAAGTAGATGAGGGAGAAGCAGAGAGTACCAACCTCAGTCTTTCTCTTGGCTCCTTGCTTGTTTCCTCTCCCCTTTGACAAATATTTTCCACTCTTTCCTCGCTCGTCCCACTTCAAAAATCACCTATAGAGTCAAAGCAGCATAATACCATCAAAGCATAGAGATCTACAATCATAAACAATATAGGATCAGATATATATTGACCATACAAATGCATATATCAACTCATACATACAAGAATATGGAGGAAAACTCAAATAGCTTTATTGATAGAAAGAGTAGAAGAGAGGATTACAACCCATTGATCTGACCCAGCGCCATCCTCCTAGCATGAAAGCCCTTCTTCACCTCATGAAAAGCTAGATCACCCAACACTATGATGTTCCACAAAGAAACCAACAACACTTCCTTACAAGATGCAAAATTCCAGCCTCTAGATCTCTAGGATGAGGGATCCATATATAGATGTTTGCAGGTGGGTGAGTCAACTTCTGGGTTTTTGATTAGTGTCCTCTCTGTGATAGTTCTTGGTTCCACTTGGAGATTTCATGATCTCTTATCCTTGGGTGAATTCAGAGAGGCAAGTGTCACAAGAGAAGTTTCTAGAAGATTCCATGATCATCCACCTTGCAAACTGTCTATGCCATTTGTCTACTCTCGCCCATCACACCCCATAGAAAGGATTTTCAGTATGCATCACACCCCCCGTGTGCATTAGGTGGGATGCATTGCACTTTGACTATGGAGCGGGTGAGATGGTCCAGTTTTGACTAGTTCTGAGCAGTTTTTTATGGAGAACTTCTGGGAGATGACGTAATCAGCTGACCTTGTTCCTTTAGGGTATAAAACAACACTTTTAGGGACTTAGAAGCCCTTAGTTTATGGACATATAAGATTGGGGTTGCAGTGCCCAAATATGTCTATAACAGTTGCCCCCTAAAGCATGAGGTCGTAAATCTTTTGATGTCGGGTGAAATGCTTTATCATGAGGATCTGAGGTTTTTCGAACTAGAAGGTGACCTGTAACAAGATACAATACAATACATTATCTTCATATTGTTTTCATGATCTAGTTGAGGTGGGCATTCCCATGCTCAGCTTTATAAATACATTTTCATGTACATAAAACAGACAACTGTCTGTATGGCAGACTGGTGATTATAATAGAGCCATCATCCTTTGGTTTGGATGATTATCTGTGCAGCTATGATGTACATTTGATGTCTTTATTTTCCTGAATATATCACAGCCCAGATGGACGAAACTAGATCCGGGGTCTTCAAACTCATTCAATCTTTGCCAGAAGTACAAGTCGATCCATGTGAAAAGATGTTCTAAAGTCGAAGATGGAAAGACATTGCTTGATTACCAACCAATGATGTAAGTTGTTAACAGGCGTGAGAGGAATCACCGATAATGATGACGACCCTCCAGGTATGGCAGTACAATTCAAGTGGTGTGAAAATGGGACTTGGAATCGAACACCATGCAAAATATTTCGGTCGAAGGCCATTGACGTAAACCTGTTGCTGGAAGTGAGAAACTTGCCATTGAGGCATGCAAGCTTCAAAGTACTGAAAGGGTTGTTCCTAAGTCAACTTCTTGGATAATGAGCTGATTTCGACAAGAAGTGACCCATCATAGGAGGGCCTTAATGAATCCCACATCTATGACGTGAAACAGAGCTTTTGTGGAGGTGAAAACAATTTGATGATACAAGGTTCAAGGTGGAAGTCACAAAAGAATGAAGGGTGAAGGTATTGCAGCGGATGAGACACAAGCTGGGTTGGTGAATTCTCTAAGCAACTTCTCTTGAACATATCGGCGACACTGAAATGGATTGGTAGCATTAACCCTAAAGATGGATGGTACGGTGGACCAATGGTGATATGACCAGTGAACGGAATAACCCAACCTGACTCAATCATGGTGATGGAGTGAAAGTGTCATGTTCAAGAGCGACTTGCTACCAATAATTTTTCTTCAATTTTTCTTCCGAATTTTTCCCAGTCATTGCTGACCAATACATCTTTATTTTTGTCAAGCTTGAGGAGGATAACATACTCTTGTTCTATAATTTTCCCTTCGGGCAAACCCGTCGCTATGTTTTAACGATCTAGCAACAGTGAAACTCACTCTTTCCTGCATAGACAAGTTTGTTGCTATTGTTTTAACGAGTTTAATGACAAATATAACTCTGTCCTTTTCAATTTTAGAGAGTCTGAAAAAGGACGAAAAGGAAACTCAAATATTCATTTTTCGTAATATAATCCCTTAAGTCTAAAAATGTATAAAATAATACGAAAAGGATGACTTTTCGATAGTTTTAATGAGCCGAACAAGACAAGCACTCGACCTTTTTGTGCAATGATCCCTCAGGTCCAAAAAGATTAAAATCTAGAGGAGGGATGGCACTTCCAATCACTTTAACGAGTTGGAGAGGCTAATTGCTCGGCAATCTTTTAATATTTTATGAGTTAGATTAAAAGAGCTTAAAGGAGACTCGTTTTTTGAGGAACGAGTGATGTTTTCGGATAGCAGCTAGTTCCAGGTAAGGTTTGGAACTTTTCAATCACGGCAGTGTAAAGAAGGTGGCTAATAGGATCACTCGTCGCAGTTGTTCCTCAAAAGGGGTAAACAATCAAATGGAGGTGTATGATCGGCTAAAAAGAGTGGAGATGATGGTGAGAACACAACCAAGGCTCAAAAGATGATAATAATGTGATCACAATGGTTATTTACTGAAGGTAGGTTCACTTTTTAATGAGCTTAAACTCTGGTGGAACATATGCTCATTTCTAGGTTTATTTTTTAACGAGCTTGAACTTCACGTAAAACTGCTCGTGCCAGTCATATAATAAGGATGTCTCATCGATAGGTTCATTTTTTAGGGAGCTTGCCCCATTCGAAACTTTGCTCCGGATCCTTTCATTATGCAAGCTAGGAACAACCAATCCTATGAGTTTAACGTGTTAAGAACCTACAAACTAACAAAATAAATGGTCGCTTTTCACTTGCATGCAAAAAAGGTTTGCATGCCCCCAGGTATAACGAAGTAGAGTTTCCAGGTTACCATTCAATTTGCAAACAAAACACTTCCTTGGCTCTGTCGGGAAAGGCATACCTTCCGACAGAGGAATCTTATTCCAGTCTAATCCCATTTTCCTAAATGGACGGGTGTGTCACACTAGTCATATTCCTACATGGAAACCTACCTTATAACTGTCGAAGCAGACTAGGGTGCATGCCTCCTAGCTTTTATTCACAATCACCGAATCGTTCGTGCTCATCAGGTGGATGGACTGAAGATTGATGAGACAATCCTTGCACAAAAAGACCAGTTAGGGATGGAATTTGACTATTAGCTATGTGTGAGCCGAGGAATGAAAGTTGGTCTACGAGCTGGACCACTCTGCCTTCATGCGGAAAACACATCACTCGAAAGAGTGAGGAAAGAATAGCTCCCATGCTATAAATGTAGTCACACCCAAGGAGTAGATTGTAATATAAAGGTCCTTGGACTACCATTACATTCAAGTAGACAATTTTCCTTCTCAAAATTATAGGAAAACTTGGAAGGATCCCTAACGGTCGACTGGTTCCTTTGTCGAAGCCTGTCAGATTTCACATCTCAGGCAGAAGCAATGGTGAACCAAGCACTTTCCAAGCAGTTGAGGAAAGGATACTCACAGAAACCCCTTCATCTATGATATTACCAACCATGATCATTATGTAAGCTTGTACTATGATTCGGAATGGTACATTAGATGGTAGGCAGGGTCTGCCTAGTAGATTCCAATCAAAGGAAACGACTAGGTTGCTTGGAGGTGGGACCGCATAAATGGCCAGATAAATCTCTGACGAACTTCGTTCCTGCAGTAAAGGAATGGGTAGATTGCCCCCATGTTCATCGAATTCTGTGTTCATAAAAATAATTTGAATCGTGTCGTTCTCATTCTCCTTGGCGAAGGTATCATCTGAAGGTGGACGCTCTGAAGACAAGATTGGGTCGACTGCCATCTCGACCTATTAACTTTGGTCCAGGGTGGACTTAGAGGTTTTATCTTCAATGATAGGTGCTTCGACTGACAACAAAGGTGTGTCAGTAAGATTTTCACCTAGCGATGGTGTCACACACCATTACAGATCTAATTTTATTTTTTTTTACCACAGTATAAACATGCATACATGTTCATTGGATCTTCGAATTGCAAACATGTTATATATAATATTATTGCCAAACAATGTAATAAGGAACACTTAATAATTAAACACTTAAATGTCTTATACTCTTACCCACTCATACTAAAGTCGAAAAGTGATTTGCTGTACCAACAACTATCCATAACTATGATTCATTAGCGAATAAACAATAGTTGGCTCATGATATGTCTTGGGTTAATCAAGCGGTTGACATTACAAAGGTATGTACAAAAGTTATATGAGCGGGTACTTCAGTTATGAATGGTTTTATGGCAATTTCTATTTGCGTGCTGGTTTATTTCGCCGAGATTAATTGAAGCCGCGAGTCTTGTCCAGCTCTGATACTCGCCCCAACTGGCCTGCTCCGCATCGTCCATTTGGCACGATGAACGGCCGGCCAGCAGGTACCATGTGCCTTCCACGTGCTCGATGCTCCAGGACTCATACGGTCTGACATTTCTCGAACTTACCATTTGACAGCCGTTTCCCGGTTTAACTATGATTGATCCAACGGTGGAGACGAACCCGCCCAAATCAAGGGTTGTCGTCGAGCCATGAGGCGGTGGGTGCTTTAATGGTTTTAATGCATGGTTAATTCCTTTAGCTCGTTTTCATTGTTGAGTGACCTCCTGTCGCTCACAGCTTTATGGCGCTCCGCCTTACTCAGAGCTCCTTCCCTCCAGGCGGTCTGGTACGCAGCAGGATGTCTCTGCCTTCCAACACCAGTTAAGGTAACGAATTTCCTATTATTCATGTTTACCGCTCTTTTCGTTTCATGCTCATGTTCTTCACAGGCTTTAAAACTTCACAGTTCAGGTTATGGTTACGATTCTTTTAGTTTTTGTATTCATATTCTTCCGCGGTTTTAAAAACTCACAGTTCTGGTTACGTTGATATTTTCAGGTGAAAGGTTCGGTTGCTAAAACCGACGGCGTCGGAAAGCCTTCTTCGCTTCTCCGCCATCCCATGCCCAGGTAAGAATTTATGCATCTACTTGTAGGCTCGTATGGCTTTTCCGTGGTAACGGGCTGAGCCGCTGTCCATTTTGACAGGATATCGGGGTTTTGCTTATGCTTCGGAATCCCTTCGCCATGTACAGGGGTTTTCCTTCCATGGGGAAATTTACGTTTTTCTCATATTTTGTTGTTTGTAATTTATCTGGTCTCTCCGCCAGCATTCAGGCGGAAACCTCAGTTGAGAGGCGCTGTATGCCCAACTTGTGTTGTATAATTTGTTTCCTTATTATGGACTGTTGGTCTTGAAGGCGGACGAATGCTACCGGTTGATTACTGTTTTGTTTATATGATACTGTTTCGAATTTAGTTTTTGGTTAAAGAATTATTACTGGTTCATATGGAAGCCTTTACCTGGGCTCTAATACTTTTATTCGGTGTATATTGGGCGTACTTGCCTTCTCTGTGGCTTTTATTGTGAATATAAGTTTTGAGCATTTATCCTTGTTCGTTTTTCAATGTATGTTCGCTTCTACTGTTAATTTATCTTGTGACGCCGGTCTGGCAATAGAAGCCCTTGCTGGCTACAAATGTTTAAGCATAGCTTCGGCGATTCTCTTCAGAGCCGGGGCATCTGCTATTGTTTAGTACGCATGCATGGTGGCCACGGCCCCTCCTCCGTTCCTCGAGAACAGGAGTATTTCCGTCAGTTTGCTTTCTCTCTGCATGCTTATGTTGAAGTTGTATATTTGGTAGTGGATTTTTACTTCAAAATATATGCTTTGTTCCACAGTTGATTCGAAACGGCTTGCATTTTCTTTGGTAGAAAGTCTGGGTATCTCCGGGTATTTACTGTTGTTCTCGGTTCGAAATGTAGACTCAATGATTATGCACAATGTTGAATTCTCTTGTTCGATTTCCATCTGGGCTACAGAAGATGGCTTACACAATAGTCGTTTTCCTGTTTTACATTCTTTCTATCGCTTATGCTACAGGGGTTTTATCTCGGCATGGATTCACTATTTTTCTTTGATTAAAAAATCTAATTCCATCTCTGCCAGTTGCGCAGAGACTAAATCTTAAAAATGGTTAAGTCTTTTCCCATTACCTTTACTTATCTATCAAAGACCTTAAATGAATTCCACAGGTTATAAACAAATCCTTTAGTGCTTTAGCAAGTCGTACCTGAGCAAAATCAAACCTTTTCGTAGCGCTTGTCAACCTCCTGACCGTAGGAAGATCCTCCTCGATCTTCCACCCCCAAGCACTTCTTTAGATCTTCACTGTCTGCAAACCCTCTGGTTATGCCAGAGTCACGCTATCTGGTCCTAACCAGACGTAGCGGTTCAGGAAGCCTCTCACTTCCAAGCACATGCCATCTGATCACTACCAGACATAGCATATCCCAACTCCTCTGCCATCTGATCCTTACCAGACTTGGCATTCCCATTTTCCCCCTTTTCCCTGGGGTCTCAACCGTCACATGAAGGTAGTTAGGTTTTTCTCTTGTTTCAACTACCTCAACAGCTACTAACAACAATTAATCACATACTTAATTAAACAGTAGTAGCACAATTAATTATCATAATAATTAACAGTAGTAGCAACAGAGTTATTATAATTTACCAAACAGAATTTTAGTTCACAGTTAAATTTACTGTCTTACTTAACATTATCGCTTTACTAGGAGCATTACATCTCCCCCTCCTGAAGTTCAACATCGTCCCGATGTTGCTGTTCACCCAGAAACAATCCGGGATAAGCTTCTTTCATACTCTGCTCATCCTCCCAGGTGGCCTCATCTGGCCCAAAGTGCTGCCATTGCACTTTAACCTGGTTGATGACCTTTTTCCGCAGCTCGACCCTTCTCCGATCTAGTATGTTCACTGGCTCGACCAGGAACTCTCCTTCCGGTTCCACCTGAAACACATAATATTCAGATTAGTTGTTTCCTAACATTCCATTTTGATTTATGTTTATGTTACAGCATCTTCTTACCTAAATCTCCTGCCAACTTATTATGTGTCTAGGGTCATAAACATATTTCTTTAAAACGGATACATGGAAAACATTATGGACCCGGATATGGCTAGGTAGGGCTAGCTGATAAGCTACTGGTCCCACTCGTGCTAAAATCTGGAAGGACCCACAAAAGCGAGGTGCCAATTTGGCACAAGCATTCCATTGTAGAGTACTTCTCCTTGCTCGGATTCTGACATATAAATGTTCACCCACCTGGTATTCTTTAAAGGTTCTTTTCCGATCTACAAAATTTTTTTGTCTGTCCTGAGCTATTTTTAAATTAGCCCGGACTCTCTTGACCATAGCTTCCATCTCTTCCAACATTTCAGGACCCAGCATGAGTCTGTCTTCCAGTCCACCCCAACTGGATGGCGTACGGCATTTTCAGCCGTAAAGTACTTCGAATGGACTCATCCGCAAGGATGCATGATATCCATTGTTATAAGCAAACTCTACAAGGTGTAAGTACTCCTCCAATCGAGTGGGTTGTTGCATCACATATGACCTCAGCATTTCCTCCACCACCTGATTCACCCGCTCAGTCTGCTCGTCAGTTTGCGAATGATAAGCGGTGCTAAAATTCAAATGAGTCCCCAGACCTTCAAACAAGGTCTTCCAAAAGGCTGATGTGAATTTGACATCGCGATCAGATATTATAGTTTTTGGCAGCCCATGGAGTTTAAATATGTTCTGCATGAAAACATTTGCGATTTGAGCCGCACGATATGTAGATTGAACTGGTATGAAGTGAGCTGACTTACTGAGCTTGTCTACTACAACCATTATAGAGTCATTGTTCTTTTTGGACTTTGGTAACCCCGTAATGAAGTCCATGGTGATAGTCTCCCACTTCCATTCTGGTATGGGTAATGGCTGTAGTAAACCCGCAGGGTGTTGATGTTCAGCCTTAACCTGTTGACATTCTAAGCATCGCGCCAGATATTCTACCACATCCCTTTTCATGCCTGGCCAATGATATTCCTTCCGAAGCGAGGTGATTAATTTTTGATAGCCCGGATGTCCCGCATAAGGGCTTTTATGATATTCATCCAGAATCTTTTCTTTAATACCGCTCTGATTGGGTACATAAATTCTTTTCTGGTAACACAGAATTCTGGCTGCATTCAAACCATAACCTTGTTGTATTATGTGGGTATTTAAATTCTGCACCAGCTGCTTCTTTTGTAGGTAGATTCGATCTTGTGCAGCGGCCTCTTCAATTTCTTTGCCAAGGGTGGACTGTCCTTCACTAATACCAATTTCATAAATGCAATGCACTTTTCGACTCAGTGCATCAGCCACCCTGTTTTCTTTTCCTTTCAGGTGCTTAATTTCAAAATCGAAATTCCCCAAAAAGTCTACCCACCTAGCTTGCCTAGCGTTTAAAGTTGGTTGACTAAAGTAGCTAGTTAAACTATGGTGATCGGTCATCAACAAGAATTTTCTTCCCACCAAATAATGGCGCCACATTTTCAGCGCATGAACTACCGCAGTTAGTTCCAGATCATAGGCAGAATACTTCTGCTCATGCTCTTTCAATTTTCTGGATTCGTACGCGATCACCTTCCCTTCCTGCATTAGCACCCCTCCTACACCCTCTTTGCTTGCATCTGTGCAAACTACATACTCCTTTTCTGGGTCTGCAACACTCAGCACAGGTGCAGTGGTGAGCAGGTTTTTGAGCTGTTCAAAGCTCCGTTGACAATCTGCTGTCCACTTGAATATCTTTCCCTTCTTTTGCAAAGAGGTGATAGGATATGCAACCCTGGAGAAACCTTCCACAAACCGCCGGTAATATCCAGCCAGCCCCATGAAAGATCTGATATCTGCCACGTCCTTGGGTATTGGCCATTCCATTATAGTTTTGATCTTTTCGGGGTCCACAACTATACCTTCTTTAGTAATGATATGTCCCAAATACTGGATCTGTTCTTTATAAAAATCACATTTGCTAAATTTACCATATAGCTGATGTTCCCGTAGTGTCTGTAACACTAATCTGAGATGCTCCTCATGCTCTTTAATATTCCGGGAGTATATAAGTATATCATCAATAAAGATTAACACGAATTTGTCTAGGTACTGATGAAATACACTGTTCATCAAGCACATAAATGTCGCAGGTGCATTGGTCAACCCGAAAGGCAGTACCACAAACTCGTAGTGCCCATAACGAGTTCGAAAAGCTGTTTTGGCTATGTCCTCATCCTTAATTCTGATTTGATGATAGCCCGACCTCAAGTCGATCTTTGAAAAGATTGTCGCCCCCTTCACCTGATCAAACAGTTCATCAATGCGGGGTAGTGGATATTTGTTTTTAACTGTCAATTTATTCAGCTATCTATAATCTATGCACATACGGAGAGTTCCATCCTTTTTCCTAACAAACAATACAGGGGCTCCCCAAGAAGATACATTGGGACGAATATACTTCTTGTCCAACAACTCTTGCAGCTGCATCTTTAACTCAGTTAATTCCGGCACACTCATCCAGTATGGTGCTCGGGATACTGGGGCTGCACCGGGTACCAATTCTATGGTGAAATCCAAATCTCTTTTGGGCGGCAGCCCTGGTATTTCTTCAGGAAATACATCTGTAAAATCTCGCACTACTGGTATACTCTCCACAGTCGCAATTTTATCTTCAGATCTAGCATACCCTACTTGTACTGCATATATTTGACATTTCTTCCGGATACTTTTAGCTAGCTGTGAGGCCGTAATTGGCCGGATCTGCACCGGTTTTTGGATACCTTGAATTTCCTTTTCTTTTCCCAGTTCATCTCGGTAAGAGATTGTTTTTGTCTTGCAGTTTATTACAGACCACCGCTTTTCCAGCCAATCCATCCCTATCAGCACATCATACGAACCGAGAGGGAGTACATTCAACTCTGTCATTACTGTCTGACCGGCTAACCTTAGTGGACAGTTGCTGACCTTAGCCAGCACTCGTCTTTTGGCCCCGGTGGCAAGCTGTACTAACCATGGATTCTTAAACTTAATAGTTTGCAAACTACAGTTTTCCACAACTTTGGGACTTACGTAGCTTAAAGTAGCTCCTGGGTCTACTAAAATGGAAACAGTTCGATCAAGGATCTTACCTTCAAATTCTATCATTGTTGGCTGGTAATCAGCTTGTCGATCCTCGAGTGCGGCATTTATTCTGGGTATGGACCGAGCCACGTCTCCCACTGTGGAGGCTTCGTAAATCTGGGACACCTGATCGCTTTCCTTCCGGTGAGGGAAATTTTTAATATAATGGGGTCCGCCACAACCCCAACACTGAACCGATGGCCTAGCTGAGCCCTCATTATCAACTCTACCCGACTGTTCACTGTATTTAGATTCAGCAGGTGGCTTAAATCTGATCTGATTCCTTGATGGGTTTCTATTGCTGGCCCCTTTTGAGAATCCCTTGTGAAAATTGCTGCGAGTTCCCTTAACTCCTACAGTCATTCTACTGCCCTTTTTATCCGCCCAGCGCTTTCCAGAATTTTCTCCTTTTTGTTTGTTCTGCTGATAACATATTCTAGCCTTCCGAATTGCTTCATCCATCGTTTTCAGATTATCAAATTCGATTCTTTCTCGCATTGCCTGGGGTAGGCTGCTAACAAACCGCTGCACCTTAGCCTTTTCCTCCCGAATGTACGGTACATAGCGAAGCAGAGATGTAAATTTAGTTATGAACTCATCTATGGTCTGCTGTCCAAGCCGCAGATCATGAAATTCTCGTGCTTTTTCATCATAGAAGCATTCTGTCAGGTACTTTTCCTTGAAATATCTTTGAAAAGTCTCCCAAGTCACATCTTGCTCACTCACCCCCCACACCATCTTGACTTCTTCCCACCATAATGTAGCCTTGGCCTGCAGCTGGAAGATGGCCAGCCGTGCCTTAAGATGGTGATCATACTCGTACACTTGGAAATACTTGTTCATGTTGATTAGCCAAGCCTCTGCAGCTTCCTCCGATTCCCCATCGAAATGTGGTGGTTTAATCTTCCGAAACTCCCCTTGCAGTTCTATCCGCGGTCTCTTTGGAGTTTGATATTCAGAAGCGTTAACAGACTTCTCTCCTCGTGCCTCCGCCCTTTCCTCTGTTTCCTCCTATTTGGTGTGATAGCCTTGTTCATCTGATACTCGTGTCTGCTCAGGCCTAGGATGAGACTGTTGTTGATGTTGTTTATCAGATAAACTTTTCAGGATCCTCTCTTGTTCCATGTTTAGTCTTGTGTTGTCCTCACGCAAACGGGCCATTTCGTCCTTCAGTTCCTGGACTGTCCTCAATATAGTCAAATCAGTGTTGTGGCCTTCCTCTCCCAGTTGTACCCATATCTCAGGATTCCCCTGAGGGTGAGTAACGTTATCTGGTCGATTCAAATTTCCATGAGGAGCGCTACTTGTTCTCCTCATTCTGCTGTCACCTGAACAAAATTAGCTCATTTCAACAGATGTAATTTTATATTTCAATATACCCCTTGCTTGCTTGTTAGGATGTTACTTATGCATTGTTGTCTCTATTAAAATTAACCCGAGGTCACAGAGTTGTAACCTGGGCTCTGATACCACTTGTCACACACCATTACAGATCTATTTTTTTTTTTTTTTTTACCACAGTATAAACATGCATACATGTTCATTGGATCTTCGAATTGCAAACATGTTATATATAATATTATTGCAAAACAATGTAATAAGGAACACTTAATAATGAAACACTTAAATGTCTTATACTCTTACCCACTCATACTAAAGTCAAAAAGTGATTTGTTGTACCAACAACTATCCATAACTATGATTCATTAGCGAATAAACAATAGTTGGCTCATGATATGTCTTGGGTTAATCAAGCGGTTGACATTACAAAGGTATGTACAAAAGTTATATGAACGGGTACTTCAGTTATGAATGGTTTTATGGCAATTTCTATTGCGTGCTGGTTTATTTCGCCGAGATTAATTGAAGCCGCGAGTCTTGTCCGGCTCTGATACTCGCCCCAACTGGCCTGCTCCGCATCGTCCATTTGGCACGATGAACGGCCGGCCAGCAGGTACCATGTGCCCTCCGCGTGCTCGATGCTCCAGGACTCATACGGTCTGACATTTCTCGAACTTACCATTTGACAGTCGTTTCCCGGTTTAACTAGGATTGATCCAACGGTGGAGACGAACCCGCCCAAATCAAGGGCTGTCGTCGAGCCATGAGGCGGTGGGTGCTTTAATGGTTTTAATGCATGGTTAATTCCTTTAGCTCGTTTTCATTGTTGAGTGACCTCCTGTCGCTCACAGCTTTATGGCGCTCCGCCTTACTCAGAGCTCCTTTCCTCCAGGCGGTCTGGTATGCAGCAGGATGTCTCTGCCTTCCAACACCAGTTAAGGTAACGAATTTCCTATTATTCATGTTTACCGCTCTTTTCGTTTCATGCTCATGCTCTTCACAAGCTTTAAAACTTCACAGTTCAGGTTATGGTTACAATTCTTTTAGTTTTTGTATTCATATTCTTCTGCGGTTTTAAAAACTCACAGTTCTGGTTACGTTGATATTTTTAGGTGAAAGGTTTGGTTGCTAAAACCGACGGCGTCGGAAAGCCTTCTCCGCTTCTCCGCCATCCCATGCCCGGGTAAGAATTTATGCATCTACTTGTAGGCTCGTATGGATTTTCTGTGGTAACGGGCTGAGCCGCTGTCCATTTTGACAGGATATCGGGGTTTTGCTTATGCTTCGGAATCCCTTCGCCATGAACAGGGGTTTTCCTTCCATGGGGAAATTTACATTTTTTCTCATATTTGTTGTTTGTAATTTATGTGGTCTCTCCACCAGCATTCAGGGAGAACCTCAGTTGAGAGGCGCTGTATGCCCAACTTGTATTGTATAATTTATTTCCTTATTATGGACTGTCGGTCTTGAAGGCAGACGAATGCTACCGGTTGATTACTGTTTTGTTTATATGATACTTTTCTGAATTTAGTTTTTGGTTAAAGAATTATTACTGGTTCATATGGAAGCCTTTACCTGGGCTCTAATACTTTTATTCGGTGTATATTGGGTGTACTTGCCTTCTCTGTGGCTGTTATTGTGAATATAAGTTTTGAGCATTTATCCTTGTTCGTTTTTTAATGTATGTTCGCTTCTACCGTTAATTTATCTTATGACACCGATCTGGCAAAAGAAGCCCTTGCTGGCTACAAATGTTTAAGCATAGCTTCGACAATTCTCTTCAGAGCCGGGGCATCTGCTATTGTTTAGTACGCATGCATGGTGGCCACGGCCCCTCCTCCGTTCCTCGAGAACAGGAGTATTTCCGTCAGTTTGCTTTCTCTCTGCATGCTTATGTTGAAGTTGTATATTTGGTAATGGATTGTTACTTCAAAAATATATGCTTTGTTCCACAGTTGATTCGAACGGCTTGCATTTTCTTTGGTAGAAAGTCTGGGTATCTCCGGGTATTTACTGTTGTTCTCGGTTCGAAATGTAAACTCAATGATTATGCACAGTGTTGAATTCTCTTGTTCGATTTCCATCTGGGCTACAGAAGATGGCTTACACAATAGTCGTTTTCCTGTTTTACATTCTTTCTATCGCTTATGCTACAGGGGTTTTATTTCGGCATGGATTTGCTATTTTTCTTTGATTGAAAAATCTAATTCCATCTCTGCCAGTTGCGCAGAGACTAAATCTTAAAAATGGTTAAATCTTTTCCCATTACCTTTACTTGCCTATCAAAGACCTTAAATGAATTCCACAGGTTATAAACAAATTCTTTAGTGCTTTAGCAAGCCGTACCTGAGCAGAAGCAAACCTTTTCGTAGCGCTTGTCAACCTCCCGACCGTAGGAAGATCCTCCTCGATCTTCCACCCCCAAGCACTTCTGCAGATCTTCACTGTCTGCAAACCCTCTGGTTATGCCAGAGTCACGCTATCTGGTCCTAACCAGACGTAGCGGTTCAGGAAGCCTCTCACTTCCAAGCACATGCCATCTGATCACTACCAGACATAGCATATCCCAACTCCTCTGCCATCTGATCCTTACCAGACTTGGCATTCCCCTTTTCTCCCTTTTCCCTGGGGTCTCAACCATCACATGAAGGTAGTTAGGTTTTTCTCTTGTTTCAACTACCTCAACAGCTACTAACAACAATTAATCACATACTTAATTAAACAGTAGTAGCACAATTAATTATCATAATAATTAACAGTAGTAGCAACAGAGTTATTATAATTTACCAAACAGAATTTTAGTTCACAGTTAAATTTACTGTCTTACTTAACATTATCGCTTTACTAGGAGCATTACAGATGGACTCGGCAAGAGTTTCTTGTATCCAAGAGGAAGCCGTAGTGGTGAAGTAGGATGGTTATCCAAGACTCTTTTAGCTTCGTCTAGGAAGGGACAATTGTGGATGGAATGATCGCATTCGCAGAGTCTACAGGGAATTTTAGATCTTCCTTTTTGTCCATTGAATTCGTTTTCACTAGTTGATGGCATACTCTCAACATGATCATCAGAGGCTGAGGACACCGGATTATGAAAGCGGGGAGACCAGTCCCTTAAGATCCATGGGATACAAGGACAATCTTGATGATAGTGGTCCCCTTTGCAAATGACACATGGGGATTTAGGTTTGGACGATGCAGTGTGTGGATTTTCGCTAGATGATGCTTGGTTGCCACCTTTCGTCGTTGGCTTCTTCTTCTTCTTCTCCTTCCCTTTCTTCTTCTTCTTAGTTACTTGGTCCTTAGCTTTACCAGCTTCACTAAGAGAAGAGGCAGAAGGAGAGGGAGAAACAAACGAAGTAGAAGGTTGGGGGGTAACTCTAGTATCATCTGGTTGCTAACTTGATTGCTTAGGAATTACGGTGCTTTAAATGACAGAGGTCGAGAAGAGCCATACTGGTAGGCAAATTGTCAGTCCTTGAAGGGACAATGTGGCCATATGAGGTGCACCAACATCTCCCCAAGAGGAGAAAGGAGTAGGATTTCCTCCAAGGGGAAATCCTTGGTTGGTGGACTCCAATCTCTCAACCTAAGATCAACGAAGGAATAAGGATGTTATTCCGATTAAAATAAATTTTATGATGCTTTGACACAACTTGCTTTTTCAATTTTTAAGAGTTGAGAAAAAGCTAAAGATGACTCTAGTTGCCTTCAATTTTTAATGAGCCTGAAGTGACAAGTGCTCAGATGGACCTTTTCTTTTAATGAGTCTGAAAAGGAACTAAAGATACTACTCTGGAAATCTAGATAGAGGGATTACCAAACTAATTGCAAAACTGCAGAATCCTTTTTACGATACGGCAGTCAATCTTCCTGAATGTTGTGTTTAGTGCATTGTGATTGATAGGGTGGCAGACACGGCTTACTAAGGATAAAGGATATAGCCTACTGTGGTCTCCTAATATATACTAGATGGTACATGGGAGCACAAGTTCGTACTGGCACTTGTCGTCTCAAAGAGGAGGAATCACCCAACCTACGATGAAAGCGATAGTTACCAAGCTTTACAACACCAGAATATGTCTCTAGCCTAGACTTCTAAATGTTGTGCGTTAGGTTCCAAAGCGTTTTTATGTTCATTGAATTTATTTTACAGTTGATATTTCTTAAGAAGTTTTATTTAAGGTTGACCACGTGATGTAGATATACAATTCCTAAATATGCAATCTAAGATGATAAACAATCTTTTACTCTTCTTTTTGCAATGAAAATCCTAGCTACTAAGGAAAGAGAAACGAAATTCTTTCAACATAGAGCAGAGAGCACACACTAGATGCACTGTCCTAAATCAAAATCAACAAGAAGTCTAAATTGAAATGCACAGGCATGTATTTGTTTTCCGCTTTCTTAATGTGTGAATGACAAAAAGAATGCTAAGTACAAATATGAACTATCTTTTCTCTCAAAGCAACAGTACTAACAATTTTCTTTTCAAAAGACGAAAGGAAGATAAAGACGACACTTTGCAATTTTGAATTGAAAAATGTTTTCAACACTTGAAATACTATTAATTCAAATCAAATACAAGAGTAACAGTGTAATCAACTATCAAAAACAGGAGGATTCTTTTCTTTGACTGAAAGCGACACTTGTGACACTTTCAAATCAAAAGACGATAGTTTGATTAAGCTACTGTTTGTAGAGGAGAACTGTACATGGTGAAAAATACATAAAAACATTCACAATTCTTTGTATAATGGAGGCTGAATAATGAAAAGGAAGGGAGTTTCAACAGTGGTATACTGATCACAGATAGAAAAACTCCTGAATAAAGCTGAAGAGAGTGAAGAAAAACCAAAATCTGGAGGCAAAAACAGTCTTATCTGATCATCGCACCTATAACACAGGGAAATAGGGATGCATCTCACCTACAGCACATGGAAGGTGCGATGCATCTAGACTGTCAAAAGGAGACAGTGCAATGGTCCACGGACGAGACTTAAACTTAGTTTTTGGTCACAGTTTGCAACTTAGTTCAGGGATTTAAGCTGAGCTAATGATAGTCAGTAAATACAAAACATAGGGGCTGATCTAATGAGGTTACTTGAGCCACCACTAGGGCACTTAGGATGTTTGCAAGTCAGATGTTTAATTCATAAACTAACCTGGAGATTGACTGAAGCAATGTTTATCTACTTTGCAGTTGCATAGCAAAAGCAATTCGAAGGCTAGCTGGCATAACATCAGGCTTCGTCTGTAGTTTATATAGTAAACAAACTAGAAACAAGCAAACAAGATATTTGCTCCCCAACGGAGTCGCTATGTTGTTATCGGGAAAACTAGTGTCCATTCAGAGCTGCTAGTCCAACTAAGATGGGTAGCTATCTTAGAAACAAACAAACTAAAGTTACTTGTGTTCTCCTTGACAAGAAGTAGATGAGAGAGAAGCAGAGAGTACCAACCTTAGTCTTTCGCTTGGCTCCTTGCTTGTTTCTTCTCCCCTTTGACAAATCTTTGCCACTCTTTCCTCGCTCATCCCGCTTCAAAGAACACCTGTAGAGTCAAAGCAGCATAATACCATCAAAGCATAAAGATCTACAATAATAAGTAATATAGGATCAGATATACATTGACCATACAAATGCATATATCAACTTAGACATACAAGAATATGGAGGAAAATTCAAATAGCTTTATTGATAGAAAGAGTAGAAGAGAGGATTACAACCCATTGATCTGACCCAGCACCATCATCCCAGCATGAAAGCCCTTCTTCACCTCATGAAAAGCTAGATCACCATACACTATGATGTTCCACAAAGAAACCAACAACACTTCCTTACAAGATGCAAAATTCCAGCCTCTAGATCTCTAGGATTAGGGATCCATATATAGATGTTTGCAGGTGGGTGAGTTAGCTTCTGGGTTTTTTATTAGTGTCCTCTTTGTGATAGTTCTTGGTTCCACTTGGAGATTTCATGATCTCTTACTCATCCTTGGGTGAATTCAGAGAGGCAAGTGTCACAGGAGAAGTTTCTGGAAGATTCCATGATCATCCACCTTGCAAATTGTCTCTTCTATTTGTCTACTCTCACCCATCCCATAGAAATGATTTTCAGCATGCATCACACCCCCCGTGTGCATTAGGTGGGATGCATCGCACTTTGACTATGCAGCAGGTGAGATGGTCCAGTTTTGATCAGTTCTGAGCAGTTTTTCAATGGAGAACTTCTGGGAGATGATATAATCAGCTGACCTTGTTCCTTGAGGGTATGAAACAACACTTTCAGGGACTTAGAAGCTCTTGGTTTATGGACATATAAGATTTGGGTTGTAGTGCCCAAATATGTCTATAACAATCAGCTAGCTCACTGATATCATGTAGAAATTTCACCTGCAGATCAAATTGATATATGCAATGTACTAAAGCATAATACTAGATCTACATCTACCATAAAATATGCGGAAGTTAATAAACCATGAAAATAATCAAGCATGAACACATATAACTGATAAGAAGGAAACAATTACACATAACATAGAATATATCACTAGGGAAAGCACCAACCTAAAACTCCAACATTGTATTATCAATCATGTGGAAATCCTTAACAACATACAAAAGGAATAAGCTCAAAAGCTATCATGCTCTATCTGTACTCTGGTGATGATGAAGGTGGAAATAAACCAGGATTACACAAAGCCTTAGCTCTCACCACTAGCCAGTTCTCAGTGCAATCCTCCTGAATGCTCAGAGGCAATCAAGACTTCTCCTAAGCCTTCTCCTCTACCCTCCAAGCCTCCCATTTCCTTGCGCAGTTTTTCTTGGGTGATCCTCATGTTACCAAGTGTAACACTGATCTCACACCCTGTAAAGCTGCACAATCCTCAAGGAACCTTATTCCTTTTGCTTGGATGAATTTCCTTTATAGAA
Organism: Pinus tabuliformis; assembly: GCA_031772625.1. Lineage (NCBI taxonomy): Eukaryota > Viridiplantae > Streptophyta > Pinopsida > Pinales > Pinaceae > Pinus > Pinus tabuliformis. The sequence continues at coordinate 990,232,816 of CM062807.1, read as the reverse complement.
AAAAAAAACATCAAACTGATAGTACAGTGTCCCTCCTCTGATCTCAACTAGGTATTTCTCAAAACTGACATGCATGAGTTATTTATGAGAGAATATTCATTTATCTGAAATACAGTAGTTACGTGCATGCAAGCATTAACTAACTGAACTCTCATTAATTTAAACAAACTATTAAATTAATCTAACTGGACTTGACTAAGTTAAAGTGAATTGATCCTCTCAATATAGAACTCATCCTTAATTCCTCAATGAGTGGAGCAAATCAAGGACACATTCCCCAATCAGTGGAGAAATTATTGCATGTTCTCAGAAAGACTTCAAGTTTATAATTCCTTAACTAATTAACTCAAAATGAATTAATTAATTAATATTCAAATTGCTTGTAAGACCAAATTCAAATTTTACTTCCTATTTTTGACGAGGGACTGCCTAAAAATAGGAATCCACACTGCACTACTAAAAATTGAACTTCTATTTTTAGCACTTCCATTTTTCATTCCTTGTTGCCCAATCCAGCACTCATGCCCAAACTGGTATTTTTAGCACTTTTATTTTTAGCAATTTCTTGTTGCCAATTTTCAAGACTCCCTCTCAACAAGAAAGGCTTCCTCTTGAACTCGATCCTATACCATCGAAATGTTTTGCATGCAACACATCTACCAAGTGTGGTTGCTCCAGCAACTCTCGGAACAAAAAAAAAACCTCCCAACTGACCTCTTTGTTGGGCTATAAACATACTTTGATGCTGAAGTCCTACTTACCACTGACAACTGCTCCCTCTCTGACCTCTGCGCTGCTGTAACATCTGCATGCATCTCACACCATTGCACCCTTCTTTGTGCTACCCTGCACTGTGCAACACACTTGTGCCTCTTGCATTGTTGTAGCCTGCATGCTCTGCGTTGTCCTGGGATTCCCTGCACTGTAGCTCTCTTTACCGCTCCATCCGCATCTATCTCTACCCAATCAGTTAGTTCCTTCTACTCCTCATCGGGGCTCCCGTAGAAAAGTCGAATCAGAGACGTTGGGTACCTCAAGGATCCTACCCCTCCTTTTCGGCCGATCACTCCACATTGCTCCACCTCCTCCTTGGACGTATGGCTGAATGTGATCCCTCGGCCCACCTGGCTCGAAGCTTCCCCCTACTGGAGGTCTCTGCATGAGTAGATGTCTCTACTCGATCTCCACTCGGCTTCTTCAGTTGTGGCTACTCCACAACCTCCTGAAGTTGCTTCTCCAATTGTGGCTCTTCCACAATTGTCTGAGACTTCTTCTGGAATGTTGAGAGGTCATTTACTCTCCCTCTCAACCACCAAGTATCTAACTTTTGCCTTGCTCCTCAAGGATTTGCATGCATCTTATACCTCAAGTGCATACACGTTCTTAGCTAGCACAACAATTTGTTTCATCTTTGTCGTTGTCACGAAATTTTTAGGAAAAAGAGCTAGTTTTAAATCAGCAATATCTTCCTCATCTGAACTGCAATTTAGCCGATTTTTTTTTTTTGAATTTAGATCTTTTTCCACAAAGAATCCAAATCTATTATTTTTCTCTAAATTTTTTTTACATAAATTTTCATATCTACTCTGCAAACTCTTGTCCCAAAACTCAAAACTTTGAAATCTTTTCTTAGTATATGGTTCTCTCCTTTGATCACCTTTGCTCTGACACCATGTAGAAATTCCCACCTGTAGATCACCTCGTAATGCAATATACTAAAGCAAAACACTTGATCTACTTCTACAAATAATTTAGCAAAAGCTTAATCGAACATGAGCAACATCAAGCATGAACACATATAAGTGATAAGAAGGAATCAATCACACATAACACAGAATATATCACTAGGGAAACCACTAGCCTAAAACCCCATCAATGTATTATCAATCAAGTGGAAATCCTCAAAAACATACAAAAAGAATCAGCTCAAAAGCTATCATGCTCTCTCTATACTCTGGTGATGATGAAGGTGGAAATAAATCAAGATTACACAAAGCCTTAACTCTCACCGCTAGCTAGCTCTCAGTACAATCCTCCTGGATGCTCACAGGCAATCAAGACTTCTCTTAAGCGTTCTCCTCTACCCTCCAAGCCTCCTATTTCCTTGTGCAGTTTTTCCTGGGTGATCCTCCTGATACCAAGTGTAACATTGATCTCTCACACTCATATCACACCCTGTAAAACTGCACAATCCTAAAGGAACCTTATTCCGTCTCTTTGGATGAGTTTCCTTTATAGAAAAAAACCATCCAACTGATAGTACATTGTCCCTCCTCTGATCTCAACTGGGTCTTTCTTAGAACTGACATGCATGAGTTATTTACGAGAGGATATTTAGTTATCTGAAATACAGTAGTTACATGCATGCAAGCATTAACTAACTAAAATCTCATTAATTTAAAAAAAATATTAAATTAATCTAACTGTACTTGACTAAGTAAAACTAAGTCAATTGATCCTCTCAATATAGAACTCATCCTCAATTCCTCAGTCAGTGGAGAAAATCAGAGACACATTCCCCAATCAGTGGAGAAATTATTGCATGTTCTCCCAAAGACTTCAAGTTTATTATTCCTTAACTAATCAACTCAAACTGAATTAATTAATTAATATTCAAACTACTAGTAAGACCAAATTCAAATTTTACTTCCTATTTTTGACCAGGGACTGCCTATAAAAAGGAATCCACATTGCACTACTAAAAATAGAACTTCTATTTTTAGCACTTCCATTTTTCATTCCCTATTGCCTGACCCAGCACTAATGCCCAAACTGCTATTTTTAGCAATTTGTTGTTGCCAATTTTCAACATTAGTCCCTTCGTTTAATGAAGCATTTTGACAGAGATTGACTCGCCATGAAAATAAACCATGTTTATTTTAGTGTTTGTAGTGTTTATATTGTGGTTTAACAATGTTGGATTTATAATATTAGTCCCATGGGTTTAATATTATTTCCTTGGGTTCATAAGCCTTTGGGGTTTTAATATTGATCCCTTTTTTTATTCCTTTAGGTTTATAATATCAATTCCTTGGGTTTGTTATTCCCTTCAGTTTATAATATTAATCATGCTAAACCATTGCCAATCATAGCCAACCATGGTTCAACGTCACATTGTGACAATGGTTGTCTCACCATGAAAATAAGTAATAATCCCTTAGGTTTATTATTCCTTTGGGTTTATTATATCAATACCTTGGGTCTATTATTCCCTTGGGTTTATAATCCATTTAGCTTTTAGTATTAATCCCTTGGGTTTATTGTTCATTTGCATTTATGATATCAATCCCTCGAGTTCATTATTCCATTTGGTTTATAATATCAATCATTGTAAACCATTGCCAATCATAGCCAAACATGGTCAATCATGGTTGAATGTCGCATTTTGACAAGAATTGTCTCACCATCAAAATAAATAATGTTTAGTTTAGTGTTTGTAGTATTTACAAACCCTTGGATTCATAAACCCTTGGGGTCTTTTCCCACTTTTAGTAATGTTAGCATGACTGTCGAGGCATACCCCTCATCGCAATCGACAATCGACATTTCCCCATATATATATATATATATATATATATATATATATATATATATATATATATATATATAATATATATATATATATATATATATATATATATATATATATAGATTATATCGTTTATATGACGGACCCGCCATAGTCATGAAATGTAATACATAGACTTTCAGGTTCGGCTTACCCATATCACAATCGGCAATCATTTCTATTATAATCTCTTTATAATTGAAATATATAAAATTCATAATAAAAAAATAAACACTTCAACCTGCTAGACCTAACGAGACTTACAACCATAATAAATATACCTTCTGGGTCTGGCCTGCGATCGTAAATCACAATTGTTGATCATTGAATGCACCAACATACATATTCAATGTTTTACGGAGCCATCGGGCTATTAAAACATAATGTAAATATTTTTCAGGTCCAACTTACCCATATCACAATCGACAATCATTGAATGCACCAACATACGTATTCAACGCCTTACGGACCCGGCAAGCTTTTAAACATAACGTAAATATCTTTCGGGTCTGTCATCATTAATCACAATCGACAATCTTTATATATGTAGATACATATAACTGCGTATTAGTCGGGACTTTACAACAAAATATAAATGTGTTTCGGGTCTTCACTGCTCATCGCAATCAAGAATCGGTGATTCTTGTGGTAATAACTTGCCTACTAGTCTTTTGCGATTGCGATTTACGTGCATTAGTAATATATATATATATATATATATATATATATATATATATACATATATACATACATATATATATATATATATATATATATATATATATATGTATGTATATATGTATATATATATATATATATATATATATATATATATATATATATATATAGAAGGGGGCCACTCCATATAACTTCTTATATTATGAGTTGATTTAATTCTTGCCTGTATTCAACACCTTACGGACCCGACAGTGTTTTAAACATAACGTAAATATGTTTCGGGTCTGCCACCATTAATCACAATCGAAAATATTTATATATGTACATAGATGTAACTGTGGACCCGCCGGGACTTTACAACAAAATATAAATGTGTTTTGAGTCTACACTACTCATCGCAATCGAAAATCAGTGATTGTGGTGGTAATAACCTACCCCCTGCACTTTTGGGATTGCGATTTATTTGCATTATATATATATATATATATATATATATATATATATATATGAGGACCACTCCATATAAATTCTTATATTATGAGTTGATTTTATTCTTGCCAATGTTATTATCATATTATAATAATACTGATTATATTATTATTATAATAATAACTATATCTATATAATATAATATTATTATAATATTATAATCAATTATTATTATTATTATAATTATAGTTGTTATTATTTATTTGTATATTTTTATAATAATATAATATTTATACAATAATATACACAAATAATGTAGTAGTTAATATTTATATAGTTATTTATATAGTTATCAATAATCCTAAATACCCATAATAATTATTAATGTAGTTGATATAAGCCTATGGGCATATATCAACCACATTAGAAAATGTGGTTGCTATATATGTTTATATGCCTGTTAACGTATGTCTTGGTAAATATGACTATGCTAATTTATATTATAAATGAACTTTAATAATCAACCTATATAATTACCTAATTATTTAAATATTAGATATAAAATAGAAAACAAATTATTAAATATATTATCCATTTGTATTTATATAATATCTCATAATATATCCAACATTATAATTTTACGATGAAAAATCTGGTCAAAAACTTGATATAGATCAGGAAAACTTAAATTCAACCAATATTAACGATACACCCATAAAATTTCACGTGACACAAGAATTATAAATAAATTCGATAAAACTAAAATTTCCTGATTAAGTTTCACATATTAAATTTACGATTTCCAAAATATTATCACTATCCTAAATTTAGCGTTTAGGATACATGTGTGATTGCGTGATGGAACCTTCTGGTGTAGACGGACGATTTTGATCCGATTAACTGCGGATGGGCCAGTGATTTAATAGAGCACATACGGAATTGCATGTAGCCGATAATAGAGCAGATATGGAATGACATGTAGCCGATAATAGAGCAGATAATATAGCCGATAATAGAGCAGATATGGAATGACATGTTGCCGATAAGTAACTTTCATTCGTTGGCACGACAAGTACAAACTGGACTTGCAAGCACCGGATATATATCCACTACTTGCAGTTTTCTTAAGAAAACAAAACGTCGATAACTTTCAGTTTAGAAATTTTTTTAAATAGAACTTCCAATTAAGCAAACGGATTCATTGATTGCAGGACATGCATGTGGATTCGCATCGTCTATGCAACCTATGGAAATCTAAGTTGATGATTATATAAAATCTTGAAGGGTTAGACATAATTCAAAGATAAAGTTGGCCAGCCAGATTGAGAGCAGGGAGCGGAAGGAAGGAATGTTGGGCATATTCTGAGGGATTCAGAGGCTGGAGACTGTTAGTGCATTAATGTCGGACATATCCTGAGGCATTAACGCACTTACATTTTCCAGCTTCTGAGTCCATATGGATTTCATTTTCCACAACGGAGACTTTCGCCTTCAAATTCTCGTCCAGCAGAACGTTCAGAGGCTTAACGTCCAGATGAATAGTACAAAGCCTCTTCTCATCGTGCGGTATTGAGAGCAATTTAATATCTAGTTTTCCAACCCAACTAATATAATATCTAGTGCGGTATTACTCCGATTGCATTTATATTTTATAATTTTTTTACATCAATGCTTTTTTATATATATTTTACAGCAATTTTATTTCCTGGAATGAGTAATAGAGCAGATATGGAATTGCATGTAGCCAATAAGTAAACAAATTCATTCATTGGCACGACCTGCACAAACCAGATACCACGTTTAGATTTTTTTTAAATATAACTTCCAATTAAGCAAAATGATTCATTGATTGCCCGACATGCATGTGGATTCCATTCGTCTATGCATCCACGACATGCATGTGGATTTCATTCGTCTATGCATGAAGTATAAAGTCTTGAAGGCATAAAGTTCGCCCGGATTGAGAACAGAGAGCGGAAGGAGGGAATGTTGGGCATATTCTGAGCCATTCTGAATCTGGAGAATGTTGGGCATATTCTGAGGCATTAATACAATAATGTTTTCCACCTTCTGAGTCCATATAGATTTCATTTTCCAGAACCGAAATCGGAGACTTTCGCCTCCAAATTCTCGTCCAGAAGAAAGTTATGAGGGTTAACGTCCAGGATTTCGATTCTGTTTCTTGAATTTCATAAAGGTCAAATAACCTCGCTCCTGTTTTTTGAATTTAAAATATTCCAACTCTGCGTCCAGAGTCTTGAATTTTAAAATATTCCAACGCTGGGGTTATTTGACTATTTTTGAGGCATTCATTAAATTCTCTTTTTTCTGAATTGTTTAATTACTATTTTTGAGGTATTCATTAAATTCTCTTTTTTCAGAATTGTTTAATTAGTATTTTTTAATATATCTTTAAATATAATTAATAAAAGTTTATTTAGAGAAAAAAAAAAATCGCTGGAATGAAATCGTTTGATATTATAATTTTATATTTTACGCTTTAAAATAAAAATTTATAATAAATATATAAATAATAATTAACAATAATTATTTCCATTATTAAATAACAAATAAATTATAACCATTTTTTTTTAATATTATTATTATTAATATTATGGAGTTAGTGGTTAGTTTTATAGAATTGTTAAATGATCTTTTTTAATGTTTGCTTCCTCACTTGAAAGTTGGTATATCTCCATTATTAAATAACAAATAAATTATAACAATTTTTTTTTAAATATTGTTATAAATATTATAGAGTTCGTGGTTAGTGTTATAGATTGTTAAATGATTTTTCTTTAATGTTTGCTTCTGCACTCGAATGTTGGTGTAGGTTATTTTAATTAAAAGAAATGTTTTTTTAAAATAAAAAAAAAATTGTTAGCATTATAGAATTGTTAATATTTTTTTTCTTTTTTATTTGAAAATTGGTATTTAAAGTTAGTATCCTTTAAATGGTTATGGAGATTTTAACTTATTTGTTATATTTAATTTTCATAACTTTTCGCATATAAATAATTAAGTCTTTTTATTTATAATGGTCATTTTTCATTATTTTTAACACTTTACTATTATTATGGTTTAAAATTTATTAACTATTATATTTTTGTTAGGATTGACGAATTGTTATGATTATTATTGTTTTTTTTAGTTAGTATTATTTTATATTTTAATTATTTAATTTAAAACATATTCTTATTAAAATAATAAGAAGATGATTTAAATTTAATTTAATATAATGAATGAGGGTGTGTTGACTTTTTACGTCACCTTGATGATTTAATATACTAGGAATATGTTTCAATTGAAGTATTATCTATAGTTAGAATTTAGACACCGCATAAAAAAGGTGTATTGAATGTGAAATTAATCTTGTAATGGATAGTTCCTCATAAACGGTTGCACTTGGGCTCCCATTCACTAAATGGTGCTTAGGAATGAAAAGCGGGCTCCCACTCACTAAATGGTGCTTAGGAATAACCAGTGGTATTTGTTCATAGTACGTTTGAAATTGTATTGGGGTTATAGTCAATGAACATACATTAATATAGAACATACATTATATATTAATAACAAGCATGGTGGCATGTGTTGTACTCTACGTGTCATAAGATTGACATGACAGTTAGATAATTCATAAGATTGACATGACATAGTTAGATAATTGATATAATTAAATGGGAATAAACACAGAGCTATATATATTATAGACTGTATGGTTAACAATTTGTTGTCTAAGTGTTTAACTTTTTCTCTAAGTTAATGTTATATGGTCCACTTGTACATCTAATATTATAACATGCTCATTGTTACCGTGCCATCTAGCATGTGACTATAGTAATTAAATGATGTGCTTTGACTTTAATCAATGTTCAGTTTTGTGAAGGTTTTTTCATATATTTGATTGCATTAAGATTAGTCTCTTTCTCATTAAATTTGAACGTTTTATTTGGCCTTCGGAAATCTAGCATGCGACTATAGTGTTGCAATAGCAACAAGAAATGATAAAAATATAATCTAGAATATTCCAATTTTAATTTGTCCTTGAATTAAAATTGTGAATTAAATTCGAATTTAGTCTCATCAACTACTTGAAAATTGATTAATTAATTCATTATGGATTAATTAAATTCGAATTTAGTCTCATCAGCTACTTGAAAATTGATTAATTAATTCATTATGGATTAATTCTTTGGAGAAATTCAAGTTAGAAGCCTTTCTACATGCAATAGTTATCCCTTAATTAAGGAGATAAGATTGGGTTATATTTGAGTTATAATTAGTTAGCTCAGTTTAATGAGTTAAGTCCAGTTAAATTAGTTCCAAACTATTTGAGGAACTAATTGTGAGTTCAGTCAGTTAACACATGCATCCATTCAACTAGTGTACTCTAGATAACTGAAGATTCTCTCATCAATAACTCGTGCATGTCTATTCTGAGAAAGACCCGGTTGAGATTAAAGACAAGGACAATGTACTATCAGTTTCATGTTTTCTCCCATAAAGGAAACTCATGCATGCAGAAGGAATAAGGTTCTTTGAGGATTGCGCAGTTTTGTAGGGTGTAAGATCAGTGTGAGTGATCAGTGTTACACTTGGTAACAGGAGGATCACCCAAGAGAAATTGCGCAAGGAAATAGGAGCTTGGAGGGTAGAGGAGAAGGCTTGTGAGAAACTTTGATTTCCTGTGAGAATCCAGGAGGATTGTACTGAGAGCTGGCTAACTGTGAGAGCTAAGGCTTTGTATAGTTCTGATACATTTCCACCTTGTATGACAATACAGATAGTGGGGTTCTTAGCTGAGGGTTTCCCTTGGGTATTTTCTGTGTTTCATATGTATTGATTCTTCTTCTTATGGTTATATGTGTTCACCTCTGATTCAGCTCGATCTTTAAGCTTCCGCAAGTTTGAAAGTAGAAGTAGATTATAGAATTTTTCTTTGGTATATTGTATTATCGAGTTAATCTAGAGTCAGATTTTCTACATAGATCTTAGAGGTAGATTTGTAGAGAATTTGCAGGAAATTATACATGGTATCAGAGCAAAGTTTATCAGAGTTGTGAATATGATACTGAGAAGAGAATTCGAAGTTTCAAGTTTTGGGTTACAGGTGCAAATCAAATTCATATCATACTTCAGGTTGGTTAATGATGTTCTATGGCTTGAGACTCGAGTATGCGTTGGGTGGCAGCTCGAATTACATAGCATGGAAAGATAGCATGGAGGATGTATTAGAAGACAATAGCTTAAAGGATTTCATTGATCAAGAAATCCCAAAGCCAGGTTCAGCTAATGCATAAGAGTTGGCTGAGTGGAAGATGTGTGTGGCAAGGGCAAGACGGATCATCCTTAAGGGAGTTCGAGACCATATTGTCTCGAGTCTCCAGGGGAAGGATACTCCATATTCAATGTGGAATACATTGAAGGAACTCTACAAAAACAATAGCGACTAGAGGAAATTAGCATTCAAGGAAAAGCTTCAAAGAATCAAGATGGAGAACGATGATACTATTTCCACATATATGAACAAGCTCACCACTTGGAGAGATGAGCTTGGTAGTGTGGGAATAACTACTGCTGATGATGATATGGTGAGCTTCACTCTCCTTAGACTTCCAAAGAGCTGGAAAAGCTACCAGGACTTTGTGAATGGAAGGGAGAAACTGTAGGATTAGAAACGACTATGGTCAGATCTAATGCAGGAGGAGATCAAGAGGAGCACACTAGATGGTTCTTCATCAAAGGATGATGATGAAGAAAATTTGGCCTTAGCAAGTAAGGCAAGGAAAGGGAAGGGGAAGGATTCCCATTCCAAAACGAATTCTTCTCAGGGAGGAAAGAAGGGTGGCAAGTCTAAAGTGAGGTTCTTTAATTGTCATGAGATGGGTCATTATGTGACTAATTTCCCATAAAATAAATCCAAGAAGGGATCCTCAGAAGGATCAGAAGGTGAGGCATTAGCCTCTCAGTTCGAAATGGACTTCAACCTCATCGCATGCTTGGTGTCATCGGTGATGGGTTGTGGTTGGTATCTTGACAGTGGAGCCTCATTCCACATGATTGGCGATAAAAGTTTATTCAATACCTTGGAGGAGAAAGACCTCAATATGCGCATAGAGATTGGTGACAATGAAATGTATAGTGTTCCAGGAGTGGACATGATTTCTTTTTAGAGGGATCATAGAGCTCTTATCACCTTGACAGATGTGAAGTATGTGTCTAGACTAAAGAAGAATTTGGTATCGATCGTGATGTTGGAGGACAAAGGCTACGATGTTGTTTTTAGAAACGGTAAGGTTTTCTTGAGACACATCACCACAGGACAGGTGAAACAGATCGGTTCACGAGTTAAGAACCTGTATGCTCTTGAGGTTGAAGATGCAGGCAAAGCCTTGAGGAGCATGACAAATGTTAGAGACTTGGTGGTTGAGAGGGAGAGTAAATTACCTCTCATCATGCAATCCAAGAAGTCTCAGACAATTGTGGAGGAGCCACAATTAGAGTCAGCAGAGGGATCACATGCAGCCATACCTCCATGTGTGAGGTGGGGCGATGTGAAATGATAGTCTTAAGAAGGCTAAAAGTGGGCAAGGTCCATTGAGAGCTTTTATCTCACGTGTTGTACCTTGCTACAGGAGTCCAAAGCACATAGTAGCGGGAGGAATCAGTGGGATTGATACAGTCATAGATCAAAGTGACAGATGTTAGAGTAGTAAGATGTTGAAGAGTGCAGAGAAGGATTGAAAATAGTGTAGAATGGCTGAGTCAGCAGAAGCGCAGTGTTTGTAGTTGACAGAGGCAATAGTAGTCAGAGGTTTTGATCATAGAGGCATCAATATTATTCAAGATGGATGTTTTTTTTTCTTTTTGAGGTTGCTGGAGCAAAAACACTTGAGAGAAGTGTTCCATGCAGAACATTCAAAAGGTTCAGGATCAAGATTGAGCTGAAATCCTTTCTTTTTGAGAGGGAGTGTTGAAAATAACAACAAGAAATGATAAAAATAGAATCCCGAATATTCCAATTTTAATTTGTCCTTGAATTAAAATTGTGAATTAAATTCAAATTTAGTCTCACAAGCTACTTGAAAAGTAATTAATTAATTCATTATGGATTAATTAGTTGGAGAAATTCAAGTTAGAAGTATTTTTGAAGTCATGTAACAACTATCCCTTAAATTAAGGAGATTATCCCTTAATTAATGAGATAAGATTGAGCTATATTTGAGTTGTAATTAGTTAGCTCAGTTTACTGAGTTAAGCCCAGTTAAATTAGTTCCAAACTATTTGAGGAACTAATTGTGAGTTTAGTCAATTAATGCATGCATGCATCCAACTAGTGTACTCCAGATAACTAAATATTCTCTCATCATTAACTCATGCATGTCTATTCTGAGAAAGACATAATTGAGATTAAAGACAAGGACAATGTACTATCAGTTGCATGTTTTCTCTTATAAAGGAAACTCATGCATGCAGAAGGAATAAGTTTGCTTCAGGATTGTGTAGTTTTACAGAGTGTAAGACCAGTGTGAGTGATCAGTGTTACACTTGGTAAGAAGAGGATCACCCAGGAGAAGATACGCAAGGAAATAGGAGCTTGGAGAGCAGAGGAGAAGGCCTGTGAGAAGATTTGATTACCTGTGAGCATCTAAGAGGATTGTACTGAGAGCTAGTTAGCTATGAGAGCTAAGGCTTTGTATAGTTCTGATATATTTCCACCTTGTATGATAATACAGATAGTGGGGTTTTTAGTTGAGGCTTTCCCCTGAGTATTTTCTGTGTTTCATGTGTATTGATTCTTCTTCTTATGGTTATATGTGTTCAGCTATGATTCAGCTTGATCTTTAAGCTTCCACAAGATTGATAGTAGAAGTAGATTACAGTATTTTGCTTTGGTATATTACATTATCGAGTTAATGTATAGTCATATTTTCTACATAGATCTTGGAGGTAGATTTGTAGAGAATTTGCAGGAAATTCTACATATAGTAATCAAATGATGTTCTTTCACATTAATTAGTGTTCAGTTTTGTGAAGGTTTTTTCATATATTTGAATTCTTAGAGATTAATCCATTTCTCATTCAATTTGAGTGTAAATGATGTGCTTTGACATTAATTAGTGTTCACTTTTGTGAAGGTTTTTTCATATATTTGATTGCTTTGAGATTAATCCCTTTCTCATTCAACTTGAACGTCTTATTTGGACTCTTCCCAAGGCAGAAGAAGATCAACTAAATATTATTTTGTAGTTGGTCACTTCATTTTCATAAATATTTTCGAATCATGAACTAATGTTAGCATTAGTTTGATGTTCTTAAATGCTATGTATTGTTAAGGTGCCAAAACAAAGTTTTTGCTATGGTTGCAAGTTGTTGCAGTGGAACTGCAACTGCATTACAAGTGGTGCATGCATGCAGAATGTTGTTGCAGTGGCATAAGATCTTCAATTTCTCCAATTTGTCTTCACACATTTACATTTGAGCACCTTATTGTGCTTACTTGCTACCCTAGACAAAGCACAGGTTGTCTAATTTGTTGAAAAATTTAGGGCAAAGTGGTGTAGTGAGATTCTTCATTACTTGATAATAGTTTGTGGAGTCATATTATAGAAATAATGTTATTATAAAATTTTTATTTTCAAATATTTTGGAATTAAAAGGACAGAAGCCAAGCTTGATTGATTTCGATATTATTTCTTGAATTTTAGAAAAGTCAATTAACCTCGTCCCTGTTCTTGAATTTAAAAATATTCCCACTCATGTCCAGTGCCTTGAATTTTAAAATACCCCCGCTTCATGTCCAACGCAGGGTTATTTGACCAATTTTGACGTAATCTTTAAATTATCTTGTTTCATATTTGTTTAATTAGTATTTTCTTAATAGATCTTTTAATATATTAAAAAAAATTAAGAATCAAAATTTATTTTTGAAATGAAAATTTCTGATAACATAATTTTATATTTTACATTTAAAAATAGTATTAAATATCTTTAATACCATTTATAAATAATAATTAATAATATCTATCAACATTACTAAATAACAAATAAATTAAAACAAATTTTCTTCTTTAAAAAAAATATTATTATAAATATTATAGAGTTAGTGATTAGTGTTATAGAGTTGCTAAATGATTTTTTTTAATATGTGGTTCCCACTTGAAAATTGGTATAGGTTGTTCTTATTAAATGAAATCTTATTTAAAATGTGTAGGTTATCTTTATAGTACTTTAGCTTCTTTTTACTCTCAACTCCTTAGCATCCCACATATTGTCTTTAAAACTGGAGGTAATAGTATCTGTGGTACTGTCATTTCTTCCCATGATGATCTCCTCCTTAATCCCCCAAAGGTTGAGCCAAGACTAAGCATCCTGATGCCACCCACACTTGAGGCGTGGGTGGGGGTTTAGACTAAATTTAGAAGCAATTTTTGGGGTCCTCTTTGATTCCATATTATGAAGCTTCTTCTTATACATCAAATATCAATCTTTCTCCACGACTCCCTAGATATACTGTGCCCCCAAACTTCACATTCGTATAAGATAAGAGGGCTGATGAGAGTCTCAAAGAGGAATCTTTTATTAATCCAAATGTAAACATCGACTGACTTACAATTGTTTTCAAGCTCATAATAAGCTTTCTAATCTCCAATAATTACTTTCTCGATAATAATATTTCTAGTTGAGCTCATGAGGAAAGTCAATACCCAAATATTTATAAGAAGAAATATGCTCAAGGTAATCATTATCATAGACAAAACTACCATGGGTGATCTTTTTATATGTAATGATCATGACTTTAGTCTTGTCTGTATTAACAGTCATACTCATCTTGTAGCAGTAAACATGAAGAGTCTTAAGATGTTTGTCTAGGTCATCGTGGCTCCTTGCAAGAAGAACGATATCATCAGCATAAAGGAGAAAATTAATGATAATACTACTGAGCTCGGTGCCTTTACAGCCCGTAGTTTCCAGACACTTCTCTAGTTTATCGATGTAAATACCAAAAAGGGTAGGTGAAAGGGGACAACCTTGCTTTGCCCCGATATTACAATTAATATCTTTAGACCACCCTTCGTTGGTCTTAATCTTGGCAATGATAGTCTTATAGAGGCAGATCACAACAATCCTTGGTTCAGGAAGAACCACGATCTCTTCAAGCCTCTCAAGATCTTATCTTAGGGTACAATGTCAAAAGCTTTTCTAAAGTCCATAAAACAATAAAAGGGATTTGTTTTACTATTGCAACATTCCTCTGCAATGATCCTAAGAGTGACAAGGTGGTCGATGGTCATGTCTCCTAAAGCCAACTTTCCCTTTATCTCTTTTACCCTGGTTCTCAAGCCAAAGGCTAAGCTTTTTTACAAGAATGTGGCCATAAATCTTAGCAAGGATGTGGTTAATCATAGTGGTCTTGCAGTTAGAGGGATCACTTTTGTTCCCATTTTTGAAGATAGGCACAATAAGGATTTTCATCCAAAGCTTAGGGAACCCATGCTTTATTGCTAAATTGAGAAGATTCTGAAGATGAGGGATGAGGATAGATTTTCCCATTTGAAAGATCTCAGCCTGGTAACCTACAATATCTCTGGCTCTCTCATTAGAGAGCTTATTAATTCCAGACTCAACGTATTCTAGAGAAAAGGTATGATCCTTAATAGGAGTGTTTAAGATGGTGTGAGTCATAAAACTTCTTAAGATAGTCATCCGAATTTTCAAGGGGGATAAAATGATTCTCTTTAGTTTGACAAACAAGCACATTTCGCTAAAACTTTTTGGCTGCAACTTTAGAAAGGTGGAGAAGATGTTCTTGTCTCTTATTAATATATGACCTCTTCTTCCTCTTAATGAGAGCGATGTATGTACATATATTCTGGAGCTTAATGATTTCATTAGGGGCGTCTCTGATTTCTTTCCTGGCAATTTTACTGTCTTTGTCATACCAAAGATTGGAAGTTCTATTATTATTATACGAATTCTTATTAGAGAATTTGCTAATGGTGGTGGAATTGAGGGTAGTAGTAAAATGGTAATATATTTTATCAATGTTGTTATTATAAGTTAGGGAGCCTAAAATCCTTTCCAAATCCCTTAAGAGAAGGTTGACTTTACTTCTATCGAAGTGAATGTGACTTTGGCTTTCATTGTTCTCCTGCATGTGGGTTGTATACAGAACATAATTGAGGGGTAAAGACAAAGGTATGTGGTAGGAGTCAGACTCAAACCTGTTAAGAAGCTCAAAGTTTGTAATATGGTTGAGGAAAAGGATGTTAGAGACTATATAACCCATGACGCTGCTATCCAGCCCATGGAAACAAGTCATCTGATCAGAGAGAGACCATTTATTAATACCATTGCAAATGATTAGGTCCCGGAAACTAAAATATTTAAGGAGCTAAGTGCCAAATAAGTTCTCGATTATGTCTCCAAATTTTCTCTTAAAACTATTAACTAAGTGACCATCTTCATCAAGCCACAAGAGGTCCAGGTTATATTTGTTACTTAACATAATAACTTGGTTAGTAGCAGTTCCAGCATTAAAGCCCCCAAGTAAGAGGAAATTTCCTTCATTCCTAATGTTGTAGATATGTTTTTCTAAGGTATTAAAAGGACAATTCTTATCCAATTTGTTTTTCTTATAGGATGTAGAGTTGATAGGGGCGAAATAACAGATTGCAAGGAAGATCATATTGGTTGTGGAATGAGAGATTTCAATCCAAATGTATTGATTGAAGGGGTAAGTTTTATGAAGTCGAATGTGAGAGGAAATTGTGTGCCTAATATAGGAGGATATACCACCAAAACCTCTCCTGGAAGATTTCTTATTCCAAGTAGACCAAAGAGTGAACACATCAAGGTGAGGGACCCTAGATTCGTCATGCTCCCAAGTTTGAACTAAAAAAATAAGATCAATATCACTCGGGATCCAACTTAACGTAGGGCCTTTACACCATGGAAAACCACAATAGTTCCATAAGAGGATATAGAGTGATGTTATTCTATATTTAACATTCGTGGCTCGGTCTCTCTCTCTAATAATGTCTTTTCTATTCCTAATGATTTCCCATTTCCATTCATTTCTTGCTTCCTTGGCCTTTTGTATTTCTTTCCTAATTTCAACTTGGTCTTCTGGAATGAGGTCTTCATTTATAAAGATTTTCGTTCCTTTTAGGCTTGGGGATTTCCTAAGTATCTCTAATTTATGGTCATTACAACTGATCTTGACAAGGATTAGTCTATGTTTATGCCAAAGTATCTTTCCTACCCTTATTTCTTTGGTGAGATAAGTTTTTTGAACTTAAGATATTTTATTTAATTGTTCTTTAACTAATTCTAATGTTTGTTCATTGTTTTGTTCTTCTACACCAATAATTATAAGGTGTAAGAATCTTTTGAGATGCTCATGATCAAGTACAATTAGTTTATTAATTTTTTCTTTTATGGGTTTAATATCTAATTCATTCTCTGTGTTATTTAGGGCTGAGTTATTATGTATTTGTTCTTTTATATTTGTAATCTCATTTTTCAAAGTTTCATTTTCTTTAACCATTGCTTGTTTTCTATGCTCGGTTTCTTGAATTCTACCTTTCATTCATTGGACTTCAGTCTCGAGTGAGAGTATTTTATTTTCAAACAATTTGTGGTTATTGTCAAGAATTTAGTTAATTCTAGTTTAAAATGGTACTCCCTAGGGTCATTTTACTTGGTCTCCCTTTGCTAGAGGGGGATTTAGAAAAATGAGGAGAAGTATTCATAGTGGAAATGAGAAAAACTTAACAAGAGGAGAATAGGTGGGAACGTATGCACCTGACAGAGGTGTCTGTAGTTTTCACTAATTCTTTTGGATTCAATCATAGTTGACTTGTACTTTGTCTCCCTCCAAGAGTGCATTCGACTCTAATAGATATGTTCCTTTTGATGCCAAATGTTATGCTACAAGAATTCCACCCTACTTCGATGGTGTAGAGTATCCAAACCATAGAGTCGATATTAGGCTTGTTTTAGATCACAGAGAGCCACAAGTGATGTATTATTTGAGAGTTGTGGAGTGATGTATCTGATGGTGTAGATCAAAATTGAACTCTTGAATTGTATCCGATCGTAGAGAGTATGAGATATAACCAAATTGGTTGCTTGATCTGGAGGAGTAATAAGCTAGATTCCTGCTACATCGTACCAACCTAACTCACACACAATCGAAGCCCGACCATGAAGGGTGATTTTCCTTAGCTTACTGATCCTTTTCTTGATTTAATGTATCCATAGTATAAGGCCAAGGAAAAGAGTTACGAGAAATACTTGTCAGCAAGGCACCCTCATTGGGCCATTGAGCCACCTTTGGACACCCTTCTTACTGAAATTACATGCTTAGGGAGTGTACGATCCTCAACACCCTACCTACTGAAATAACATTCTTAGGGAGTGCATGATCCTTGAATCAGTGCCCAGACACTTGAATCTGGTGAAAAATGATGACTCGGGGTTGTATGGATGGAAATGATAATTTTCTCTACAAAGCCCATTCTTTCTGCATGCGTGCGATTATAGTCACAGAACTGTGTTAGATCACATATATTCATAGTGTGATGTATTACCCGACAGCGACATAGTGTATTATTTGGGAGCCGTAGAGTCAATGGAGAGTTGCAGAGCTCAAAATTTATTGAGAGTTGCAAAACTCAATATATTGGATGAGGGTGTGTTGAATGTTTAACTTAGCTATGAGGATTTAATATACTGGAATATGTTTCATCTGAAGCATTATCTATAACTAAAATTTATACAATGCATAAAAAAGTTGTAGTGAAATTAATCCGGTAATGGATAGTCTGGATCGTCCATCTAAATAGTTGTGGTTGCACATGGGCTCCCACTTACTGAATGGTGCTCAGAAACGAGAAGGGCATTTGTTCGTAGTACATTTGAAATTGTATTTGGGTTATCATCAGTGAACATACACTATATATGAACAACAAGCGTGGTCTCATGTGCTCTACTCTATGTGTCATAGGATTGACATGAGATAGTTATATAATTGAAATAATTTGATGTCATAAGACAATCATCCAAGACAAACATAAAATGAGGATGGGAAAATCAAAGTTTGAGACATAAGATAGAATATGGACTGAGTGTGAGACAGATGACAAGGGCAATTTGAGATGCATATGAAACGACATGAGAAGGTCAAGTGATGTTCCTCCTAAGAATTGCGTTATTTGGGAAGGTATCACATGCCCCATATCAATACAACATGGATGTAGTTTGGAGGAGGAAGTTCAAGAAAAGATAGGTCATATTACAAGAAATTCCCTAAATAGGACGAATGAAGTGGCTGGTAAACTAATGATAGAACAAAGGTGCATGGGAGACCATGAGGTAGGTTAGGTATATATTGTAGCCTCCTTAACAAAAAAAGGATATGGTCGCCTAGTTTCTTGGGGAGAGAAAACCACAAGTTGCTAAATTGCTGCATGGTTACTACCATGGGCTAAATTATTGGGACAAAAATATAGGGTTGTAATTTGGTGTTTGTAAATACTACATTTTTGGGGATTGCCGCATAATTTTGGAGTTTGGCCTCTAAGTCCCTTCATCCAAATTATTAAAATATATAAATATTAAGGAAGGAATTTCCATGATTAGATCTAGAATGCTTACATGTTGCACATGCTTGAAGGCTTCAACTAGCCCATAAACCATCTCTTAGTTATGTTTTATTTGCACATGCAGGTGATGGGTTTCCACATTTCCATTAGCTAGGAGGGGCGGTGGCAGCCTGCCCTACTTTCAACCCTTGATCTTCATCCCATTCGGGGTGATTTTAGATTATCATTATTATTGATTATAAAAATAATCAATATATGTGCTAAGATTCTCCCCAAATTTTCCATGTAAATTCGTAACTCGTAAAGTGGAAGAATACCATGGCTTATCAACACTACATGCCTAATATGACATTTCTTTTTAATTAACTAATTTGACACACGCTAATTAAATGAGCATAAGTAACTTGAGATAAATCTTAGCCCTTGATTTG
Organism: Pinus tabuliformis; assembly: GCA_031772625.1. Lineage (NCBI taxonomy): Eukaryota > Viridiplantae > Streptophyta > Pinopsida > Pinales > Pinaceae > Pinus > Pinus tabuliformis. Next base: position 990,213,101 of record CM062807.1, on the reverse strand, counting down.
TGAATAGTACTATAAATTATTTGACATATCTTAATGGAGATTAAATCTCTATCATCCACTTAATAATTACTCACATTCTAAATTAAGTGTGCCTATCAACATAATAATATAATTACACCGATAGGAATCCACCCATCAGAATCGAAAATTTAATCATTTCCTTAATTAATCTTTTTGATCGGATGGCATGAATTGAAAGATGTCAGTATATTCTTGTAGTCGTCAGTAAATCAATGGATGAAATTAGCTAAAGTAACCTTCTTGCATGTCTAGGACTCATGCTTAGACCATACTTAAATTAAATGTTTACAAAGCATAATTAGAAATTTACTGTACCTCTCATTGATAACCAGGTATGTAGGATTAAGAATAAATGAAATAAAAAAATTATTGTCGAACACCCATCTTTCAAAGTGCCTTTGAAAGTGTACTCTTTGTATTCTGAAATGTATGCATGGTTGAAGAATAAGGACACGTTTTGATTGATTACAGTAACGATTGAAGGATTTATGCCCGAAAATCATCCATGACCATGTCAATGAGGTATGTGACATAAATTCGAGTAATAAGGAGATGTTTCATGCATTACAATGAGGGTTGAACCATTTGTGCCCGACAATCATCAATAACCATGAAAATGAGGTATGTAGGCATCGATTGATGAAACATTTCTTTAATTTAGTTAAATACAGTTGAAATGTGAAACGTTCTGCCTATTTGTATTCTACTCGACTAGGCGTTTTGAGTTTTTAGTCACATTACAAAAGTTTGAACCTTAGGCCCATTCCATATATTATAATTAAATGCTCTATGGATGCATGAATTTCTTTGTTAGTGCTTAAAGTTGTTGGAATTGTCGAAGGATAACTAGAATGTTGGTTTCTCTCAACTCCTATCTTGTCAAAAAGGTGGCAAATCTCATTGCCTTTTTAATTGTTTCCAATCTCTCGTTCCTGTCTCTGATAATTTGTTGTAGTTCATGTTTGATTGAACTATTCGTGGCAAGGAAAGGGAAGTGGAAGGATTCCCATTCCAAATCGAATTCTTCTTAGGGAGGGAAGAAGGGTGACAATTCTAAAGTGATATTCTTTAGTCGTCACGAGATGGGTAATTATGTGACTAATTTCCCATCGAGGAAGTCCAAGAAGGGATCCTCAGAAGGATCGGAAGGTGAGGCCTTAGCCTCTCAGTTCGAAATGGACTTCACCCTTATCGCATGCTTGGTGTCATCGATGATGGGTTGTGGTTGGTATATTGACAGTGGAGCCTCATTCCACATGACTGGAAATAAAATTTTATTCAGTACCTTGGAGGAGAAAGACCTCAAGATGCGCATAGAGGTTGGTGATGATGAAAGGTATAATGTTTCAGGAGTGGACACGATTTCTTTTTAGAGGGTGCATAGAGCTCTTATCACCCTGACAGATGTGAAGTATGTGCCTAGACTAAAGAAGAATTTGGTATCGATCGCAATGTTGGAGGACAAAGGCTACGATGTTGTTTTTAGTAAGGGTAAGGTTTTCCTTAGACACATCACCACGGGACAGGTGAAACAGATCGGTTCACAAGTTAAGAACCTGTATGCTCTTGAGGTTCAATATGCATGCCTTGAGGAGCACAAAAAATGTTATAGACTTGGTGGTTGAGAGGGAGAGTAAATTACCTCTCAACATGAAGTCCAAGAAGAAGTCTTGGACAATTGTTTAGGAGCCACAATTAGAGTTAGCAGAGGGATCACATTGAGCCATACCTCCATGTGTGAGGTGGGGCAATGTGAAGTGATAGTCTCAAGAAGGCTGAAATTGGGTAGGGTCCATTGAGAGGTTCTATCTCTTAGATCGTACCTTGCTACGAGAGCACAAAGTACATAGTAGCGGGAGGAATCGGTGGGATTGATACAGTCATAGATCAAAGTGATAGAGGTTAGAGCAGTGAGATGTTGAAGATCACAGAGAAGGATTGACAACAATGTAGAAAGGATGAGTCAGCAAAAGCCAGAGTTTTCAGTCAATAGAGGCAATAGTAGTCAAAGGCTTTAATCATAGAGGCATCATTCTGATTCCAGTTGGATGTTGATTCTGGAGCAACAACACTTGAGAGAAGTGTTGCATGCAGAACATTCCAAAGGTTCAGGATTAGGATCGAGTTGAATTCCTTTTTTGTTGAGAGGGAATGTTGAAAATAACAACAAGAAATGATAAAAAAAGAATCCAAAATATTCCAATTTTAATTTGTCCTTGAATTAAAATTGTGAATTAAATTCGAATTTAGTCTCACCAGCTGCTTGAAAAATAATTATATAATTCATTATGGATTAATTAGTTGGAGAAATTCAACTTAGAAGTCTTTCTGAAGTCATGCAACAGTTATCCCTTAAATTAAGGATATTATCCATTAATTAAGGAGATAAGATTGAGTTATATTTTAGTTGTAATTAGTTAGCTCAATTTACTGAGTTAAGTCCAGTTAAATTAGTTCCAAACTATTTGAGGAACTAATTGTGAGTTTAGTCAGTTAATGCATGCATGCATCCAACTAGTGTACTCCAGATAACTAAAGATTCTCTCATCATTAACTCATGCATATCTATTATGAGAAAGACTGAGTTGAGATTAAAGACAAGGACAGTGTACTATCAGTCGCATGTTTTCTCCTATAAAAGAAACTCATGCATGCAGAAGGAATAAGGTTCCTTGAGGATTGTGTAGTTTTACAGGGTGTAAGATCAGTGTGAGTGACCAGTGTTACACTTGGTAACAGGAGTATTTTCTATGTTTCATGTGTATCGATTCTTCTTCTTATGGCTATATGTTTTTAGCTCGGATTCAACTTGATCTTTAAGCTTCCACATGTTTGATAGTAGAAGTAGATTATAGTATTTTGCTTTGGTATATTACATTATTGAGTTAATCTACAGTCAGATTTTCTACATAGATCTGAGAGGTAGACTTGTAGAGAATCTGTAGGAAATTCTACATATAGTAATCAAATGAGGTGCTTTCACATTAATTACTGTTCAGTTTTGTGAAGGTTTTTTCATATATTTGATTGCTTTGAGATTAATCCATTTTTCATTCAATTTGAATGTATTATTTGGCCTTGGGAGATCTAGCATGCAGCTATAGTAATCTAATGTTGTGCTTTGACATTAATTAGTGTTCACTTTTGTGAAGGTTTTTTCATATATTTGATTTCTTTGAGATTAATCCCTTTCTCATTCAACTTGAACGTCTTATTTTGCCTCTTCCCAAGGCAAAAGAAGATCGATTATATGTTATTTTTTTCTTGGTCACTTCATTTTTAGAAATATTTTGGAGTCCCGAACTAATGTTAGCATTAGTTTGAGGTTATTAAATGCTATGTATTGTTAAGGTGCCAAAATAAATTTTTTGCTATGGTTACAGGTTGTTGCAGTCGAATTGCAATTGCATTACAGGTGGTGGATGCATCCAGAATGTTGTTGTAGTGGTGCAAGATCTTCAATTTCTCTAATTTGTCTTCTCACATTTGCATTTGAGCACCTTATCGCGCTGACTTGTTACCCTAGACAAAGCTCAGGTTGTCTAATTTGTTGAAGAATCTAGGGCAAAGTGGTGTAGTGTGATTCTTCGTTACTTGATAATAGTTTGTGGAGTCTTTTTACATTTTCTAGTTAGCTTAATATTCTTTTTCTTCTTCTTATTAATGCATGTGCATGTACTTCATAAAACTACTAGTAAAACATATGAACAAGAACACAAGATGTTGGCTCTCTGCTAGGGCCAAAACCTCTCTTCTCTTCAGAGGAAAACCCTTTAGTAAGTTTCTCTTATTGAAGCTTCTTATTCTTCAATTCCAAATCCTAGATCGCTCACACAAATATCCTCCAAGAACAAATCAAGCCCTTCCCTCTTTTGGCACCTTGTTTCCTGACACTTTGTTCCGTAAGAGTTCTTCTGGCACTTCATTTTCTGGCACTCTGTCTTCCTTCTTCCGACACTCTGGCTTCCTTCTTCTAACACTTCGTTCTTCTTTCATTTATTGGCAAGTCTTATTACACTTGCTCTAGAAGACATTCCTTAGATGAGATACTTCCCTTATGATGATCCCTTCTCTCTCATAGCCAACCAATGAAATTTTATGACTATCAAGGGAGGGTTGTTATAACAGTAGTGCAACCCTAATTCTTGTACGTGTGAGAGGTACCCTAGAGAATTAGGGTCCTTTTCCTTTTCTAGAGAGAGGGACTTCTTTGCTTGACTTGCGAGGCCTTGCAGGCCTACTGACTAGCCCAAACACCAACGAATCTTGCACTGGAAACTTGCAACTATTATATCCAAAAACTTTCCTCCTTATCCTCGCATGTGTGACTGTTTCTTGCCCTAGAAACAATCCCTAACATTCAGTGAGTTTCCTCCTTCCTTCGTTGCACTTTTCGAGACCCTATAAACTTCCCTTACCTTCCTTCTCGACTTGTCCCTTCACTGATTTCGAAGCTTGCATTCTCTTCTTTACGGGGGAGTGAACAACCTCTATATATAGAGGATTGTCCCTCCTCTAGGCTAACATGTAGGCCCATTAGTTAAATGTTTGTAGGCCGACTAGAAGAGTAGATTTTCGATGGTGTCCTTGGTGATATTCCATGCTTGAAGGAGCTTCTTAATGGTGCCTTAGTATATGAGGATATTATACTTTTATTGGAGGTATTCTCTCGAATTTAATACATATTTATACAAGGTGTAACATGCCCTTAAGCTCCTCAACCTATTCTTTTGACTATTTGACTCACCTACAACACTTTAAATAGTGCTAGACCTATTCAAATGAGAAAGAAACTCATTGACTATATTATAAAAATAATATCTATTTTCTTGAATAAGTACAAATAACAAAAGTACATTTATGAAGACAAAACCTAGTTACATTTCCTTCAACAAGTGGTGGATGCATGTAGAATTTTGTTATGGTGGTGTATGATCTTTAATTGCTCCAATATTGTCTTCGTACATTTGCATTTGTGCACCATATTGTGCTTACCTATTGCCCTAGACAAAGCCAGGTTGTCTAATTAACATCAAAGAGGAGACCAAGCTGCTGAGTAAACCATTGTGGATGCAACCAGGAGAGCAGTGGATAACCTGTACTGGTCACTTGATCCATTTCTTAGGTGAATCGCTCTATGTATTAGTCCACTTGATCTGGTACTAGTAACTGAGACTGCTTAGATGTGCCTTTTCTTCATCGCTTAGGAGAGCCTTCCAAGAACAGGGTTCACAAGAGGGTGCATCAGCTGATGGCTTCCTTAGTTACGTTACTTTCCCAAACAAACACACAAAATCCTTCCTTCCTCTCACACTGGGAAATGCCAATGCTGGTTGTTTAAATGATTGATATGTGGGCACAACTAGCTATTTGAGTGGGTAGTGGAGCGGTCTCTATCTACATTGGTTGGCTTAGTAGGTTTGAGCCTGTGCCATGGAATAGGCAAGATGGACTGCTCCACTATTTCCTTTGCACATTCAAATGGAAATTTTGGCATGTTCTGTTCAATGGCTTGCGACTAAAATAAAGGGCAGAAAATCTATGCTACCAAGGCTCCAGTTTGTGGTCTCAATATCGTTGAAAGAAACTGGGCCATCATGTTTCTCCACTAACAAGCTCAGGCATCAACTGGTTCAATCTTGTTATTGTTTGGTCTCTAACCCACCCACCTGCTGAGATCATGCTTAGATGGCCTTGGCCATGCCATCCAACTCTGTTATATACCTAGGGGGGATAATATGGGGTACAAAGGGAGGTAGACAAGTTAATAATGTAATAATGGGATGGGCCATAGTAATAAATAAGGTGGTTAACCCATATCATGTAAGGGACCACAAGTAGTTAGTAATAATGTAATGGGCCCATGATATTAGTTTGATGGTATGAGGGAACCATGGTAATGATCCATGGTATTGTATGTATGAGGCATATATAGAGGCTAGAGACTCCACATGGAGAGAGGTCAAGGATTATTGTATGAACAGGAATATGGCTTGTGGAGTGTTCTTCTTCCTTAAGGAGTGAATGTATGGTGTTGCCCTACCTTAAGGGTTTGATATCAATAAAGTGAATCATTTCTATCTATATTTATATCTTGTTATTCTTGGGTTTATTTCTATTCTCATATACTTTCTGGGTTAGATCTATAACAATTGGTATCAGAGCTATAACAAGTTGTCCCAGGATCGAAACCTGGCTATGATACCACTTGTTATAGCTCTGATACCACTTGTTATAGATCTGATCTGAAAATATAAGAAAATAGAGATAAACCCAGAAATACAAGATACAAATAGATATAATTATTCACTTTATTGATCAAACCCTTAAGTTAGGGCAACACCATACATTCACTCCTTAAGGAAGGAGAACACTCCACAAGCCATATGCCTGTTCATACAATAATCCTTGACATCTCTCAGTGTGGAGTCTCTAGCCTCTATATAGGCCTCATACATACAATACCATGGATCATTACCATGGTTCCCTCATACCATCGAACTAATACCATGGGCCCATTACATTATTACTAACTACTTGTGGTCCCTTACATGATATGGGTTAACCACCTTATTTATTACTATGGCCCATCCCATTATTACATTATTACCTTGGGTACTTCTCTTTGTACCCCATATTATCCCCCCTAGGTATATAACATTCCACCCCCCTAGCATGTTTTGTCCCTGAAACATGGGAAGAACACAAATAATAAGATCTACTCAAAAGAGTAGTCCACTGGTACCATGCACGTGCATCTAGCCATCTAAGAGAAAGGTGAACCCTCAATCTTGTTGGTGCCTCGCTCACTTGAGATGGAAGTTGAGCGTAGCGGCTCTTCTGTGTTGATGTGTAGTTGGTGGATCTTCTCTCCTCTCTATCTGTCATGCGGGGGTTATTGTCCTTGTGGCTAATTGGTTGCTATCTTCTTGGTTGTTGTCTTGCGAGGTGATGTGGGTGATAATATGTTGAAGTTTTAACCCATGATGTCTTTTTCTTTAATTCACCCCTTACTGGAGCCTGAATGTGATCTGGTGCATGTTGTGGTGCCTGTTGTGGTGTCTTATCTTCCAATATTAATTCAACCACTGAGCCCTCATCTGATGTATTAACACCTCTAACCTTTTCTGCTTTAGCCTCTGTTTGTGTTTGATTGTCGATCATCACTAGCTCATCATCCGATATGTCAGTCCCTGGAACATATTCTGCTTCAGCCTCCATGTACTCTACCTGTTTATTGATGGAAATATCCTATAATGCAATTTTCTTCTTTTTATACCATAGCTTCAGGAATTTCTTTTGCACATTAATATTGATAGTACCCACAGATTCCATCCAAGGATATCCCAAAACAACATCCAGATTATCCATCTTTGAAGTATAAAAATCACCATGCAACACATACTTATCCATAGAAATCTTCAAATCCTTATACACTTGAACATCCTCATCATCCACTTGTGTGTTTTCAATGTGTTTTGCTAGAACTTGCATTTTTTTGCTAAATTAACATTGATAAAATTATGCTTGCAACTAGGATTTATAAAAACAATGATCTTCTCCTTCTAAATAAATACATGAACCTACAATAAGGAGATACTTGCAAAAAATAATCCTTTAGGTTTCTCCTTATCTTGTTTTCTGGCATGAGACCATCTTTCTAAAAGTAATTTTTCAAATTCTTCATCGGGCAGGTTGGAACACTTCTTTTGGTTAAGTAATCCCCACCATGTGGCCGCCTCATCTTCAAAATTACCCACTACAAAAAATCTCCAATGATGTGCCCATAATGACTTTTGTGATTTTATGTATTCTTCAATAGTAGGACCGTTATCTTTTCCTGTAAAACATAGAACCACCATGAAGAGGGTTTTGAAAAAATTCACTTACTTGGCGAAAATTTGAAATTGTCACAGTTTAGTCAATATTGCTCAGAATCCCTATTATGACCTATTTTTTGAAATGGAAAAACCATTCTGCATCTACCCATATGATAGAAATCTTGATTCAGGCACTGGAATTTCAGATCTACGCTACAACTCTCCCATCATCACCAAATTTTTTGCAAAAAAGAGCTTATTTTAAATCAGCGATATCTCCCTCACCCGGACTCTAATTTGACTAATTTTTTTTTTTAAAATTGGGTATTTTTTCACAAAGAATCTAGATCTGCAATTAAATTTTGCATATCTTGCACCAGGTCGTCTACATCTGCGCCGCAAATTCGCTGCACCGAAAAATTATTTGCAACACCACTGATTTTCAAATCAGTGATATCTCCTTCATCCGGACTCCATATCGGGTATTTTTCACATAGAATCCATATCTACAATTAAATTTTGCAGATCTTGCACCAAAACGTACATATCTGATCTGTAAAATCGTTGTCGCTGAAATCATGCAAAAAAAAAAAAATTGTCCACTTTTTTTGCCCAAGAAAGTGCTCTGATACCACTTGTTATAGCTCTGATACCACTTGTTATAGATCTGATCTAAAAATATAAGAAAATAGAGATAAACCTAGAAATACAAGATATAAATAGATAAAATTATTCACTTTATTGATCAAACCCTTAAGGTAGGGCAACACCATACATTTACTCCTTAAGGAAGGAGAACACTCCACAAGCCATATGCATGTTCATACAATAATCCTTGACATATCTCCATGTAGAGTCTCTAGCCTCTATATAGGCCTCATACATACAATACCATGGTTCGCTTATACCATCAAACTAATACCATGGGCCCATTAAATTAGTACTAACTACTTGTGGTCCCTTACATGATATGGGTTAACCACCTTATTTATTACTATGGCCCATCCCATTATTACACTATTACCTTGGGTACCTCCCTTTGTACCCCATATTATCCCCCCTAGGTATATGACAAACTCTAAGCTAATTTCTTTCAATGTGTTTTTTCTCAGAGCCTCACCTTGTCCTTGCCTTGGTGTTCATCCCCCTTCTACTTGTAGGAACCTATTATATAGAAAATTCAACATAGCACATCAAATAGACAGTGATTTTAGAATGGATTCTTCCTAGTTGAGCTTTCCTGGTTGGACGTAGGTAGGCACTATTACTATTTTTGGGTTGGGCTTCATCAGATAAGAATAATGAATGAAAAAGATAGCACCTGCATAACCCCAGCAATGTTCCATTCCCTCCTTCCTCACACCACTTCACTATTTCCCGCCTTACCTTTAGGGAGGACTTGGGAAAGCCTACAGGAGATTCCATGACAGTAATTTATTAGTTAGTCTTCCACGCAGTCCTTTACTTAAATAATTATATCGCCTTTGTCAAAGATTTATGACATTCAACCACAAACTCCAACACATATCCATCAATTGTTCCTTGATACCAGAATTCAACCACATGCATCTTCTTATGCTTAATATACCTTTGGACTTTAAATAGCTTCTCCGATGAGCTAGGAACTGACAACACCAGGAGGCGGGGAACCCCGGGGCCCTGGACCCAAGAGAGGGAGCAGAAGCACACTGGTTACAATAAAGGGGGTTATCATGGGGGGACTACCATTAGGACCACCCTAACAAAAAGGGCTATAACATTAATGAAAAATCCATTAGAACAAGCCCTACCTATCTCAGTTCGAAAAGGATCATAAAACCCCATTCGAGGCGAGGGTCAAATCAGTTTATGGACCAACTATAGAGCCTGTTAAAGAGATACTACCTCGTAAATATCCATATTCAATTGAAGAGGCACATACATATCTTCGTCTAGTTCTAGCTAAGGCATACACGAGAAAAGAAGCTTTGGGTAAGAAATATTATGAAACTCTTTCTTTTGCCTAGTTTAACGATTTAGAATTTCCTTCTTGAGAATATTAAGTAATGTTGGCAAAGGATTCAGCTTTTATATGGCTTCTTCTTGACTTGGGCTTGGTTGGCTAAAGGTTGGAGGTTGAAGACTAAAGGTGACCAATTACGAGCTTCTAGCTAAGGCATATACCAATGGGTGCCTTATCATCATAACTAGTTTCAGTGGGGTAATATGACATCTGTTTCGAAACATATTGCATATGTTACTGTATGTTAGTCCTTCCTATCACCGGTGATCAAATATTCTCTTACAAGGTTTGTGTTATGGTTTCAATTCAATTTTTATCATTTCATTAGGGTTTCAAAATCAAATTTGGTCAGTGGCAAGCGTATTTAGGTATATTACTGCTCCTTTAAAATTTTCATGTTTCGGTCATTGACATCACTCACTTCAATGTGCCATCACTGAAAGGTCATTATCATCATCTCAATTACATCATCATGGTCCTCATTGAGCTCATTGTCACCATTAGGTCATTAGGGTAAAAGTCATCAAAATCTATCATTTCATTCATAAATCCAGTAAATGAAGTAGTGATAGGGTTTTTCTCAAAAGGTTCTATTATAAAGTGTGATTCATTTCAAAATGATGTAATAGTTCAAATAATTTAAATTTGCATTCAAATGTTCCAAATATACATAGTTTTCAAAGAAAAAGTGAAAACACATGGCAGGCCACCCTACCATCATAAAGAATTTGATTTCCACAAGCTATTCAAGACCAAAACACAAGATCATTTTCTCATTCCACATTCAAAATAAAGAGTTGTGGTTTTCCAATGAAGGGCAAATCATCACTTCATGTTCCAGACTATCATTGGCAAGTAAGTGAGTCATCTTATACCTTATTTCACTTAGTTCATGCTTGAAAAGATTATATTTCCCTCTCCTAGGGTTTTGTTTCTTTCATAGTCTCTTTGGTGGAATTATTGAGAAAAATCCTCAAAACTAAGCTCAATTACCCTCCCCCACCTTCCATATATCACAATAGACACATTCCCACACCCTTATCCCTCATCTACTCCCTTTTTCCCAAAACCCTAGCCTAGAGCCTACATTCCTAGGCTAGGATTGCTTTTGTCTCTTTTGGACACCTTCCCCTCATCTTGTCCCTAAAACTCCAGTTTCCCCTACTCCCTAACATCCCTCCCTATCTCACTAGAATTTCTCAGGAATTTATAGACGCCCTAACCCCTCCATTTAACTCAATTTCAAAAAGTCCCCAAATCTCGTGTTTTTCCCTACACTAAGCCCTAATTTCCCCTTCCATTGAGCTAACATTAGTTATGGATTCAGAGATCATTGATCAAAATAGGCACAAGGACGTTAGATCAATATATATGAGAAAACGTCAACAAAAGAGATAATTTCTTCACCATTTCTCAAGAAATCGTTCGAAGAGACAAATCATTTGCTGAACATAAGGACAATTTTTCTTCAATGTATGTTTATAACCAAATGGAAATAAATTTCACAAAATTGAAAGAGGTTTTTGTCAATTATAGGCCAATAAACAATAATCTCCTTCATTTTATGCACGGGTGTTATGATTTTGGAGAAATGCCCAAAATATAATTGCTAGAGGAGAGTTGTTGCACTTCTAGAGGAGTCTTGGGAGATTGAATTTTTAGGTGTCTTGCAGCAGGTGTTTACAGTGCTTGATGACTATATTGTGTAGAAGACATCCCTGTGTTTACAACCATACCACTTTCAGCACAAAAATCCACTGGGATGGCCTCCAAATCACTCTCCAAACTTTTCACTGCGTTTTTCTTGTGAGAAGGTTGTGCTTTTCCAATTTAAAGTGACCAATGTAAAACTTATATTATAAACACATGGGAAAATATTTTTAAAAACGAAGAAGATTTTTCTTCATAACATACCAAAAAACAAACACCTCTCTCTGTTTTCCAAAATTCCTTATGGTTAGAGAGATATGGCTCCATATTTAAGCCCTATGTTTGTAAAAAGGGTAAAATATTTTTGGGAATTTTGACACAGTCGTGGAGACAAAAACACGACGTGCTCCATGTTGAGCTTTTGTTAGGGAGATCGAAATCACTTGTTGTTTACATATCTGGATTTGGCATGGTTTATACATCACATTTTTCCTGAGGGGAACAAAATTTTAGCAGGTTTTTTGTTTTGAAACCAGCTCAAGAAAAGATAGAAAAGATAGATCAACGCCTTAGAATTCAGCCTCTTCGAGGGGGCTACCTCCTTTACATTACATAAATGAACAATTCTTGGATGCTACAAATGACAAAACCTCCTTTCTATATATAGGAGTCTAAGGAGTCACAATATAATCCAGCCGACCTAACAATAATAATATAAAGCCACAAAAATAACAATAGAGGGATTCTATGGGGCACAGAAATAACAACATGGGGGTAATAGGGGCACAACAATATAAATAAGGGGTATAACTACAATAGTAATGGGGTAATCACTAGTATTATAGGGACCCAACATGCCCCTCTCCTTCAAAAAAGTGTTGTCCTCAACGCTTGAGTAGCTCTGGATACTTCTGCATAAAATTCTCATCCTCCCATGTGGAATCTTCAGCGGATAAGTTCTTCCACTTGATAAGATACTCTTAAATTGATCGATTTCGTAGTTGTCGAGTTCTTGTTTCTGTGACTGCTTCCGGTTCCAATATAATTTTTCCTTCCTCGTCAAGTTCTGGCAATATTGTTTGAATTGGGAGCTTGTCACCTATAACCTTCTTTAAACATGAAACATGGAAAACTGGGTGCAATCGAGAAGCTGCAGGAAGCTCCAATTTGTATGCCATAGTACCAATCTTTTGCAACACCTTGTACGGACCATAATACTTTGGTGATAATTTATTATCCTTCTTAGCTTGCTTTAGGGACATTTGCTTATATGGTTGTAGCCGTAGGAATACCCAATCACCTACATCAAAACTTCTTTCACTGCGATGTTGATCTGCCTGTTGTTTCATTCTATTTTGTGCCAACATGAGGTTATCCTTTAAGAGTTGGAGGACTTGTTGTTGATGTTCGATGTGATGTTCCACTGCCTGAACCTTAGAATTTTCTCTTAAATATGATGTGATGGATGGTGTTTGATACCCATAAAGTGCCATAAATGGGGTCATTTTTGTTGCTGTATGGAAGGAAGTGTTATACCACCATTCAGCTAGAGGCAACCATTTGACCCATTGTGTCTGTTTATCAGATACAAAGCAACGAAGATATCCTTCCAAACATTTGTTTACTATCTCAGTTTGCCCATCAGATTGAGGATGATAAGATGAGCTATGAGCTAACTGAGTACCAAGACAAGAAAATAATTCTGTCCAAAAATTTCCAGTGAAAATGGGATCTCTGTCACTTACAATAATCTTTGGGTTTCCATGTAGCTTTTGAATTGTTTCCATAAATGCAGTAGAAACTGTACTGGCTTTAAATGGATGTGATAATGCACAAAAGTGTGCATACTTGGTAAGTCTGTCAACTACCACCATGATGACACTCTTTCCCTCAGACTTGGGTAAACCTGTGATAAAATCCATTGAAACCTCCTCCCAACGTTGGCTTGGAATGGATAAAGGTTGTAATAGACCCGGTGTCTTAATTGTTTCAACTTTATTTTTTTGGCAAACCAAACATTCCGCCACAAACTTTTGAATATCTGATTTAAGGCCATCCCAAAAAAATTCCTTCTTAACCCTGTGGTAAGTTTTTAAAAATCCTGAGTGCCCTCCTAAGGGAGAAGTGTGCAATTCCATAAGAATCTTTTGTTTTAGCTGGGAATTCTTACAGAGGTATAAGCGATCTTTGTACCATAACGAATCATTTTGCCAGCTAAATGTATCAGACGTACTGGAATCTTGTTGTAGCTTTCGAATAAGTGCCCACACTTCTTCATCATTCTTCCATTCCTCCCTTGCTTCGTTTATCCAATCTGGTTGGATAATAGAAATGGCGCACAACAATGCTTCCACATCCTCATCCTTTCTTGAGAGTGCATCTGCCACCACATTTTGCTTCCCTTTTTTGTAGATGATTTCAAAGTCATAACCCAACATCTTTGTGACCCACTTTTGTTGCTCTTCAGAAGATAATCTTTGTTCTAAAAAGTATTTAAGGCTATCATGATTCATTTTTACCTTGAAGTGTCTTCCCATTAGGTAGGGTCGCCATTTCTTAAGTGCATGGAGTATTGCCAACATTTCCTTCTCATAAATAGCTTTTCTTAAAAACTTTCCCTTGATTGGACGACTTTCAAAAGCAATGGGTCTTTCATCTTGCATTAGAACAGCACCAATTCCATTTCCTGAAGCATCACATTCCACAATAAAGGTTTTTGTGAAGTCCGGTGTAGCTAAGACCGGTGCTTGGCACATTGCCTCTTTAAGATGTTCAAAGGCCTTTGTTGCTTCCGGAGTCCATGAAAATGCATCTTTCTTCAATAATGTTGTTAGAGGTGCTGCTATTCTCCCATAATTCTTAACAAACTTGCGATAATACCCTGTCAACCCAAGAAATCCCGCAGATGCTTTATGGATGTGGGGATTTTCCATTCCTTAATGGCTTTAATTTTGCTAGGGTCTACCTTAACTCCTTCATGAGATACAATATGACCCAAATATTCCACCTCCTGGACTCCAAAGAAACATTTGGATCTTTTTGCATATAATTGTTTCTCCTCCAATAGTTGTAGCACCCTGTCAACATGTTCAACATGATCCTTCCAAGACTTGTTGTAGATTAGTATATCATCAAAAAATACTAACACAAATTTTCTAAGGAATGGTTTGAAAATTGAATTCATCAAACCTTGAAATGTTGAAGGTGCATTGGTAAGGCCAAAAGGCATGACCAAAAATTCATAATGACCCTCATGAGTTCTAAATGCCATTTTCGGAATGTCTTCAATCTTCATTCTGATTTGATGATATCCCTAACGAAGATCCAACTTGGTGAAGTAAATTGATCCATGCAATTCATCCAGTAATTCATCAATGACAGGAATGGGGAACTTATCTTTAATAGTGAGCTTGTTGAGCTCCCTATAATCCGGACACATGCGCCATGATCCATCCTTCTTGTGCACCAATACTACTGGAGCAGAGAAAGAACTTTGACTTGGTTGAATTATACCAGCCTCTAGCATTTCTGCAACCATACGTTCAATTTCACTTTTTTGGACATAGGGATATCTGTACGGCCTGATGTTTGGAGGAACACTTCCTGGAATCAGATGAATAGCATGATCATGATCACGCATAGGTGGGAGACCTTTGGGAGTCTCAAATACCTTGGAATGATTGTCCAGGACTTTTTGGAGATCTGGAGAAATAGATGATTCCGATGTGGAAACATCTAGCGAACATAATTGTGCAATTACACCTCTTTTCTCCTTTTTTAGAAGCTTTGTCATACCATTAGAGCTGATTATCTTTCCTGGTTTCCCTGCAATACCCCTTAATTCAACTTCCTTTCCTTCTGTAGAAAATTTGATGAAAAGTTCTTGAAAATTAAAAGCTATTGTACCCAAGGATTGTAGCCATTGGACTCCTAGTACAACATCAGCACCTCCCATTGGAATGGAAAGCATTGGGCTAGTCAATACATATTCTCCCATGGATAGCTTGATATTATGGCACTTCCAGAGCAATTTATTTTTCCTCCATTTGCAATCATCACTTGACACTCTGGTGCTGGATATAGGAAGCAATTCAATTCTTTTGCTACCCTACAATGAATAAAATTGTGGGTGCTTCCTGAATCAATCAACACTATTACCTTTTTCTTCTTGATTTGTCCTTCTATCTTGATGGTTTGAGGAGTGGTAATTCCCACCAATGCATTACAAGATATGGTCAGATTTATTTGTTCTTCATCTAGGCTTTGTTCCTGGAGTATATCCTCTTCTTTTGACCTTTCTTGCTCCTTTTCTTCTTCCTCTTCACAATCTATGTAGAATAATTTCTTCTCAGCACACTTATGACCTTTAGTGTATTTGCTATCACAACTGTAACAAAGCCCTTTTGCTCTTTTTTCTTCCAATTGTTGTGGTGTCAACCTTATAGGTTGTGGAAGACTAGGGGCAACAACACTTCCGTCTTTATAGTTGTGAGTGGTATGCTTCCTGGTTGCCATAATTTTGCTTTCCATTTTTCTTGCTAACCTGAATGCCTTCTCTAATGAATCAGGTTCCCAAAGGCGAACATCATGTTGGATATTATCCTTTAAAGACCCTATGAACACATCAATCCTATGCTCCTCTGGAATATCTTTTACCCTTATGTTCAATTTTTGGAACTCCTCAATGTGCTCCATTATTGAACCCTTTTGTTTGAGACTTATCAATTGGCTAAAAAAAGTGTTTCTTTTTGTATCCTCATAATGTGCTATCAATTCTTCCGTAAAAATTGCCCAAGTGATAAATTGTTTACGAGAACAAAGCCATTGATACCATACAAACTGATTTGGTTCCAAATATAAAGTTGCCATACGTACCTTTTGTGTGTTTTGCACATTATTGAGATCGAAGAATTGCTCCATTTGTAATATCCATGTGGCAGGATCCTTGCCATCAAACTTCCTCATATCGATTTTTGGAATATGGTGAGTCTTCGATCCAACATTAACGTCTATGGAATCATGATTAACATTTCTTTTGTTCTCATCATGAGTTTCCTTTAGTACCCTTTCACCCTTAGGTACCATTTCTTGTAGCAACTTATTCATATTTATCTTCAATTCGTCCATGTCTGTCTTCAAATCTATCTTCAAATCATCCATCTTAGCTTCCACATCAATCATCTTAACTTCTACGCCTTTCTTTAAACAGTCCATCTTAGCTTCTACACCTTTATTTAAACCATACATCTTAGCTTCTACATCTTTCTTTAAACCATCCATCTTAGATTCTGTTCCTTTTTGTGCAAGGGACAGTTGTTGCACTTGGTATTGTAATTTTGATATATCATGTTGCATTTCTTCCTCTTCTTCATGAGTCATGCTAGAGATTTTAGGTTCCTTACTAGGTGTTTGCATTTTCTTTCCTCAAGGCATCAGTTACCAATAATAATAATCTACTATGCCCTTTGAATTCCTTCAAAATAAATTTTCAAACCAAGCTTAAGAAAAACTTTAAGGAAATCTACGCACCTTTTTTCACTTTGTAGGAGCTCGATATTGCCTCTGATGTATCTCTGTAATTTTGGATCATCTAGTTCTAAAATTGAGATTTTTAGTAGCCTTCTGCGTCCTCTTTCCAATGCCACAAGTCTGACCCAAATTGGATTCTCCAATGAAGAGTTATGTGAAATATCCCACAGTGACTTGCTTTTAGACTAGTTCAGTAGAGCGAATTTGTACAACGTGCCACGAGTCAATGTTTCAACCTTTGGATATAAAACACATATACAAGAAACTACAGTCCGTCCTCTTTCTGTACCTTCTTACGAAATTTCAATCCGATCCCCAGAGAGAAAGTTATGATGATTTTCCCCAGGTCACCTGTTTTGAATGTAATTCAGGAGTCTACAAAAAAGACCAAATTCCTCAGATCATATCTCCACAAATATCACGCGAAAAGCTCTAAAATTCGGACCCAAGGTTCAGCGCAATTTCTTCTCAAATGGGTTTTTTTTGCAACTTTTGAAACGTCATAGAAACAAAGTTATAGCGAAAATTCCACGATGACCTGTTTGGAGCAGCAAAACCCTAGAATCCAAAGCTCTGATACCAAATGTTATGAAACCAGCTCAAGAAAAGATAGAAAAGATATATCAACGCCTTAGAATTCAGCCTCTTCGAGGGGGATACCTCCTTTACATTACATAAATGAACAATTCTTGGATGCTACAAATGAAAAAACCTCCTTTCTATATATAGGAGTCTAAGGAGTCACAATATAATCTAGCCGACCTAACAATAATAATATAAAGCCACAAAAATAACAATAGAGGGATTCTATGGGGCACAGAAATAACAACATGGGGGTAATAGGGGCACAAAAATATAAATAAGGGGTATAACTACAATAGTAATGGGGTAATCACTAGTATTATAGGGACCCAACATTTTTATAGGTGAAAATGTTAAAAAACCACCTTTCTACCACCCTGTTGAAGACCATGTTTCCTTTTCTAGGGTACCTGTGCAAGAATGAATTTTTGAGGGGCTATAAGTGACCTATTTCAGCTACTAAAGAGTCCATCATGTAGCAAACATCCACAAGTTTCCAGTTAACCATCAAGATCAGAATTTGGACTTTAGGAAGGCCTTCAAAAACCAGTTTTCCCAAATTCAATGTGTTTCTCCACGCTCATTGTGTTTTTTACTGTGATAGCTTTTCTCCAATTTTGTGAGTTAGATTGGACTTTTTATGGTGTAGTTGATTAAAATTGATGTAAATATGATGCAATGATTAATAAATAGTCATGTTGAGGTTGTTTTATCCAAAGTTAGGCTTCATTAATGAGAGTGGTTTGAGTCAAAATTAATTGGAGGAGTTGTTTTAACCTCCCTAGACATTAGGGTTTGGTTGGAACACCTCATGTAATAGTTCCTAGACTCATGGATTCAACCCCTGAGAGCAAGGAGGTGTTGTCTTCGTCTGTGTGTATCATTTTCTCAATCATAGAACAGGTTGGATATCAGCGGAGAGAATTATTGTAACTTGTACTTGAACATTTTCAGGAAATCAAAGGATGTAGTTTGGAGCTGTTATCTAGGAATTCATGTGCAGTAGGTTTGTAACGATGTATTTTCTTTGTTACATTTTTATTTGAATGATATACATCTCTCTTTTCATATCTTGTTTCTTCAATGGTTTTCCTTAAATTTTATAAACATAATTCTTTGCATAAAGCTCTGTTTTTATGGGAATATCATTTTTTGTAATTTTCCTTCTAACTTAATGGATTCATGTGCTCATGCTGATTAAGACCTTTTTTCTTCTTCCAAACACTACACTACACAGACAAATGCCAAATCCATCACAAAATTATTTCTACCTTGCTCCTCTATATCTTTGTTGTTGTAACCCTATGATCCTTTGACTTAGATACCTGGTTTTCATCCCTTGTCCAACATCAAAACCTAAAAATTTCAAAACCCTACCCGAGCCAAACATATCTAGCCTAAAATCTTTTCCCGTTCGAGTCATCATTAGCTATGAATTCATAGAGAGATCCAACTAGAAGGGCTAGGTGTTGAACCACAAGTGGTTTGAGGTTACCTCCTTCGATCTCCCTTCTGAACCTTGGGATATTGTGGAGGATAAAAACATTTATGACATTAGGTATGGTAACTGGAAACATATAAAGGATATTATGGGGCACATATGAACATATACAACATTGGTTAAGCTTATTTGACAGAGGTAAACAAAAATCACATCATTTATATGTGTTTCTTCCTAATAATATTGTTGTGAACACATTTTATTCTATCCATCATCATGCATGCAGAGTCATGATACATGTCAACTACTCTTATTATATAATATAGTTGTTTTCAATAAAGTTCTATCGTCAACGGTCTCTCCTCGTGTGAATTAAGTTCTATGTTGTGCTTGTGAATTTTCAAAATCAATTACTAGTGACATGAACCCTTCTGCTTTTCCCACACCCCAACCCATCAATCTACTGCTCATTTGATTGAAGCCAAATGTAGGTTTTAACCCCATACAGAAATTACCTACATACGAATTCTAAAACACATAAAATAAACAATGCGAGAGCATAACACATAAAACACGTACACACAAAGATTTTCCCCTGGATCCCAAAACTGAGACTACCAGCTTGATTTTTCATTATGTTCTTTCAATGTTACAATACATATTTATACATGCCGAACCATCCAATACCATGGACCAAATACCATCGCGTCCAAAACCATGGACTGAAAACCATCGCGTCCAAAACCATCGCGTCCAAAAAAGCATGTGTGAAAATCATGCACAAAACCATAGGTGGGTCCAGCCAACCTAACATAGGGTCCAAAATCAAATTTTTTCAGGGTGGACTCCATACAGTGGGGTTACCTGTACCCCTCAAACCCCCTATAACTTCCCTTGCTACACAATCGACACAACGAAGGGGGGGCTCCGCCCCCCCTCTAACCCCTTGGTTAACTACGTGGGCTAGTCATGGAAAGAATATAACACAACCCAACACCAGAAAGGAATTCGAGCTGAAAAGGAAAATAATAATTGTATAGTTAAGGATGGCGAGAAAGCTCTTATTTGTCACTTCATCTTAACCATAACTGCTTCTTACCAAAATTAAGTCGTGGGGTACCAAATCTTCTTAGGGGGGATAACAACTGCATGGAAAGAAAATAAAATCACAGATGGATTAATATAAGAGCCAAGGACGGAAAGATTAAGGATCATAACCATCATAGTGTAGCAGGATGGAAACCAAAGGAGAAAACCATGTGAAAATGAAAATGAGTAGGGAAATAGACCCATTTTCCCAAAAGAAACCCTAACTGCATAAGTATCATTTGATTTTTCGAAGCAATCACAACCATTGGCGATTGTACCCACTTGCTCAACCACATGAAAGCCATGTGTCACCGGTGTCTAAACGAATATGATGTAGCTCTGTGGTACAGTCATGTGCCAACATTAATATAATCCCTCCACAACAATCATCAACATAAAGGGCTAAAACGTAGAATCGCCAAAGTTCAAAGTTTGGGGTGATGAGATGCCTTAACCAAGTGAATATTCATAAAAAGGACATTGTTAGAGCCTATGTTAAGGTGTATGCCAAGGAGGTGTAGCACCGTGTTATACTTAGGTTATACATGAATGGAAGATGATAGTATAATAAACCCACAAATATATACATATAACTCTAGATAAGGCATAGTTGCAGCCATGATCATTTAATAAATATGTAAATAGGCTTGAGTCCCTATGCTAGAGGGATGGTAGAGATAAAAATATTGTGTTACATATTTTAGACTCGTGGATAGATAAAATTAAAAGGAATAACCAATATTTATGGCATACATATATAAAATATGGTAACCTAGTTAAACAGTAAGAAGCCATATCGAAACGTCTTTTACTTTGACTAATCGGAGATGTATAATTTATAGTGTGAATGAACACATTGGTTGAGAACCAAGATATATACATTGGTGTAAGATGCGACATGAGCTAAACCTTGTAATCGGTTATTTTATTACCAAAACTATAAGACACATGGACTTCCTACATAAGCTATATACCTTCGTACATACAGCGAAGCTAAATCATACTATTAAGCTTGATCAAATTCCACCATTAATTTTATTTTTGTTTAATTTGGATAATAAGATGATTTCATAGGTAAAAGTGTGTGTTTGTATATCTATCTATCTATCTATCTATATATATATATATATATATATATATATATATATATATATATATATATATAGTAGGGAGGTTAAAATTATTAAACATTAAAATAGTTTGATTAAACTGAAAGGATATAAATGTGCTCATAAGATTACTAAAACATAGATTCTAGCTTAATAATATCTATCTATAGATATGTAGGTAATAATAGTAGAAAACATATACTCACATATGAATTTGTATTTATGATTTAATATTTTCTTAACTAAGTTTGCACATCAAGTACTCATAATCATTTTATGTAATCATAAAAAAGTTATGATGGTAGAGGCACATTGAATTTGAGGCCAAATGGCAGCAATGTTACCCCTGCCAACATCATTGACAACACCAATTACTTTTAGATAGGTTGAGATGGCTTGAGGGGAACAACAATCAGTAGAGTCAAGTGTTAAGGAATGCATGTTTGAATTAGGGGTTTGTATGACTAATTTTAAAATATATGTCGCTTCCTTAGGAACTTATGACCTCATCAAGCTTGCATGTATTTTTATACAAAAGGAATTAATTACATAAATGATGAAGTGAAATCGATCCAAATCCGGGGTATTAAGAAGAAGACATCCTTACCCTTAATTTCAACCTTGAAAATGAATCATTTTCTAAGTTAAGGTTGTAAATTATATGCAGTGCAAGAAGTAAGCAAGGAAAACAGACCATCCTTAGAGGAATATCTAGTGTTCCATGGATTCCTAGATATTTTTCCCAAGTAGGTGCCAAGATTACCTTCTGAAAGGGAGCTTGATTTTACAATAGGATTGAAACCTGGTACAAAACCATTCTTTAGAATGCCCTATAAAATGTGACTCCATTACTTGAAGAGTTGAAATTGTAGCTAAAGGAACTATTTGAATTAGGACTCATCAAGCCTAGTATTTCACCTTCAGGTGCGCCTATATTTTTTGTTTAGAAGAAGGATGGATCCCTGCAATAATGTATAGAATACCGAAACATAAATGAAGCTACAATAAAGAATATGTATCCATTTCCTTAAATTGATGATCTCTTTGATCAAATGAAAGGGGATTCTATATTTTCAAAAATAGATCTATGGCTTGGTTATAATCAATTAAGAATTAAAAATAACAATATTCCTAATACTACATTTCGAGCATGCTTTGAACATTATGAGTTCACAGTGGTGCCATTTTAGTTGACAAATGCACCAACAATATTCATGAATTTAATGAATAGTCTTTTCCATAATTACCTCAACTACTTTTTGCAAGTGTTCCTAGATGATATTTTAAACTACTCCAAAAATGAAAAAAACGTGGAGAACACTTACATATAGTGTTATCTTTTGTAACAGAGCACTTGTTATATGGAAATTTATCAAGGTGTTTCTTCTTTTAGAAAGAGATTCATTACTTGGGTCATATTATATATGGTGAAGGGATCTTAGTGGATCATGAGAAGGTAAAATCAATCATGGATTGGCCAATGTGGAAAAATGTGCATGAATTGTATAGTTTCATGGGTTTAGTAGGGTATTACCAAAGGTTTGTAGGATGATTCTCAAAAATTGTATAACCTATCGCAAGCATCCATAAAAAAGGAGTCACATATGAGTGGGTCGAGGAATGCAACACCACATTCACTAAGCTTAAAGTTTGTTGACAAGTGCATCAATCTTGTGAATACTTGACATGGAAAAACAATTTACTTTATGTACCGATGCATCTAAGAAAGGATTAAGTGTAATATTAATGTAGGACAAAGGAGTGATAGTGTATGCATTAAGGAAGTTAAAATTTCATGAGGAACTCTATGTCACACATGATTTAGAGTTGGTCATTGTAGTGTTAGCTTTAAAAATATGAACAAATTTGTTTGTAGGAACATTTGTGCTAAGAAATGATCACCAAAATATGAAATACTTGTTTACTCAAAGGGACCTATGTGCTAGGAAATAACATTGGAGTGAATTCATAAGAAAGTATGAATTCGGAATTTCACACATTAAAGGGAAAGAGAATGTAGTGTCATACGCTCTAAATAGAAGGCTAATGATATTTTCCCTTATACCCATTAAAGTATATTTGAGGGAGCATGTGTTAAAACATCTTATGGGAGATAGATGGTATCTAAAAGTAAGATTAGTGCTTCAAAATAAGACTCAATAAGACCCAAGTTTGAGAGGTATGAACTAGGTAAAGATGTACTATTATGATTCCAATCAGGGATTTTTATCTGTGATGATGTAGATATTCAAAACAAAATATTTAAATAATCCCATAGAGCACTTTATTTTACACATATAGGTGTAAACAAAATGTATGTCGACATAAGGAAGCTCTTCTTTTGGGTAGGCATGAAGTATGATATTACCCATTTCATTACAAAACGTCTCGAATGTTAGCAGGTAACATCATCACCCAACACGTCCCCTATAGCCACACAACCTCCGTACAACCATGTAGGATACGATTTCTACGGATTGTTTTGTAAGAATACCTCTTACCCTACAAAGAAACAATTCATTTTGGTCGTAGTGGATATAATAAATAAAAGTTCTCAATTTATTCCCATACAAGATATTTATGAGGTTGTTGACATGGCTTGAGTATTTATAAATGAAATTATCAGATTCCATGGAGTTCATAAGAAGATCATTTCATATAGGGATTGATGCTTCACTTCATGGTTTTGGACTTGTATGCATTCTTCTTTAGGAATTCAACTAAATGTAATTATGTATTATCACCATGATATTTATTGAGATTCAGAAAGAGTGAAACATGTAATGAATAATATGTTGATGATGCATGTTATGTACCAACAAACACATTGGGAAAGGTACTTTCCCTTAGTTTAATTTTCCTACAATAACAGTAACCATAGTTCAAGTTAAATGTCTCGATATGAAGCATTATATGGAAGACATTGTAGGACACGAATAAGATGGAATAAGTTAGAGGATCAAGTAATTTTGGGGTCAAAATTAATTCTAGAGATTGAAGAACAGGTAATACAAATTAGGCAAAGGTTAAAAGAAGCACAAGATAGACAAAAAAACCATGTTGATGATTAGAGAATAGATAGGAATTATGAAGTAAGAGGTCAGGTTTTTATCTACATCATATGAAACAAAAGTGCCATTAGATTTGGAAAGGGGACAAAGTTGTCACTCGAGATTATTGGACTATTTAAAATTCTGGGATTAATTGGACCTGTCATCTGCCAACTTGCACTGCCACCCCACTTTCATAAAATTAATAATGTTTTTCATGTAAATATATTAAGACATTACATAGGTATTGAAACTCATAAAATTCAATGGAACGAACTACAAGTATCAAACGATGGAACAACTATTGTCGAATCTTTACATATACTGGATTGTAGGGTTCAATAACTTAGACACTCCCTA
Organism: Pinus tabuliformis; assembly: GCA_031772625.1. Classification (NCBI taxonomy): domain Eukaryota; kingdom Viridiplantae; phylum Streptophyta; class Pinopsida; order Pinales; family Pinaceae; genus Pinus; species Pinus tabuliformis. The sequence goes on along the minus strand of CM062807.1, from coordinate 990,188,448 downwards.
GTGAACAAGGTTAAGGTGTCATAGAACTTGCTTTGGTTTTTCTGAAGCACTTAAAGCTTAATTTTGTATATCCCTAATTTTGTTAGATATATTCATAATAATATCATTTTTGGAACTTTTCTACAACTATGGAGATTTACACAAGAGATTATTATTTCAAATGATTATTTTTAGCCATGTATGCTTTATTAAATGTGAACACATTGTTGATACATGGATACAAACATAAATTATGTTATGAATGAGATTTCCACATATTATGTTTTACTTATGAGCATGTATGATTATGTTAAAGACCATATATTTCTTATTATTGATGAGATGGATATAATTATAGTAATCACACTTGACTATTTGATGTGAAAGTTAATTTGTAGGTATATTGGTTAGATGTAGCCAAGTTATGTTATATGAATTTAAAGATCAATATCATAGATGTCAACAAAATATGAATTCTAGGAAATTGTTATTTGAATATATTTTGGTTAAAAATATAACGATGCATACGTTACGATGTGTGGATAAGTATTTATGTTGTAGATGTTATCATTATCCAAATTGACTACGTGATGAAAAAAATCCAGGACAACATGAGGCTCAATGAGATTCCATGCTATGGTGTTAACTTTGGTCCTATATTTAAGAGCGACGGAGAAGTTCCCCATAGTCTATCCTCTAAAACATGGAGTCATGGGAGGACTATGGGAGTCACACTTTACTAGACATGTGATAACGATTACTAGTTGCCTACTAGGAAAGTTGGGTCAATGTAGTCGACGCTTCCACCCTTGGGGTTTTATGGATAGCTAGGCCAATATAGCTAACACTATGGAATATTATAGTAGAGAATGGACACAAAGGGGTGTAGATGATATTAGAATGGATAGGATGATTCTAGGATATCTTAGGCAGGGTATGGTTATTAATGTTGAACCAAATAAATGATTAGAATACAAAATTTAAGTGTCATCACATTATAATTGATTAGTATATTACATGTTATGGGCCATTTTTTCGCACTTGTCGCAAGTGTTGCACTTTGATTACTTTGTCATACTTGGGTTACTTGGCATACTTGAGTTATATTGTTATGTTGGACTTAATGGCCTATAAACTAGGTTAATCATCATCCTTTATTAGCTTGCAATCATCCCCCACAAAGCTTTAATCATTTTATTTCTGGAAGTACAATACAAACTAGAAACTGAGGTCAAATCCTTGATTCTAGGGCTAGTGCAAGTACAATCGTTGTGCCCGTGCACCCTAGAGTAGTTGTAGAACTATGCAAAGGCACTACTAGCATAGTCTCTAAGTTATTGCATGCATGTTGGTTCTAGATTTTTGGGGAAAATGATATTTTATCTCAAAGATTCCACTTCTATAATTTTCAGAAGTAGTTTCAACCATTTACTATAAAATATGACCTCAAATTGCTATGATTATGGGATTACCTTCATCTGTTAAGCTGATTTCCCACCTTTCATGGATCTCAAGCCTAGATTGGTAAAACCTAAACTACAATTTCATCCTATAAATCTACCCTCTTCTAAGAGCTTAGGGTTGGCTTTAGAGGACCCTACTTGCATCCTTATGCTGTTATATTGATCTTAAAGATATACCACTTATTCTCTTTTGGTGGAGGATTGGAGATTGCCTTGAGACAAAGGAAGGAGCATATTAGCTATAGGGAGACACCTACAAGTCATTGATCATTGAATTGTAACTACTTCTAATCCATTTAATGTAAATTTCTCTTGTTGTTTCCTTATACACTTGTACCATATATGATTTAAATTTCATTTTAATGTTTATGATTCATTTAATGGAGGAATTAACATCGATCTACTTGCTTTTGCAGTGTTTACTTGTCTTTTTGGTGTTGTGGGTGTAGATCTAAGAACTTGAAATGGGAGAAAATGAGTTCAAGTGAGTAGAAACAGACTTCCAAATCAAAGTAATTCCTCCTCCTTATTGATGTTAATTTCTCTAAAGGAATACAAGTGTGCTTTGCTCCTTGTTGTTACTAGTCTAGCCATTAGGTCTAAGATGTTTTCCTTTCTCTACAGGAGAATTTCTTGTATAACACTATATAAACCTTTACTCCAGGACAAATATTTCTAAAGGAGAGGTGTATGTAATGACCCTCCTTGAGTTACCAATGGAATATGGTTATTAGCATGCATATGCTAACTACATGCACATGCATCACATGAATTATGCTAGTATACATGCTAGTTTGATTGTATAAAATGTCTACCTATATGGAAAATAAATTAATTATAAATGCATTAATTAATACCCTAATTATGATATTAATATAGTAAAATATATTGACTTAATCATGTGCCATGAATATTATTTTAATTAAATAATGAATTATTATTTAAATTATTACAATTGATAGTTTTAATAAGATATGTAAATGACTGTAAAAGAGAGAAATTTAAACAATTCTAGAAGAACCTCCACTCACTCAAGTTAGTTGACTCGATAAGTCACAACTTGCCTTCTTTTAATATATTTAATTTAAAAGAATAATTTACCCTTGAAGGAATATTATACAATTTAATTTTGGATAAGGTTGAAGGGGATTAAATCGTATTGGGATAGGGGGAGGCGGGGTGCAAAAACTTATTTGTAGGGAAGAAACCTCCCATATAAAAAAGTATCTAAAATTTGAAGGGGGCTCAAAATTTTTGCACAGAAATTTGGATGGGGGAAACTTGAAAATTTGAGGAGATAGACACTAAGAGTGATGGGATATTTGGGGGGACAATCCTTGATTTGGGGATCTTGATTATTTAACCTAAGGAAAGAGCATTTTTCTTGGATTTTTGGGCACGGGGCTTTGAATACTTCAATCTCGATGTCTTTTGGGCCCAGGAGTTGGAGAGGCTTGTCCGATATTGGATTGGTGGAATCGATGGGCTTGGAAGCAAAGCGAGATCTTGAAACTTGGATAAAAATTTCATCAAGGGATTGACGTCATTGAAGGATTGGCATCAACTCGGAGAAACCATGTAGGATGGGATTTTCATTTGTCATATGTTAAATTAAATGTCTTGTGAAATATTCTTCTGTATGGTAGAGATTAGCTAACAAACTAGTCTCTACACATGGCATATCTACAAATGAACATATAAATTTACATGATTGTGAATTAAATTATATAATATAAAGGAAATTATAGTAGGGTCATAAAACTAGAATAGAAAGGAATAACATACAACCATTCAGTGAAATGAAAAAGGAAATTTCAACAGAAATACCCTTTTGGGCTATTGTATATGCACTTGTGAAATATTTTGGGGTTAACACAAATTCCGCATGAGCACAAGGGCATGGGAGGTCTACAGACTCTAAAAATGACTTGGCATCGACTTAGTAAAAGGATCCAAACCCTCAATATACACAAGATACCTAATGGAGCAAGGTTAGAAGAAAAATGACTTCATCTATTGATAACTTAGAAAAAGAGAATGAGACAACAAACAAATCGTCGGTGTAAACTAAAAATACTTATAGTCCACTAATTCATTCAAAACCCAAATCCATCAACTATATGAGAATATGGGTAGACTCTTCAATTTATACATGTAATGATATTGTAGATGAAGATGGCCAGTTCCATTGAAACTAGTAATTTTCACAATTTTATCAATAAGAATATAGTAAAGTTTCTCTGTTGCAATACATAAGAGGATAGGGATGGGTAAAAGATGATAAATTAAAAGAGCCTCTTCTTAGAAATAGGAGATACTATATTTTTACAGAGACAAAAATGTGGAAGAAGAATATTTAACTTGATGTGTGGATCAATATTATCATATGGTGGATGCAACATTTGGAATAACTACCCATTCAGTTGACAAAATGGCAATGATCTATGAGCAATAGCATGTTAGAGGTATTTCGAGTATATATGTATAAGTATGCCTTGAGGTGGAGAGAAGGGAAATTGCCCAAGTCTATGTGATTATGAGATGGTACTCTGCTTAGAGTGGAGACTTAGTGATAGATCATGGGGTAACATTTTGATCACAATTGTGATCTTGATTGGTGAATTGGATGTTGGTTCACTAGTTGGATTATTACCGAGAACATTAATTTTTTTTGTCGAGGAGGATGTAAAAACCTCACACTCATGGGCACATTGGGTGCAAAAAGCATGCTTGGCATGTTGCAGACAATCGCCTTGGTCTAGTTTCTTACACACATTTTGGGGTTTCCTTACACCATCAGATTGTATGGGAAATATACCATGTTGCATCATGCCATTGCACATTGGGTTCTCACATGTCTTGGATGGAGCCATCAATGGATGAGAAAGAGAGTTGGAGATCATCAAAACAAAATGGCGAAATAAGATGGATGAGAAAAGGGGTGTTAGGGATGATTTCTAGTTGGCAGGTTACACTACATGGGAGTGCCAAAGAAATTGGTCGAGATCTAATGCAAGAGTGTTTTGGGTGAGAGACCCAAAATTTGGGGATTCCATTATGATGCAATGTGGGAAGAAAAGTTCAATGAATAACAAAACCAAATTATAGAACGATTGGTATCGCGACAAGTGACATGGAATTTAGTTGGACTAGAGCTAGCATGATTTCATAAGAGTGTCATCTAAGAAAAACATAGAATAAGCATGGGAAAAATCATAAGTTTGATATATAAATTGGAACCTGGAGTGAATGTGAGACAAGTCACAAGGGAAAACTGAATGGAATATGAAACAACATGAGAAGGTAAGGTGATGTGCCTCCAAAGAATTGTGTTAGTTGTGGAGGCATCACATGCTCCATATCAATACACCATGGATTTAGTTTGGAGGAATTTCAAGTGATGGAAATTAATATGACAAGCAAGTCCGTAATTGAGGTGAATGAAATGAGTCGCGAACTGATCATATTGTGATGATATTGTGGATGAATATGGGAATCTCCATTGAAACTAGTAATTCTCATCATTTTATCAACAAGAATATAGTAAAGTCTCTTTGTTCTAATACATAAGAGGATGCAGATAGGTACAAGATGGTAAATTCTAAAGAAAATATTGTATGGGTTATATGTGATACAACCATAGAGATAAGAGAGTGTTCTGGGAATGTGAGCCCAAAAATTGTTCCACTTGGTGACCTTATAGTTATAATTATTCAAATATTTTTTAGGACCACCAAAGTTATACCTTTGATGATACTAGAGAGTTTTTACTTCATGAGACATGATATGATTATTAGTATGCTTATGATGAATAAGCATAAGTTGGGGTGGATGTTGTGAATGACTGTGATATGATTACGAGAAAGTGCTCGGAAGGGGATGAACAAAACATATTCACAAGTTGTATTGAGTCAATCCATCTCTACTTCTCACAAGAGTTTTAAGGATGAGTGGGGGGTTTCTTAGACTCTTTCTGAGACTATTTTCCACTCACAACAAGGAGGATAATAGATGAAAGATAGTTCATTAAAATGTCACAAAGCCATATCAAGGAGGATGATTGGAGACTAAGAGAGTTCCTTTTAGAGAGACTTGGGATAGAATGAGGAGATAGGAGAGGACATTTGAGCCCTTATATGTGAAGATTTATGGAGGCTCCTATGTTGCCTTAGGAAATGCATCTAGGATTCCTTTGGGAATGAGGTACAATAAGATAAACCTCAAGTACAATTGCCTCTTCTTGGAAATAGGGGATAATAGTTGAATATAGAGACAATAATGTAGAAAAAAAAGAGTGCCTTCAATGTGAGGGTCGATATTCTCATGTGGTGGATGTAATAGTTAGAATAGATAACCACATAGTAATGGAAATATACCACGTTGCCATGTTGCATCATGCCATTACACATTGGGTGCTCACACATCTTGGATGGAACCATCATTGGGTGAGCAAGTGAGTCACACATCATCAAAACAACATGGTGAGATAAGATGGATGAGACAAGTGATGTCATGGCTGAGTTGTGGTTGGAAAGTTGCACTACATGGGAATGCCCAAGACATTGGTTGAGACATAATGCAAGAGTGTGTAGATTGAGAAACCCAAAATTTGGGGTTTCCACTATCATGCGATGTGGGAAAAAAATTGCAATGACCAACACAACCAACATGATAAAATGATCAACTTAGTGACATGTGACAGGGAATTTATTTAGTGTAGGGTTTCCACGATGCCATAAGATTGTCATCCAAGAAAAACATAAAATGAGGATGGGAAAAATGAAAGTTTGGGACATAAGATAAAATATGGAGTGAGTGTGAGATAGATCGCAAGGGGACATTGAACTGCATATGAAATGAGATGAGAATGTCAAGTGATGTGGCTCCCAAGAATTGCATTACTTGGGAAGGTATCACATGCCCCATATCAATACAACATGGATGTAGTTTGGTGGAGGAAGTTCAAGCAAAGGAAAGTCGTATGACAAGAAAGTCCCTAATTAGGACGAATGAACTAGCTGGTGAACTAATCATATAACAAAGGTGCATGGGAGACCATGGGATAGGTTTGGTATAAGTTGTAGCCGCCTTAACAAATAAAGGATATGATGGCATAGTTTCTTGATGAGAGAAAACTACAAGTTGCTAAATTGTCAAATGGTTGCTACCATGGGCTGAATTACTGGGACAAAAATATGGGGTTGTAATTTGATGTTTATAAATACTATATTTTTATTTTCTAATATAAATATTGTTGTTATAGAATTTATTTATTTTAAATTTTTAAATTTTCAAATATTTTGGAATTCAAAAAAACAAAAGCCAAGTTTAATTGATTTCGATACTGTCTCTTGAATTTTAATTTATATAGTTGTTTTATTTTTATTTTTTAATATAAATATCGTTGTTATAAAAAAAATATTTTAAATTTATTTATTTTCAAATATTTCGGAATTAAAAAGAGAAAAGCCAAAGTTGATATTGTCTCTTGATTTTCAGAAAGGCCAATTAACCTCCCTTTTTTTTTTTTTTAAATAAACCCACTCAGTGCTCAGCATCTTGAATTTTAAAATATTCCCACTCCGTGTCCAACGCTGGGTTATTTGACTTTTTTTTATTTATATGGTTGTTTTATTTTTATTTTTTAATATAAATATTGTTGTTATAGAATTTATTTATTTTCAACTATTTTCGAATTAAAAAGGAGAAAAGCCAAGTTGATATTGTTTCTTGAATTTCAAAAGGTCAATTAACCTCGCTCCTTTTTTTGAATTTTAAAATATAACCATTCGCTGTCAAGTGTCTTGAATTTTAAAATATTCCCACTCCGCGTCCAACGCTGGCTTATTTGACTTTTTTGAGGTAATTTTTAAATTCTTTTCTTTCAGATTTGTTTAATTAGTATTTTTTAACTGATTTTTTAAATATAATTAAAAATTAAAATTTATTTTTGAAATCAAAATTTTTAATAATATACTTTTACATTTTACATTTAAAAATAACAATTAAAGGTAAATATTCTCAACATCATTTATAAATACTAATTATTTCTGTTACTAAATAACAAATAAATTATATCAGTTTTTTAAAAATATTATTATAAAAATCACAGAGTTAGCGGTTAGTGTTATAGAATTGTTAGAGGATGTTTTTAAATATTTGCTTCCTCCCTCAAAGTTAAAGATTTTTAAAATCGGAAATGTTTTTTTAAATGGAAAGTTGTTAGTATTACATCGTTGTTAAATGAATTTTTATAGTGGTTTTTTTTCTCATTTGAAAGTTGGTATTTAAAATTAGCATCCTTAAAATGGTTAGGGAGATTTTAACTTATTTGTTATTTTTTATTTTTACAAATTTCAAATATATAGATTTAAACATTTTTATTTATAATTGTTATTTTTAGGATTCTTAATACTTTATCATGGTTATGGTTGAGAATTTATGAATTGTTATATTTTTGTTAAGATTCATGAATTATTATGATTATTGTTATTTAAAAAAATTCTTATTTTAGTAATTCTTATTTTAGATTTTAGTTATTTTATTCAAAACATATTTTCATTAAAATAATAATAATTAACTAATTAAAATTTAATATCAACATTTAATTTAATTTAAGATCAAAATTTAATTAACTGAAGGCTTTTATATGATGATGATGATATGATTAACGCCCACTAAGACCAATATGGTCTATCGGACCTCAAGAAAATAAGATCTAATTGTCATACTTCAAAAGCTTGTTTTTGTTACCAAAAAGTAGGGAAAGAAGCATTCCAAGATCCCTATAGTTGGGATGATTTAATAAGTCAAGAAGATTGAATGTATGATTGATAGTAGGGAATCGAGAGTGGAAGTGGGTAAGAGTTAGGTAGTTTAAAATGAAGTGTTTTTCATCTTTCACCTTCTTAGTACCATGAATCTGACAAATTCTATCATCCAAGGGAGTCTTGGGAGTAGACCATTGCCTGTTTTCACTCTCAAGCTCATGAGAGTTAGTTCTAATCCTAGCGATGTTCGTTTTCTTCTTAGTGCTAGTCAAAATAGAGAGATAATTTTGGTTATCAAGGATGGGGTGCATCACCTCCTTATAGTACCTTAGCTTCCTTTTACCCCCTATCTCCTTAGCATCCCAAATCTTGTCCTTAAAACTGGAGGTAATAATATCTTTGATAAAGTCCTTGCTTCTCATGATGATCTCCTCCTTAATCCCCCAAAGGTTGAGCCAAGCCTAAGAATCTTGATGCCACATGTGCTTGAGGCATAGCTACGGGTTTTTTTTTACTAAAGTTAGAAGAAATTTTTGGGAGCCTCTTGGATTCCATATTGTGAAGCTTCTTCTTATACATCAGATATCAAAACATAGCCACACTCTCAATGGGGGACAGGCTAACTTCGATCAAGGGGATAGGATAGGGAGTATTACCCTTGATCTTGAGGTTATAGGTTATGAATTGCTTCTAGATAATCCCAATCTTTCTCCACGACTCCCTAGATACACCACACCCCCGAACTTCACCTTCGTATAAGATAACACATGTGACGAGAGTCTCAAAGAGGAACCTTTTCTAACTCCAAATGTAAAGATCCACTGACTTACAATCTTTTTCAAGCTCATAATAAGCTTTCCAACCTCCAATAATTATTTTCTCAATGCTATAATTCTAGTTGAGATGATGAGAAAAGTCAATAACCAAATATTTATAAGGAGAAGCCTACTCAAGACAATGGTTACCGTAGACGAAAATGCCATGGGTGATCTTTTTGGATTTAATGATCATGACTTTAGTCTTATCGGTATTAACATTCGTACCCATCTCGAAACAGTAGACATGAATAGTCTTAAGCTACTTGTCTATGTCACCGTGGCTCCTTGCAAGAATAATGATATCATAAACATAAAGGAGAAGAGTAATGATTATACCAATGAGCTCAGTGCCTTTGCAACCCATAGTTTCTAGACACTCCTCTAGTTTATTGATGCAAATACCAAAAAGGGTAGGAGAAAGGGGAGAACCTTACTTAACCCCGATATTACAATTAATATCTTTAGACCACCCTTCTTTGGTCTTAAGCTTGGCAATGACAGTCTCATAGAGGCAGATCACAAAAATCCTCAATTTAGGAGGAACCATGACCTCTTCAAGCCTCTCCAGAGCTTATCTCATGGGACAGTGTCTAAAGCTTTTCTAAATTCGACAAAACAACAGAAGATATCGATTTTACTATTGCGACATTCCTCTGCGATGATCCTAAGGGTGACAAGATAGTCGATGCTCAAGTGATGTCTCCTAAAACGAGCTTTCCCTTTAGCTCTTTTGCCCTAGTTCTCAAGCCAAAGGAAAAGTTTTTTTCAAGAATGAGCCCATAAAGCTTGGCTAGGATGTGGCTAATCATAATGGTCTTATAGCTAGAGGGAGCACTTTTGTCCCCATTTTTGAAGATAGGTAGAATACGGCTTTGCATCCAAAGCTTAAGGAAGCCATGTGTTACTGCCAAATGGAGAAGCGCGTAGAGATGAGGGATGAGGATAGATTTTCCTGTTTAAAGGATCTCAGCTTGGTAACCTTCAATATCTTTGGCTCTCCCATTAGCGAGCTTATTAATTCCATACTCAACGTCTTCTAGAGAAAAGATATCATCCTTAATAGAAGTGTTTAAGATGGTGCCCATGGTGTCGAGAGAGTTATAAAACTTCTTAAGATAGTTATCCCAGTTTTCAAGGGGGATAAAATGATTCTCTTTAGTTTGATGAACAAGCACATTTTGCCAAAACTTTTTGGGTGCAACTTTAGAAAGGTGGAGAAGATGCTCTTGTCTCTTATTACTATATGACCTCTTCTTTCTCTTAATGAGAGCTTTGTATATACATATATTCTGGAGCTTAATGCTTTTATTAGGGGCGTCTCTCATTTCTTTCCTGGCAATTTTATAGTCTTTGTCATACCAAGGATTGGAAGTTCTATTATTATTTTTATATGAAGTCTTATTAGAGAATTTGCTAATAGTGGTGGAAAGGGTAGTAGTAAAATGGTAATAGATTTTATTAATGATGTTATTATAAGTGAGGGAGCCTAAATTTCTTTCCAAAAAGGTCGAACTTACTTCTATCGAAGTGAATGTGACTTTTTCTTTCATTGTTCTCCTGCATGTGGGTGGTATGCATCACAAGAGATAAGGACAAAGGAAAATGTCTGTTGTCAGAGTGAGGCTCAAATCCACTAAGAAGTTCAAAGTTTGTAATATCGTTGAGGAAAAGGATGTAAATAACCATATAATCCATGACACTTCTACCCAGACCATGGAAACAGGTCATCCGACCGGAGAGAGGCCATTTTTAATACCATTGCAAATTAGTAGGTCCTAGGAACTACAAATTTTGAGGAGCTCGGTGTCGAATCGATTATGCCTTCATATTTTCTCTTGAAGTTATTAGCTAAGTGACCATGTTCATCAAGCCATAAGGGGTTGGGGTTAGATTTGTTTCTTAACATAATAGCTTGGTTAGTAGCAATTTGAGCATTAAAATTCCCAAGTAAAAGGATATTGCCTTCATTCCTAAGGTTGTAGATGTCTTTTTCTAAGGTATTAAAAGGATAATTCTTATCCAGTCTGTTTTTCTTATAGGATGTAGAATTGATAGCGGCGAAATAGCATATTGGAAGGAAGATCCTATTGGTTGTAGAATCAGAGATTTTGATCCAAATGTATTGATTGAAGGGGTTAGTTTTATGAAGTCAGTTGTGAGAGGAAATTGTGTTCCTAATATAACAAGCTATACCACCAAAAACTCTCCTAGAAGATTTCTTATTCAAGGCAGACCAAAGAGTGAACCCGTCAAGGGGAGGGACCCTAGATTCGTCATGCTCCCAAGTTTCAACTAAAAGAATAAGATCAATATCACTTGGGATCCAACTTAACATAGGACCTTTACACCATGGAAAACTACAATAGTTCTAGAAGAGGATCCAGAGGTATGTTATTCCCTATTTATCATTCGTGGTTGGGACTATGCCTCTAATACTCGCTTTTCTATTCCTAATGATTGCCCATTTCCCTTCTTTTCTTGCGTCCTTGACCTTTTGTATTTATTTCCTAAGTTCATCTTGGTCTTCTGGAATGATGTCTTCATTTATAAAGATTCTCGTCCCTTTTAAGCTTCGGGATTTCCTAATTATATCTAATTTATGGTCATTACAACTGCCCTTGACAAGGATTTGTCTATGTTTATACTCATGTATCCTTCCTCCCTTATTGCTTCGGTGAGATAAGTTGTTTGAATTTGATATTTTGTCTTTAATTGTTATTTAAATAATTCTAATGTCTTCATTGTTTTGTTCTTCTATACCAACAATTATAAGGTGTAAGGCTCTCTTTGTGGCGCTCATGGTCGAGCACAATTAGTTTATTAATTTCTTCTTTTATTGGTTTAATATCTAATTTATTCTCTGTGTTCTTTAGGGCTGAGTTATTACGTAGTTGTTCTTTTAGATGTTTAATCGTTTTTTTCAAAGTGTCATTTTCATTAACCATTGCTTATTTTCTATGCTTGATTTCTCGAATTCTACCTTTCTTTCCTTAGAGTTCAATCTCGAGTGAGAGTATTTTATTTTCTAACGATTTGTAGTTATTTTCAAGCATTGTAGTTAAATTCTAGTTTAAAATGGTTTTCTCTATCTTCTCTTCATCTTTCTAAATATTCAATGTACTCATAAAGTCTCTCTAGGGTAATTTTACTTGATCTCCCTTTGCAAGAGGGGGCTTTAGAAATATGAGAAGCACTCATAGTGGAAATAAGAAAAACATAACAAGAGGAGAATAGGAGGGAATGTATACACCTATCAGAATTCTAATTCTCTTTAGTTCAACTGATTCCTCTGGATTCACTCGTACTTGAATTGTAGGTTGTCTCCCTCCGAGAGTGCGTTCTCTAATAGCTACGGGATTTTTGATGCCAAATGTTCTGGTACAAGAATTCCACCCTACTTCGATGGAGAGTATAAAAACTGCAGAGTTGATAGTAGGCTTGTGTTAGATCGCAAAGAACCGCAGGGTGATGTATTATCCAAGAGCCACAAAGTTGTGTATCCGAAGGCGCAGATTAAGACCGTAGACTTGAATCAAAACTACAGGCTTGTGTTAGATCGCAGAGAGCATAAGATATAACCAAACTGATTGCTCGATCTGGACGAGTAATAAACTATAGTCTTGCTACATTGTACTGACCCAACTCATGCACCATCGAAGCTTGGGTGTGAAGGGTGACTTTCCTTAGCTTATTGAGCCTTTTCTTGATTTAACGTATCCATAGTATAAGGCCAAGGACAAGAGTTTTAGGAAATACCTTTCCGCAAGGCACCCTCATTCAAGTAAGCACCCCTTACACAGGTAGTGAGTACGCCTTTGTTCAGCCTTTGAGCCACCTCTCCAAACACTGCTTACAGAAGTGACATGCTTAGGGAGTGTACGATCCAATGGTGACAAATGGTGGCTCAGGGCTGTATGGCCAAAAGGGATAATTTGCACTACAGTTCCCTTTCTTCTTCACGCGTGCGATTAGATTGATAGACTTGTGTTAGATCACAGAGAGTCGTAGTGTGATGTATTACCCGAGACCCGCAGAGTGTATTCTCCAAGAGCCACAGAGTCATCCGAGAGCCGCAGAGCTCAAAATTAGCCGAGTCATAAAGTTCAATATAATAAATGAGGGTGTGTTGAATTTTTAACTCAACCATGAGTATTTAATATACTACAATATGTTTCATCTGAAGCATTATCTATAACTAAAATTTAAACAGTGCATAGAAAAGGTGCAGTGAAATTAATCCGGTAGTCGATCGTCTGGATCGTTCGTCTAAATGGATGTGGTTGCACTTGGGCTCCTACTCACTAAATAGTGCTCAGTAATAACAAGGCCATTTTTTCATAGTACGTTTGAAATTGTATTTTGGTTATAGTGAGTGAACATACATTGTGTATGAACAGTAAGCGTGGTCTCATGTGCTTTACTCACGTATCATAGGATTCACATAACATAGTTATATAATTGAAATAATTTAAAGGAAATAAACACCCGACTATTTTATTGATTTATATATATATATATATATATGAACGAGTGTGTATAGTTAAATTTAACAATTTACTGTCCAAATGTTTAACATGTTCTTGAGTTAACGTTATATGGCCAAATTGTACATGTAATATTATGACACGTTCATCGTTATATTAATAGGAATGACCTTTATTCCCTTTCCACTATATCAAATATGCATAAAATTTGAAATACAAAGTATTAAATATGGATAGGCAGATATGGATAGGCAGTTATGGCTTCGAATTTATGAATGGTTATATTTTTGTTAAGATTTATGAATTCTTATAATTATTATTATTTAAAAAAATTCTTATTTTAGTAATTATTATTTTAGATTTTAGTTATTTTATTTAAAATCTATTTTTATTAAAATAATAATAATTAAATAATTAAAATTTAATATCAACATTTAATTTAATTCAAGATTAAAATTTAATTAATTGAAGGCTTTTATATGATGATGATCATATGATGATCATATGATTAACGCTCACTAAGACCAATATGGTCTATCGGACCTCAAGAAAATAAGATCTAATTGTCATACTTCAAATGCTTGTTTTTGTTACCAAAAAGTAGGGAAAGAAGCATTCCAAGATCGCTATAGTTGGAATGACTTAATAAGTCAAGAAGATTGAATGTATGATTGATAGTAGGGAATTGAGAGCGGATGTGGGTAAGAGTTAGGTAGTTTAAAATGAAGTGTTTTTCATCTTCCACCTTCTTAGTACCACGAATCTGACAAATTCTATCATCCAAGGGAGTCTTGGGAGTAGACCATTGCCTGTTCTCACTCTCAAGCTCATGAGAGTTAGTTCTAATCCTAGCAATGTTCGTTTGCTTCTTAGTGCTAGTCAAAATAGAGAGATAATTTTGGTTATCGAGGATGGGGTTCATCACCTCCTTATAGTACCTTAGCTTCCTTTTACCTCCCATCTCCTTAGCATCCCACATCTTGTCCTTAAAACTGGAGGTAATAGTATCTTTGATAAAGTCCTTGCTTCTCATGATGATCTCCTCCTTAATCCCCCAAAGGTTGAGCCAAGCCTAAGAATCTTGATGCCACCTATGCTTGAGGCATAGCTACTGGTTTTTTTTTGCTAAAGTTAGAAGAAATTTTTGGGAGCCTCTTGGATTCCATATTGTGAAGCTTCTTCTTATACATCAGATATCAAAACATAGCCATACTCTCAATGGGGGACAGACTAACTTCGATCAAGAGGATAGGATAGGGAGTATTACCCTTGATCTTGAGGTTATAGGTTATGAATTGCTTCTGGATAATCCCAATCTTTCTCCACGACTCCCTAGATAAACCACACCCCCGAACTTCACATCCGTATAAGATAACACGAGTGACGAGAGTCTCAAAGAGGAACCTTTTTTAACTCAAAATGTAAAGATCAACTGACTTACAATCTTTTTCAAGCTCATAATAAGCTTTCCAACCTCCAATAATTATTTTCTCAATGCTATAATTCTAGTTGAGATGATGAGAAAAGTCAATAACCAAATATTTATAAGGAGAAGCCTACTCGAGACAATGGTTACCATAGACGAAAATTCCATGGGTGATCTTTTTGGATTTAATGATCATGACTTTAGTCTTATCGGTATTAACATTCATACCCATCTCGAAACAGTAGACATGAATAGTCTTAAGCTACTTGTCTTTGTCACCGTGGCTCCTTGCAAGAATAATGATATCATCAACATAAAGGAGAAAAGTAATTATTATACCAACGAGCTCAGTGCCTTTGCAACCCATAGTTTCTAGACACTCCTCTAGTTTATTGATGCAAATACCAAAAAGGGTAGGAGAAAGCGGAGAACCTTACTTAACCCCGATATTACAATTAATATATTTAGACCACCCTTCTTTGGTCTTAAGCTTAGCAATGATAGTCTCATAGAGGTGGATCACAACAATCCTCAATTTAGGAGGAACCATGATCTCTTCAAGCCTCTCCAGAGCTTATCTCATGGGACAGTGTCTAAACCTTTTCTAAATTCGACAAAACAACATAAGAGATCGATTTTGCTATTGCGACATTCCTCTGCGATGATCCTAAGGGTGACAAGATGGTCGATGGTCAAGTGATGTCTCCTAAAACGAGCTTGCCCTTTAGCTCTTTTGCCCTAGTTCTCAAGTCAAAGAAAAAGTTTTTTTCAAGAATGAGCCCATAAAGCTTGGCTAGGATGTGGCTAATCATAATGGTCTTATAGCTAGAGGGAGCACTTTTGTCCCCATTTTTGAAGATAGGCACAATACGGCTTTGCATCCAAAGCTTAGGGAAGCCATGCGTTACCGCCAAATGGAGAAGCGCGTACAGATGAGGGATGAGGATAGATTTTCCCATTTAAAGGATCTCAGCTTGGTAACCTTCAATATCTTTGGCTCTCCCATTAGCGAGCTTATTAATTCCATACTCAACGTCTTCTAGAGAAAAGATATCATCCTTAATAGAAGTGTTTAAGACGGTGCCCATGGTGTCCAGAGAGTCATAAAACTTCTTAAGATAGTTATCCCAATTTTCAAGGGGGATAAAATGATTCTCTTTAGTTTGATGAACAAACACATTTCGCCAAAACATTTTGGGTGCAACTTTAGAAAGCTGGAGAAGATGCTCATCTCTTATTACTATATGACCTCTTCTTTCTCTTAATGAGAGCTTTGTATATACATATATTCTGGAGCTTAATGCTTTTATTAGGGGCGTCTATCATTGCTTTCCTGGCAATTTTATAGTCTTTGTCATACCAAGGATTGGAAGTTCTATTATTATTCTTATATGAAGTCTTATTAGAGAATTTGCTAATGGTGGTGGAAAGGGTAGTAGTAAAATGGTAATAGATTTTATTAATGTTTTTATTATAAGTGAGGGAGCCTAAATTTCTTCCCAAATCCCTTATGAAAAGGTCGACCTTACTTCTATTGAAGTGAATGCGACTTTTTCTTTCATTGTTCTCCTGCATGTGGGTGGTATGCATCACAAGAGATAAGGACAAAGGCAAATGTCTGTTGTCAGAGTGAGGCTCAAATCCATTAACAAGTTCAAAGTTTGTAATATCGTTGAGGAAGAGGATGTAAAGGACCATATAATCCATGACGCTTCTACCCAGACCATGGAAACAGGTCATCCGACCGGAGAGAGGCCATTTTTTAATACCATTGCAAATTAGTAGGTCCTAGGAACTACAAATTTTGAGGAGCTCGGTGCCGAATCGATTATGTCTTCATATTTTCTCTTGAAGTTATTAGCTAAGTGACCATGTTCATCAAGCCATAAGGGGTCGGGGTTAGATTTGTTTCTTAACATAATAGCTTGGTTAGTAGCAATCTGAGCATTAAAATTCCCAAGTAAAAGGATATTGCCTTCATTCCTAAGGTTGTAGATGTCTTTTTCTAAGGTATTAAAAGGATAATTCTTATCCAGTTTGTTTTTCTTATAGGATGTAGAATTGGTAGGGGCGAAATAGCATATTGGAAGGAAGATCCTATTGGTTGTAGAATCAGAGATTTTGATACAAATGTATTGATTGAAGGGGTTAGTTTTATGAAGTCAGTTGTGAGAGGAAATTGTGTTCCTAATATAACAAGCTATACCACCAAAAACTCTCCTAGAAGATTTCTTATTCAAGGCAGACCAAAGAGTGAACCCGTCAAGGGGAGGGACCCTAGATTCGTCATGCTCCCAAGTTTCAACTAAAAGAATAAGATCAATATCACTTGGGATCCAACTTAACATAGGACCTTTACACCATGGAAAACTACAATAGTTCTAGAAGAGGATCCAAAGTGATGTTATTCCCTATTTATCATTCGTGGTTGGGACTATGCCTCTAATACTCGCTTTTCTATTCCTAATGATTGCCCATTTCCCTTCTTTTCTTGCGTCCTTGACCTTTTGTATTTCTTTCCTAAGTTCATCTTGGTCTTCTGGAATGATGCCTTCATTTATAAAGATTCTCGTTCCTTTTAAGCTTCGGGATTTCCTAATTATATCTAATTTATGGTCATTACAACTGCCCCTGACAAGGATTTGTCTATGTTTATACTCAAGTATCCTTCCTCCCTTATTGCTTCGGTGAGATAAGTTGCTTGAATTTGATATTTTGTCTTTAATTGTTATTTAAATAATTCTAATGTATTCATTGTTTCGTTCTTCTATACCAACAATTATAAGGTGTAAGGCTCTCTTTGTGGCACTCATGGTCGAGCACAATTAGTTTATTAATTTCTTCTTTTATTGGTTTAATATCTAATTTATTCTCTGTTTTATTTAGGGCTGAGTTATTATGTAGTTGTTCTTTTAGATGTTTAATCTTTTTTTTCAAAGTGTCATTTTCATTAACCATTGCTTATTTTCTATGCTCGATTTCTCGAATTCTACCTTTCTTTCCTTAGAGTTCAGTCTCGAGTGAGAGTATTTTATTTTCTAATAATTTGTAGTTATTTTCAAGCATTGTAGTTAAATTCTAGTTTAAAATGGTTTTCTCTATCTTCTCTTCATCTTTCTAAATATTCAATGTACTCATAAAGTCTCTCTAGGTAATTTTACTTGATCTCCCTTTGCAAGAAAGGACTTTAGAAATATGAGAACCACTCATAGTGGAAATAAAAAAACCATAACAAGAAGAGAATAGAAGGGAATGTATACACCTGTCAGAATTCTAATTCTCTTTAGTTCAACTGATTCTTCTTAGATTCACTCGTCCTTGAATGTAGGTTGTCTCCCTCCGAGAGTGCGTTCTCTAATAGCTATGGGATTTTTGATGCCAAATGTTCTGGTACAAGAATTCCACCCTACTTCGATGGAGAGTATAAAAACTGCAGAGTTGATAGTAGGCTTGTGTTAGATCGCAAAGAACCGCAGGGTGATATATTATCCAAGAGCCACGAAGTTATGTATCCGAAGGCGCAGATTAAGACCGTAGACTTGAATCAAAACTACAGGCTTGTGTTAGATCGCAGAGAGCATAAGATATAACCAAACTGATTGCTCGATCTGGAGGAGTAATAAACTATAGTCTTGCTACATTGTACTGACCCAACTCATGCACCATCGAAGCTTGGGTGTGAAGGGTGACTTTCCTTAGCTTATTGAGCCTTTTCTTGATTTAACGTATCCATAGTATAAGGCCAAGGACCAGCGTTTCAGGAAATACCTTTCCGCAAGGCACCCTCATTCAAGTAAGCACCCCTTACACACACAGTGAGTACGCCTTTGTTCAGCCTTTGAGCCACCTCTCCAAACCCTGTTTATAGAAGTGACATGCTTAGGGAGTGTACGATCCTCGACTTAGTGACCAGACACTTGAATTTGGTGACAAATGGTGGCTAGGGCTGTATGGCCAAAAAGGATAATTTGCACTACAGTTCCCTTTCTTCTTCACGCGTGCGATTAGATTCATAGACTTGTGTTAGATCACAGAGAGTCGTAGTGTGATGTATTACCCGAGACCCGCAGAGTGTATTATCCACGAGCCACAGAGTCATGCGAGAGCCGCAGAGCTCAAAATTAGCCGAGAGTCATAAAGTTCAATATAATAAATGAGGGTGTATTGAATTTTTAACTCAACCATGAGTATTTAATATACTAGAATATGTTTCATCTGAAGCATTATCTATAACTAAAATTTAAACGGTGCGTTAAAAAGGTGCAGTGAAATTAATCCGGTAGTCGTTCGTCTGGATCGTTCGTCTAAATGGATGTGGTTGCACTTGGGCTCCTACTCACTAGATAGTGCTCAGAAATAACAAGGCCATTTTTCCATAGTACGTTTGAAATTGTATTTTGGTTATAGTGAGTGAACATACATTGTATATGAACAATAAGCGTGGTCTCATGTGCTTTACTCACGTATCATAGGATTCGCATAACATAGTTATATAATTGAAATAATTTAAAGGAAATAAACACCCGACTATTTTATTGATTGATATATATAACTAGTAATTGTACCAAAAGGTACAAAGAGAGGCCGATAGATTTATGAAGTTGGAATTGTTGAATTTTTATAAAAAATTGGGTCACTTTTTCCATTGATATTGATACTGTACAATTTATTAAATATGAAATAGAGTAAAAGATATAGGAGACAGAATAAACTGGGAATGTAAGATCTTTATATTGGAAGTGAAAAAGAGAACAAAGCAGCATGTCAAAGCAGAAATACTTAAAGAAAATCACAAGACTTTCTATGATCCACTGATGGAATACTCAAATTCTGATACATTTTAAGAGTCATTACTCACTATTTTTGAAATTGTTAGAAATAAGTAATAGGTTTTTTTTTAAGTTTTGTTAGATTTTTCTAATTATGTATTTGCTCAAATTATAAGTTTGAGATCTATAACTTTCCTAATCTAAATATTTCAAAGTTTAAAAAAAGTGGAATCAGCTTATTTAAGTTAAATCCCAATTTTGAAATTGTATGGTTGGATTTCATTTTTAAACTATCAAACACTAAAACAAAGTAAATATTGTCCACACTAAAATAATTAACGACTTTCTTAGAATTATAATAAATCAAAATAAAATTCATGAGATAATTAACAAATCTTTTATAATTTCAATAAGTAGAAATAAAATTAATCAAACGAAATGTAAAATATGGTTGTATATAAATTGTTTGTACAAACCATTTAACGAGATCCAATATTACTTTTCATGTTTCTAAATTTTCCAGTAAAAAAACTAACAAAATCTCGTTACAATTTTCGAATGTCCCTACAAATAATTTAATCACATCCAATATCACTTTTCATTTTTCTATGTTTTCCATTAAAATCAATAACAAAATCTCGTTATAATTTTCTTATACGCTATGGTTTGGAAGTTAAACAAGTAAAACATGCGAAAGACCTGGTAGGTCTAGTCACGTGGATGCTTCTAATGATGGTAACTTAAACACTAAACCGCACATCACCATTGTGTGGCCGTTGGGCACGAGGTACACCACTAGCACGTCACATGTAATTGTTATTAAAACCTCTCTCTCTCTCGTTATAAAACAACTCCAGGCTTTTCCCCTAATCATCCAACACAACCATGACCAACTAAGTTTGGCCCGGCGGAAAATGCATAAATTCAATTGATGGCGTTTATCTCCCTTCTTAAAAAAGATCACCCATTTAAATTTAAATATAATTCAAAGTATTACCAAATGAAGAATGATTTCTATGATTTATTATGAATAATTAAAAACTCATAAAGGAAAAGAAAAAATCACATCTTTCTAATTTTTAATTATCATATTGGTTTGCAAATCATTAAACAACTCTTTTACAATTAATTGGTCAACTCCGCGGGTTTTACACATTCCATTCTCACAAATCACACAATCGGGCATCGATACCGCTATAAATATGACGTTCTGCCTTTCTGGAAAGCACAATATATTGAAGAATTTGATGCCCGCTCTATAGTTTAGATAGTTTAGATAGTTTCTACAGAAAACTAAAAATATATATATATATGAAATTTGGACCATTTAAAAAGGAATAATATATTGTTTATAATAAACGGAAAAAACAACTATAACAATATGACGACCATAACTAATGATATTTAAACCATCCGAATCATATAAATATTTTTGAGTTTAGAGGTATTTAATAGCTATAAATATGGCGTTCTGCCTTTCTGGAAAGCACAATATATTGAAGAATTTGA
The DNA here is from genome assembly GCA_031772625.1 of Pinus tabuliformis. Lineage (NCBI taxonomy): Eukaryota > Viridiplantae > Streptophyta > Pinopsida > Pinales > Pinaceae > Pinus > Pinus tabuliformis. Next base: position 990,167,230 of record CM062807.1, on the reverse strand, counting down.
TGCCCGCTCTATAGTTGAGATAGTTTCTACAGAAAACTAAAAAAATATATGAAATTTGGACCATTTAAAAAGGAATAATATATTGTTTATAATAAACGAAAAAAACAACTATAACAACATGATGACCATAACTAATGATATTTAAACCATCAGAATCATATAAATATTTCTAAGTTTAGAGGTATTTCTACAGAAAACTAAAAAAATATATGAAATTTGGACCATTTAAAAAGGAACAATATATTGTTTATAATAAACGAAAAAAACAACTATAACAACATGACGACCATAACTAATGATATTTAAACCATCCGAACCATATAAATATTTTTCAGTTTAGAGGTATCTAATAGCTATAAATATGGCGTTCTGCCTTTCTGGAAAGCACAATATATTGAAGAATTTGATGCCCGCTCTATAGTTTAGATAGTTTCTACAGAAAACAAAAAAAATATATGAAATTTGGACCATTTAAAAAGGAATAATATATTGTTTATAATAAACGAAAAAAACAACTATACTAACATGACGACCATAACTAATGATATTTAAACCATCTGAATCATATAAATATTTCTGAGTTTAGAGGTATTTAATAGCGCAAGAGGCATGACAAGAGTTGTCTATTCAATATATCTATACATCTGAGCTAGTAGAGCCCAACCCAAATCTCGTGCACATAAGTACTCTCCATACAATCTCGTGCACATAAGTACTCTCCATACAAATCCCATTGACCAAATCTAAGACCGCTAGATTTTGATACTACATAGCAACTATTTAACATGAACAGATTTCTACAGATTATAAATTAAAAATATTGAATGCGACATGAACGTTACAGAATGCGTGAGTGTTTGGTATGTGGAAGTAAGGGAGCCAAGAGAACGCCTATGTCGCCAATTACAATACGGTAAACAAGACAAAAGGATTTAACATGAAAGGATTTCTACAGATTATAAATTAAAAATATTGAATGCGACATGAACATTACAGAATGCGCGAGTGTTTGGTATGTGGAAGTAGGGGAGCCAAGAGAACTTACGTCAATTAGTGGTGTTTGGGAGAAGGAAACGCGTAGACTGATGCACTTTGAATGGCTCCGAGGATTTCAGGGGACAGAGTATCTCCTGTGTGAAGTTTCTCATGAGAATTGGTAAGGTGATGGTAGATGAAGCTCAGTGTTGGCCAAAAACAGCAACAACAATTGTCAAGGAAAAAGCAGTGAAAATATCTTCCACAGTGAAAATATCTTCAAGAGACAAAAGAATTGGAAAAAACAGTAATGCAAATCAAAGGGCCAGGCTCAATGCATAGCAGAACTGGAGATGAAAAGAAAGCAACTCATATATTTGGAAAAAGCAGTGAACTTCAAATCAACGGTTGAAACTGTCAAACTTGATCAAACGGTTCAGGTTAAAGGTGTTGACAATTGTTGATGCATAGGAAAACCTATCGGCCTAAATATATATATGAGTGTGTATAGTTAAATTTAACAATTTACTGTCCAAATGTTTAACATGTTCTTGAGTTAATGTTATATGGCCAAATTGTACATGTAATATTATGACACGTTGTTGGGTCCCTATAATACTAGTGATTACCCCATTAATATTGTAGTTATACCCTTTATTTATATTGTTGTGCTCCTATTACGCCCATATTGTTATTTATGTGCCCCATAGAATCCCTCTATTGTTATTTTTGTGGCTTTATATTATTATTGTTAGGTCGGCTGGATTATATTGTGACTCCTTAGACTCTTATATATAGAAATGAGGTTTTGTCATTTGTATCATCCAAGAATTGTTCATTTATGTAATGTAAAGGAGGTTGCCCCCTCGAAGAGGCTGAATTATAATGCGTTGATATTTCTTTTCTATCTTTTCTTGAGTTGGTTTCATAACATTTGGTATCAGAGCTTTGGATTCTAGGGTTTCGCTGCTCCAAACAGGTCATCGTGGCATTTTCGCTATAACATTTTTTCTGTGATGTTTAAGAAGTCGCAACAAAAACCCATTTGAGAAGAAATCGCGCTGAACCTTGGGTCCGAATTTCAGAGCTTTTCACGCGATATTTTCGGAGATATTATCTGAGGAAGTTGGTCTTTTTGCAGACTCCTGAATTACACTCAAAACAGGTGACCTGGGGAAAATCGTCATAACTTTCTTTCTGAGCATCGGATTGAACTTTTGTTAGAAGGTACAGAAAGAGGACGGACTTTAGTTTTCTTTTATATATTTTTCAGAGTCAAAGGTTGAAGCAGTGACACGTGGCACTTCATACAATTTCACTCTAATGAAATAGTATATAATCAGGTTACTGTGGGAGATTGTGCATAACTCTTTCTTGGAGAATCCAATTTGGATCAGACTAGTGGCATTGGAAAGAGGACATACAAGGCTACGACAGGTCACAATTTCAGAACTGGATGGTTCGAAATTACAGAGATACATCAGATTCAATATCAGGCTTCTACAAAGTAAAAAAAGGTGTGTAGTTTTTTTTTTTAATTTTTGCATAAGCTTGGTTTGAAGGAATTCAAAGGGCATAGTAAAGCATTATTATCGGTAACTGATGCCCCGAAGAAAGAAAATGCTAACACCTAGTAAGGAACATGAAAGCTCTAGCATGACTCATGAAGAAGAGGAAGAAATGCTACATGATATATCAAAATTACAAGAACAAGTGCAACGAATGTCACGCTCACAAAAGCTAACAGATGCTAAGATAAATGGCGTGGAATCTAAGATAAATGGCGTGCAATCAAAGATAAAGGGCATGGAAGCTAAGATGGATGATCTGAAGACAGATTTGAGGAGAGATTTGAAGACAGAGATGGCAAATTCGAAGACAGATTTGACAAATTTTCTACAAGAAATACTTACTAATGGTGAAAAGGTTGTAAAGGAAACTCATGATGTGAACAAAAGAAATGTTAATCATGATTCCATAGACTCTAATGTTGGATCGAAGACCCACCATATTCCAAAAATTGATATGAGGAAGTTTTATGGCAAGGATCCCGTCACATGGATATTACAGATGGAGCAATTATTCGATCTCAATAATGTGAAAAACACACAAAAGGTACGTATGGCAACTTTATATTTGGAACCAAATAAGTTTGTATGGTATCAGAACATCCATAAAGCATCTGCGAGGATTTCTTGGGTTGATAGGGTATTATTGCAAGTTCGTTAAGAATTATGGGAGAATAGCAGCACCTCTAACAACATTATTGAAGAAAGATTCATTTTCATGGAATCCGGAAGCAACAAAGGCCTTTAAACATCTTAAAGAGGCAATGTGCCAAGCACCGGTCTTAGCTACACCAGAATTCACAAAAACCTTTATTGTGGAATGTGATGCTTCAGGAAATGGAATTGGTGTTGTTCTAATGCAAGATGAAAGACCCATTGCTTTTGAAAGTCGTCCAATCAAGGGAAAGTTTTTAAGCAAAGCTATTTATGAGAAGGAAATGTTGGCAATACTCCATGCACTTAAGAAATGTCGACCCTACCTAATGGGAAGACACTTCAAGGTAAAAACGGATCATGATAGCTTTAAATACTTTTTAGAACAAAGATTATCCTCTGAAGAGCAAAAAAAGTGTGTCACAAAGATGTTGGGTTATGAATTTGAAATCATCTACAAAAAAGGGAAGCAAAATGTGGTGGCAGATGCACTCTCAAGAAAGGATGAGGATATGGAAGCATTGTTGTGTGCCATTTCTATTATCCAACCAGATTGGTTAAACGAAGCAAAGGAGGAATGGAAGAATGACGAAGAAGTGTGGGCACTTATTCGAAAGCTACAAAAAGATTCCAGTACTTCTGATACATTTAGCTAGAAAAATGATTCGTTATGGTACAATGATCGCTTATACCTCTGTAAGAATTCCCAGCTAAAACAAAAGATTCTTATGGAATTGCACACTTCTCCCTTAGGAGGGCACTCAAGATTTTTAAAAACTTACCACAGGGTTAAGAAGGAATTTTTTTGGGATGGCCTTAAATCAGATATTCAAAAGTTTGTGGCGGAATGTTTGGTTTGCCAACAAAATAAAGTTGAAACAATTAAGACACTGGGTCTATTACAACCTTTATCCATTCCAAGCCAATGTTGGGAGGAGGTTTCAATGGATTTTATCACAGGTTTACCCAAGTCTGAGGGAAAGAGTGTCATCATGGTGGTAGTTGATTGACTTACCAAGTATGCACACTTTTGTGCATTATCACATCCGTTTAAAGCAAGTACAGTTTCTACTGCATTTATGGAAACAGTTCAAAAGCTACATGGAAATCCAAAGATTATTGTAAGTGACAGAGATCCCATTTTCACTGGAAATTTTTGGACAGAATTATTTTCTTGTCTTGGTACTCAGTTAGCTCATACCTCATCTTATCATCCTCAATCTGATGGGCAAACTGAGATAGTAAACAAATGTTTGGAAGGATATCTTCGTTGCTTTGTATCTGATAAACAGACACAATGGGTCAAATGGTTGCCTCTGGATGAATGGTGGTATAACACTTCCTTCCATACAACAACAAAAATGACCCCATTTATGGCACTTTATGGGTACCAACCACCATCAATCACATCATATTTAAGAGAAAATTCTAAGGTTCAGGCAGTGGAACATCACATCGAACATCAACAACAAGTCCTCCAACTCTTAAAGGATAACCTCGTGTTGGCACAAAATAGAATTAAACAACAGGCAGATCAACATCACAGTGAAAGAAGGTTTGATGTAGGTGATTGGGTATTCCTACAGCTACAACCATATAAGCAAATGTCCCTAAAGCAAGCTAAGAAGGATAATAAATTATCACCAAAGTATTATGGTCCATACAAGGTGTTGGAAAAGATTGGTACTATGGCACACAAATTGGAGCTTCATGCAGCTTCTCGATTGCACCCAGTTTTCCATGTTTCATGTTTAAAGAAGGTTATAGGCGACAAGCTCCCAGTTCAAATAATATTGCCAGAACTTGACGAGGAAGGAAAAATTATATTGGAACCGGAAGCAGTCACAGAAACAAGAACTCGACAGCTACGAAATCGATCAATTTTAGAGTATCTTATCAAGTGGAAGAACTTATTCGCTGAAGATTCCACATGGGAGGATGAGAATTTTATGCAGAAGTATCCAGAATTGCTCAAGCGTTGAGGACAACACTTTTTTGAAGGAGAGGGGCATGTTGGGTCCCTATAATACTAGTGATTACCCCATTAATATTGTAGTTATACCCCTTATTTATATTGTTGTGCCCCTATTACCCCCATATTGTCATTTCTGTGCCCCATAGAATCCCTCTATTGTTATTTTTGTGGCTTTATATTATTATTGTTAGGTCGGCTGGATTATATTGTGACTCCTTAGACTCCTATATATAGAAAGGGGGTTTTGTCATTTGTATCGTCCAAGAATTGTTCATTTATGTAATGTAAAGGAGGTTGCCCCCTCGAAGAGGCTGAATTCTAAGGCGCTGATCTTTCTTTTCTATCTTTTCTTGAGCTGGTTTCATAACACACGTTCATCGTTATATTTATAGGAATGAGCTTTATTCCCCTTTCCACTATATTAAATATGGATAAAATTTGAAATACACAGTGTTAAATATGGATAGGTAGATATAAAAGAAATTTTGTTTAGTGTTACTATTTTCAAGTGGAGAATTATAGTAATGAGTATATTTATAATTAGTATAATAATTCACATTTGAGTTTATATATATATATATATATATATATATATATATATATATATATATTATATTTATATTTATTTTAGATTTATAAAATATGAAACGACATTAAATTTTTTGAGGTGCGCATTTTATTTATTTATTTTGAATAACATAGTAATAAAATGTTTTTATTTTAGGAAGTTTTTATTTTCATTTTCATTTTTTTTTCATATGATACACTATTGATATTGTAATATTACACTCAACACGAATATTGAAATATTTCATTTATGACTTATATCGTCCAAATTAAAATGTTTTTTTTGTTATTAGTATATCTTTAAATTTATACCTCTATCGTATTAAATATTGATTAAATTACAAATAAATATCTCTCTATATATAATTTGATAACTTATATTGATTTTTTTATTTTTTTTATATAAATGCTACCTATCACTTTCATATTAAGAATTAAGATTTTTTGAACATTTAATTTTAAATTTTCATTACTCATAAATATTTAACACATTTTTTAAATTAGGAAAAAATGTATAAAATCAATTTAATATTTCTCTATCATTCATAACTTTTTCTTTATTCAAATTATGTGAATTTTTTTTAGTTTTAGACATTCAATGATGGTCGAATGTTGTATTGTGACAAAGATTGTCTACATATTAAAACCAACCATGGTTTAACCATGCTCAATCATGGTCCAATGTTTGCATTGTGACAAAGATTGTGCCAATATGAAATTCGACCATGGTCAACAATGTTCCAACATCACATTCTGACAAATATTGTCTCAATATCAAAATCAACCTTGGTAAACTATGATCAATCATGGTCAACTATGGTCAATCATGGTCGACCATGGTCAATAACCATGGTCACATTGTGACAAACATTGTCTCTTGGCCCAACGTCGAATTCTAAGTGACATTGTCTCAATATGAAAATCAAACATGGTCTAATGTCATATTGTGACAAAGATTGTCTCGACATTAAAATCGATCATAGTCAACCATGGAACAATGTTGCATTGTGACAAGGATTTTCTTAATATAAAAATCAAACATGGTCAACCATGTTCCAACATCACATCGTGACAAATATTATCTCAATATCAAAACAACAATAGTTGACCATGGTTAATCATGGTCAACCATAGTCAATAACTATGGTCACATTGTGACAATGATTGCCCCTTGTCCAATGTTAGATTGTGACAACCACAGTCATCCATGCTCAAACATGGTCTAACATCACATTGTGACTAAAAATATCTCAATATCAAAGTCAACCATGGTGAACCATTGTCCAACATCGCATCGCAAAAAATGTTGTCTCAATATGAAAATAAATCATTGTCAACCATAGTCCAATGTTGCATTATAACAAATATTTTGTCAAAATTAAAATCAACCGTGCTCGACCATGGTCAACCATGTTTATTTTAGGGTTTATATTATTTATCTTTGGGTTTATATACCTTGGGTTTAATATTATTCCCTTAGGTTAATCCCTTGGATTTTTATTATCAATTCCTCAGTTGTATTATTCCCTTGGATTTATAATATTAATCACTTGGGTTTAATATTATTCCTTTGGGTTTATAATACTTCGAGTTTTAGAATTAATCCCTTGGGTTTATAATATCAATCCCTCGGGTTTATCAATCTAAGGCTGCATATTCTTAGGGTATAATATTATTCATATGGTTTATAATATTAATTCTCAAGTTTAATATAAATCCCTTGGATTTATAATCATGGTCAACCATGCACAACAATGGTCCAATGTCACATTGTGACAAAGATTGTCTCAACATGAAAATAAACCATGGGGAGCCACGATCCATTGTCACATTGTGACAATGGATTATCCCAATATGAAATTTAACCATGTTCAAGCATGTTCCAACGTCGCATTGTGACATAGATTGTCTCAATATGAAAATAAACCATGGTCAACCATGGTCACATTGTGACAAAGTTTGCCTCTTGGTCCAACGTCACATTGTGACAACCATGGTGATCCATGGTCAATCATGGTCAACCATGGTCCAATGTGACATTGTAACAAAGATTGTCTCAATATGAAAATCAACCATGGCCAATTATGGTCAAAATTTTTCCAACATCACATTGTCAAAAAGGTTGTCTCAATATGAAAATCAATCATGGTCAACCATAGTCCAACATCTCAATGTGACAAAGATTATGTCAATACGAAAATCAACCGTCGTAGACCATGGCCAACCATGTTTATTTTAGAGTTCATAATATTTCTCTTAGGGTTTATATAGCTCGGGTTTATAATATTTATCCCTTAAATCTATAATCCCTTTGGTTTTTAGTATTATCCCCTCGTTGTATTATTCTCTTGTGTTTATATCATTTATCTTGGGATTTCTATATCTTGGGTTTATAATATTAATCTCTTGGGTTTATTATTATTCCCTTACGTTTATAATACCTTAGGGTTTTAGAATTAATGCCTTGGGTTTATAATATCAATCTAAGGGTTCATATTTCTAGGGTATAATATTATTCATAATCTTTACAATATTAATCCTAGGGTTTACTATAAATCCCTTGGGTTTATAATCATGGTAAATCATACACAACCATGGTCCTATGTGACATTGTGACAAAGGTTATCTCAAAATGAAAATCAACCTTGGCCAAATTTTGCATTGTGACAAAGATTGTCTCAATATGAAAATCAACCATAGTAAAACATGGTAAACCATGTTTGTTTTATAGTATTTATCTTAAGTTTTATATACATAGGGTTTATAATATTAATATCTTGGGTTGAATATTACTCCCTTGGGTTTATAATCCCTTGGGATTTTAGTATTAATCCCTTGGGTTTTTAATATTAATCCACTAGTAGAAATAATTCAAGGGTTCATTTTCTTAGGGTGTAATATTATTAATAGGGTTCATAATATTAATCCTAGAGTTTAATATAAATCCCTTGGGTTTAGAATCACAATAAACCATGGTCAACCATGGTCCAATGTCACATTGTGCCAAACTTGTCTCAATATGAAAATCAACCATGGTCGCACATCGCATTGTGACAAGGATTATCTCTGTATGAAAACCAATGATGGTAAACCATGGTCAACCATGTTTAATTTCAAGTTTATACTATTTATCTTGGGGTTTTTATATCTTGGGTTTAATATTATTCCGTCGTGTTTATAATCCTTTGGTTTATTAATCTAAGGGTTCGTATTTCTACAGTATAATGTCATTCATAAGGTTCATAATATTAATATCTGAGTTTAAGATAAATCCACTTGGTTTATAATCATGGTTAACCATGATCAAACATCACTTTGTAACAAATATTCTCTCAATATGAAAAACAACCAATATGGCATTATGACAAGGATTGTGTCAATATGAAAATCAACCATGGTCAACCATGTTCCAATGTCCCATTGTGTCAAAGATTGTCTCAATATGTAAATCAACCATGGTTATTCATGCTCAATCATGGTCAACCATGGTTAATCGTGCTCAATCATAGTCAATCATGGTCACATTGTGAAAAAGAATGCCTCTTGGTCCAATTGTGACAACCATGGTCATCCATGGTCAACCATGGTCGAACGTCACATTGTGACAACCATGGTCAAGCATGGTCTAACATCGCATTGTGACAAATATTGTCTCAATATGAAAATCAACCATGGTCAACCATGGCCAATCATTGTCCAACATCACATTGTGCCAAAGGTTGTCTCAACATAAAAATCAATCATGGGAAACCACAGTCCAACTTTGTGTTGTGACAAAGATTGTGTCAATAGGAAAATCAATCATGGTCAACCATGTTTATTTTAGGGTTTCTAATATTCATCTTAGGGTTTATATACCTTGTGTTTATAATATTTATCCCTTGGGTTTAATATTTTTCTCTTGGCTTTTTAGTATTATTATCTTGGGTTTATAATATTTATCTTAGAGTTTATATACCTCGGGTTTATAATATTAATCCCTTGGGTTTATAATACCTTGGGTTTTAGTATAAATCCCTTGGGTTTACTATTCCTTGGGTTTATAATATCAATCCCTTGGATTTATTAATTTAAGGGTTCATATTCATAGGGTATAATGTTATTTGTATGCCTTTTAAAATTAGTCCTTTGTTTAAATATAAATCCTTGTATTTAATTAATTAAAAATTATTAACATAATCATTAAAAAAATATTTGTTTAATAAATATTTATATTAAAAAATATTTATAAATCCAATATTTTTATTAATATTATTCATATACATAGGGTATAATAATTTTTTTGTAAGCTTCGCAGTACTACATCTTCAACATCTCCAATATATCACCTCGATAGGGGTAAGGAATTGAACTGGTAACTTTACATCAAGCAGTGCCCTAATAGTCACTCGATCAATGTCTATCGAAGATCCCATGGACATTCATAGGGTATAATATTATTCATAGGGTTTATCATATTGTTGTAAACCCTATGAATAATATTATTATAGACCCTAGAGTTTATAATATTATTATAAATTATGAATTATTATTATTATTATAAATATGAATCAATTATAATTAGTTAAATATTAAATAATAATAATAATAGTTTTATTGTAATCTTCACTCAATTTGGTGTTATTTTAAGTTATTATTATTTTTGGTTATAAAAAGAATTAATATGTGCTAAATATATACATTTCAAAGAACATGTAACAATATTCTTAACAATGTAGACTCGCCCACAATTCCTCATGTAAATAGTTGTTGTTATGATACCATAGGCAAATACCATGGCTTATAAATACCATATGCTTAATATGAAATTTATTTTTAATAACTAATTTGATATAAGCTAATTAAATGAGCATAATTAATTTGAGATAAATCTTAACCCTTGATTTATGAATAGTATTATAAATATTTTGGCATATTTTAATAGAGATTAAATTTCTACCATCCACTTAATAATTACTAGCATTCTTAATTAAACATGCCTATCACCATAATAATATAATTTATATTATAAATAAACTATAATAATCCACCTATATAATTTTCTAATTATTTAAATATCAAATATAAAATAGAAAAAAATATATTAAATATATTATACATTTTTAGTCATAGAGTATCTCATGATATATCCAACATTGTTATTTTAATTTTTGATAAATGTTAACGATACAGCCATAAAATTTGACGCGATTCTTCTATGCAGACGAAGACAGCGGAAAGAGAGAATGTTGGGCATATTCTGAGGGATTCAGAGGGTGGAGACTGTTAGTAAATTAGTGTTGGGTATATCCTGAGGCATTAATGTACTTACATTTTAAATAGTCTATAATGAGATTTTCTGAAAGTTTTTTTGGCGGGTTTTCCGATCGAAATTCGGCAGGAATTTATTGGAATCGGATGTTTGATAGCTAGTTTCTGCACAATGAAAGCGTCCCAGGGGTTTTCGAGGGTACTGAATCCAAATATGCAGTTAAAAAACCATTTTAACAGCAACAAATCAAGATTTAACCTCAATTTCTTCCCTCGAATTCCGTGACCAAAATCTCCAAAAAAATCGCATTATAAACAACTCCCTTGCATTTTCCAGCGTCTGAGTCCATATGGATTTCATTTTCCACCTTCAAATTCTCGTCCACCAGAATAATACAAAGGCTCGACTCATCGTGCGGTATTGAGAGCAATTTAATATCTAGTTTTCCAACCCAACCAACCACTTGCCTAAACCGAACAGCAGAAGATTCCAGAAGTTTTTCAAATTAGCAGAAGATCCTAAAGAATCTGATTGGAGGGTGAGCCACATTTCACAGCACGAGTTGCTTCTCCTGATTAATAGCCATCTTCACAATCCAAAATACTTGGACATTCACTGCGATAATTGGAGATTCACAATTTCGTACCATCTTGGTCAGTCACTGAGATAAATCCTTCTTCGCTTCTCACGTGACGAAGAGTCATCACTATTCCATTGCTTCCATCATTACCTTTTTCTGGACGACATTGTAGGAGTAGCAGTGAGAAACTCACCTTGTTTTATTTTTGTTTTTTAATATAAATATTATTGTTTTAAAATTTATTTATTTTCAAATATTTTGGAATTAAAAAGACAAGCTTAATTGATTTCGATACTGTTCCTTGAATTTCAGAAAGGTCAATTAACCTCGTTCCAGTTCTTGAATTTTAAAAGATTCCCACTCAGCGTCTTGAATTTTTAAACTATTCCCACTGCGTGTCCGCGGGGTTATGTGACTATTTTTGAGGTAATCTTTAAATTCTTTTCTTTCAGAAGTTTTTTAATCAGTGTCTTTAAATAAATTTTGTAAATATAATTTAATAAAATATATATATTTAGAATTAAAATTTATTTTTGGAATGAATTTAAAAAAATATTTAGAATCAAAATTTATTTTTGGAATGAAATTTTTTGATTAACATAATTTTATATTTTATATTTAATAGCAATATCTTTAATATCATTTATAAATAATAATTAACAATAAATATCTCTATTATTAAATAACAAGTAAATAGAGATCATGGGACTCCAAAACCATGGTCGATCATGTCAATGGGAAAAGCTTCATGAGGTGTCCTCACCTGGTAGACTGGATGGACAAGATCATGTTTTTTTGGGCACTTATGAGAGGGTGTTCCATTCAGCACAGCTTTAGAGCTCAAAACCAGCAAGCAGACTCCCTGTCAAAGGAAGGTCTTCAACTAGGTACAGGTTCCTGGTCCATGAAGGTAATATCTAGCGAGGAGTCCTTTATCATTCAGGATTTTGCTATCCCTGGCTTTTAATCTCTTGCTTATGTCCTTTAGGTCTATTTTTATTTACCTCTTTGGTTTTCAAGCATTTGTATGGTATGAATGACTATATCTATCTTTGATCATCTTCGTAGTTATGCTGGAGGTGTCTAATATATTTGTATCTGTGTATGTTTTTGAGCTTCGACATCCTTCTCAGAGGATCTCTTCCTCTGGTTTTGTGACATATGTTCTTGGCTTCCTCAATTAGCATGTAAATGTACTATCTGGAGCAGTTATATAGACTCAATATAATACAATTTCACTTTTTCTTTCTAAAAAAACAAGTAAATTATAACAATTTTTTTTTAAATATTATTATAAATATTATAGAGTTAGTGGTTAGGGTTATAAAATTGTTAAATGATATTTTTTAATGTTTGCTTCCTCACTTGAAAGTTGGTATATGTTATTTTTATTAAATGAAATATTTTTAAAATCAGAAAATTGTTAGTATTATAGAATTGTTAAATGATTTTTTATAATGTTTTCTTCCTTACTTGAAAGGTGGTATTTAAAGTTAGTATCCTTAAGATGGTTACGGAGATTTTAATTTATTTGTTATTTTTAGTTTTTTTTGGAACTCTTTAGAATTCAGATTTTCTTTATCTTTCTGAATTCCTAATAAAAAATTTATCCTCCTCTCCCTTCTATTTTTATATTATGAAGTTTATTAATACATCTAATAATATATCATGATGTAAACTTCTTTAATTATTAACCTAAAAACTCGGGTTTATATAATTCAACATTGCTTTATTTTTATTTAAAGGAAATATGCTAACCTCTCACAAATAGGTATTCTCCTACCAAAGCTTTGGAAGAGATTTGTGGATGACATGGTGTCATATCGTCTCATGGCCCAGAAGAGTTAGATCTTTTCTTCCAGCATTTCAACAATCGATCCTCCTCCATAAAGTTCACTATGGAGTAGGAGGTTAATGGGTGTCTGCATTTCCTTGATGTTCTCATTTCGAAGAATGATGACAATTTTTTCTCCCACCAAGTGTTTCAAAAGAAAACTCATACTGAGTAGTATCTTCATGCCAGCTCCCATCATTTCCCTGCTAAAAAGTTGGGTGTTCTCAACACACTAGCTACTCGTGCGCTAAGAATCTCTGATGAAAAGAACTTGGATAAAGAGAAGGCCCATCTCCTTAACTTCTTTGTTAGTAATGGTTAGAGTAGACACTAACGTCATAAAGCCTTCCTTAAAGCCAACGAAGTTCCTTGTGTTAAGAAAGACCCTAAAAATCGAGTCTTAGGGGTTCATCTCCCTTTCATCTAGGGGAAGACTGATAAGATTGTGAGAATTATTAGGAAGCATAATGTTCCCTCGACCTTTAGACCCTTAACACCATCTGTAGATCCCTTAGATCGGTAAAGGACCCTGTTGACCCCAAGGACATGAAAGGTGTCTATGGTATTCCTTGTTCCCGTGGGACCCCCTATGTTGGTGAGACTGGTCGCTCTATTAACTAGAGGATTCAAGAGCACTCAGCTGACATAAAACATGGGAAAATCAGGTCTTCCGCCCTGGTAGAACACGCGGAAAAGACTAAACATCACATTTGTGTTGAGGAGATCTGTGTTATTGCCAAGATTGCACCTTTGCATCACTAGAAGTTTAGGGAGGCCTTAGAAATTGAAAAAATGCCTAGAAATCTCAATAGGGATGATGGCTAGAAAAATAGTAGCTGTTGGATCCCTGCCCTTTCCTCCTATCCCCCTTTCGCCCCCTTACCTCGCCACTTGTGTTGCTCTTTTTACTGTGGATTTCTCTGTCCCTTTCCCCCTGGTCCTCTGGGGTTGTTTTTGCGAATTTATTCCTTTTCTTCTCTTTAATTTTTATTAATTAATTTATTTATTCTGTCAGACCAGGAAGTAACTCCTTAAAAAAATTCGTTGATTTCATTTAGGTTGGTGTTTATTATATACATGGGGGAGAGACTGTTCATTTCATCTCCCGGTGACTATTCATATTCTCTATTATTATTTACATCAATTTCAGTTATTCACCCAATCCTCATGATTAGGTGTCAACATTCCCCCCCTTAATCTGAAGGGATGTTCATGAGTCCAAGCATCGCTCTGAATCTTTCAAGATTTTCTCTTCCTAAGTTCTTTGGTGAAGATGTCTGCAATCTGCTCGTTTGTGGAACAATGGCGAAGATGGATTGTTTTGGCCTCAACATGATGTTGAATTAGATAATATTTAGTATTGATGTGCTTCATTTGATCATGGAACTTTGGGTCCTTGGCCAACTTTATTGCAGAGGTATTGTCAATCATGAGTGGAGTTGATTGTACTTGTTTTACATGCAAATCTTCAAGAATTTTCCTAAGCCACACAATTTCTTTTGTTGCCTCAGTTGTTGCCCTGTATTCTGCTTCTTTTGTGGAATCTGCTGGAATTATTTGTTTGCATGATCTCCAGGGGACAGCTCCTGATCCAAGACTGATAGCATATCCTGAAGTAGATACCCCAGTTTCTTTGTCTCCATCGAAGTCTGAATCAGAGTATCCAATCAAGCTGAAGTCATCCACCTGTGTATACTTGATTCCAAAGTCTTGAGTTCGCTTCAAGTACCTTAGAACTCTTTTTGCAGCAGACCAATGTCCCTCACAAGGCTTTTGCATAAACCTGGAGAGGGTTCCAACAGTAAACGAAATGTCTGGTCTGGTAGTAGTTAGGTAGTTGAGACTTCCTACAAGTTGTCTATACTTTGTTGCATCCTCAAATTCTTTTCCTTCAATGGATGTGAGCTTTAAGTTTTGTTCCATTGGAGTAGTAAGAGGATTGCATTCTGTCATGCCAAACCTGTTCAACAGATCTCCAATGTACTTATTTTGAGAAAGAAATATGGACTTCGAATGTTGAGTTACTTTAATACCAAGATAGTAATGAACATAGCCCAAATCAGTCATTTCAAAACTTTTCCCCAATTCCTTCTTTATGGATGCAATGTAGCTTTCATTATTCCTTGTCATCAAAAGATCATCTAGATATACCACAAGATATACAATTGTTTTTCCAACTTTCTTGACAAATAAAGTTGCATCATCAAGATCATAATGTTTGAAATTGAGTTTCAGAAGATGCTCAGTTAGTTTTTCATACCAGGCTCGCGGTGCTTGTTTGAGGCCATACAAGGATTTCACAAGTTTTCATACTTTATGTTCATGTCCTTTCAATGCAAATCCTTCAAGCTGGGACATAAAAACATTCTCTTTTAGATCTCCATTCAAGAAAGCATTTTTGACATCCATTTGATAGACTTTCCAACCGTTCTGAGCTGCTAGGGCAAAGAGTGTCTGGATCGTATCCCATTTTTCTATGGGGGAAAAAGTATCCTCATAATCGACCCCTTCCTTCTGTGCAAAACCTTTTGCCATAAGCCTGGCTTTGTGCTTGTTAAGTGAGCCATCAACTTTATAGTTGTTCTTGTAGACCCACTTGCAGCCAATTGATTTGGTTCCTAATGGAGGATCAACCAGCTTCCAAGTGCCATTCTTTATGAGGGCATCATACTCCTTTTGCATCGCTTCTTTCCATTCATCATGAGAAGCAGCTTCTTTGAAGGAAGTTGGTTCAAAATCTGTAGACAAGTTCAATTCACAATCATAAGAAACATCCATATCAACAGGTGAATTAGGGTCATCTACATCACCTCCATTTTGCCGGTTTGAATTTCTAGTCCCTATCTTTCCAACCTCATCAGGATGAACACTTTCAAGTGTCTTTATTAGCCACTTTGGAGGACCTTTCTCATATGGTCCAGGCTACTCCGTTGATTGAGTTGGGACTGAATCAAGATTGAGTCTCCCAATTCTATTAATCACATCACTTAAAGCATCATCCATTGTTGGAGTTTCATGCGGGGGAGAGAGTTCTTCAGAAGAAGATTCCACATGTTCATCTAGTATAGGAATCTCCCCTTCAAGATGTGGAATCCGATTATCAAATTCTTGAAATGATTTTGCATTTGCGAATCTATCCAAGCTATCAAGTTGTCGCTCAACAACATTGTCAGTTTTGGATGATTCAAGAAAAATTACATCTCTAGATACAACAAACTTTTTATTGACTTCATCATAGAGACGGTATGCTTTGGAGGTGTTTGAATACCCCAGGAAGATACACTTACGACTTCTTGCACCAAGTTTGCTTCTATGTACCTTTGGTATTAAGGCATAACAGGTCGAATCAAAGACCCTGAGATGCTTTACCGAAGGAACGTGCCCATACCACATTTCATATGGAGTCTTGTTTCTAATAGCATTAGATGGACATCTATTCTTTATATATGCAGCACATAGAACAACATCAACCCAAAACATTATTTTTACATTTTTGAAGAAGAGCATGGAGCGTACCATATTTAAGATTGTCATATTCATTATTTCAGCTACACCATTCTGTTGGGGGTTATAAGGCCGAGTTGTTTGATGTTTGATCCCATGTTGGTGAAGATAGTTTTCAAATTCATTTGATGTGTATTCTTTTCCATTATCAGTGCGAATAAACCCAATATGAGATTGTGCATCATTTTCAATCCATTTATGAAAGTTCTTGAATGTTTGAAAAGCATTAGATTTGTTCTTCAATAAATAAACCCAACACATTCTGGTGTAGTCATCAATAAATTTCATGATATATTTATTTCCATTTGCAGAAGGAATAGGGATTGGACCACATAAATCTGAACGAATGAGTTCAAGTTTTCTATGTGCTATTGAATGTGAATCATGAAAAGACTATTTGCTATTCTTTCCTAGGAATTGTAGGCAAACCAGCAACACCATTTTTCTTCAACAAGCGGAGGTTGTCATAGTTCAAATGTCCAAATCTAGCATGTCATAATAAACTTGATGGAATTGTATCTTCTTGGTAATGAGAATTGTATGAGAAATGTTGTGCACGAGCAGAGGTACCTTGCAACTTGAGAAGCCTTTCTTTTTCTATTCCCCTCATGACAAGTGAGTGGTCAGATGCTTTTCTCACCTCAAGCATGCCATCAAACATATGAATGGAGTGACCTTGCTGGGGGATGTGGACCAAGGACAACAAGTTTGTCTTCAGCTGTGGGAGATATAGAACATGATGCATAAGAAACTCTGGAAGACCAGGCAATTTAAGCTTGATTGTGCCAAGCCCTGATGGCTTAATTTTTTATTGGTCTAGAAAGTATACTACTCCATCATCATTTTCAGTAAATTCTTCAAAATAATATTTTCTATGAGTCATGTGGCAAGTTGCTCCTAAATCAAGCAACCAATCATTTTTCCAAGAAGCAAGTGAAGCATTAAATAAATCTTCATTTACTCCAATATTACATTGTGCCACAACATAATGAGTAGATTCAAGTGCTTTACCTTTGTCTGTGTCATTAATTTTACCTTTCTATTGGTTTCTTTGCTGCTCAATTTTGTCCCATGGTAACTTGCATGTAGAGGCATCATGTGATCCATTTCTTTTGCAGTGTATGCAGTGCAAATTTGACTTTTCTCCTTGAGAGTGTCTGCCCCCCCTGCCTTTGAAATATCTTCCTCTTCGTCTTCGACCACCTCTTCCTCTGGAATAATCTTGAGAAGGATTCTTTTCTTTATGAGCAAGGCACACAGCCTCTTCAGAAGATTCAGGGGCTATCTTCTTTCCAAAATCTTTCTCTCTTCCAGCAAATTTTTTTACAAGAGAGTCAAAGGTAATATCTTTAAGATTTCCATTTGCTTGCAATGACTCAAGATAATTGAAGTAGGATAAAGTGCCTTGAGAAAAGCAATAAGAGGAATATCCAATTCAACCTTAGTGGCTTTGATATCATGCATTATAGATTTTACTTTGGATGCAAGAGCAGGAGGATCATTATTTTTCCATTCAAGAGTGAAGAGTTTAATCATGAGTTGAACAACTTCAAGTGCAGAATGTGAGTCATAGAGTTCTTTCAGCTTTTGTAAGGCTTCGAAAGTAGTTGAAAATGGCGAACTATGGTGACTCACCTCTTCACTTACATATGCTGCAATTAATGCATAGGCTTTGCTGTTCTTATTTTCCCAAATGAAGAGCTCTTTATCTGAGGTAGGTTGTTCTGGCTCTTTGTCTCCATCTCCAATACACACTCCTTTCCACAACTCATTGAAAATGACGGTGTGTTTTATAATGTGGGACCACTCAGGATAGTTCTCCTTGCCAGTAAGAACTATTCCCACAATAGATATGATTGAATGCATACTGTTAAAAAAACTTCTGTTGCTGAAAAAATATTCTAATAGAGGTATTAGAGCGGATATCAAAGTGTGTTTGAATACCCTCTGTGTTTCATTATAATACGATATTTCAATATAGTATTGTCATAAAAACGTTGTCATAACTGTGGTATGTGTAATATTACACCACAGTTATATTAAAAAATCATTCGTAGCATGGTAGTATTATGGACCAATCATTAAAAAAATTCAATGTATTTAAGTTTACCAAATGAATCCCTTCAGAAATTCCGCTGCTTCACGTGAGTGCACAGAGATCAGAGTGGCGCACCATTTCAACATTATAGGCCATATGAGTTCATCTCTGCAACTGTTATGAGACCAACAACGCTATACTATCCTCTTTCCACATTCGTTTTAATACATCGATGTATTTTGGGAATGAGACAACGTAGTGTAGTATTCTCGGACAGTAGGTGTGATGTCGCTGGAGGATGGCAGTATATGGGCGAGCACAGTTAGCAGAACTGCGTGCCTGGAGTAGAATATCATGACAGCGTATACAACGGAATGCATATATCAATGGAACGCATATACCATATCAATGGAACACATATATTGTATATTAATGGAGCAGAACTAATGGAGTAGAACTGTATATCAATGGAACGCGTGTATCAATGGAATGCTGGTCATCAGCATTTGCGTGGAGACTGAGACAGTGAGACAACGCTGTATGGTGTATTCAACAATTTAAGAAACCTAGAACCTGGAGAACTAAGGTTTCAGTGTTTGGTAAGCTTTCACCCAAAGTGACTATTCGAGGGGACAAAGAATGAATACGGTTACCCAAGCCTAACCATCTTTTGGTGAGTATTATGTAAAAACAAACTCATCGGAGCAGAGAATAATACCATGTCAGAGAATAATGGTAAATCTCAGACGGAGCAGCCTGGCAATGGAGCACACCAGCGTGGAGAGAGCAGCAAAAGCTCAAGCGTTACTGAGATTATCAGGCAGAGGGCAGACCCTGATTACCAAGCAGAAGGGAGTTACAATGGCAGTTAGAGGCCAAAAATGGTGTTGGCTCTGATACCATGTCAGACCAAGCAGTGACTCCTCAAAACAATTTGTTGATTTCATTTAGGTTGGTGTTTATTATATACATGAGAAAGAGACTATTCATTTCATCTCCCGGTGACTATTCATATTCTCTATTATTTATTTACATCAATTTCAGTTATTCACCCAATCCTGATGATTAGGTGTCAACATATTCATTTTAAAACTTTTAACTTAATTTTTTTTTTCTCGTTAAAACTATTATATTATATACATAAACAGAGAACAATTACATCATTACAAAATAGGAAGAACCAGCTGCCTGGAAGTAATGGTAGCCTCGAACAGCTGAGACTGCAGTCTCCGAGGACTAACCAAACCAAAAAAACCAACCCACGCAGGGGCGCCAGTGGAACAACAAACTAATCCCGCGCAGGGGAGACAAATACTTTTCATCCACAGAGAAACAATTCCAGAACCCAAACATAGACAATTTGCCATCAGCATTAACACAGAGATAGTAACAAATATCCAAAACATATCAGAAAACAACAAGAGTGGCTGAATGCCCTCATAGATGGGCCGTAGAGACCTGGTAAGAAGGCCCATCTAGTCTTCAGGATCCTCCTCCACTACCCTACACCACTCGAATTCTGCCACCTCCGCTGCAGTTGGAACAGTCTCCATATTGACATCTTCTTTTTGGTTGATCATTGCCTCCTGAGCTCCTGAGGGACCAACAAGAGGGATTTTTGAAACATTCACAGGATCTGCAGAGGGAGTCTCCATGGCTTTCGCGGAGCCCTCAGCTGGCATCGTCCCCCGACTATCTCTAGAATCGCTTCCATCAAGGGACTCCTCAATGAAGAGCACCGAAACATGGGCATTGATTCGGGGACAGTTCAAAGAACTGTTGAAGTTGAAAATGGTAGAGCCAAAGGCGGGCGAGGAAGCGGAATCAGGAGCGCTGGAATCCAGGAATTGACTGGACTGAAGGGGGTTTTCTTCTTGAGTGCGATGGCAATGGCAATGGCAGCAATGGGGAGATATTTCATCAACAGGGGGCACAAATATCCTCCACGATAGGTACCTCGATGGCTGAGCATTCGCTGTCGAGGCCGAACCATGATTGCAGGGCCCAAATGTATAGAGCTCAATGCAAAATTGAGTTCCATAACAGTCCCGGGGAGACCAAAAGCAGGCAGAGGATTAGCCCAAACAGTAAGGCAAACACTTGGAGCAGCACGCAGCTCCAGGGGCTGCAGAACATACCATGAATTTGCACAGTGAACAGACCATGAATTTGCGCAGTGAAGCCCAGCCCACAACCGTATATATCACACCTGCCTGTGCCTCGAGGCCCTCCTGCCATTACTGCAGCCTTCATGGGAGCCGAGGAGCCGGACCTTGGCTTGCGTGCTAAGGTGAACGAAGCATTTATGCTCTCTTACTGAATGCCATAAATCCCACTCCTGCGCAACTGATAACGATCCTGCCCCAATGTGTGATCTGCTCCACTACGCATGGCTGGCAGGTGGCCGCGATTAATCGCCCGTCCCATCCCTTCAATCACCCGCATCCGGGGACTTTTAACTTAGATTTAAGAATTAGATGTTTTTAAATTTTAGACTTAATTATTTAACATAATATATAAATAAATCAAAATCTTTGATACCTGATTATAGATAAAAATATTCTAATGAGATAAATCAACTAATCCTATTATATCTTGAATAAAACAATTATAAATAAATAAAATTATTAATCGTAAATGAAAATAGTTATTTTTTCCACTATTCATCATTGACTTTTATTTATATTCTAATAGAAATTGTTACATATTTAAATTTATTAAATTAATTAAGTCAAAGAACCAACTAATTAGGTTGTCTAGTTATTAATCTTTTATTATTTCTTCTTTATATAATAACAATAATATACTTCTTTATCTAGTTTTT
The DNA here is from genome assembly GCA_031772625.1 of Pinus tabuliformis. Taxonomy (NCBI): domain Eukaryota; kingdom Viridiplantae; phylum Streptophyta; class Pinopsida; order Pinales; family Pinaceae; genus Pinus; species Pinus tabuliformis. The sequence continues at coordinate 990,145,460 of CM062807.1, read as the reverse complement.
GAAGATTTAAATAATAAGAAGCCTTTTACCTAGTTCTCAAATTAGAAAAGAAATAATATAAAACTAATTAATTAACTAATTTTGGGTCCATTTCCATTTCTCTTGATCTCATCCTGTTTCCCAATCTATTCTAGCCATTTTCCCACACTTGTTGGTTCTTGTTGGTTCGAAACGCGTCGACAAATGAATTGTGATGTGATTTTCGCCAAAAACTCTTCTTGAAAAGCTTGATATGGATCAGAGAAGCCTAAATTCAACAAAATAAGTTGAATATATTAATAAATTGTTTTTTGAATAAATAATAATAACAAATTATTGGTAATTTTAATAAATAAAATATTTTGAATTGAATTTTCCCAACCGCTATTTTTCAACTAAATGACAATAAGTGAACTAATAATATTATATAAATTAATATTATTGATAAACAATTATATTCTATAAATAATGATATAATAATATTAAATAATATTTTATTTTCCTTTCTAACTAATTCACCAACGGCTAATTCTCAAGAGCTAACCCTCGACAAATATGCATTCATGTTATTTATTCCTTTAGATTGATTCATTTCTCACCTTGTCCTAAGGATGAATCACATTAGTTGGTTTGAAAAGTCGACCAAATCCTAGCAATGTGATTAATCTGAAAGACGTATAACTATATTTAAGTCTTTTTATTTACAATTATAAATTTTTATTATTTTTAACACTTTAATATTATTATGGCTTAAAATTTATGAACTATTCTATTTTTCTCTATTCAAGCTTTTGTGATCCATAATGATGAATTAAGCAAAGTCTTTCTGTAGAAATCTGGCCCTCATGATGAACTACACTTGTTGGTATTTTTGTTAGAATTGATGAATTATTATAATTATTATTATTTAATTTTTTTTGTTATTTTAGTTATTATTAATTTAGATTTTAATTATTTTATTTTATCATATTTTCATTAAAATAATAATAATAATAATAAGATAATTCAAATTTAATTTAATAAATGTGTTGTCAAATTAATCTGGTAATGGATCTTCCAGATCGTTCGTCATAAATGATTGCAATTGGGCTCCCACTCACTGAAGTTGTAAACGGTTGCACTTGGGATTTATGCACTAAATGGTGCTCACAAACAACAAGTGGCATTTTTTCATAGTACGTTTGAAACTGTATTTGGGTTATAGTCAATGAACATATATTATATAAAACATACATTATATATTAACAACAAGCATGATCTCATGTGCTCTACTCTACATGTCATAAGATTGACATGACATAGCTATATAATTGATATAATTTGATGGGAATAAACACCCAACTATATATATTATAGAGTGCATATAGTTAAATTTAACAATTTAATGTCCAATTGTTTAAATTTTTCTGAAGTTAATATTTTCTGGCCCAATTGTATATCTAATATTATAAGATGCTCATCGTTACTAGTCTGTGCCATTTGGCATGGGACTATAGTAATCAGAATGATGCACTTTGACATTAGTTAGTATTCATTTTTGTGAAGGATTTTTTCGCATATTTGATTGCTTTGAGATTAATACCTTTATCATTCAATTTGAATGTCTTATTTGGACTCTTCCTGAGGTGAAAGAGGCTAGACTATATATTATTTTGTAGTTGGTCACTTCATTTGTATAAATATTTTGGAGTCTCGAACTAATGTTAGCATTAGTTCGAGGTTATAAAATTCTATTTATGGTTAAGGTGTCAAAATAAAGCTTTTCTATGGTTGTAGGTTGTTGCAGTAGAACTACAGTTACATTACAGGTGGTGGATGCATGCAAAATGCTGCTGTGGTGGCGTAAGATCTTCAACTGCTCCAGTATTGTCTTCGTACATTCGCATTTGAGCACCTTATTATGCTTACTTTTTTCCTTGGAACAAAGCTCAGGCTATCTAATTAGCATCAAAGAGGAGACCAAGTTGTTGAGTAAACCCTCGCTGATGCAACCAGAAGAGCAATGGACATATTGTATTGGTCGCTTGATCCGCTGTTTAGTTGACATGGTCTCCGTATCAGTTCGCTTGATTTGGTACTAGTAACTGGGACTCCTTCGATGTGTGTTTGCTTCCTCACCTAGGAGATCCTTACCAAAAAAGGGTTCACAAGAGTTTGCATCAGCTGATGGCTTCCTTAGATGTATTACATGCCCAAACACACACATAATACTTCCTTCCTCTCACACTGGTAAATTTCAATGATGGTTGTTCGAGTGAGTGATACGTGGGTGCAACTAGCTGTTCGAGTGAGTAGCAGAGCGGTCTCTATTTGCATCAGTTGGTTTAGGAGGTTTAAGCCTGCATCATGGAATAGGGAAGATGGATTGCTCCATGTTGAAGTCGTAATTTCAACGCAGCTGTGCGCATATCTCCAAAACCGCCAGATTGAAAACCACAAAACCGCCCAGAGCATATCGCACCGCCTTCCCGCGAAAAGCTGTTTCCGTATGTTTGGCTCCGATACGATTTGGTGCAGGCACGTGGCTCTCACCATACGTCAACATCTCTGACATATCGGGAGGTAAAGCTCAGCATTAAAGTGGCTTCCGATATTGTTGTCCACCGTCCGATTCGCTTGAATGTTCTCCGCCATTGATCGATTGAAGCTGCATACAAACCAACATCAAATCAAGTTGCGTGGAGTGAATTTCAATTTTCGTTGACCATACTTTCTTTTAATGCATTGTCATATACGTAGGTAGATTTTTATATTTTTTTACGACATGTATTAATGTGTTGTATTTTTTTAAGTGCGTTGACCATTTTGTAATGAAAAATATAACAAGTGAAGTGTGCTAGTGTTGTGGTTGTTGCACACGGGAGGAAAAGAACATTGGTGTTCGCAGCAGCGTGAAGAACCAGAGGATGTATGCACAACAGTGCACAAGATATATTCTGTAATGTTTTTTTTTGATTTTTTTTGTAATGGAACGGTGAAAACGCAAGGTGAAATGAGAACTGAGCCCGTAATATTTTATGTGCTGAAGGTTTTTGTAATATCCATGAGCGTATAATGAAATTGTTTTACAGCAGTAAACTTATGTAAATTTTTTTTACAGCAGTAAGGCGTTTTTCACAGTGAATGTAAAAAGGATTTTACAGTGGTAAATCTCTCTCAGTAAAAGAGGATGAAGTTTGTATCAGTTTTTTTTAATAGAAATGTTTTTATGGTGGTGAAATACTCTGTTTCTCAGTGAAATTTTTTTAAGCTTCCCTGTGCACAAAAAGATCCTGTGGAGGTAAAATAGAGCATTGCCTCGGTGTGTTTGAATCTTTGTTTTTGGGATTTTCCCATTAAAAATCCCCAACAGTGGTATCAGAGTAGGCTTAGGCTCTTTGAAGGTGTTCAAGAAGCTGAAGGGAGGAGCTTGTTGCAGCAGTAGATCTTCTCCAGCAAAGTAAAGTCTCAGGCAAAGGATTCAGGTATTCACAAAGTTTTTTTTTTGTGTTGTTGAAGAAGCAGTCAGTTGTTTTAAACACACAGTCAAGGAATGGCCAGCACAAGCACTCGTATGGGTATGTTTAACACCCAGCTCCCACAGTTTAATGGGAAGAACTATGACTACTGGTCAATAACCATGACAACCCTGTTTTCCTCTCAAGATTTATGGGAAATAGTTGAATCTGGGTTTGAAGAACCAGCAGATGAAAATGAGTTCAATGCATTAACTCAGGGAGAGAAGGATCTGCTGAAGAGCAATAGGAAGAAGGATTCAAAAGCCCGTGTGTTGTTGTATCTAACAGTAGACCAGAGTGTGTTTCCAAGGTTAGCAACAGCTAAGAAATCTAATGAAGCATGGGAAACCCTTAAGACAGCTTATCAAGGCATGGAGAGAGTGAAGACAACAAAACTACAATTGCTGAGAAAGGATTTTGAGAACTTGAACATGAAAGAGTCAGATAACATTGACTCATTCTTCACTCATGTGATTGGTGTAATCACACAAATGAGAACTCATGGAGAAACCATTGAAGATAGAAGGATTGTGGAGAAAATATTGAGGGTATTACCCTCAAGGTTTGATGCCATAGTCACCACCATTGAAGAGACAAAGGATCTCTCAAACTATTCAGTTGATGAGCTACATGCATCACTGATAACACATGAGCAGAGGTTGAGTAGGAATGAAAAATCATCTCTTGAGCAAGCCTTCAAGACCCATATGTCCTTTGGAAGAGGAAGAGGTCAAGGCAGAGGAAACAAGAGAGGAAGAGGTAGAAGCCAGAACAGAGGTGGAAGGAACAGCCCAAAAAATGCACAAGGAAGAGGCAGCAATCCAAATCAGAACCAAGGCCAAGGCAGTAGCCAACAAGGAGGACAATATCATGCTCAAGGACAAAGGTATGAAAAATCCAATGTCCAATGTTATTACTGTAAAAAGTATGGGAATTATGTCAGTGAATGTAGGAAGAAGCAGCATGATATGAGTAGTAGACAAAATGCAAATGTTACTAGAGAAAACAACAGCCAAAATAATGTGTTTTTAGCATGTAACATGGCTCAAACAAACAGTGAAGACATATGGTTTTTAGACTCAGGTTGCAGCAACCATATGACAGGGAACATAGCCTTCTTTTCTGCCCTAGATAAAAATGTGAAATCAGAAGTCACACTAGGAACTGATAGCAAAGTCTCTGTTATGGGAAAAGGAGAGGTAAAAATATTTACAAAGCAAGGAGAAAGGAAAACCATAGCAGATGTCTACTATGTCCCCGGAATGAGATGTAACCTCTTGAGTATTGGACAGCTTGTCCATAAGGGGTACAATGTTTTCTTTAAAAATGATGTATGCACCATCATGGATATAGCACCCAACAAAAGATGCATTGCTGAAGTAAAGATGACAAGGAACAGGATGTTCCCTCTCAGGATCAGGGCAGATTTGAAAAACAAAAATGTAATTGCAGCAGTTACCCAAGAGGCCTTCCAAAGTGTGCCAAAGGATGAAAATTGGTTATGGCACTTGAGGTTCGGGCATCTAAATTTTGGAGGTCTAAATTTGTTGAGTAGGAAAGGAATGGTAAGAGGATTACCATTGATAGAGAAACCGGACAGCCTATGTGAAGGTTGCATTTTGGGAAAACAACACAGAGAAAGTTTTCCATCAGGTAAGAGCATAAGGGCAAAGGCACCCTTAGAAATCATCCACTCAGATTTATGTGGACCAATGCAAGCTCCATCATTAGCAGGCAGCCAATATTTCCTAACATTCATTGATGAATGTACAAGAAAAACTTGGGCATATTTCCTTAAAAACAAAAGTGAAGTGTTTGAGAAATTCCAAAATTTCAAAGCACTTGTGGAGAACCAAAGCGGGCTGCATATAAAAGTTTTGAGAACTGATAGAGGAGGTGAGTATATCTCCAAGGAATTCCTAAGATTTTGCAGAGAAAATGGAATTCATAAACAATTTACAACAAGGTACACCCCACAGCAAAATGGAGTTCCTGAAAGGAAAAATAGGACCATCATGGATATGGCGAGGAGCATGCTGAAGGCAAAGCATTTGCCAAATGATTATTGGGCTGAAGCTGTAAATTGTGCAGTGTATATTTTGAACAGGTGTCCTACAAAAGCAGTGATGAACAAGGTGCCGGAAGAAGCATGGAGTGGGAGAAAGCAAGGAGTCACCCACATGAGAGTTTTTGGATGTGTGGCCTATGCCCACATTCCAGATCAGCTAAGGAGGAAGTTGGACAGCAAAGGGGAGAAATGTATCTTCATTGCATACAGTGAGGAATACAAAGCCTACAGGTTGTATATCCCATCTACCAAGAAGTTTTTCGTCAGCAGAGATGTTCAATTCATTGAAGAGGAAGCTTGGGATGGAAGCATAGAGAAAACAGTGAATGTCAAAAACTGTTTGTCTCATGATAAAGATGACGAGGACGTGGCTGAAATGCATCCCCAAATAGCAGTGCCAACACAAGTACAGCAAGGGGCACCATTGAGGATAAATGAAAGTGCTTCTCCAAGCACACCACAAGGAGGAAATTCAAGTGCATCTTCAAGCACTTGCACACCAAGTGAAAGAGGTAAGAAATTTAGAAATCTAAGTGATATTTATGATGAAGGAATGAATTCCTTATTTGCCTTGTATTGTCATGTTGATGATCCTATTCATTTCGAGGATGCAATTAAAGATAGGAAATGGATAGAAGCTATGGATGAGGAGATGAATGCCATAGAGAGAAACAAAACATGGGATTTGGTTGAGCTACCAAAAGGCAAAGAAGTCATTGGATTCAAATGGGTTTACAAAACCAAGAGCAATGCTGAAGGTAAGATAGAAAGGCACAAGGCAAGGCTGGTTGTCAAAGGGTACAAGCAGCAATATGGGAGAGATTATGAGGAGACTTTCGCACCGGTTGCAAGAATGGAAACCGTGAGAGCAGTGTTGTCCATAGCAGCTCAAAACAAATGGAAAGTCTACCAAATGGATGTGAAGTCAACATTCCTAAATGGAGTGTTAAAGGAAGAGGTTTATGTTGAACAGCCTCTCGGCTATGAGAAGAAAGGTGAAGAGCACAAAGTGTGCAAATTGAAGAAAGCTCTTTATGGGCTGAAGCAAGCGCCAAGAGCATGGTATAGCAGAATAGATTCATATCTATTGGATAATGAATTCGACAAGTGTGAAGGAGAACCCACCGTCTACATCAAAGAAAAAGATGGTAAAATTTTGATTGTTGTCTTGTATGTTGATGACGTTATTTTCACAGGTAATGATGATCAGCTCATTGAGAATTTTAAATCAGTCATGAAAGAGGAATTTGAAATGACTGACATGGGTTTCTTGAGATACTTCTTAGGCATAGAAGTAGATCAAAATGAAAAAGGAATTTTTATCTCACAAGCTAGATATGTAAATCAAGTATTGAGCAGATTTGACATGCAAGAATGCAAAGCAGCGATCACTCCCACAATAATGGGATTAAAACTCAGCAGAGAGGATAGCAGCAAGGATTTTGATCCTAGTTTGTACAAGAGTATTGTTGGCAGCCTTATGTATTTAACAACAACTAGGCCTGATTTAATGTATGCTGTTAGTTTGATTTCCAGATTTATGGAGAGGCCAAAGGAGGTACATTGGCAGGCAACAAAGAGAATTTTGAGGTATGTCAAAGGTACCAAAATGTTTGGAATTTTATATAATGTCTCAGAACATTCAGATTTGGTTGGATACACTGATAGTGATTGGGCTGGGAGTGTAGATGATCGGAAGAGCACTTCCGGTTATGTTTTTCATATGGGTTCAGGAGCCATTTCATGGGCTTCTAAGAAGCAGTCCATTGTAGCATTGTCTACAGCAGAGGTTGAATATGTGGCAGCTACATCAGCAGCATGTCAAGCAGTGTGGATGAGAAGAATGTTGAGGAGCTTAGGCCAAGAGCAGGCAAAAGCGACAGTGATCTTTTGTGACAATAGCTCAGCTATTGCATTGTCAAAGAATTCAGTGTTTCATAAGAGAACGAAACACATTGATGCAAGGTTTCACTACATCAGAGAATTGGTGAACAATGGAGAAATTGTCCTAGAACAATGCAGGACTCAGGAATAGGTTGCAGACATCTTGACAAAGCCATTGGATCAGAAAAGCTTTGAATTTTTGAGGAAGTGTTTGGGTATGACCGAATGCCCAGCTGTTGAAATTAAAGGGGAGTGTTGAAGTCGTAATTTCAACGCAGCTGTGCGCATATCTCCAAAACCGCCAGATTGAAAACCACAAAACCGCCCAGAGCATATCGCACCGCCTTCCCGCGAAAAGTTGTTTCCGTATGTTTGGCTTCGATACGATTTGGTGCAGGCACGTGGCTCTCACCATACGTCAGCATCTCTGACATATCGGGAGGTAAAGCTCAGCATTAAAGTGGCTTCCGATATTGTTTTCCACCGTCTGATTCACTTGAATGTTCTCCGCCGTTGATCGATTGAAGCTGCATAAAAACCAACATCAAATCAAGTTGCGTGGAGTGAATTTCAATTTTCGTTGACCATACTTCCTTTTAATGCATTGTCATATGCGTAGGTAGATTTTTATGTTTTTTTTACGGCATGTATTAATGTGTTGTATTTTTTTAAGTGCGTTGACCATTTTGTAATGAAAAATATAACAAGTGAAGTGTGCTCGTGTTGTGGTTGTTGCACACGGGAGGAAAAGAACATTGGTGTTCGCAGCAGCGTGAAGAACCAGAGGATGTATGCACAGCAGTGCACAAGATATATTCTGTAATGTTTTGTTTTGATTTTTTTTGTAATGGAACGGTGAAAACGCAAGGTGAAATGAGAACTGAGCCCGTAATGTTTTATGTGCTGAAGGTTTTTGTAATATCCATGAGCGTATAATGAAATTGTTTTACAGCAGTAAACTTATGTAAATTTTTATTACAGCAGTAAGGTGTTTTTCACAGTGAATGTAAAAAGGATTTTACAGTGGTAAATCTCTCTCAGTAAAAGATGATGAAGTTTGTATCAGTTTTTTTTAATAGAAATGTTTTTATGGTGGTGAAATACTTTGTTTCTCAGTGAAATTTTTTTAAGCTTCCCTGTGCACAAAAAGATCCTGTGGAGGTAAAACAAAGCATTGCCTCTGTGTGTTTGAATCTTTTTTTTTGGGATTTTCCCATTAAAAATCCCCAACACTTCGCACGCTCGAATGGAAATTTTGGCATGTTCTGTTCGAGCGCTTGAGACAAAAAGAAAAGAGGGAAAATATGTGCTAGCAAGGATTTGGTTTGCGGTCTCGATATCGTTGAATGAAACTGGACCATCTCGTTTCTGCACTAACAAGCTCAGGCATTAGCTGGTTTGATCTTGGAACTCTCTGGTCTCCGACCCACCCACTTTATTAGATCCCGCTCAGATGGTCTCGGCCATGCCATCCAACTCTAAGCTAAATTATTTCAATGTGTTCTTTCCCAGAGCCTCACCTTGTCCTTGCCTCGGTGCCAGTTCCCCTTCTACTTGCAACATCCTATTATATAGAAAATTCGACATAACACATTAGATATAGAGTGATCTGAGAATGGCTTCTTCCTAGTTGGGCTTGACTAGTTGAAGGTTGGAGGTTCTTGGTTGGGTGTAGGTAGGCACTATTGCTATTTTTGGGCCAGGCTTCACCGGATACGAATAAGGAATGAAGAAGACGAAACCTACACCACTACGTGCCTTGATTTTAGCGAGGACCTCGGAAATCCTATAGGATATTCCACACCGGTATTTCATTAATTAATCTTCCACGCAGTCCTTACTTAAATAATTCTAGCGCCATTGTCAAAGATTGATGACATTTGACCACAAACTCTAACACATATCCGTCAACTGCACCTTTATACTAGAATTCAACCACATGCATCATCTTATTCTTATAGCTTTGGACTTTTAATAGCTTCTTCGATGAGCTAGGAACCCAGAGCACTAGGTGACAGGGAACCCCAGGGAGCCTAGATCCAACAGAACGAGCATAAACACACCGGTTACAAGAAAGGGGGGTATCACGGGGGGCTACCATTAGGACCATACTAACAAAAAGCGTTATAACACTAATGAAAAATCCATTAAAATAAGACCTACATATCCCAATTCGAAAAGGCTCATAGAACCCCATTCCACACAGGGGTTAAATCAATTTGTGGACCAATTATAGAGCCAGTTAAAGATCTACTACCTCGTAAAGCTCCATATTCAATTGTAGAGGCATATAAATATGCTCATCCAATTCCAGCTAAGACATATACGAGAAAAGAAGCTTTGGGTAAGCAAGATTTTGAAACTCTTTCTTTTGCTAAGTTTTACAATTTAGAATTTCCTTCTTAAGAAGATTAAGTAACATTGGAAAAGGATTAAATTTTTATACATCTTCTTCTTGACTTGAACTTGACTGGATAAAGGTTGGAGGTTGAAGGCTGAAGGTGACTGGTTAGAGGCTTCTACCTAAGGCATATACCAACAGGTGTCTTATCATCAGAACTAGATTCAATGGGGTAATATGACATCTGTTTCGAAACATATAACATATATGACATATATCCTACTAATTGGAAACATATAAAGGCCAGAATGGGCGCATATGAACAATTGCAACATTGGTTAAGCTCATTTGATAGAGGTAAACGAAAACAACATCATTTATACATGTTGGTTGCTAATTATATTATTGTGAACACATTTCATTCTGTCCAGAATCATGCATGCAAAGTCGTGATATGTGAAATCCACTCTTGTTATATAATATAGTTGTTGTCAATAAAGTTATATCATATGTGCTCTATTCTCATGTGAATGAAGTTCTGTGTTGTGTCTGTGGATTGTGTGAATTGTCAAATCAATTAGTAGTGACCTGAGTCGTTCCGCTTTTGCTTCACCCCAACCCATCAATCGACTGATTATTCGATTTGAGCCGAAAAGGAAATAGTAATTTTATAATTAAGGATGGTGGGAAAAGTCTTATTTGTCACTTCGGCTTGACCATTTTATTTATAGTAGTAGGGAATTTAGAACCTTTTAGTAATCTTGTTGTGTTGTATGCATGATTCTGTACATTTTTATTTCTTTTTTTATATTATTTTCAATGTATAATTATGGATACATTATGGTTAATTGCTAGATGCCAGAAAGTTACATAGATTTTGTTCTTCGTTGTTCATCTAGTTCTAAATCAATCTCTAATCACTCGACAAAAGTGCTGGAACATGCCCTGAGGCTGAGTCAATTTTTCTTGCGCTTTCATAGCTATTATTTCTTTGTCCTTTTGGAAGGAAATAATTTAAAAAAGGCTTAGGAATTTGATAAATAAAAACTCGTGCTTAGGGGGTGGGAGGGAGATCCAAGTATTTACATTAGCCTGGTCTTTACTCACGAACTATTGGAGGATCTGGGACTAGACACAACTAGAGATATCAATCTATGCATGAAACTCTATATGACAGGATAACTACAGGTTACTATAGATGAGTACAGTTCTACATTCAAGCCCATATTTCTTTCCACTCATACGTGTTCATCCATGCCATCCCAACATTCTCATGCTTTTCTTCTTGATTGTTTTTGTTGATTTTTATTCACTCTTACTTTGTTAATAGTGTAGTTATTTTCTCCATTATGTCTACCATTAGACTTCTTGCATCGCTATGATTCTAAGTGAGTGATTATGTAGGGGCAAGGGATTAGGAAAGCATTAGGTAGGGAATCAAATAGTATTCTCAAGAACTACGCTAATCTGGAACTACTCTATGATTTTGGAGTAAATCTAGCCAGCCCTGCATGTTCTTATTGTATGACAATCTTCGGGCTAGTTTGTCCATGTTTTCCACCTCTTCATTACTAGAGGATTTCCTTTCTTATAACAAGTTTCCTTTTAAATTCACATACATATGGAATTATGTTTGTATATTTGTAGTTTCCATGCTCTTAAAATTTGGGTTCTTTCTGAGATAGGTTCATGCATCAAAGAATGAAGAATAATATAGGAATATCATGAATTCAAGAACTAATACAAGAATATCTACTTTGGATTTTGTGTAGAGACTTGCAAGTGATTCCCTAGGTTATGCATAACTAGCCATTTATTTCCATGCATTCAACACCTCTTGCTTCAGAGCTTCCATTCCTGTGCAGCGTTGTCTTCATTCCAATTGTTTCGGTCATTTTCCCCTCATCTACGTCCCCTGATTCAATGTCAATGGCTATATCTTTAGCTGCATAGCAAGTGTTCTTTTCCTCTGGTCTTGTGTAGTGGCAGTGAAACTCTATACATAGATGATCAGCAAAATGGATTAGCTCTAGATAATATCCCAATAATCAGCATTTGCTTGAAGTGGCTACATTCAAAACAAGTTATGGATTTTCTATCCTGAGATGATATGCATAGTAAAATATGCCTCTTTTCTCAAACACATCACGTACATGACTGATTTTGTAGTTGCCACGAGGTTCCCAGATGTTACTAGGATGTTGCGAGTTACCCTTATCAATCCCTCAATTGAAGGCCTATTATTTCCACCATCAGAATATATCCATCAATTGAGCTTTGAGATTAAATGCCTGTCCCATTAGCAGTCATGTACCTAGTCGTTGCAACCTTACTTAACATCAAACTTTTTATATCGAAACCACCACAATTCTCATAAATATCCTAAACCCACAAATCCTAAACAGTATAAAACTTGACAAAAAGTAGATTATTGAAATATTTTCCATATATGGAAGCCCAATATAAGGAAAACATTTCCAAATATATTTTTATTAGAACACAGACACTTAACATAGGATTGGGACCCTTTGAATCGGTGTTGCCAACCTTCGCAATATAACCAACAAGCATGCCTGATATGAGTAAGTAGCTATATTGCCTCAAACCCTTAGGCTTATAATCCTTGATAGATCGTTGAGTGCATATAATTTCACCTTTTTTAGTGTTGTGACATTATATATATATTAGATTTTTTCAAATATGGAAACAAGAATATTCCATTTTAATTCGTCCTTGAATTAAATTGTGAATTAAAATCGAATTTAGTCTTAACAACAACTTGGAAATAATTAATTTATTTATGTTAAATTAATTAGTTGGAGAAATTCAAGTTAGAAGTCTTTCTAAAGTCATGCAAGAGTTAGCCCTTAAATTAAGGAGATAAGATTGAGTTATATTTGAGTTGTAATTAGTTAACTCAATTTACTGAGTTAAGTCCAGTTAAGTTAGTTCCAAACTGTTTGAGGAACTAATAGAGAGTTAACAGTTAGTTGATGCATTTATGCACTCAACTAGTGCTACTCCAGTTAACTAAAGATTCCATCATCAGAAACTCATGCATGTCTATTCTGAGAAAGACACAGTTGAGATTAAAGTCAAGGACAATTTACTATTAGTTGCATGTGTTTTCCTATAAAGAAAACTCATGCATGCAGTTAAGGAATGATCCCTGAAGATCGCAGTTTTGGAGGCTTGATCATCCACTTGGTAGATTGGTTTTCCACTTGGTAAGATAATATCATCCACAAGGACTAGCGCAAGGAAATAGGAGCTTGGAGGGCAGAGAGGAAGGATGGAGAGAAGCCAAGATTGCCTGTGAGAATCTGTGAGGATTGTACTGAGAGCTGGCTAGCTGTGAGAGCTAAGGCTTTGTATAATTCCTATGTATTTCCACCTGTATGATAATACAATAGTGTGGGGTTTTTAGCTGAGGCTTTCCCCAAAGTATTTTCATGTGTATTGTGCCATTTATTCTTCTTCTTCTGGTTATATTGTTCATCTCAACCTTTAAGCTTCTGCAAATCGATAGTAGAAGTAGGTTATAGTATTCTGCTTTGATTTATATTGCATTATCAACTTAACCTACATTAGATATTCTATATGGTATTAGAGCGATAATTGTAGAAAGTTGTACATGTTGTCAGAGCTGTGAATAGTATACTGAGAAGAGAATTTGAAGTTTGAAGTTCAGGGTTGTAGGTGCAAATTGAATTCATATCATACTTCAAGGTTGGCCAATGGCGTTCTACGGCCTCAGACTCGAGTATGCCTTGGAAGGTAGCTCGAATTACATAGCATGGAAAGATAGAATGAAGGTTGTATTAGAAGATAATGGCTTGAAGGAATTCATTGATCAAGAAATCCCAAAGCCAGCTTCAACTAATGTACAAGAGTTGGCTGAGTGGAAGAAGTGTGTGGTGAAGGCGACACAGATCATCCTTGAGGGAGTTACAAACCATATTGTCTCGAGTCTCCATGGGAAGGATACTCCATTTTCAATGTGGAAGACATTGAAGGACCTCTACCAGAATAGTAGTGACAAGAGGAAATTGGCGCTCAAAGATAAGCTTCGAAGAATCAAGATGGAGAATGGCGATACTATTTCCACATATCTAAACAAGTTCACCACCTGCAGAGATGAGCTTGGTAGTGTGGAAATAACTACTACCAATGATGATATGGTGAGCCTCGCTCTCCTTGGAATTCCAAAGAGTTGGAATAGCTACCAAGACTCTCTGAACGGAAGGGTGAAACTGCCGGATTGGGAACGAATGTGGTCGGATCTTATGCAGGAGGAGATTGAGAGGAGCACATGAGATTGTTCTTCATCCAAGAATGATGATGAAGAAAATCTGGCCTTAGCAAGTAAGGCAAGGAAAGGGAAGGGGAAGGTTTCCCTTTTCAAATCGAATTCTTCTCATGGAGGGAAGAAGGGTGACATGTCTAAAGTAAGATGCTTTAATTGTCACAAGATGGGACATTATGCAACTAATTGCCCATCGAAGAAGTCCAAGAAGGGATCCTTGGAAGGATAGGAAGCTGAGGCATTAGCCTCTTACTTCAAAATGGACTTTACCATCATCGCATGCATGGTGTCATCGATGATGGGTTGTGTCTAGTATCTTGACAGTGGAGGCTCATTCCACATGACCGATGATAAAATTTTATTCCGTGCCTTGGTGGAGAAAGACCTCAAGATGCGCATAGAGATGGGTGACGACGAAAGGTATAGTGTTTCAAGAGTGGGCACGGTTGCTTTTCAGAGGGAGCATGGAGCTCCTCTCACCTTCACAAATGTGAAGTATGTGCCTGGACTAAAGAAGAACTTGGTATCAGTCGCAATGTTGGAGGACAAAGGCTATGATGTTGTCTTCAGTAAAGGAAAGGCATTCCTAAGACACATAGCGATGAGTCAGACCAAGAGGATAGGGATTCGGGTCAAGAATCTCTATAAACTAGAGGGAGATGATTGTGCAACATTGAGTACGAAAGCAGAATTGGTGCAAAGCCAAGATATTGGCAAGTTGTGGCATAGGCGGTTGGGCCATTTGCATCATGGGGCTTTGAAGATAATGCAACAGATATCTACAAGACTTCCCAAAGGTAAACTTGAGCAAGTTGACACATGAAAAAGTTGTACCTTGGGAAAGTACACCAAGTCTTCCTTTCATGATTAAGACATTCGAGCAGAGGCTATCTTAGAGCGAGTTCATACTGATGTGTGTGGACCATTCTCGATGACATCCACAGCGAGGCAAATATATTATGTGATTTTCATTGATGATTATTCTCGTAAATGCTAGATTTATTTCATGCAGAAGAAGGACCAAACCTTCACTAAGTTTTGTGAGTTCAAATCTTTGGTCGAGAAAGCGTCAAGGAATAAGATCAAGGCCTTGAGAAGCAACAATCGTGGAGAATATATCTCTCAAGAGTTTAAGGACTTCTATGTAGCAAAAGGAATTAAATGGGAGTTGACAACACCTCATAACCCACAGCAGAATGGGGTGGCCGAGAGGAAGAAGATAAATATTGTACAGGCAACACGGGCAATGTTGCATGACCAAGGCATACCACTTCACTTGTGGGTTGAGGCATGTAACACAACAGTCTATTTGCAGAATATAATCTCGCATCGCATACTTGGGATGAAGACAGTAGAGGAAGCTTTCTCCTGTAAGAGACCACATGTGGGTCACTTCAAGATCTTTGGCTCATCGATATATTGCCATGTGACAAAGGATGCACGGAAGAAGCTTGAGCCGAAATCAGAGTTAGGGATACTTGTGGGGTACACTGATACACCTCACAACTATTGGGTGTACTTACCTACCAGTTAGAGGACAGTGGTTCACAAATATCTCAAGTTTGATGAGCAGAAGGCCATGCGAGTTTCCCTTGAGAGGGAGCTCCAACTACAGACTGTGGAGGAACTGTTGGTTCCTAAGGAGGAGGAGCCTCAGACTAATGCGAAGCAGCCACATGCGGAGGTTCCAGGATTGGAGACATCCACTCAAGCAGAGTCTTCTAGAGATGGACGAAAGCGCACAAGGGAAGGTGACAAATTATTGAAGGATGTGAGAGAGAATGTGGGAGCACCATCTTCTGAGCGCAGAAAGAGGAGGTCACCTGAGAGGTACACTAGATACATGGCCCTTGCTAGGGAATGTGTTGAGACTGAGCCATCTTCCTTTGAGGAAGCAGTGCAGGAGCTGATTTGGGTTGATGCTATGGTGGAGGAGTATGACTCCATACTTCGTAACAGTGTCTGGGACGTGGTTCCGAGATTGGAGAACAAGTCAGTTGTAAGTTCTTGTTGGCTTTAAAAAGTAAAGAAAACTGCTGATGGTAGTGTGGAGAAGCATAAGGAAAGATTTTTTGCCCGTGTATTTTGACAGGTCGAGAGGATCATGTTGCTATAATGTATTTCGACAGAGGAGGAAGATGCTAACATTTTGACAAAGGCATTGTCAAAGTGTAAATTCGAGTTCCATAGAGACAAGATCGGGGTGGCAAATAATCCCTTTCTTGTTGAGAGGAAGTGTTGAAATATGGAAACAAGAATATTCCAATTTAATTTGTCCTTGAATTAAATTGTGAATGAAAATCGAATTTAGTCTTAACAGCAACTTGGAAATAATTAATTAATTTATTTTAAATTAATTAGTTGGAGAAATTCAAGTTAGAAGTCTTTCTGAAGTCATGCAAGAGTTATCCCTTAAATTAAGGAGGTAAGATTGAGTTATATTTGAGTTGTAATTAGTTAACTCAGTTTACTGAGTTAAGTCCAGTTAAATTAGTTCCAAACTGTTTGAGGAACTAATAGAGAGTTAACATTCAGTTTATGCATCCATGCACTCAACTAGTGCTACTCCAGTTAAATTAAGATTCCCTCATCAGAAAATCATGCATGTTTATTCTGAGAAATACCTAATTGATATTAAAGTCAAGGACAATGTACTATCAGTTGCATGTGTTTTCTTATAAAGAAAACTCATGCATGCAGTCAAGGAATGATCCTTGAAGATTACGCAGTTTTGGAGGCTTGATCATCGACTTGGTAGATTGGTTTTCCACTTGGTAAGAGAAGATCATCCAAAAGGAACAGTGCAAGGAAATAGGAGCTTGGAGGGCAGAGAGGAAGGCTCGAGAGAAGCCAAGCTTTCCTGTGAGCATTTGTGAGGATTGTACTAAGAGCTGGCTAGCTGTGAGATCTAAGGCTTTGTATGATTCCTATGTATTTCCACCTGTATGATAATACAATAGTGTGGGGTTTTTAGCTAAGGCTTTCCCCAAAGAATTTTCATGTGTATTGTGCCATTGATTCTTATTCTTCTAGTTATATTGTTCAACTCGACCTTTAATCTTCCACAAATTGATAGTAGAAGTAGGTTATAGTATTATGCTTTGATTTATATTGCATTATCGAGTTAACCTACATCAGATTTTTACAAGATTCTAGGCCTTACCCCTCCATTAGATTCTTAATCGTAATTTCACTCTAAAAAATGAATGCAAAAGACCTAGTCTACCTTCGCAAATGAATAAATTATATCATACCAAAGGAGAAAACTTTCTACTTGACCTCTTTGGGTCAAGTGTAGTGAGCAATATTGCCTTGATAAGTGAGATCAGGTCGCAGTCATGATCATAGCAGTTATTGGCACATTCTATAGCACCTAAAAATAATGTTAACCACTATAATATAGAGTGAAGCACCTTTTTGGAAATTTCCTTTCCTCCATAACGACCTACACTCTAGCCAACATGGTTCTTCCATAGTACGACCTATCCTTTTTTATCCAAAACATAGTAGGGGAAAATCCCACATATAACCAACTTATAGAGGTTACCTGTGAGCAATTAGTACTTCACATATATGACAACTAAATTCCCCTGTCGTTTCTGATCATACAACTTTGGTGAAAAACCTAAGTTGAAAAACATAGTCATCTCTATGAAATAGTATAGAACTGATTCCACCCAAAAATGAACCCCATCTAGCAATTCATCCAATGTACATGTGATTTCCTCAGTTCTAATATTAGACAAGTGATCAGGTCCCACATTTGTTTTTCCTAGATTAACAACCACCTTCATTTTCAATTGTTTCAAAATCCGCAACCATCACTAGATATAACCATTATGACTTTTTCCATTTTCCATGGCTTCTTGTCAAGTTCGCTTTTCTGATGTATTAATTGTTAATTAGTTCTCTGAAGATGATAGTATTGTTGTTGTCCTCACCATGCACCACATTAGCCATCCATTTATCTTATCCAGTGGATATTTAACAAACAACTATCTGAAGAGGTGATGCATGTCCCTGGGTTTTCCTTGATTGAAAGTTTATCACACCTTTGTGGGATCAAAAGGTAGCTTGTAAAGGTGACCATCGTGAACTCCTTTTTCTAAAACTCAGCTAGGTTTAGGATTTTTTTTTCTAATGATCACCATGATTTTTGTTTGTCCTTATAGACTTTTGATTGATGGATTTTGCCTATATTGTCTACAGACATGATCCACACTTTCCACATCTCTATTTGGACATAAATGGAAAAGAAATCAAATTTTGAGTTTAGAACACTTCTCTACTTGCTTCTTACTACGCTTATAGGGTTTAAGGGGTTTTGTTGCCACTTAAAATGGTTTAAGTTACATTTTTATCTAAGTAAATGCATTTTGTTTTTATTTGTTTCTTTTAGGAAATCTAAAAGGAGTCTAAAAGCAGAAACCAGAATCCTTTTAAAGAGAGCCATTCTTTGAACTGAAAGATATTATCAAATTCTTAATTGATTTTCTCTTGTCAGTTGACAGTTACTTCGTGTGTTTCTCCCTCTCCGGAGCTTATCAAAATTTCCTCTTTACATTGTTTAGCTTATTGCATGAAACTAAGTTTGGGGATAAGTCACTAGGTTATTCTATTTGATATTTATTGTACTAAACACTTTGTAATTAGATACAATATCGATTGAGCTTATCTGCATCAATAATTTATTTCTTAACTTCATTTAACTTCTTTTTTCTTGAATGTCTTTTATTCAACCAGTTCACTGGACGCTCACATTTTCAATTTGGATAGCTCAATACAAATTTCCAGTTGCAATCTGAACTACCGAATAAACATTTTCACTCCAAATTTTGCAGGTGCACAACAATTACTTCCTATTATACATTGACTTTCATTGTTCAACTTGTTTTTATGATACTATGATTTATATTTGCATTGCATTACTAAACATATAATTGCATTGGACCATTAATTGTCATCATGTGTGCTTTATCTCTAAAAGGTAAATTGCCATTAGTCTTCGAAAAGCATAACTTATTTCGCATGAACAATTTCTTATATCTGATTAGAGACTGTTTGTTTGATAATTTATAACTTTTACTAGATTTTAGATACACATTAGTAGAGTTAAGAAAAGTAACAATAGAGTATTTTAGAAACTGCCTAGAAAAACAAGATAGAGGACCGATTTTGTTTTATGAACATGAACTCCATGGAGAGTCATTAAAAGAAATGCACAACATTAGCATCCATGAATTGTATTTAGATCAAATGTCTAAATCAACGTCAACTGATATACGACTAGAATCTGGAGGCCTATGGGGAGATATTTTTTTGTATCCGTTGACTATCAAATTGGTTGAAAATTCCAATTAGAGTTTGGTCCAAAATGAACATGAGAATTTATTTAGACTTTAATTCAAGTGTTGTCACAAATACTTGCGACAATATTATTCCATGACGAGGATCCTCTAAATGGGCACTTTGAACCTTTTCTTTGTAGACCAGACTCTATCATTGATTGTACCTTCCAGCAACAAAGGAACGCTTCATACGAACAAAGGAACCTATCCACTAAATAAGATAACAAAGAAACATGTCATCTTCGAAACAAAAAATATACAAGTCAAAGATAGCTATGTCATGCTGAATTTGAAACATCTCATGCAGCAATTGACATAAATACTGAGGACATTGCGATGTTTCATTCAACACATTCTTCAAAAAACAATACTGAAACACAACCTAAAGAAAAATGTCAACTTTTCGGAAGCCAATTCAAACCATCTTGTGACTTAAACAAGCACAAGAGAAGTTTATCTTTGTGTGTGATTAATGAAATTATTTGGAAAAAGTTGAGAAGGAAGAAAATAAGGCTTGCATATAACACAATCACAATGAAACGAGAAGTAGTTCTAGAAGATCTAGAACATGTTGGTGACAGGATGAGATTTTAGTCACTTGGACACTTGAAAAAATATATTAGAAACAAATCACAAACAGAAATTGTAACTTCTTGTGCCTCAAGAAAATAGAAAAAAAAAATTATATCTGCATTTTCTTAAAGGCGTTATTCGGGAAAACTTGAAAACAGAGAATATAAAACTTGCATACAACACAAGAACAATGAAACAAGAAGTAGTCATAGAAAATTTCAACCATAGTGCATCTACAAAAACATCAAAGGATCTCTCAAGGAAGACAAAGATATCAAGAAAATCTGATCCACTGATTTAATCATGATCAATGAAGAAATCAACATAACTATCAAAGTTTGAACATAAATATCAAATACAAATAAGTGACACACCTATTTTCGATTGTTTATCATGTTAAATATTTTTTTTCAAATGAGACGTTCGCTTGGTGAAACAAGTAAATCAAACAACACAAGAAAACAATATTATGGAACTATCAAATAGTTTCGTTGAGAATGCCAGACCTAGTAGTGAAAATTCCTAGATTTGTAAACATTGTAAAAACGATTTTGAAGATGATGCAATTCCTAACTATGCAATTCCCGAACAAATAAGAAGAAACAATGCCACTAGGACACTCACACAACTCACTGAACTAAAGGAAATACTAGTTGCATTAAGATTTCCCTTCTTGCAAATAAAGGAAATGGGCCATTAACATAAAAAAATGCAACTAGGCTTAATTGGAGGAGTCATTAATGTCCCCACTAACATTGTTAGAATTCAATCCGCATTGCCTTGAACTATAAAATACACAGACACAGTGGAAGTCGTTGTCAAAGAGAGTTTAAGATTCAAAATTGCTTATGCATTTGGCTGAGTTCGAGTTCACAAAGTCATGAAAGCATTAAAACAACTATGCAAAATAATGCTTTACAAGCTAGAAAATGCTACCATAGATGACAATTGGAAGGAAGTGTTCCAACAAAACCAAGAAGCATATGAAAGTTCAAGCGAGGTTAAAAATAGGGAAGACGATAACCAAGATATTGATGAACCGACCACAAAAACATTGGTTCATGGAGTCATTGATCGACATACTGTCCATGAACTTGTAAATAAACAAATTAATATTGCACCTATTGCAGGATACATGCCATTAGGGATTTTCAAAGATAAGTATTCATAAGAGATGAGATTTCCATCACTTTTCTATGGAAGCAAACACCCAAATGATATGTCAGAAAAATTTACATATCAAAAGATCTGTCAGTGGGAAGTCCTTCAAAAAAACCACGATTTTTCTTATCATACAACTAACCTGTTCTATAAAGAAATCCACATTATCATAAATTAGGTATTGAATACAATGTGGATTATAATTAGAAAAGGATAATTACAGGGAAACAAATAGTTGCGAAAGATGTAATGTCAAAACCAAATTTGGATCACATTTTGAAGTCTAAAATTGGGTACATGGACTTAAAAAAAATTGCACTTCACCTGACTACCACCAGCAGAAGCACATCAAACCCTATGCAATGATTCGACAACTAGGCCCACCCACTTTCTTTGTGTCCTTTAGTAGCACAGAGCATATCTAGGATCCTCTAATGAGTGCGCTGAGATACATAAAACAAAACACTAGAATACCATGCACAAATGATGTAGACGAAAATGAGCCTTTCTCATTGATAAGAAATGACCCTGTTACTTATGTACGTTACTACAAGTCTAGGAGAGATGCACTACATCAATTAATATCTCATGATCGCGAGTATTATGGGAAGATCAACGACTACTTCTACGTAACAAAATTCCAAAATCGGGGGAGTGAACATGAACATCGCTTATTATGGATAAATTCTGAACCAATCTATGTGTCAGACCAGGCAGTAACTCATCAAAACAAATCAATTTGTATATTATTCCTTCAGGTTGGTCTTTATTATATACATGAGGGAGAGACTGTTCACTTCATCTCCCGATGACTGTTCATATTTCTTATTATTTATTTACATTAATTACATTCACCCAATCCTGATGATTAGGTGTCAACATTCCCCCCTTAATCTGAAGGGATGTTGGTGAGTCCAAGCATCATTCTGAATCGTTCAAGCTTTTCTCTTCCAAGCGCTTTGGTGAAGATGTATGCAATTTTCTCATTAGTGGAACAATGATGGAGATGGATTGTTTTGGCCTCAACATGATGTCGAATCAGATGATATTTAGTATTCATGTGCTTCGTTCGATCATGGAACTTTGGGTTCTTGTCAAACTTTATTGCAGAGGTATTGTCAATCATGATTGGAGTTGATTGTACTTGTTTTACTTGCAAATCTTCAAGAATTTTCCTGAGCCACTCAATTTATTTTGTTGCTTCAGCTGCTACCATGTATTCTGCTTCTGTTGTGGAATCTGCTGGAACTGATTGTTTGTGTGATCTCCAGGAGACAGCTCCTGATCCAAGACTCATAACATATCCTGAAGTAGATACCCCAGTTTCTTTGTCTCCATCGAAGTCTGAATCAGAGTATCCAATCAAGTTGAAGTCGTCCACCTGTGTATACTTGATTCCAAAGTCTTGAGTTCCCTTCAAGTACCTTAGAACTCTTTTTGCAGCAGACCAATGTCCCTCACAAGGCTTTTGCATAAACTTGAAGAGGATTCCAACATCAAATGAAATGTCTGGTCTGGTAGTAGTTAGGTAGTTGAGACTTCCTACAAGATGTCTATACTTTGTTGCATCCTCAAATTCTTTTCCTTCAATAGATGTGAGCTTTAAGTTTTCTTCCATTGGAGTAGTAAGAGGATTGCATTCTGTCATGCCAAACTTGTTCAACAAATCTCCAATGTAACTCGGATGTTGAGTTACTTCAATACCAAGATACTAATGAACATAGACCAAATCAGTCATTTCAAAAACTTTTCCCCAATTCCTTCTCTATGGATGCAATGTAGCTTTCATTGTTCCCTGTCATCAAAAGATCATCTACATATACCACAAGATATACAACTGTTTTGCCAACTTTCTTGACAAATAAAGTTGCATCATCAAGATCATAATGTTTGAAATTGAGTTTCAGAAGATGCTTAGTTAGTTTTTCATACCAGGCTCGCGGTGCTTGTTTGAGGCCATACAAGGATATCACAAGTTTGCATACTTTATGTTCATGTCCTTTCACAACAAATCCTTTAGGCTGGGACATAAAAACATTCTCTTTTATATCTCCATTCAAGAAATAAATTTTTACATCCATTTGATGGACTTTCCAACCGTTCTAAGCTGCTAGGGCAAAGAGTGTCTGGATGGTAGCCCATTTTGCTGTGGGGGAAAATGTCTCCTCATAATCGACCCCTTCCTTTTGTGCAAAATCTTTTGCCACAAGCCTAGCTTTGTGCTTTTCAAGTGAGCCATTAGCTTTATACTTTCTCTTGTAGACCCACTTGCAGCCAATTGGTTTGGTTCCTAATGGAGGATCAACTAGCTTTCAAGTGCCGTTCTTTATGAGGGCATCATACTCCTTTTGCATCGCTTCTTTCCATTCATCATGAGAAGCAGCTTCTTTGAAGGAAGTTGGTTCAAAATCTGTAGACAAATTCAATTCACAATCATAAGAAACATCCATATTAACAGGTGAATTAGAGTCATCTACATCACCTCCATTTTCCCGGTTTGAATTTCTAGTTCCTGTCTTTCCAACCTCATCAGCATGAACACTTTCAAGTGCCTTTGTCAACCACTTTGGGGGACCTTTCCCAGATGGTCCAGGCTGCTCCATTGATTGAGTTGGGATTGAATCAAGATTGAGTCTCCCAATTCTATCAATCACATCACTTAAAGGATCATCTGTTGTTGGAGTTTCATGCGGGGGAGAGTGTTCTTCAGAAGAAGATTCCACATGTTGATCTAGTATAGGAATCCCCCCTTCAGGATGTGGAATCTGATTATCAAATTATTGAAATGATTTTGCATTTGTGAATCTATCCAAGCGATCAAGTTGCTTCTCAACAACATTGTCAGTTTTGGATGATTTAAGAGAAATTACATCTCTAGATACAACAAACTTTATATTGACTTCATCATAGAGACAATATGGTTTTGAGGTGTTTGAATACCCTAGGAAGATACACTTACGACTTATTGCACCAAGTTTGTTTCTATGTACCTTTGGTATCAAGGCATAATAGGTGGAACCAAAGACCCTGAGATGCTTTACCAAAGGAACGTGTCCATACCACATTTCATATGGAGTATTGTTTCTAAGAGCATTAGATGGACATCTATTCTTTAAATATGCAGCACATAGAACAACATCAGCCAAAAACATTATCTTTACATGTTTAAAGAAGAGCATGGATCGTACCATATTTAAGATTGTCCTATTCATTCTTTCAGCTACACCATTCTGTTGGGGATTATAAGGTACAGTTGTTTGATGTTTGATCCCATGTTGGCGAAGATAGTTTTAAAATTCATTTGATGTGTATTCTTTTCCATTATCAGTGCGAATAGACCCAATATGATATTGTGCATCATTTTCAATCCATTTATGAAAGTTCTTGAATGTTTGAAAAGCATCAGATTTGTTCTTCAATAAATAAACCCAACACATTCTGGTGTAGTCATCAATAAATGTCATCATATATTTATTTCCATTTGCAGAAGGAACAGGCATTGGACCACATAAATATGAATGAATGAGTTCAAGTTTTCTATGTGCTCTTGAATGTGAATCATGAAAAGACTGTTTGCTATGCTTTCCTAGAATACAAGCATCACATTGCTTAAATTTCCTAGGAATTATAGGCAAACCAGCAACGCCATTTTTCTTCAACAAGTGGAGGCTGTCATAGTTCAAATGTCCAAATCTAGAATGCCATAATACACTTGATGGAAGTGTACCTTCTTCATAAGGAGAATTGTATGAGAAATTTTGTGCACGAGCAGAGGTACCTTGCAGCTTGAGAAGCCTTTCTTCTTCTATTCCCCTCATGACAAGTGAGTGGTCATATGATTTTCTCACCTCAAGCTTGCCATCAAACATATGAATGGAGTGACCTTGTTGGCGGATGAGGACTAGGTAATTTAAGCCTAGAAGACCAAGCAATTTCAGCCTGATTGTGCCAAGCCCTAATGGCTTGATTTTTTATTGGTCTGCAAAGTATACTACTCCATCAACATTGTCAGTAAATTCTTCAAAAAAATCTTTTCTATGAGTATCAAGCAACCAATCATTTTTCCAAGAAGCATGTGAAGCATTAAATAAATCTTCATTTACTCCAGTATTACATTGTGCCACAACATAGTGAGTGGATTCAGGTGCTTTTCCTTTGTCTGTATCATCAATTTTACCTTTCTGTTGATTTCTTTGCTGCTCAATTTTGTCCCATGGTAACTTGCATATAGAGGCATCATGTGATACATTTCTTTTGCAGCGTATGTAGTGAAAATCTACCTTTTCTCCTTGAGAGTGTCTGCCCCCCCGCCTCTGAAATATATTCCACCTCTTCCTCTGGAAGAATCTTGAGCAAGATTATTCTCTCTATGTGCAAGAAGAGTTGTCTTATTTTCCAAACCCTTCTCTTTTTCAACAAACTTCTCCATCATAAAATTTGAACTGAGCCCAAAAAATAATTACAATATTCGTAGCAAAACACTAATAGTAATTTGCTATGTCTTTACAAAATGGAATCAACTGCAAGCTCTCAATATTCATATATCATGCAATATATATTCCACATATTATACCATGGCATGTCATATATATGCACATCATACAAATCAGAGGGACTAACCAATGCAGAGAATCCCAATCTGTGGATTGAAACCAAGGTTTGATGGTGTTTTTTTTTTTTTAATATCAAATATAGCACATGCATTCAACGTAGAGAGATAGTGTTAACTAGCCCACGATATTTGTAATCCAACAGTTCACCAGCACATCATAAGAAGAACTCCACACTTCATAAGAAGAAGTCAATGCAGAAATTATGAATCCAACATTAAAAAAGGCACCAAGCACCAAGCACAGTCACCAAGCTCAGGGTAAATACACAAAGTTTTATAGCGTAAATACCAACAACGTCCTCAATATACCATGTATTCAGCTGGTCGTGGGTTCAATCCACGGTTTACCATGTAGACGACAACAAATAAATTTTTTACCAAACTTCCACATTTAGCCTTGAGCTTCTGCGTTCAGCTTCCATAAAATTCGCCAGCAAGCATATCTTTTATGTCAATAGAAAATTTGCCAACAACGTAAATACAACAGACTTCAATATATATGGGCAACGTTCAACATGTGGGTGGAAAAAACTGTGTAATATGTAATACCAACAATATCAAGCGTAAATGGCAGTAAAGATAAACAGTGGTAAATGGCGGTAAAGATAAACAGTGGTAATGGCGGTATTATGTATTACAACCCAGCAACATCATAAACAATGGTATTATGTATTACAACCCAGCAACATCATAAACCAAACACTGTTTCCTCCTGCGCATAGCGTATTCATACCAGATAGCTCGGTCTCACATTTGAGTAATCTTTCCAACTGGAAATTGCATTTGGTTCACTGGTTCAGATCCGGAACAGCACCACGGTGATTAGCAAAAACGTTTTTCTTCAAATTCTACATCGACATGCAGCGAGGGAAGAGAAAATTCACCAGTAGCAAAACGAATTGAAACCCAGTAATGCCATCAGTTTCATCTTGTTCTTAATTCAGGTCATTTTCCAATGCTCAGCGCAGCTAGGGCAAAGAGGGTTCTAGTTATGGATTATGGTGATAAGGGCAAGCTAGTGCACCTCAACATCAACCATTTACTTCGAAACAGTACGCATTTCACC
Source organism: Pinus tabuliformis (assembly GCA_031772625.1). NCBI lineage: Eukaryota > Viridiplantae > Streptophyta > Pinopsida > Pinales > Pinaceae > Pinus > Pinus tabuliformis. Next base: position 990,118,625 of record CM062807.1, on the reverse strand, counting down.
ATGAGTACTTGATAGCCAGAGACAAGATGCAGTCGGACATTCAAAGCATGCAGAGCGCAGAAGACGTAGATAATGCAGTGTTTAGACGGTGACAACGACTGTGGAGGGGGCAGGTCAGAATATATGCAATATGGCAGACAATGGTTATGCGCAGAAACCATGCAGTGGGTAACACAGAAAGCAGAATGGCGTAGACAATAATTATGGCAGACAGAGAGTGCAGTAGACAGACTCCACAGGGGGACAGACTGCAAGAAAATGGCAGAAGGGAGTTACAACTAATTTTGAGAGCTGGCTCTGATACCATTTCAGACCAGGCAGTAACTCCTCAAAACAAATCATTTTGTATATTATTCCTTCAGGTTGGTCTTTATTATACACATGAGGGAGAGACTGTTCACTTCATCTCCTGATGACTATTCATATTTCTTATTATTTATTTACGTTAATTACATTCACCCAATCCTGATGATTAGGTGTCAACACTATGGTAAAGATACAAACATTGAAATCAAAAATTTCATTGATAAATACTTTTAAACTAATTCATCACTCATTGCAAAGGAGTTTAGAGCCCTACAACACCATTCTTACAGAAAAAGTTGTAGAAAGCATAAATCTTCTAATTACAGATTTAATTTCCCAATACCACTAATGAAGGCAACAAAAATACTTGAGCCTCTTGAATTTGATAAACAAAAGCACATGTGAAGCTAATACTTGAGGCAATAAACAATATGAGATACAATGAAAATATTATGTTTGATATCTTCTTGGATAGCCTTGGGCTAGTACACGATGAATACATACATGCTATGTAATGTACGCTAAATCGAACAACTCTATTATTACAAATAAAACTAGTTGACACCTGGACAAATAACTTTGCACAACACATTCCAGGAATCTAGATTGAAAACACCAACTCCCAATTCATTCTTGATCCATATGCAGTTGTAATGTACTATAGTTCCTACATGAAAAAAGAAGGTAAAACACTTACAAGAACATTTAGGAAAATACACAAAGATCTTCTTAGAACAAAATATGACATCATGAATACTATTAGTTTTCTAAGGAAAGCTTTGGTCAATATGCAACAAATGTCTGCACATAATGCAATGCATATTGTGTTATCACTTCCACTAAAATTTAGTTCACGGAAGTGTATCTTCATCAACACATCTCCTGTGGATGAATGTGCATTTTTTCTTAAAAGAAAAAAAGACTTGCAAAAGGAAGCATACGACTTAGAAGACATAATGTGCCCATCAATCATCGACTATTATATTCTATGACCTATAGCTATTGATGTTGTATGTTTAGTAGAATTTCCATCTAGTTATACAAAAGAAAGGACAAAAGTGCAAAAAATCAAGTAGACCATATTTTATTCAATGTGTGAGATATAACAAATACAAAGACATTGAAAATTATTATAGAGAAAAACTAATGTTATACTATCCATATCGAGTAAGTGAATTTACAATCTAGCAACATCACCCAACTTGGCAATTTGCATATGTTGCATTTGAAAAACAGTGAAGGAAAATGAACAAAAGTTTAGATTTGTTAAAACACCTACATCGGGTGACATAGATGATGCAATAGAAATAGAAATTGAACAAATATTCAACATAGATAGTCCGAAATCAAACGAAACAGAGAGTACAACATGTGATAAATCCATATATGACAAATACGAAAACTATGACTTCCAAAATGATTTGGAACATTTCTAGCATACAAAGAACTTTTATCTACAATCTACAAGGCCATACGGAATTGTGAAACAACCACATATAATTGAATACATAAATTATTATAAGTATATGTGACAATTAAACACAGAACAAGCAAGAAGAGATATTGATGTCATAATAAGAAAATTGTATACGCCAGATGAATTGATCTATTTGTTATTAACAGGAGGCACATAAAGAGGAAAGACACACATGACTAAGGCTATTTTCCAGTCCTTAGCACACATACATAATGATTCATTACCTTATAACCCATCAAAACTAAAAGGAATAATCACTGCATACACGGGAAAAGCTGCATTCAATGCCGATGGTGTCCCATTGCATTCTGCATTCTATTTTCCATTTAACAAAGCATATTTCCCTTCACTAAAGAAAGAAAAACTAGACACATTATCAAATCACTTCTAATAACTGTGTGTAGTTTTCATAGATGAGGCATCACTTGTTGGTGCAACAACACTATATGAAATTGATAAGCGAATACAACAAATCTTACACATGACAACTTCATATTTTGGTAATGTTGACATGATATTCTCTAGGGACCTCTACCAGGCAAATCCTGTAATAGACTCTCTTCCCTTTGAAAGCCCAAAAATCAACAAAAACATAATTCCATATGACTTTTGGCCAGAGAAAATAAAATGTTATCAATTACATACAACAATGCGTCAAAAAGACCCACTATTCATCGATGTGCTAAATAGGATGAGATTAAACATGCAAAATGATACGGATTTTCACAGGAACCAACAAATTACAGATATAACCATAAATAAAAATATGCAACATAAATAACACTTCATTTCATTAATATCAAATACTGAAATATGCTTGCAAACAAAATGGAAATAAGACAAGCTCGGGCAATGGTATCTTATCTCTGAGAAGAGATGTGGCAGCTACATGCCTCTAAACTGAGTTATAATGAGGCTCAAGGGAATTTTTATTATTGAACAATAAGAGAAAACCCTAAAAAACCAAAATCCTAACCCGAGGAGATGTAACCCCAAGAGTTTATAGGCCCTGTTAGGGTTAGTTGGGCAATCAACATCTCGGGGTCGTACCTTGCTCATATTATCTCTATTTGATGCATATGATACCTCTATTTGATGCATATGATACCTTTTTATGATTATGGTTTCACTGCTTTTGATAAACACACTACATGAATTGGAGCCAAAATGTTGAAGAAGATGGGTTATCATGGAAAGGGCCTCGATATTAATGCCCAAGGAACTATGAATCCCATCAAGGTGGAGGAATTGCCTTGTTATGCAGGACTTTGGTATGTCATAAAAGAGGTTGGAGAATGCTCCAAGAAAACCAGTGACCAACCAATGATGGATGATGGGAGAACCTCATCACATTCCAGTGATAGTGAGGATACCACTAGCACTTATCAAAGGTGAATCGACAATAAGTGTTCCAAGGTGATCCATAAATTTTGGACGAGAAAGAATCAGTGTAGTTACTGCAATGAGGATGGACACTAGAGAGCCACATGTCAGATACTCCATGCGCATAAAGCACTTATGAAAAAACCAACTAGTGAAGATGTTCAACAAGCGAATCAACCACGGGGAGATGACCCATTCATTTTGTTAAGTGAGAGATGGTTTTATTAGATATAGTATCTTGTCATATTATTGTAAAACATATGTTGTGAAATGATTGTAAAAGTGAATATGTGTTTTCCATCACTTATGAAAGAAACATAATGATGTTTTGGCCTCTTTATATTGATAACTGGGGTATTGGTTTCTATTATGATGTAAACTTGACCAAAGAATGTGTCATATATACTCTTGGCAAGTATGGGGATGCTTGGGTTATGATTGGTCATGTAATTGAACATATAGTTTGAAAATATTATACAACAGGTTTGCAGAGGATGCAGGTGTCAGCTCATCACTTATGTCTCAAAAGAACAAAGGTGAACAAGAAGGAAGCGCGGTATGTCAGGGCACTTGTTGTGCAGAAAATAGAACATAATGGATTGCAGATTATGTTCATGCTTTTGGAGGACCAAAATCTTCTCAGTCAGGAGGAATGATTAAGGTAGCTCTTGAAACACTCGGTGATCAATGAGGGCTTAAGAAAGGTTTAAAAAATAAAGTTCATTTATTACCATGAAAATATGTTCATACTGAAGAGCTCATCACAAGCTTTCAAATGGCACAATCGACACCTCAATCCGACATCATATGAAAAAGTTATGTCTAGTCAAAAAAAATTTCAATCAGGCCCCTTGGCTAATGTTAGCGGAGCGCCAACTAAATTTGGAATTCTGGATGAATATGGTGGAGCCACTAAATTTAGCATAAATTAACAAGGCAACAATTTGACACTTTGCAACGATGGTTTTCGACAACCAAAATTGGAAAAATTGTCAAATACTTAATTTTCCCGGTGACCCCAAAATTTCAGCCAACGAATTTTGTCCTTATTTTATAAAAAAAAAAAAAATAACAAAAAAAAATTAAAATTGACCAATGATCCAACAAATTAACACTTCCAACCATTCTACCAGGCAATTAGGCTTAAAAAGTTAACGCCAAGTTTTTTTATTTAATCTCATATTTTCCACAAGGGAAGGGGGGCATGAAACCCAATACAGATGTGGAACCGTGAGTGGCCACATAAAACAAGGAGCGGAACCCTAACACAGAGGAATATGGAAGGAATCTAAAAGATTAACTAAGGGCCAAATTTTGACAGTTTTAGAATTAGGCCGACTTTTACTCATTTTACTCAATTTTTTGTAAGGAGCGCAGGCGTGAAGTCATATTTTTCATCTAAGCAGAGGATCTTTAGTCAACTTGCAGAGAGGAATCTTTGTGGAATCATGAGGAATCTAAAATATTCATTAATGGCCAAATTTTGATAGTTTCGGAGCCAACCGACTTTATATTCATTTTACTCAATTTTTCACAAGGACCGTAGTGGTGAAGTCGGATTTGTCATCTAAGCAATAGATATTTAGTTAAATTGTAGAGAGGAATCTTTGTGGAATCAAGAGGAATCTAAAAGATTCCCCACGGGCCAAATTTTTACAATTTCATAACCAGGCCGAATTTATACTCATTTTACCTAGTTTTTCACAAGAAGCATAGTGGTGAAGTCAGATTTGTCATATGAGCAATAGAATTGCAATCAATCAGCGAGAATGAATCTTTGGGGAATATTTGAGATTCCCAAATGTTCGGATTTTGACCGAAGCAGAAAGGGGTCAAGTTTACAGTCATTTTTCACGATTTTTTCCAAGAATTCGATGGTGCAATCCACCTCTTTAGTAGAGGTGTACCTTGTTGGGTCATCCCCAAAAGTGGAGGTATAATGTGTCTTTTGTACATTCATGTAATTTTATTTTTGTTGAAAATTAATGAAAGAGGCCTCCGCACATTGAGAAGAGCCCAGAGATGTAGTCCACACTGGGTGAACTCCATTATCAACCTGTTGTGTCTTTACTTCTCATGGTTGTTTTTTATTTATTCTTCTTTTGTGTATATGTATCTTATGGTTACATGCTCATTAAAAATGCAGTGCCATTTCATATCCAAATATTAAAAAATAGTGTGGCAAATTCTCAAGAAAATATTTCCATTCACCTTGGTGAAAAAGAGACTTTTATTTTTAATGACCAATGTGAAAATGTTCCAATTTCATGAGATTTTTAGAACTCCAAGTGTCATCCTCAAAGGAACCATCGAGAAGTAGCAATGCATATTAAGTATGCATGAGAGACTCAAGTCACAACATGCACCCACACCCACTACTCACATGAAAATCAATTGTAGCACCATGGGGAATAAACACCCAAGTCACATCACATGCATCATTGTTGCGATATATCTCAACGTCATTTCTTAGAAAATGTTGGTTGTAATGGAGGTTGTTGGCTCTCCACTTAGGAAATCTCTTAAGACGGTGGAAGTTACTCCATCATTGGCTCCCATCTGAATTCATGATTTAATTTTCCTTCTACTACCATCTTTGTCTCAATTGTACTAGTTTGGAGAAGTGAGTAGAATATAAGGAACTGTTGAACACACTCGGACACAACTTTGGCAACATGAAGAAGCTCTACAAGAAATAAGAAACAAAATTGTAGGAATTGATTAGAGGTTGGAATCTCTGGACATGACAGGTGGACCAGGAAGTATTAGTGGTGAATTTTGGCTATATGCACACCTTTATCTAAAACTATTAGTAGACTTGTTCCAAGTAGTTATGCTTAAATTTGTCAATAATGAGAACATGGCCCTCTTCCACGGTGATAATTTTGGTGGTTCTCAGAGATTGAATTCATCTCATGATATCTCTTATGGGGTTCCTTCTTTTTCTTATCCTCCAATTTCCTCAGGCTCACCTCAGCAACTTGGGGACTTCTCTGTGTCAACCTAGAATTGAACTATTCCTCTTCTTGAAATTGTGATGTAGGAACTTGCTTCATATTAGAAATTTGTATCGTTGACATTTTGAGTCTAAGCTAAGACCCATCATCAAGACAAAGATCGAGGAGAAGTGAATGAAAATTGTATAATATAGATAGAGATATTGAGCAATGAAAAATAGCCAAAAATATGCAATTAATTAAAATATTTTAGCTATAAGTTGAAAATATTTGTAAATATTAATTTAAATATATTGATTTAATTATGAAATAAATATGGCTTAATATAGTAGAATGAATTAACATAAATATGAATGAAATGTATTGATTTAATATAAATAGAATGAACTAATATTAATTTATATATGCATTAATTAAAATTAACCTATTCAAATGTTAATTTAAATATATTTAAATTAACATATTTAAATAATAAATAAATGTATATTAATTAAAATATAAGATGGATGTAAAAGAAAAAGTTTAATTATTATAGATTACTAAGGATAAAATATATAGTTATAATAGCTATGTTAGAATTTTTAATATTATTAATTTGTTTAAGTAATTAGGCTTGTTTTAATTCAATTAAGTTAATTTATTAATGTAATAAAACATTATTATAACTTAAATTACTTTTTTCCTAAATTAATATCATTAATGGTTAATGATATTAATTAAATAATTTAAGGGGAAAGGTGGTTAAGGAAGGAGGATTGGAGATTATAGTTTTGCATGAATAAGGTGACTCAACTCATGATAACTTCAATCTCATCGTCTTTGTTGAGATTGTAGGGATGCTTCATGATTTCCAGATCCTCGCACATCTTTCTTTTATAATAATGGTTTTTTTTATCAATTATTTCCACATCTTCTAGGCATACATGGTGACTAGTCTTACGAGAATGTTCTCCAAGTGCTAAGGATCTAATTCTCCCATTCGTGATATCTACAACATGTTCATTAAGTCTGGTTTTCAAGGATCTTCATGTTTCTCCAATGTAACAATTACTGCATGAGAACTTGACTTTATAAACACCTTTTTATTGGAAGTGGTGTAGTCCATCTTTTACAAATCTCATCATACGCTGGAAAGTATCCAAGGGTTTTCACAGGGTAGGTATGCCTTTATTTCTAAGAACTTTGGCTAATTTATCAGTAACACCTTGGATTTAACGGAGTTACGCCTTTCCATTAGGGCATTCACTATTGTTAACTCTTGCATCCATTTATCATTATGACTTAATAAAGCATTTCCCCTATGATGATTGCATTGGTTGTTGATCACTGAAGGGAAAAATTCAAAACTTACATATGTTTGGCACAACATCATGCTTTTCTTTTATTTTAGGCATGCTTCACCTATCTCTCTTAGGCCAACAAATCCTTCATGCATTTATTTTTTATCTATTCTTTAACATTTTCTATGATAAGACCTTCCCTCTTTGTCTTCTGCATTTCAATCGCATGTAGCTCAACCTCCATTGTCTTGCATCTATGTTTACTTTAGCATGGTCGAGACTTGATATCAATAGACATCCTTTTGTACCTTCCTCAGTAATGATATATATTATGTTCAACTACCTTGTGGCTTCTTGCTACAAGTATCACACCCTCCCATTTGACCCTCACTCTGCTTTGAATTAAGGTGCACCCAAACACCTCACATGGTTATCATGGGGAACGCAAATGAGGGGACCACTCTTAGGTGGGATCTTAGACCAATGTATAGGCCTCTACTGTACACTACTAGAAATATATCTTCATAGCTACAAGAGAGAAAATTAATGTATTAGAATATGAAAGAAGAGTGGAAAGATGTTTCCTTTGAGACATAAAAAGTTAAGAAAAACATTACACATTGGATTCCAAGCTTAGGAAACAATCATTCAAGATAGATACAATATATGTAGACTATTTACCTCTACTGGGAAAATGAATACCAAAATGGGAAAGGACTTGGTAGAACAAAGTGAAGCAAAACATGAGATCCTACTCTTTATAGATGCTTTGTAACTACATGTGACAATCTTGAACCGCAAGGGGACTACCCTCACCAAGAGGGTAGTAGATTTGAAATGATCAATGAATGATAAAGAGAATGATGAACCTTGAACTAAACAAGTGGATTCCCCCTAACATAATGGTTAGACTATTTATTTTTGTTTTTACACTTCAAAGCAGGCTATTTAACCTCCTTATTAGCTTCAATATTAAGCCTATTAGAAGGACAATAACCGTTATACAAACTCCAATAAGACGAAGTTGGATATATTACTACCCACAATATCATTCTCAATCTTGAAATGATCCAACATAATCTCCCTCTTTGATCAATAATTGTTGCACACTTCTATGAAGTTTACAAACTTGTATTCTTGTTTACCATTTTTTTAGTGACCATGTAATAATGACAGCTTCTTTATATAGTTATATTTCACAATGATAGTTAAGGATTTAAAAATAAATAGAAACACAATTTTTTTTTTGAAATATTATTGATATAAAAATATAATATTAAAAATTGAAAAAGATATTAAAGAAAAAATATTATTTTAAAAAAATATAATACATTACATTTTTTAATACTTAAAACAAAAATTTAATAGAAATATATATTCTTCTAAAAAAAATCATTAAATTAAGAAATACTCTATTTTTTTTTCAAAATAATAAAATTATAATAATTTATCTAAAAAATCAATTTTATCTATATCAATTAACACTAATATTAAAAAAAATAAAAATAAAAATAACACTAATAATTAACTCATAGTAATTCTATATAATAAAAACATTTTAATGAAAAATGGCAATCCATACATCACTTAGTATTTAAGACAAAATGGCATTACACTTTCCATGGAATCGAAACACTCTAGAAACACAACTATAAACATAGATTCATTTTTGACGAAACAACTATTAACTGAAAATATCCATGGCATACTTTCATGTTTTAAATACACATGCTTCAAAATATATTTTGAAACATGAATGTTGCATTTAGTAAGCTCAGCTTGCTGATATATTGGAATATATTTTAATCTCAATTGTGTAATTGTAATGGTTCACAGTAACAAAATATTTTTAAGAAGCATGACATGTCCTTTTCTTCTTCAAACTTTTTAAGAAAAGGATCAAATTATTACTTAGTTTTACCATTTAAATTTCAGCCAATACATTTGGCTATTATAAAATCGTAATAATATAAAAAATAAAAACACAATGATAATTATTTAAAATATAAAAATTTACTAAAAACTTCAGGGAAAGGAATTAATACATAACTGAATAGCAAACTTCATAAAATCCATTATAATCACACTTATGTATGGAACCCTAAAGAGAAACTTTCTTGAGCAAGTTTGTGGTACAATGGTTTATAACTACGTTATCCTTTATAGTGGAACCACATGAATTATGTTTGCATCCCTTTCCCATCTATATCAAGAGGGAGGTAGAACGTCCATGATTGGGAAAGTGCCGAACATGTAGTGAGTGATCACTAATAGGTCATCCGAATCGAAGATCCACGGAAAGCCGCTGATCAGGCTTGGAATTTGATCTTTTTACATAAGATTTTGATGAGTGATCACTAATAGATCATCCGAATCGAAGATTCACGGAAAGCCCCTGATCAGGGTTCTCTGATCCATAACAGTTATAAGAAGGGTTTCGGCATAAATCACATGTAGAAAACATTTGTCAATGTGTTTCGAACCAACCAATGTGGTTCATCGTCAGGACAAGTTGAAGAGTCAGATCATGGGTGCATATTAAATAGGGAGAGCAGATCTTCCAAACGGCTAGGTGCTAGATTTATAATATTATATTAAAATATTCTCAAGTTAATAAGTCAAAAGTTAATAACTAATAGTAATAATAAATAATATAATATTATAATCATAGTAAATAATTTTCTTCTTAATAATTAATTTAATAATAATTCCTTTCTCCAATGGTAAATCTCATGACTTCATAAATATGTTTAATATATAAAATATTAACAAATGAGAACTCTAGCACCCAAAGTTACAGTTGGGATGCCCGAACAATGTGCTAACCTCTAGATTTTTACTCAACCATGGTGGAATTTCACATTATCTTACATTTTCTTATTCAAGTTATAAATTCTTACTCCTCTAACCTTTAATGTTTTCAAGTTATAAATTCTTATTCATCTAGCGGTAATAGAAGTGTGATTTTTGGAAAAAAAATTATTGTTTATTTTTTAATTTAATTTTTTGAGAATTTAGCGGAGATTTATTGAAATTATAAGTTTAACAAGTGAACTCTTTATAATAAAAGTGTTCTTGGGATTTCTGAGAGAATGAATATATATATAATCAAAAAATCAATTTAAACAACACAAATCATGATTTGAACATAATTATTTTTGCAATATTTTTTTTTTTAAATCTACCAATTTCTTAGAATTTTATATAATCAATCATTTTAAAATATTAATTAAAAAATTTCCTTACATTTTAAAATATTAATTAAAAATTACAGGAAATTGTTCACAGTTATGGCAACATGGAAATTGATCAATTTTGAGGGTTACTGTATTCAAATTCCAACCATCATATAACCATGCGAACTTCAATTATTTACTTCCTTACACTAAAATCTAGAAATCTATGAAATCTAGCGAATTCTATGTACATAGAGGAGAAAATGAATTCTATGTATATAGAGGAGAAAACCTTTTGTTTTGGATTCTGAACCAACTAGATCCAATCCCCTTGAAGCTGGAACAGTGAGACTTGTGTGACCATGAACAATGAGAAGCTGGAACAGTGAGACTTGTGTGACCATGAACAATGAGATCAGTCAGACTTGCATTTGGAGAAGATGGAATCATGTAGCCTTCAAAAGCGGATACCCCAGTAGAGAAACCTCGCCAGAAACCTCTGGGACACCTTAACAGTTGAAAAGTTTCAAGCAAATCTATTCGGAAGTTGTGAATCCTGTGATACTGTTGTAAAGGAGTACGCAGCTATCTCACATTAACAAATATAAGACCAGATACCACGTTCAAAAACAGGTTATGGAATTTCATTCCCAAGTTGAGAAACCTCTTGGATACCTTCACAGGCCATGTCTGTGTCCATCTCCTCCGGAAACGATAGAGTGATATCGCCGGTGGACTTCACATAATCTGCTGAAGGGGTTAAACCGAATGGGCAGTCTAATGGAGGATCCTTTATCTCCAGGTCCCCCTCTAATATTCGCACCACTGCTCCCATTGAAGGTCTTAAAGCAGAATTGCTTTGAATACACCATAACGCCGTCTTTATAACCCTATACGCCTCCTCTATACCTTCCGGCCCTTTCAATTGCAGCCCACTGGCAATCAGCTCTTCCATTTTTCCTTGCCTCGCTTTGCTAAAAGCAATAGAGGGGAAATACCAATTGTCTGAATCCTGAGAGTTATCCACGTTCTTGCGCCCACTGATGATTTCCAGAAGCATCATCCCGTAACTGAAGACGTCGGTCTTGGATGTGATTCCCTGCCCAAAAATCCACTCGGGTGCCATGTATCCTACCGTTCCTCTCGCCTGCGTCACCACACGGCTTTCTCGATCTCTGTCCAGACACCTCGCCATACCGAAATCGGAAACTTTCGCCTTGAAATTCTCGTCTAGCAGAATATTTTGAGGTTTGATGTCCAGATGCAAAATACGGACCCTCGATTCGTCATGCAGGTAGGCAAGTCCCCGGGCAGTGTCCAGAGCAATTGAATATCTGGTCTTCCAATCAAGCCACTGGTCTGAGGCGAACAGCCATCTATCAAGAGATCCGTTGGGCATGAATTCGTAGACCAGAATCCGATGAGCACCTTCTACACAAATACCATGCAATCTCACAAGATTCGAATGATTGATTGATGATATGGTGGCGATTTCTGCACAAAACTCTGGTAGTCCCTGCCTGGACTGGTTCACCAGACATTTCACAGCCACCGGCATACCATCCTTCAAAATCCCTTCATAAACTGTCCCGAATCCTCCCTTTCCAATCTCTTTGGTGAATCCGCCTGTGGCTATCTCCATGGCCTGGTAAGTGAATATTGCAGGAAGGCCAGTCAGATTCTTCAGATATTCTCCGTCGAATTCATTGGCACCTTCAATGCGTTTCGAAGCAGATCGTTTTTTTCGCCGTGTAACCCATTTGCGAGTCAATTTCAGAGCTAGATAAGAGATAAATAAGGCGCAATGGATTCCGACGATAATATATACAGCAAATCCCTTGGCTGTGAACTCTATGACCAGGATACTCACCACAAAAGCCACACCCAATACCGGCGCGATGGCGGAGAAGAAGAAAAAACTGATAAATCTAGATAGAGAAACCCTTGCAGTATCCATTTCTGACATTCGTGTGGATAAATTAGTCGGACTGCATGTTTATATTTTCCAAGGGATGTCCTGATATCCGATGCGACTTCCGCGGGGCTTCTTTAAAATTGTGGTCAGCTTAAGATCATAGATAATAACATGATCGGTGAGATCATAGATAATAACATGATCGGTGAGTGTAGGTTTACCTTTTTCTTAATCTAATTATTTTAACATTTAATTAATTTTCATATATTATAGTATTTTAAACATTAATTTATCATCAGAAAAACAATTTTAAGGTGTTTAGATATTTTTATGTTTCTAAATTGTTTTTAACCTTTGAACAATGAGAGCGTGTTTAATTTTTTTTAATATAATTATTTAATAATATATATTTTAAATATGTTAAAATTTATGATGAAAAATAGAAACCATTATAATTTTTTAACTTAAATGCTTATTTTATTTCAGGTTTTTAATTTATTTATTATAAATTATAAATTTTTTAATTTAAAATAGAATCAAAATTTTATTAAAAATAATAATAATAATTATAATTCAACCTGAAAATTATAATTAAATTATACATTAGTGTAATTTTTTTTGGGAAAAGTCTTTTGCTTTTAATATTTCAATTTTGCTACTTTTACTTTTATATAGATATAAATCCCTCCGGAAATTGAATTATTATGTGAAAAATCTTTTGTTTTGCACATTTTTTTGCTATTTTTATTTTTACACAGATATACAACCTTTCTGAAGTATTGAGTCATATTTTAAAATATATATATATATTTTCATAATCATCAAATTTATTTCTAAAATTCAAATGAATTATATTTAAAAAATATAACAACAAGTACTATACCAACTGTAACCTCTAAAATTTTAGTTTTTAAAATCAATTTGCAATAATCCCGACACTGTTATTTGTGAACGGCAACTGTCCACGTACTATATTTTGGATGGCTCTTCATGTCGAAACATGGAAAGTCATTGGCGTTCGCTGCTGAACCTAAACGTAAGTCAAAAGAGGATCTTTAAATTTTGGCAAACATCCTGTCATGGGTGGAATAGTGCGGTTTTCTGGCGATTTAACCTTTTTGGCCATATTTGAAAGAATATGTAGAGGAAAAAGAACTATGACCAAGCTATCTGAAATTTAGAGTTCAAATGTTTGGTTAAATGTTGAGAAGGTTGTTTATTAATTTTTTTAATATTATAAAATAAATAATAATATTAATTTAATTTTTTTTTAAACAACTACATAGATTATAAATAACAAGTAGCATTCCATTAATGCCTCATGAATAACACATTAGCTATTTTCCAAAGAAAAAAATCAATGTAAGATAACATATAAAGTTGTTTTTTCTGGTTTATTTATTTATATATTTATTAGAATAAAAAATGTAGGATCAAGATAAATTGTGTTTTTCTACACTATTTACTTTTAAGGAAAGGTTATGTGTATTTGATGATAAAAGTAGTGGCTCTAAACATTTTATATTTTATATAATTAAGTCGATAAGTTTTTTATGGTGAGTTTTTCCTCGTGGCATTTTAATAGATTCATGAGCCTAATGAATATGTTGTTTTTTTCCAAATACTTGTTATATCCCCAGACTATTGTAAATATTTTTATTTACCTCAGTTAAAAAAAGGACACAAATAAAAGGATGATGATTATTATCTGTTGCATGAACTAATTAACGTTTATTTTTCTTTGAAAATGGAAATGAGAAATGATTTCCTAGTAATAGGGATGTCATGTAACTTCTAAGGAGTTAATATATTTAAAAAATAATAAAGAAATAGTTGCAAAACCCTAACCACCTTCCCCCCCAACATGGAATGGGTTCTAGGAAAGAAGGAGAAAAAGGGAAAAACAGGAACACTGTGTTGTAGAGGATAGGCAATGGGAAAAGGGGTGGCTTACCATGTCTGGTGAGGATCAGATGGTAAGAGCACAGAGCGCGTGAAACTAGTAAAACCGATTGTCTTTGAGAAATCTAGGGGGGAGACTGGTCTCGAAACACAGTCTCATGGTCGGGTGGAGGAGTAGTTGCAGAGTGCAGGGTGACCATATCTAGGAAACAGAAAGAGGAAGTGCACTTATGGAAGACGACACAAGTATATGGCCCTAACTTGATCCAAAATAAAAATAATGTTTAATTCGTGTAAGTTGCAGTTTTCTAGAGCAGTGTGTGTAAGGGTACAAAATAGGGGGTTTGGGAAGTTCTTTAATTAAAAAAAAATAAAAAATTGTTGTTAACTGGATATGGGAGGACAGGCAGTAGAAAAGGGTCAAATCCAGAAACTGCATCGTAACCATCTCTGTCTAGATAAAACTTCTCCTCTCAGATTTGAGATTGAAACAAGCTGGTAAAGTTGGGTGTTAACAGTATGTGGTGAGGGCAGTCCAGATGAATTTGCTACGAAGAAGTTTTACCTCATAATATAACCAGTTTTCAAGAGCCTGAGAATAGGAAAAAAAAAAATCCCTTAGGCAGACAACGAAAACTAGAACAGTCGCTCAAGGGAACCTTATGTAACCAAATAAGTGAACACAATGCAAAGCGTAGTCAAACCCGAAATAGAAGAGAATGCAGCATTGGCTAAAGACCGGTGTTACCTCAAGTGGCTTAAAGTCTTTGGACTGAGCCTATTTTTCTTCTATAAAAGTCATATACTTATATAAGTAGAAAAACCCTCGTTGCCCAAGCCACGAAGTTGCTTCTACCATAAAAAGGAAACACCATTCAAAAAGGAAAACAGTGACCATTACAGGTTGCCATAACAATGTTTTTAATTACCTATATTATGAAGGGCTAGAAAATAGCATGGCTGGGCAGGAGACCACTCTATACGCAAAATCTAACGGTGGAAAGACCCATAGGAAAACTGGTATTGAGAAAGAAGGAGCAACAAGTGGGTAGGGTTACTAACTTTCCGCTCCTAACTTTGCCACATCATACAAGGCTCAGAACTTGGTAGCCATCGGAAGCTGAAGAGGAAGAAGCTACAGGATGTGATGGAAGAGCAGGACTCAGACAACCCCGAAAAGAGGAAAGAAAAATAGATACATGCAAAACCAACCTCAAGGCAAATACTTAAACATTATAAAGTTGTGCATACATTTACATCTTAAATAGAGAACAGGACTTGAAAAAAAGTTGTGCGAAAACCCTAAATTTTATAAATTAAAAGAATTAGAATCACTTGTACAGAGAAGCCGTGGGGCGGAAATTCTCTGTCAAGCTTTAACAACGAGACTACTCTGGTAACAAATATAATACCTTTTTCTCATAAATTACAGTCCAATAGGAAGAGATGTACTATGCCGAGAGCTAAATAAACACAGGGGTACATAAAACTGTATATACAATCATAGGGTCCGAACAGAGGAACTGTAGTCGGACCAAAACCTAGTATTCAATTTACATAAGTCATTACAGTTCAAACTGGAGCTAGGAGGGGGCGAAAATACCCTCCATCCCCTTGTTCATTAAATTATAAAAGAGACCTGGAGGAATTATTCTCCTTGAAATATAAGAGAATCTCTGAAGCAGCAGGCAAGGCCATGGCTGGAGAGATTTCCATACCTAGAGCTTTGTTCAGGACGAAGGTGGGGTTTTCCCCTAGTCGTGGCTAGGCCACCGAGCGAAGGATAGGCGCCCAGCCTATACAAGTGCAAACCATATAACACAAATTAGACCACAGAGGAAGCCATGCAGGCTGCTGTAACAACAAATCAAAGAAAATTAACTTTGTTCCTTGCCAAGGAACTTACCCACTAAAGGAATCCCCGGCCAGTGAATGAACAACACTGTTTCGGAGCTGCAGGATGCTTCCATTGCCGAACTCACCTGCGGATGTATAACTTAGTGCCAAACAAGAGTTCTTCAATAAACAATAAAAACAACAAAGGAGTGCATAGTCAAATGGATGAAGAGCAAACATAATTTTGTTCGTTCATTACTTGAAGAGTTGATGACCAATCCGCTAGTATCCGTACAGGGACTATAAGTTGGCTCTCGGGTCGGAATGCATAGGAGAAGCTCGAACAGACCCTCAAAGAGAGAGAATTGCCTAACCAAATGAGCCAACTCCCAAGACCGTTGATAGAATAGGTCGACAGCTCGTGAAAGAGGAAAACTCAGCCACCGTTGGATGGTAAGGTGCGTTCCCCACTGTCGATGAGGTGGGGATTACCATGCAAGGCAGAGGAATAGACATGCCTACCAGCCTCATACAACATGGAGCCGGGCAAGAGTTAATACACTTGAAAATGGATAAGGCATGCCATGTGATGGCGGAAGGGAAAATTAAAAGTTACCTCATTACCGAATGTCGCGTGGTAACATGCATGAGACTTTTATAGAAAAAAAAAAAATAGTACACCAGCCCTTAAATCAAATGTCAAGTGGAGTGAAAATAGTGGCATAAGAAAAAAAACTCCTATAGTTATCCATGGGTATGTGGAATTTATATAAATATATATAGTAAAAAAAAATTGACGTGGAGACATTACAAGTGGTATCAGAGCTTAGGGACAAAAACTGTGGCCTCTGGGGACTGAAAACTGTCAACCCACTATATTTACAACTTATTTCGTCCCTAATGAGTATATAAGAAAACAGATAATGTGATAACCCTTCCACTGTTACTTGTTTTGTGGTAAGCACAGGAAAACAGAGGACTGACAACATGAGGAGAACAGACAGCACGTCCCATAGGTTTGGGGCGGGTCAGGGGCCTGTAACGGGTCCTGGAAACAGTCCCGAGTTATGGATTTAGCTGTGTGAGGAGGCACAATACTAATTTGGCAATTTTGGAGATAGTACAAGAGTTGAAAAATGAAATGGCCCGGTTACGGGAGGATAATCCAAGGTTAACTATGGAGCAGGAGAGGATCATAAAAAGCCTATCCGATAGACAGAATCAGCAGCCACTGAATCCCAGTGCTGAGCAGCAAAGAATGTCAGGAGAACAAAATCCCCACACAAAACTCGAAGAATCAAAAGGAAGGGAGGAGGAACGCTCGGATAATGCCTCCAAATAGTAGACATCCAAAAGGCAACGGATAGAGTTGCAAGGGGAATTCCGTAAAATCAAGCCACCGCACTTTGACGGAGAACAGGAGGAAGCAGCGGAGGCCTGGTTGATTAATATGAACAAATACTTCCAGCTATATGAATACGATCACAACCTCAAGGCACGGTTGGCCATTTTCCAATTACAGGGAAAGGCCACCTTGTGGTGGGAAGAGGTTAAGATGGTAAAGGGAGTAAGTGAACAGAATATCACCTGGGAGAAATTTCAAAGATACTTTAAGGAAAGGTACCTGACCGAGCGCTTCTATGACGAGAAGGCAAGGGAATTCCATGACCTGCGTTTGGGGTAGCAAACTATGGACGAATTTATCACTCGCTTTACTTCCCTACTCCGTTATGTGCCCTATATATGGGAAGAAAAAGCTAAGGTATAGAGGTTTGTTAGTAGCTTACCGTTGAGTATGAGGGAAAGAATTGAATTTGACAACCCAAAGACGATGGATGAGGCTATACGCAAGGCCCGAATTTGCTACCAGCAAAGCAAGCAGAAAGGAGAGATCTTGGGTAAGAAATGGGTCGATAAGAAAAGTAGCAAGTTGGTTGGAAGTACTAAAGGTAATCGTGGTGGAGGTAGCAAAGGATTTGCCAAGGGGAAAATCAGCAGAAACTCATAGAAAAATTCGCTTCGATTAAAGCCCCCCAATGAGTCCAGAACCAATGACCAACCCGGGAAAATAGACAACGAAGGGACAGCAAGGCCCCCAGTGCAATGTTGGGGCTGTGGTGGGCCCCATTATGTGAAAAACTATCCCCAGCGAAAAGGAGATGAACAGGTTTCCCAGGTATATGAAGCCTCTACAGTTAGCGATGTAGGATGGACTCTGCCAAAGATTAATGCTACTTTGGAAGATCGCCAGGTAGAGTACCAGCTGACCATGGTGGAATTTGAAAGTAAACTCTTAGACCTTGTTGTAACTATTTTAATTGACCCTGGTGCAACGTTAAGTTATATTAGTCCTAGAATTGTGGAGCATTGTAAGTTGCAGCCTGTTAAGTTTAAGGACCCCTGGCTAGTTCAGTTGGCAACAGGGGAAAAAAGACGGGTAATGGCTAAGGTCAAAAACTACCCATAAGAAATAGCGGGACAGTCCATGATAGCAGATTTAAATGTGCTTCCCCTTGGCTTGTACGATATATTGATTGGTATGGACTTGCTAGAAAAACATTGATCCATAATTAATTGTGAAACCAAGACTATCAGTTATAAGGATGAGCTTGGAATAGAACAAGAGATGCAAGGGATTAAGTGGCTAGTGCAGATTTGGCCCATAACTGCCTCATAGTTAGCCAAATGCATCAGGAAGGATGTCAGATTTATGCCATCCAAGTGGGGTATGCCAACTCAAAAGATAAAACAACCACATTAGAGAATATTCCTGTGATATAGGAATTTTCCGATGTGTTTCTGGAAGAGATACCCGGACTGCCACCCAAAAGGGACATAGATTTTACCATTGAATTGGTGCCAGGGGCAGCCCCAGTCTCTCGAGCACCCTACAGAATGAGTGTACTAGAATTGACAGAGCTGAAGATGCAATTACAGGAGCTGTTGGACAAAAAGTACATTCGCCCCAGTGTGTCCCCTTGGGGAGCCCCGGTATTGTTCATTAAGAAAAAAGATGGGACTCTCCGCATGTGTATGGACTACCGTCAATTAAACAAATTGACAATAAAAAACAAGTACCCTCTGCCCCGTATTGATGAACTATTCGACCAGGTGAAGGGAGCAACAATTTTCTCAAAGATTGATTTGCGATCAGGGTATCACCAAATCCGAATTAAAGAGGAAGACATAGCTAAGACAACTTTTAGAACTCGGTATGGCCACTATGAGTTTGTGGTGTTACCCTTCGGGTTGACTAATGCCCCCGCCACCTTTATGTGTCTGATGAACAGTGTGTTTCATCGGTATTTGGATAAATTTGTGCTGATCTTTATTGATGATATATTGATTTACTCTCGAACTATGGAGGAGCATCAGGAGCACCTCAGGTTAGTATTGCAAACCCTCTGAGAACACCAATTATATGCTAAGTTCAGTAAATGTGAATTCTTTAAGGAGCAGATACAGTATTTAGGCCACATCATCACTAAAGATGGGATCGCCATGGATCCTGAAAAGATAAGGACCATTATGGAATGGCCAGTACCCAAAGATGTGGCAGATATCCGATCTTTCATGGGGTTGGCAGGTTATTACCGACGATTTGTAGAGGGATTTTCAAAAGTAGCTTATCCAATCACATCCTTGCAAAAAAAAGGAAGAACCTTCAGGTGGACTCCTGAATGTCAAAGAAGTTTCAAACAACTCAAATATCTACTCACCACAGCACCTATTCTAAGCATAGCCGACCCTAGTAAAGAGTATGTGGTGTGCACTGACGCAAGTAAGGAAGGGGTAGGAGGTGTGTTAATGTAGGAAGGAAAGGTGATAGCATACGAATCAAGGAAGTTAAAAGAGCATGAGCAGAAATATTCTACTTACGATCTAGAGTTGGTAGTTGTGATTCACGCCCTGAAAATGTGGTGACATTACCTCATGGGAAAAAAATTTCTGTTATTGACAGACCACCACAGTCTGACCAATTATTTTAGCCAGCCCACTCTAAATGCAAGGCAAGCACGGTGGGTGGATTTTCTAAGTAGTTTTGATTTTGAGATCAAACATTTAAAGGGGAAGGAGAATCGGGTGGCTGACGCTTTGAGTCAGAAGTTGCAATGCATATACGAGGTTTCTTGCAGTGAAGGGAAAAGCCCTTTGGGGAAATGATTAAAAAGGCAGCCGAACAAGATGTTGTTTATCAGCAAATAAAACAACAAGTGCAGATACCAACCAACAAAGAAAAATAGCTAGATTATGCTTTCGATGCTGTTGGAATGTTTTATTATAAGGGAAGGCTATACTTGCCCAACCAAAACAATATTAAAAATCTGATATTGGAGGAGTATCATAGGAGTCATTATGCCAGACACCCAGGATATCAAAAGATGGTCACCGCACTCCAGAAAGAATATTATTGGCTGGGTATGAAGAAAGACGTGGCTGGTTACTTGGCTCGATGTCTAGAATATCAACAAATTAAAGCAGAACACCAACATCCTGCGGGTTTATTACAACCATTACCCATCCCGGAATGGAAGTGGGAAACCATCTCTATGGACTTTATAACAGGTTTGCCTAAATCAAAGAAGAATAATGACTCCATCATGGTGGTTGTGGACAAGCTAAGTAAGTCAGCACATTTTATACCAGTGCAATCTACATACAGAGCTATGCAGATCGCCCATGTATTCATGCAAAATATATTTAAGCTGCATGGGTTACCAAAGACAATAATTTCAGACCGTGATGTAAAATTTACATCGGTCTTTTGGAAGACATTGTTTGAAGAATTGGGAACTCAGCTGAACTTTAGCACGACTTATCACCCTCAAACCAATGGGAAAACTGAACGGGTGAACCAGGTGGTGGAAGATATGTTGAGGGCATATGTGATGCAACAACCAAACAAGTGGGAGGACTATCTTCATTCGGTTGAGTTTTCATACAACAATGGCTACCACACATCATTGCGGATGAGCCCTTTTGAAGTATTGTATGGGTGGAAGTGCCACACCCCCTCAAGCTGGAGTGGACCGGAAAACAGATTGATGTTAGGTCCTGAAATGCTTAAGGAAATGGAGGAACTAGTTAAAAAGGTGCGCTCTAATCTGAAGGTAGCTCAAGATAGGCAAAAGAACTTCGCTAACTGGAAAAGGAGGTTTAAGGAGTATCAGGTTGGTGATCAGGAGTGGGTGTGTTAAGTTGGCACCTTGATATTGTGGACCATTCCAAATCTTAGCGAGAATTGGGCTGGTGGCTTACCAGCTCGCTCTGCCTAGTCACATATGAGTCCACAATGTCTTTCATGTCTTCGTGTTAAAAAAATATGTTTATGATCCTAAACATGTGATTAATTGGCAGGAGATTCAGGTGAGAATTATCTCCGATAGATCAATCTAAATGTTTTCCCTTAAAAGAAAACTGACTCAAGATGTTGCATGTTGTAGGTAGAACTGGAAGGAGAAATCCGGGTCAAAACATTGAGCATCCTCGACTGGAGAGAAGTCACACTGCGGAAGTGGGATATTACCTAAGTTAAAGTGCAGTGGCAACACTTTGGGCCTGATGAGGCCACTTGGGAGGATGAAGAATTCATGAAACAGGCTTACCCAGGGCTGTTTAGAACCAAAGGACATTGGGACGATGTCTAATTTTAGGAGGGGGAGATGTCATATCCCCAGACTATTGTAAATATTTTTATTTACCTCAGTTAAAAAAAGGACACAAATAAAAGGATGATGATTATTATCTATTGCATGAACTAATTAATATTTTTGTTTTAGAAAATGGAAATGAGAAATGATTTCCTAGTAACAAGGATGCCATGTAACTTCTAAGGAGTTAATATATTTAAAAAATAATAAAGAAATAGTTGCAAAACCCTAACCACCTTCACCCCACCTAACCATGGAATGGGTTCCAGGAAAAAGGGAGAAAAGGGGAAAAACAAGAACATTGTGCTGTAGAGGACAGGCAGTGGGAAAAAGGGTGGCTTACCATGTCTGGTGAGGATCAGATGGTAAGAGCGCAGAGCACGTGCAACTAGCAAAGACGGTTGTCTTTGAGCAAGCTAGGGGGGAGACTGGTCTCGAAAGACAGTCTCATGGTCGGGTGGAGGACTAGCTGCAGAGTGCAGGGTGACCATATCTAGGAAACAGAAAGAGGAAGTGCACTTACGGAAGACGACACAGGTATGTGGCCCTGACTTGATCCAAAAGAAAAAGAATGTTTAATTTCTGTAAGTTGCAGTTTTCTAGAGCAGTGTGTAAGGGTACAAAATAGGGGGTTTGAGAAGTTCTTTAATTAAAAAAAAAATTGTTGTTAACTGGGTATGGGAGGACAGGAAATAGAAAAGGGTCAAATCCAGAAACTGCATCATAACCATCTCTGTCTAGATAAAACTTCTCCTCTCAGATTTGAGATTGAAACAAGCTGGTAAATTTGGGTGTTAACAGTATGTGGTGAGGGCAGTCCAGATGAATTTGCTGCGAAGAAGCTTTACCTCATAATATAACCAGTTTTCAAGAGCATGAGAATAAGAAAAAAAAAAAAAATCCCTTAGACAGACAACGAAAACTAGAACATTCGCTCAAGGGAACCCTAAGTAACCAAATAAGTGAACACGGTGCAAAGCATAGTCAAACCCGAAAGAGAAAAGAATGCAGCATTGGCTAAAGACCAATGTTACCTCAAGTGGCTTAAAGTATTTGAACTGAGCCTATTTTTCTTCTGTAATAATCATATACTTATATAAGTAAAAAAATGCTCGTTGCCCAAGCCACGAAGCTGCTTCTACCATAACAAGGAAACACGATTCAAAAAGGAAAATAGTGACCATTACAGGTTGTCGTAACAATGTTTTTAATTACCTATATTAGGAAGGGCTAGAAAATAGCTTGGCTAGGTAGGAGACAACTCTATACATAAAATCTAACGGTGGAAAAACCCATAGGAAAACTTGTATTGAGCAAGAAGGGTTACTAACTTTCCACTCCTAACTTTGCCACATCATACAAGGCTTAGGACTTGGCAGCCATCGGAAGCTGAAGAGGAAGAATCTACAGGATGTGATGGAAGAGCAGGACTCGGACAACCCCGAAAAGAGGAAAGAAAAATAGATACATGCAAAACCAACCTCAAGGCGAATACTTAAACACTATAAAGTTGTGCATACATTTACATCTTAAATAGAGAACAGAACTTGAAGAAAAGTTGTGCGAAAACCTTGAATTTTATAAATTAAAAGAGCTAGAAACACCTGTACAGAGAAGCCGCGGTGCGGAAATTCTCTGTCAAGCTTAAACAAAGAGACTACTCTGCCAACAAAAGTAATACATTTTTCCCATAAATTACAGTCCAGTAGGAAGAGACCTACTATGCCGAGAGCTAAATAAACACAGGTGTGCATAAAACTGTATATACAATCATAGGGTCCGAACAAAGGAACTGTAGCCAGCCCAAAACCTAGTATTCAATTTACATAAGTCATTACAGTTCAAGCTGGAGCTCGGAGGGGGAAAAAATACCCTCCATCCCCTTGTTCATTAAATTATAAAAGGGACCTGGAGGAATTATTCTCCTTGAAATATAAGAGAATCTCTGAAACAACAGGCAAGGCCATGGCCGGAGAGATTTCCATACCTGGAGCTTTTTTTAGGACAAAGGTAGCGTTTTCCCCTAGTCATGGCTAGGCCGTCGAGTGAAGGATAGGCACCCAACTTATACAAGTGAAAACCATATAACATCAATTAGACCACAGAGGAAGCCATGGAGGCTGTTGTAACAACAAATCAAAGAAAATTAACTTTGTTCCTTGCCAAGGAACTTACCCACTTAAGGAATCCCTAGCCAATGAATGAACAACACTGTTTTGGAGCTGCAAGATGCTTCCGTTGCCGAACTCACCTGCGGATGTATAACTTAGTGCCAAACAAGAGTTCTTCAATAAAAAATAAAAACAACAAAGGAGTGCAAGTCAAATGGATGAAGAGCAAACATAATGCTGTCCGTTCATTACCTGAAGAGTTGATGACCAATCCACTAGTATCCGAATAGGGACTGTAAGTCAGCTCTCGGGTCTGAATGCATAGGTGGAGCTTGAACAAACCCTCAAAGAGAGAGAGAGAATTTCCTAACCAAATGAGCCAACTCCCAAGACCGTCGATAGAATAGGTCGACAGCCTGCGAAAGAAGAAAACTCAACCATCGTCGAATGGTAAGGTGCGTTTCCCACTGTCGATGAGGCGGGGATTACCATGCAAGGCAGAGGAATAGACATGCCTGTTGGCCTCGTACAGCACGGAGCTGGGTAGGAGTTAATACACTTGAAAACGGATAAGGCATGCCATGTGATGGCGGAAGGGAAAATTAAAAGTTACCTCATTGCCGAATGCCGCGTGGTAACATGCATGAGACATTTATAAAATAAAATAAAAACAGTACACCAGCCCTTAAATCAAATGTCAAGTGGAGTGAAATTAGTGGCATAAGCAAATAAATTCCTATAGTTATCCATGGGTATGTGGAATTTATATAAATATATATATAGTAAAAAAAAAATTAACATGGAGACATTACAATACGTGTCAAATATTGTGAGTTTATTGAGGACTAGCTATCCATTTTTTGTATTCAATTAGACTACCGAGCATGTATTTCAATTGAAACACATGGCTCTGAAAAGCCAGCTCGAAGTGAACCTCGTCGTCGAACCACTGATCTATAGCACTTCCAGGAGATGGTGAACGAAAGAGGTAGCAGAAGTGGTTGCAGTGGCGACGGTTTTAGCATCCACCACCACCATGGCCCTAGGTGCGAGGTCCTTGACGAGGCAAAGAAGTCACAAGATCGAGTCTGAGGAAGTGAAAATAGAAAGCAATAGTGAAAGATTAACTGCCACGGCCTCTTGCTCGCAGAGCATCAAGGACTCAATGTGGTCGATATGTAGGACCTCAAATTCGAAAGGGTCATTTAGCTACTTCGTGAGATCGATTAGATTGTCTCTGGTAATATCGAGCTCCAGGGATGAGGTGGTCATGGAGCTAAGCGCGGTGATGCGAATAGCCAGAGTGTCACCAAGTTTGACAATGAGTTCTTGAAGAAATGATGCCCATTGACACCCAAGCCGATTTCAAAATTTATGATATATATTGCCTTTGCACCTTCTAATGCTTCTAGGAACTTCTCAAATTTCCAACAAAAGAAAATGGAGAAATTGAGAGCAGAATACAGAAGAAAATATGGGTTGCCATAGGTTTCAAAATTTTAGGGGCTACCACAACATTTATATTTTGGAATTTCTCCCAAATCATAACACCTGTGTATAAAGTGAAGGATTTTTTGGTTCTTTGGTCTATTATTGACAAAAACCTCTTTCATGTTTGTCAAATTTACCTTGATTACTTCAAAAACCAATTTTGAAGTAGAAGTGTCTCAAAATTTTCCAAAAATTCACCAAAATCAAAATTTCTCCAAATTTCTTCAAAATGGATCCAAAGTTGGTTCATGAAGCTCTAAAGTGTCATGCTATGATATGAGGGAAGCATCAGCAAGAAAATCCAGCTTAACATTCTCTTTGTTCCTGATTAGGGTTTCCTTGAGTTTTTCCTTCAACTGCTTCATTTTGATCTTGGCAACCTGATTCCTCCTATAATAATGGGCAACCATGTGTCTTTGCAGCCTATTGTCTCTATTAGCCCTCTTTAGAAGTTTGTCCAAATGGTCATTGACTTTGCCTAGCCAATATTCCTTGTCTTCATTCATTTCTTTGTCAATGAATTTTGATGTAGGGTTGGTAGAATTGCACATTCAACTCTTGAGTTTTGAAACATTTCTCACCAATATTCAGTATCCCTAAGGCCGCTACTATGATTTTAGTTGATATAGTGAATGTCGCCCCTGCAATTGTGACTTAATCATTCTTATGATGTGTGGCAAACAAACTAGTCAACTTAGCATGATATTTGACTTTTTTCAACTTGCTCACAAACCTCAAGGCACCCTACATGCTGAAAACATTTCTTGGAGAGTGGTGAGGACATCAACTCCTATGTATTGAGGAGTTCATACCTTTCCATTTTCCCACCCTTATTGTAAGGCCTCCTTTCCTTCTCCATATTAAACTTGTGAGTGAAAACCCTAGAGGGAAAAATAGGGGAAGGGAATGAGGGAATAGGATGAAAGGGTTAGGGAGTAGGAATGGGTGTACAAAAAATTCATGAGATGCAGAGGTCTAATAGGGAGCTTAGGGAAGTGGAGGGAAGTGAAAAGAGTGAGGAAATAGAGCTAGGGAGTTTATACAATGTCCCATCTATGAAGGCTTCCAAAAACGCAAAGTAAGGCTAGGTTTTAGGATTGAGAGTGAGGGGGTGTGAGGGTTTTATGGGTGTATTTGAGTGTGAGGGAGGATAAAGGAGGGCTTCCCATAGAAAACATGGCAAGGTAGCTTGAGACCAACTTTTTGGAATGTCTTTGGCCATAAAGATGTTGAGGAAGTGATTGATGATGAATGAGATCTCTTTAGCAATGACATGAGTGAGGAAATGAGTTATGATGGATGACAGATGCCTTGACAATGTGATGAGTCCGAGGAATGAGAGAAAAATAGTCTTTATAGGCCATAGAACTCAACTTTGTAATGGTAGGGTGGCCCACCATAATTTTCAATTTTTTTTTATATAAACTATGTAGCTTGGAAATTTTTCATGCAACTTTGGGACATAAATTTTTACATAATTCTAAAGTGAATTACACTTAGAGACATAAATTTTTGATCAAACCCTACCACTACTCCTTAATTTCCTGATTTATTGAATGAAATGACAACCTTGATGACTCTAACCCTAATGACCTAGTGGAGACACTGAGTTGAATGAAGACCATGGTGACATGACTGAAATGTTGATGATGATTTGTTTAATGATGGCACATCCAACTGAGTGATGGAAATGATTGGACTTGAAAATCTTGGAGGAGCAACAATAATCCTAGACACACTAGCCATTGGCCAAATTTTATTCTGAAAACCTAGTGACATGATAAAATTTGACTTGAGAATCCTATGAAAACTTGGTAAAAGAATATTTGATCACTGGTTACATGAAAAAATGACTGACACTAACATAACCAGTGAGATCTGCTGAGATTTGTGAGTGGATCGAGTGAGTGAGAGTGTAGAGGCCTATTGTAGATGAGGTTGAGGAGAATCGATCTGGAGGTTAAGGATGCATTAAGAATAAGGTCAAGGTTAAAGCTTTTTTGTTGATTTTTTCGTAAGAGGCTTATTTTTCCAAAATTGTTACATGAACGAAGATACAAATATTTGGAGTGTAGATCTCTGGAATAAACGACTCAAAGATTTGTCGATTTTTGTTACCCATTTGAGGGGTCTAGAGACCATGAGGAGCTCGAACAACCTGGAGTCAATGTCGTCTCCTAGAGTGAGCATCTGATCTGGAACCCCTCCGTGTTTGGCAACCTGGATTCTGTATTCATTTTCTGTAGAGATTCTGTATGAGGAAGGAGCCAACTGAAGTCAAGGTATCTTCCTAAGTTCACGAGGCGTCCCTACAATATTTTTGGAGGTTTTAACCCTGTACAGAAATTACCTACATATGAATTCTAAAACACAGAAAATAAACAATGGGAGAGCATAACACATTAAACACATATACACAGATATTTTCCCCTGAATCACAAAACCGGGACTACCAGCTTCATTTTTCATTTTGGTCCTTTCAATGTTACAATATATACTTATACATGTCGAAGCATCCAATACCATGGACCGAAAACCATCGCGTCCAAAACCATGTGCGAAAATCATGCACAAAACCATAGGTAGGTCCGCCCAACCTAATATAGGGCCAAATAAAAAAAATTCCCAGGGCACTGCTCCGGACCCCGTAGAGGGGGGCTACCTGCCCCCCTCAAACCCCCATGTGACCCCCCTATTGCGCAATCGGCACAATGAAAGGGGGGCTCCCCACCAACCCCCCATTTCGCAACATGGGCTAGTCATGGAAAGAATAACACAACCCAACATTCTCCCACTTGTTGTTTCATTTCCACAGGGAACCACAAGAGAGCTTAGTAATTTATCCAACCCTTCAATGCCCATTGTTTCTCTACACCAAGAGAACTTCTCAGAGCTCACAGATTTTGCCAACGCATCTACAGTATTCTTCAAAGTGTCCACCTTTACCAGCAACATCTTTTCGTCTTGTATCATATCCCTCACAAAGTGATATTGAACATCAATTTGCTTTGTCTTTGAATGGTAAGCAGGGTTCTTTGCAAAGAAAATTGCACTTTGGCAGTCACAATCTATCCTTATAGCTCCTTGTACTAACCCCATACTTGAACACAATCTATGCAACCAAACTAATTCCTTGCTTGCAGGAGTGGTTGCCATGTATTCTGACTCTACAGTTGATAGTGCCACTATAGATTGTTTCTTACTCATCCAACTGATTGCACCTCCAAATAGGTTAAACACATACCCAGTTGTAGATCTTCTTTGATCCAGATCTCCAACCCAGTTCGTGTCAACAAAGCCATGGATATCCAAAAATCTATCCAGTCCTGGTCTTCCTTGGTAGAGCAAACCATAATCACTAGTGCCACACAAATACATGAAAACGTGCTTCACTGCTATCCAATGCTCCTTCCCTGGTTTTGACATAAACCTGCTCAATAATCCCATTGCATGTGCAATGTCTGGTCTAGTACAAACCATCACATACATCAGGCTACCAACTACACTTGCATATGGAATACGAAACATATCCTCTTCCTCTTCTTGTGTCTTGGGACACTATTTAGTAGATAACTTTATACCTACAGGAATAGGAACCTTCACTGGTTTACTATCCTGCATATTAAACTTTTGCAATATTGTCTCAACATACTTCCTCTAGTTTAACCAGGGCTTCGTCTTTGCCCAATATCTTTTAATTTCCATACCCAAAATATAGTTTTCAACACCAAGATATTTCATGTCGAATTTGGAGGTCAATTGGGTCTTCGAATCCTGGATAATTTCTTTGTCATTTCCAACTAGCAACATATCATCCACATACAAGACTAGATAAATAACATAGTCACCAATTAATTTAAAATACATACAGTGACCTTCTTTGCTTCTGGTGAAGCCAAGTCCCCGTATAAATGTATCAAATTTCTGATACCACATCCTTGGTGACTGCTTTAACCCATACAGAGACATCTTTAACTTGCATACTAGTTCTTTCTTACCCTTCACCGCAAAGGCTTCAAGTTGCTTCATGTAGATCTCCTCTTCCAGATCCCCGTGAAGAAATGTTGTCTTCACATCCATCTGTTCCACCTCAAAATAAAAAGCAGTAGAACCAGATAAAAGTAATCCAATAGAAGTTACCTTGGCAATAGGAGAAAAAATATCACCAAAATCAATTCGCAGCACTTGGGAATAACCTTTTGCTACCAACCAAGCTTTGTATTTCTCCACCTTTCCATCTGCATTTTTCTTCTTCTTGAACGCCCTTTTGCTGCCAATGGGTTTCCTTCTAGCTAGTAACTCCACTAGATCCCAAGCCTCATTTTTGTGCAAAGATGCCATTTCATCAACCATGGCCTCTTTCCAGAGTTTTCCATCATCTGAATCTATCGCTTCCTTCACAGTTTTGGGATCATCATCAGTAATAGATAAAGAAAAATTTGAACAGAAAGTAGATGGACTATACCTTTCCGGTTGCCTTCTTCTTGAAATGATCTTCTCACACCCAGATTTTGTGGCTCTTCATCTTCTAATTCCTCCTCTACTATAGAGTCTGATTCTTCCTCCTTTAGCTCAAACTCTATCTTCTCAGGATTCTTTGGTTGGACTTCATGTTTAATAACATATTTCACCTCTTTAAACACCACATCTCAACTGTACATAACCTTCCTTGTTACTGGTTTCCAAAGCTTATAGCCCTTTAAACCACCCTTATACCCAATAAAGATGCACTTTTCAGATTTAGTATCCAACTTGGTTTGTTTCTCCTTTGGAACATGTACATATGCATCATACCCAAATACCCTCAGATGTGAAAGAGAGGGTTTCTTACCAGTCCATACCTCTTGTGGAGTCTTATCCTCCAACACTCATAAAGGTGATCTATTGACCAGATAACATGCTGTCAACAATGCCTCTACCCAGAATTCTGTCCTAAACCGACACCACTGAGCATGCTTCTTGTCGTTTCCATCAACGTCTTATTCATTCTTTTTGCAACTCCATTTTGCTGAGGTGTATACGGAGTATTCTTCTGACATGCTATACCTCACTTCTTACAAAATTCTTCAAATTCCTTACTGCAAAACTCTCCACCATTACCTGTCTCGGCACCTTTATCTTCTTCTCTATCTAGTTTTCCACCAGAGCCTTAAATTCATTAAACCTGTCAAGACTTCAGATTTCCTCTTAAGGAAATATATCCATGTATTCCTTGAGAAGTCATCCATAAATGATACATAGTACATAGACTTACCCAGTGATGGAACCTTCATAGGTCCAAACACATCACCATGCACAAGCTCTAATATATGTTTCTCCCTCTTACCACCAAAGGGGAAACTCACCCGATTTTGCTTCCCATATACACAATTTTCACAGAAATCAAAATCTAGAAAGTTATTACTCATACTTTCTACCATACCTTTACCATGAAGTATTTGAAGGCCCTTATCTCCAATATTTCCAAGCCTTTGATGCCACAACATGGTCTTCTCTCCATTGACCACTAGATTTTCTACTCCACTTTCAGGAACCACAGATCTGTTGCACCCATCAACAATAGTGCTACCTTGTAGCTTGTACATAGTTCCAATCCGAACTCCCTGCATCAATACCAGTGATCCCCGAACCATCTTGCAGGTATCCTTCTCAAACATTTTTTTAACACTTACATTATCTAGCTTGCTTACAAAAATTAGATTTCTGGCTAATGCAGGAATATGTAGAACACCCAGAATTGTTCTAACCCTTCCAACTTGCAACTTCAACTTTACTTTTCTATGTCCAATGATTCTAGCCTTCCTATCATCACCTAAGAAGATATCACCACCATCGTATTTCTCATAGTCACAGAACCACTCTCTATGGGGAGTGAAGTGAAAGGATGCACCTGATTCAATCAACCATGCCTCATGATCTACATGTGTACTTCAAGAAGCCAAGTGCACATCCCCACCTTCATTTGAGGTGGTTTTCGCCTCTACAGAAGGAGAATCATCAGATCCCTTTCCTTTGTCAGGAGCTTTACATTTATAGCCCCTTTTGTAGTTCCCCTCCTTTCCACATTTCCAGCACACCACCTTTATAGGTTTTCCTGGAGATTTAGATCTCCCTCTAGATTTAGATCTCCCACTCGGTGACTTATTTTTGCTTCTGTTCTAGGACTGTCCTCATACAGACAAGGCATCACCATTCTGGCTCTCCATATTTTTCCGTCTCATCTCCTCCATCAGCGAGGATGAGACTATTTCATCAAACTACAAGGTAGTTGCATTGCTACCTATTGCAATAACCATACTATCCCACGAATATGGTAGAGAACACAACAAACTAACGCAATTAATTATCATCTGAAATTTTGATATCAACATACGATAATTGTCTTACCATAGTATGAAACACATTCAGATGCTCTGTCACCGAGTATCCATCTTTCATCCTTAGCTTATACAGCTTTTTCCATAGGCACAGTTTAGTCACCAGAGACTTAGATTGGTACAAAGTCCCTAACGTGTCCCACAAGGCCTTCACCGTAGGTTGCCCTCATACATTTAGCAATATTGAATCTGAGACACGTAATCATATCATGCTCTTTGCCTTCCGATCCAACTTCTTCCGTTCTTCATCAGACACTCTTGTTGGTTTAGTACCCGAATCTACTATGATCCACTGATCTTTATCTACCAACAAATCCTCCATCTTGAATTTCCACAACTCAAAAATCTGACCACTAAATTTCTCAATCTCTATCTTTCCACTACTCGCCATCTTCTTTGACCACCAGAATCAATCCCGCGGATCTCCCACTAAACGAGGACTACCACAGGCCTGAGCGAAACCCCACAACAACAAAAGGTCTCCCCTTGAAGCCAAAACAACTCTGATACCAAATGTAGGTTTTAACCCCATACAAAAATTACCTGCATACAGATTCTAAAACACAAAAAATAAACAATGAGAGAGCTTAACACATATACACAGAGATTTTCCCCTGGATCTCAAAACCAAGACTACTAGCTTGATTTTTCATTTTTTTTCTTTCAATGTTACAATACATATTTATACATGTCAAAGCATCCAATACCATGGGCCGAAAACCATTGCATCCAAAACAATGTGCGAAAATATTGCAGAAAACCATAGGTAGGTCCATCCAACCTAATATAGGGTCCAATTTTTTTATCCTAGATCCCGTAGAGGGGGGCTACCCGCCCCCCTCAAACCCCCCAGATAAGGGGGGCTACCGCTCCCATGTGACCCCCCCACTGTGAAATCAGGGGCTAGTCATGGAAAGAATAACACAACCCAACAATTTTGAGCGTTGAAGACCAGTGTGGTGACGAGAGATGATTCTAAAGCCCATTTCTCATCTTCAAAAGTCACTTTTCTTGCACGTGCTAAGATATATATATTTTTTTGTGAAGATTAGTATATATATATATATATATATATATATATATATATATATATATATATATATATATATATTATATATATATATATATATATATATTAAAATCATTTGCGCATCTATCTCTGAAAATGATCTTCCATCTCCTCATCTGTGGAAAGTGTTAGGAATAGTTCCAGAAAATGAAAGGCCAAGGCTTCAACATGAATTCCCCAAGGGTATGTGGATTTTCCCCATCAAATTTGCAAGCTTTGGTAATCCTCTAAGAGAGGTGTGTCTGGTGTTTCTCTCGCACACTATAGTGATCACATATTGTAGGCAAGAGTAGTTGTTTCAGCTGGCTAGAAAAGAGCTAGTTTGAGAGAACCAATTAGGATGAGTTTTTTATTTTGCTTCTAACAAGAGTCCTCAAGGAGTGTTTGTGCATTGAAGTTAATGTAGTGATGGGTCAACAATGTAGACTAAAATAGACTCGAAGAAAACTAAGGAGATAATATTAAGGGATAGATGCAATATATTGTTTTGTTGAATTTGGTGAAGAGTTTCCAGTCAATGCTGATGGACTTATAGCTAATCAAGTCAAGGGTCATGATCCAGATCTAGAATTTGATGAAATAGTTAAGAGGTTAATGTTTGATCTACCCTCTTTTTCAGGTATGAATTATGAAAGTTGGGTAACTGAAATAAAAACAATATTATGGAAGGTAAATTTATTGAATTATGTTGAAGATGTTATCAATTTAAACTATGATAGTGGAGATGCATCAACATTACCTCTTATAACATATGCATTAGATGAAAACATCATGTTCATCCTACCACATGAATATGGTAAGATTCAAAATGCAAAAGTTTTGTTGGATATTTTAGAAATGAAGTATAGTTGGAATGAGGGCAGAGATGATGAAGGTATTGCTCTTGAAAATGATGATTATATTTTCAATCCTGTAATTGGTTGTGAAATTGAACATGTCAACATTGAAGATGCAATGATGGGTGATGAATGTGTGCATGTAATTGACATTAAAACATGTCATAATGAAGATACAACCATTATTGTAGAATATGAATTGTTTTATGAAGAAAGCTTCCCTGATGTAGAGACCTATGAAGTCAAATTTTATGAGATTTATGTATCTCATGACGAGTGGATCAATCTAACACATGAAAATAATCTTATTGATGAGTTTTTTTCAGTGAGAAGAAATGCCTATCTCCATATACAATTCAAATGCAGGACAACATGTTTGCAGCAACAAAATTGAGTAAAAAAGTTGAAGGCATGAATCAACAAACTATATCAGCAAAGAGAGATGGAGAAATGAAAGCTCTCTTGAAGGTGTACGAAGAAAAGATCTAATATGAATCTAACATTGTTTTTAAGTGTGGATATATTGGCATTCAAGAAGAAACAATTGAAAAGTCCTAAGAACCTGCAACATTGAATGTTAGCCTACAATCGAGATCAAGAAAGAGGTGGATAAGAGTTCAAGTGTTCCGCCTTTGGGGTAGAAAACGTGAAAAGGAGGAGAAGCTCCATCACTACCTTATGGAAAGAAAAGTGAAGATGAAACTTCACTGATGAATGATCAAGCATGGAATCTTAAGCAAGAAGACAAAAATGAAAGCTCAGTTACAAAGTTTTTTATGTACTATTATAAGCCTAGCCAAGACTAGACCAGTGGGCATATGCTATTTTCAAACACCCTTTCTCCATTAAGGGGGAGTGTTAAAATTAATGGAGAAAGTTAGTCTTTTCCTAGATTTGGTTGTTTGTTGTTGTAGGATAGGATTGAGACCCTCTAGTTAGGTCTAAGATCCCACTATTTAGAGAGTGGTTCAAACCACCATGTTTATGTGCTAGTTTATATCTAATAGGCTTTTTTGTGTGAATGAATGTAGAGCGTTCTGCCAGAAGCAGTCTCCAAGTGCAGTCTCTCCAAGTGTAGTATCTCACCTGAGAGCTGGCTAGTTTGATTAATAAAGTTGCTTCTTCAATTTTTATCATAGGCTTGGAATTTGATTTTTCTACATAAGATTTTGATACATACAAAGTGATATGAAAGAAAATTGAAACTACAAATTAGATAGTTTGCATGTCACAAATTTTTAAATGTATTTGATAATAGATAAAGATTTTGATACATCCAAAGTGATTTGGAAAAAAAATTAAACTGAAAATTAGATATTTTGCCTGTCAAAAATTTTAATAGTGATTGCCAATAGAGTGTGAGTGAGATAATATGTTTTCCTTAGTTGCAGCATCCAATTTTTAACATTATTTCTTGATCGTGTAATTTAAATCAGAAGAAAAAATAATATAGAAAAATTGTAATGCTATTTCTATATATATATATATATATATAATTTTTTTTCAACTGTTGTAAAGTGAAGTTAGTGGTTTAAGAGGTCCAAAAAAATTAAGATAAGATTTTATTACTATAATTAGACAAGGGGAGATGTGTGTTTCCCTAAAAATAAAAACTATTGAATTTGTAAAAGAACTATTAAATTTGTATGGGAATATTGTTTGACATGTGATCTAAATAATTTATGAGAAATTTGAAAAGTATTTTTAAAGTTCATTATCAAGTAAAAAAAATCGTAGTTATTATTTTCTATTTATCTAATTTTGTGAATGAATGATTTTTAACATTGTCTATTTTTATGTATATGATTGAAAGAGGTATAATTGATAATAGATTGTATTTTTAATAGTTTAGGAAAAATAGTTTCAAGTTTTATATCAATATTTGTATATGTGAAATAAACTGTTATGAATAACTAAGTTGTATATTAGATTTCATACAATACAAGGATGCAAAGAAATAAGTTTTGTATTGACATATTTCTTAATATATTGAGTGCTTTTACAAATAAACGTTTTTAATTATATATCATATTTAACAGATATGCAATATTATTTTATAGTATTTGAATGCATATGAAGTTTTGAAATAAGATGGAATTTTACTCTTCATATATTTATTTTTACATGTTTTTTTTTTAATTAAAATAATTTTTTTAGGGTAATTGTTAGGAGATTGAGCTTTTCAAAATTCTCTTGAATTTTATTGAGTGGGGAGGTTTATTTTACAACCCAATACGATAAGGATGTGTAAGTTTTTCTGTAATTGAGATTTTCAAAAATCTCTTCAATTTTATTCAGTCTCAACACTCATTCTACAACCCAGTATGACTGGGATGTGTAATTAGGAAATTGAGCTTTTCAAAAATCTCCTGAACTTTATTAAGCTAGGAGGATCATTCTAAAACATAGTATGTCTGGGATGCGTAAGAATTGATATTTTCAAAAATATCTCGAACTTTATTCAGCTAGGAGGCTCATTTTACAACCCAGTATGACTAAGATGTGTAACTTTGTCGCTACATGAGTTGTAAACTCCTTTAAAATAAAAATAAATAAATTATGCTATAAATAGAAAAATAATTCCATTTATAATAATAAAAAAAAAGAATATGTTGTAAAGTAAAATTGTGAGTAAAATGTTTAAAATTTATATTTTTTAAAAATATTTCAATAGGAGATTAAAATAAACTAATTTCAAAATGTATGTTAACTAATTTATGTGGATATCAACTTCATATATATCTATATATAGAAATAATTTGTTAAAATAGTATATTTTAATGTTGTATATAAAAAATATTTAATGTGGGTTATCAATAAAATATTTTAATACAAATTAATATTGACATATACTTAAAAGTTATTAATAATAAAAAACCATTTTAATTGGTGCTATAAAATTTCTTAATGTACATGTTATTTAAAATATAATAAAGGAATTTAGGAAATTTTGAACTATGCAACTAGGGTTTCTATAAGCTCTGCAACCTCCCCTCGGTGCCTCTGATTCTGGCCTTTGGGGCCCTGCCAGCGATGGCGGATCCGCTACAACATCCTGGTGCATACTCCTTCAAGGATATGGTCTCTGGTCGGTCACCAGACTAGGCTTCATTCTTCACAAAGTTTGCCTCTAGTTCTGCCTTCTGCACGCCACCAGCAGGAAGCTCTAACAAAGAAGAAATTACTCATCCATAGTAAAATGAGCTGCCAAAAAGAAATGAAGACATAGTGAGAAGGTCAACCAAGGATTCTCAGGAAGACAAGAGTAATGTCGCACACTCGCCATTCCCTGCTAATGTCAATCCTTCAAAATCTCAAGAGTAGCCACAAGATCAGTCGAAAAAGACTAAGAATAACTGTAACACCAAAGCCAAGAAAATCCTAGAACTAGAAATCCAGGACCCCAGGGTAGTTCAATATAGATAATACATGCAGGAACTCACATTTATATGCAAGTCCATTGGATTATGACCAACTAAAGGAGCCCTGAACTCATGGATTTAGAGAAAATGAACACCTAAAGGGGAGATCAGATGTCAGGTTGGCCTCCAAAGGATTTTTCATAGTCACCTTTGACCTCCTAGAAGATAGAGACAAAATCTTTGAAGGAGGACCCTATTTCTACAACTCACCCAGTTTATAGATGAGATTCTGGAGGGAGAAATTCACACCGGAAAAAGAGGATTTCACTAGGGTTCCAGTTTGGGTAGGCCTCTACTCCTTACCAACTGATTATTGGGCTCCTTCAGTCTTAAAAGGAAAAGGAGACCAACTAGGGGATTACATTAAAATGTCTAAAGGCACCAGAACAGAGCACTATGTTTCCTATGCCTGAATCTACATATACATAGATGTCTCTGGTGCTCTACCAAAAGTAATGAAATTAATCTTTATGGATGAAGTCTGGCTACAAAGTATAGACTATAAACATATACCCTTCCAATGCAGAAAGTGTCATGAGCATGGACATACTTTTCGAGACTGTCCCATGAATAAAAACCCCTAAACACTACAGCAAGAAAATAAACAAAAGTACAGTGAAGGTTTTACCAAAGTTATCTCCAGGAACAAGAATAACAGGAAAAAATCTATCCCCAAGAAAAACCTATCTAAGGAAGCAAGCTAGAATCAATTCAATGTACTGAACAATACCCAAGAGAAAATGGATCCTAACGAGATGATATGAGATGAAGTGGGAGAGGAAGAAATGAATCAGGTAGATGGTGAACACAATGAATGGGACACAGGTAATACCAATAGAAGAAAGGACCAGGAGCAAGAGGATACATAAAAGAAACAAGTAGAAAAAGAAGGAAAACACAATAGAGGAAGCTCTGCAATGGGTATACCTTGCAACAATTGCAAAGGAATGGAAACAAAAAGGAATAAATGCCATATCAGAGCAATAGCTACAAAAATAGAAGGAGCTTATCTCCTCTAGGAAGAATTAAAATTTAAAACTCACTATCCAGCACAAGAAAGTATGGCTTCAAAAGGCATATTAGCCAATATACCAATCGAGGAACTCAACCTCAAAGGCTCAAGCAGAAAGCGAGGATGAAAGACCACTTGTCAACTCCTTCAAGAACTAGGTGCAAAGATAATCAATGAAGGAAAGGTAAAGGCTCTTGCTCTATACCGATCTCCATGTCAATGAATTGAATCTCTTTAAATATTAGGGGACTTAATAGTCCTGGGAAGAAATACATCTTAAAAAAATAGAATCAGGTCTAATCACCCCGACATCCTTGTTATTGAAGAAACTAAACTTGACTTGTCTCACCCTCCCCTCCTTCTTAACCCGTGCTTCAAGCCTTACAGCTCCTTGGCTAATTTGGCTTCAGGCACATCAGGGGGCTTAATGACTCTTTGGAAAAACTCTAAATTTGACCTTATTTCCTCTCTCACCACTCACCATTCCATAACTTCCATCCTGAGAATCATAGGCACCAAGGAGACCATTTTCATAACCAACATTTATTCCCCACACAAGGTGACAAACTGTATCAAAATTCTCCAAACCTTATCCAATCTCCTTGGCCCTCTGCACTGTCCCCTCAAAATCATAGCTAGTGATTTTAATATCATATCTAACTTATCTAAAAATAAAGGAGTAATCAGGACGTCAAATAAACCACCAATGAAAACCTCAACCTCATTGACATTCCCACTAGCATTGGCTTTATTCACATGGAATAACAGAAGAGGAGGATACTGTCAAATAACCTCCCATTTAGACTGCTTCCTTCTATCTAAGGCCACTTATCTCACCTATTGGGAAAGGGAGGCATGAATCCTTCCACAAGCAGACTTTGATCACTGGCCTATCTCTCTCAAGTTTCAAATTTCCAATGGTTCGAAAAATAAGCCTTTTAGATTCGAGGCCTTCGGGTTGGATCCCCAGGATTTCATGAAAAAAATGAAACAATGGTGGACTTACTCTCAATCGGAACTAGAAAGAAAATTGTATACTTTCCAATAAAAGTTAAAACACATCAAAGAGGAAATTAAAAAATGGAACATAAATACATTTGGCAACATAATCACGGATAAAAAGATCTTGGAACACCAACTGGAACTTCTCGAATAAAAAATAATTGAATAAGGGCTAACAGAGACCAGTAAGCAAGAGGATCAGTGACTACAAAAAATTTGCAACAAAAGAGCCATTCAGGAAGAAAAGCCATGGCATAAAAAATATAGAATAAATTGCCCGAAATGTGGGGAAAGGAACACAACCTTTTCCCTTAAAACAATGATACAACACATGAGAAACAATAGAATTATGGCTCTAAAGAATCAAGAGGGTCATCGCATCCACTCTCAAGAGGAGTTGGAAACAAAGCTCAACCACCATTTCAGCTCTCTTCTCAAAGAGCTTAGGAATGATCAAGATCAGGACATCAAAAAGATCACGAAGAATATCCCCAAAATCCTCATGGAGGACCATAACAAAATGCTCCTAAGGAAAGTCTCCCTCTAGGAAGTGGAAGATGTGGTCATGGGAATGCCCAATGGAAACGTTCTAGGCCTAGATGGGTTCACCATTGATTTCTACAAAGCTTGTTGGCCTATCATAAAATTGGATGCTCATTCCTTGGTTAAGGAATCTCGTATTCAGAAATATGTCCTTAAAGCCCTTAATCTACTTTCCTGACTCTGATACCCAAGGGAATCTTTGTGGTTCCCCAAACAAATTTAGGCCCATATCCCTTTGCAATGTTATTTACAAAATCATCTCCAAAGTTCTGGCCAATCGAATTAAAGTTATCCTCCCTCTCCTCATCCCCCACCAATAGTCAGGCTATGTGGAAGGAAGACAAATCATGGATAGCATTATCCTCTCTCATGAGCTTATTCATTCTCTCAAATCACAAAAAACCCAGGTATGATGATTTAGCTAGACATGTCCAAAGCCTTTGACAAAATTAGTTGGAACTATATGACACAGGTCCTGGATGCATTTGGGTTTCATAAAGAAAGCATGAAGTCAATCATGCCTATGGTGTGGAGAGCTTTCTTCTCCATCCTCTTGAATGTATCATCTTCGAAACCCTTAAATCCTTCAAGGGGTATCAAGCAAGGGGATCCCATATCTCCCTCCCCTTTTTTATAATGGCAGAAGGGCTAGGGCGCTCTATCTCTATTGCATTGCATGAAAATAAGCTCTTTAGTCTCCAACCCCATGCCTCGTCACCCCCTACAACTCACCAGCAATTTGTAGATGATACCCTTCAGATGGGCCTCCCAACTATCAAAGGCGCTTCGTCTTTCATGTCCATCCTAACGGACTTCTCTACTACTTTTGGTACGTCCATTAACCCCCTGAAATCCAAGTTGTTCTTCTTTAACACTTCGCTACCCATTTGTAGGAACATTGTTAGACTCCTGGCTATTCCCATTAGTACTCTACCCTCCACTTACCTTGGGGTTCCCCTCACAGATAGACCGCTCTCCAGGGCCACTTGGGAGAACCTGATTAACAAAATGGAGAAATGAATTGCCAACTGGACCTTTAGATCTCTCAATTTGGCTGGTCGTCTTATCCTGGTTAAATCCATCCTTCAGGCCATCCTACTTTACTTGTACTCAGCTTTGCCCCAAAATTGATTTCCAACAAAATAAAAAACCTTCAGAGGAACTTCCTATGGAAAGGTGCATAATTTAAATATAAATGGGCTCTGGTAGCATGGGAAAAAATCTACAAGCCCAAAAAAGATGGTGGCCTTGGTCTTAGAGACATAGACCTCATGGGAAAGGCCCTGGGAGCCAAAAACTTATGGAGATGATTTGAAAAGCCCAATTCTCCTTTAGGAATCCTTTGGAAAGAAAATTACACCCCCTCCTTAATGTAAGAGCAATCATCAGGTTCATTAGAAACATTAAAGGTTCTGTCATCTGGAATCAAGCTTGGGAGAACAGGGACATCATTCAAAGACATAGCTTTGGGAAATAGGCAGAGGGAACAAGGCTCTTTTCTAGGAGGATGCCTGGAAACAAAGACTTGAACTTGATCAAGACCACTATCACCAAATCAAGGCTGAAATGCAAAACAGAGGGAAGATCAAAGTCAATCAGTGTTGGGGAAAAAGTGAAGAAACTGACAGATGGAGAAATCGGATGAAACAAGAGGAATGGACTCCCCATATGAAACCCCAAACCTGGTCAGACCTTTCTTTAGAATTACAAAAAAGAAAAATCCTCCTTGACTTGGTGAGGATAAACTCAGATGGGGGAAAAAATCTCAGCGGGACACTTCATATTAAGAGAAGCCTACAGATACATTGCAAAGCATGATCAACTCCAACCAGATCCGAAGTGGAATGCAATTTGGGACAACAAGCACTGACGAAAATTTCTATCTTTCTTTGGTTAGTCATGGATATAAAAGTTTTAACATGGGACAGTCTAAGAAGGAAAGGCTTTATTGGCCCTCTGGGATGCCCACTCTACCAAAAGGAAGAAGAAACCCCCAATCATCTGTTAAATTTCTGCCCTTTTGCTTCCAATTTATGGAATTGGATTTGTTTGGTATTCAAAAGAATTGATTGAGACCCATCATCTATTCAAAATACCATCGCGAACTGGAGAACGGTCTTTTCAACAAATCCTCTCATTAGATGCGCATGGGATCTAATTCTTGGTCTGATCTGCTAGGCTCTATGGAAACAACACAATGCAAGAATATTTTGTAGCTTCTCTACCCAGGAGGAATTCATTATCTTGAAGATAAAAAGTGCGCTATAGGAAACTATGACCTCTCTACCTACTCAGACTATCAAAGCCCCTCCCACTTTCCTTGAAGTGAGCATTCTCTCAATGCTAGATCTCCTTCAAATCAATTTCGCGATGTCACTCCCCTCCCCAGGTATGAAAGTAAAAATAAAACTTGGCAGTCGCTAGAGCAAGGGACATTCAAGCTCAACTATGTGGTGTAGCCAAAGGGAATCCTAGCCCGACTGGTTTGGTGGAGTCTTCAGAAACTCTAAAGGAGAGATAATCTGGATTTATGAGGGCAATATAGGTTTAGCCACAAACAATGCCGCAAAACTTCATGCCCTAGAACATGGCATCGCCATTGTGCATGACCTAAACCTTAGCCCTCTGATAATTGAAGGAGACTCCAAGCTGGCAACCCAAATTGGCAAAAAACTTCAACAGGGCATTAACGTGGACAAAATATTGAAAAAGTGGTGCCTAAAAAAAATAATACGTCGGATCAAGCAAGAAAATTATAGCATGGTGGGCCTCCACTTTCAAGCAACCAGAAGGAAGGGAAATAAATGCATGGAAAAACTAGCGAATGAGGGTACAGTTGGTACCCTATGCCTGAAGTCCCGAGTGTGGCAAGAATTGGAGGCAGATCCTCCTCAGTAATGCACAACAATGAATGACGAAGACAACAACTCTACCAAACAATAATTGTTTGCTTACCTTTCATCATTACAAGGTCAATTCTCTGCTCAGTTGGAAGGATAGGTGGATAGCGCTGGAGTGTCGTCTCATCCTTGACTTGTCTGATTCTAGAGCCCATGATGCCACCTCCCCTCTCCCTTGTGTGACCATCGCCTCTCAGTCACATCCTCTTAGCTCTGTCATTCCTCCACCCCCCCCCCCATCATATCTTTGCATGCTTCCCCTTCTCGACCCCTCTTCCCCATTTTGGCCACCATCCTTC
Organism: Pinus tabuliformis; assembly: GCA_031772625.1. Taxonomy (NCBI): domain Eukaryota; kingdom Viridiplantae; phylum Streptophyta; class Pinopsida; order Pinales; family Pinaceae; genus Pinus; species Pinus tabuliformis. Next base: position 990,075,680 of record CM062807.1, on the reverse strand, counting down.
TCCCAACTTCTATAAATTCACCCCTCCCCCTTCTCCCCCTCATTCAGCTCTCTACCTTTTTCCCTCTCAGTTGGTCCCTTCCTCTCTGGTTCCCTCCACTCTCTAGTCCTTCTGCTTCTATCATGGCCCAGAGGAATTGCTCCACCCCTGGTCCCAGTCGGGAAGGGGTTCACGGTCGTGCAGCGTCCCACTAGCACTCCCTAGGCCCACCCCCTACCACTCGCGTGGGCTCCCTACCAAGCATGTAGCTTTGTGCTACGTTGCGACTATTAATATGGAAACTCAGTAGTGAATTTCAGACTTAGACACCCAAGCAAATTTTCTCTATAGAGAGTTCAACACTGAGGAGGTCAACGCCAAATTTTCCTAGATTCCGAACCTTGCTTTCACATGAGTGCATGAAAACCTCTACGAGCTTTCTATTGAAACATGGTGGAAAATGAAGACCATAATGGGGCTTGTTATGTAGGAATAAGAGGAGCACACCAAGGTTCTGGAAACAAAGATTGACCAGCTCATGGAGAAGTTTGTAATGTATGTCAAAGCTATCCACCACTACAGATTCATCACTCAATATGCTCTGAATTATATTGTCATCAAGAAAAAGTTGACAGCGAAGATCCATTCAACTACTGAAGGATCCCTGAGCATCAAGATAGAGGATGCTGGGGCCTCCATGAGTCATCGGATCACCACTGTGCAGCAGGAGGGAAGCTCTCAAGAGACTCCCATTCGTCTGGATGAGGATCGAGTCACCACCAACCAGGAGTGATGTTGTTAGTTTCCATCCCTGCTCCTCTTCCTTGGTGTATGTTTTCCCCCTTCGCAAAATGATTTCTATTGCAGAGGAAAACAAAATCTGTGTGGTCGGTTGTGATAAAGCTTCCTTCTCCTTTCTCGGCTTATATACTCTCAATTTTGAGAATGTTGTAAAGAGGACTCCGCAGTTCCCACACAACCCAAATTTTGTAATATGTTAGTTTACCAAGTAATATATTTTATCTTATTTACAAATAAATGTCAATAAATTTCAATTATGTATATATTATATATCATTTAAAAAAATTTATGTATATATTATAAAAAAAAAAATATGATTAAAATTACAATTAAATTTTTATGGATAAATTTAAAAATATAATATAAACAATGAAAAAATACACATTGTATTTTGCACACTAAAAGAATTGGCACTTGAAGAAATTTGATCTCTCTCGACTTAGGTTAGATCCGTACATGAAATAAATCTATGCTAATATACTTTTTAGTGATATAGACAATTTTAGCATATGCTATATATGCACCTAGTTTAACATATAATTTTCAATATTACCATATAATGAAAATTACCATTTTTTCTATTCTCTATTTGTTGATTGGCTGGGTTCTTTGTGAAATACGCAAATGGGAATGCTTCTGATAGAAGTGGTGGGCATAAACTGTGGGCATTGATAGGTGTTTTTTATATGGATGGGTTTATCGCCTTAGTGCAATTTTAACCCCATCAGGTGGTATCGGAGCAATGATGCCTTGCTTGTGAAGGTTATGACTAAAAAAGTATGAAAGTTCACAGCATGTTGAGTAAATGCAAAGTTTGGCACCAAACTATGGCAGTAAGACTATAGGAACAACTCTTGGAAGTTCTTAGAGATTGTAACAGAACATCATTCCAACTGAGGCTTGGAATACATACAAACAAAGGAGTCCTTAAGAGTAGTGAGTTTAGAAACCAGAGAGAGAGCAAGATTGCTGAGTGCAAGTTCTAAGGAAAGAGAACTTAGAGACCAGGCAGAGGAGAAGCTTGATGAGAAGATCAACTTAGAAGGAAGTTGATTGGTTGCAAGGGTAGTAACTCACACATAAGAGAATATGGCTATGGAAAGTCATATGGAAGGCTCAGAAGAAGGCTACAAGATGAAGGAGAAGGGTGCTCAAACAATCCATAGGAAACGGATGAGTCAAGCAGAGCTTGCAAGGAAATAGTTGAGATAAGAGAAGAACTCGATGCGTTAGTAATGCTACAAGAGGAGAACCAAAGACTAGGTTGGGTCTTGAAGAAGAAGCCAGTGAAGTGGCCGAAGTTGCAGAGAGAGCTACAACAAAGACAAGTAAAGTTGTTGATGGAAAACCTCAAAGAAGCAGAAGCAGAAATGGAAGTTTTCATTTGTAGAATAGAATAGGGAGAAATTCTAGGTGAAGAGGATAATGAGAGGTCATCTGAAGATCTCATGAACTACTAGAATAGTTCAGAACAATTAGAAGATATGTTGACAAGGGAAGTAGATGAGGCAATGAAGCCTTGTGATTTTAATTCTTATAGTTTGTGTATGTTTGCAGGATATGCAGAGGATGATGGAAAGTCTCGTGAAACTGTCACAAACAGGAATGAAGCTCTTGAGGTGAAGTATGATAAAGAATTCCTTTTAGAGGAAGAAGGTGTTGATTTATTACAGAAGAAATAACTCGTAGATGATTCAATTTCTATTTGGTGTAAGACAGTCAGATGAAGTTGATATGGACCAGAAGCCTAATGAAAATGCCATAGTGATATTCCAATAAGGTAGGCAAATGAATTTGTCTTATGAAATTAATGAAAGAAATTTGGAATATGATAGTACAGAAAACAGGATAACTCAGGAGGATTGCCAGGAAAGGAATGAAGCTGAGAATGAAAGTTGTGATGAACTACTAGAAAGATTTCACATGGAAATAAAGTTCTTGGAAAGATTGCTCAAGGAACCTGAAGGAGAAACGAAGCTTTCAGAACCTGCTAAAGAAGATATTATGGTTACCATGCATAATAAGGATGAAATGTCTCAAACATTTATAGAGTCAAGTAAATGTTTAGACTCTTCAGTAAATGATGTGACTATAGGTATGGAAGACAACAGTAATAAAATGATGCTGAAATCAGAGAAATTGAGCAAAGATTATTTGAAGGTGAGATGGAAGATCAAGAGCAGCAATGAATTCATGTCCTTAGAGCCATGAAGGAAACAAAATTATTAATCCAGCAGGATAAATATCGAAGAATCCAACAATTTAAAAGAGATGATCAGCTACATGAGAGTGAATTTGGGGAAGGATTTAGATTGCAAGAGTATAGTAACTAGCAGCAGAATGAAGAACAAGAGATTAGTCTGGAAGTAATGAGAGCAGAAGTAAATGTAATAATACAGGGACTACAAATAAAAGCAAGTGAAGACCGAAGATACAAATGGAGAACGAAGAAACTGGTCAAGTGGAAGCTATTGCAACAAAGGTGGAATGGCAAGCTGATAAGTGAATTCAAGGAACTTGAACAAATTCATATTGATTTGTTAGAGAAGGAGAGACTTAAAGAAATGGAGTCACAACAAGAAGGATCTAATGAAATCCAGAAGATCTATGATGGAAGATTTGTGCTTGAAGCATCAAAAGAGGATGAAAGGTATTGTATTTTTAAAACTGATGATTGTTGTGTGCTTGCAGGTCATGTAAGCTTAGGGAAAAACAAGCAATTATTGGAAACTATCATATCAACAAGTGAAAAGATGATTACCCACAGTCATATGAATAATATAGAAAAGAGTTACAGTCAAGTGAAGGAACATATCTTGTCAGATGACATCCAAAGGATAAGCCAAAAGGAGGATGGCAAAGGAATTATTGAGATCAAAGAAGTGTTTGGAAAGGAAGAGATCCATTCATATGAATATGGAACAAAGAGCTTTCTTAGGAAAACTGATGAAGCTAATACAAACCAAATGGAGAATCTTATGGTGTACTCAGGAAGTGGGAGTCAACTTGAAGAATTGATGATGAAATTATCTGAGGAGACCTTGGTGTCTCATAGTTTTGAAACTAATATTTTGAGTGTAAATGCAGGATACACTGAAGTAAGGCAACTGGTTAATGTTGTCCTAATGGAAAGGAAAAGAAAATATATGATTTTTCAGAAGTTAAAGGAAGGAAATTCACATAATCTTGTGATGCAGGGGAAAGAGCAGCGATTAAACATGGTTGTAGTAAATTATGTAGATATTGGACAACTATTGAGGACTGAAGCCAAAGGAAAGAAACTACTGAAGATTGATACAGAAGACTTTGTAGATGTTAAACAATTATTGAAGATTATTGACCTTGAAGGAAGCCATAGTAGAGAAGGACTAAAGACAGATGTTGCAGACAATGAAATTAGTAAAGATCGTGCAAAGCTCTTTGGAGAAATTCCAAATGAGATGACAGATTTGTGGCATGAGTCAAGTATTTTGGAGAAGAGGCAAGAAAACCAAAGAATAAGTGATCAGACTGTACAACTGGAATTGAATGAGAATGAATAAGTTGTCATGGATGACAAATATGGAAACGAAGTTGTTAGAAATGTTGCCATATTGAGGGAATAGGGTAAAACATTTGTGTTTAATGAATTGATTGATTCTGGTGAAGATTTATATGTACAAACAAGGCAATGTGAAGTCAATTTGAAACAAGGAGTTGATTCTGAAGATCATATCGAAGTAAGGAACGATGAGATTATAATGTCTCATAAAGATGGAATGATGTTGAAATTACAGTAGAGAATTGTTGAACTGGAGATGAGTTCAAGGGATGATAGTAACAAGCATACTATTGTGGAATAGGAAGTTATTGATGAAGAAGAGACTGAAAATTACATTTCAGAAGCAGACAAATATGATGCCATGATCCTTAAGGGTGCAAACATTAAGTTACTGGAAGAAGAGGTATTCCAAGTACCTAAGCAAGCAGGAAGAATTCTTAGTTTTCAAGGAATTTGTGGAATTACCAGTATACTAGGAATTGAAGTAAGAAGTGATGAAGCCATGAATGAGAAAACATAAGAAGGAACTGGAATTATTGCAAGGGATCAATGGAGAAGGAATTTGTATGTTTTAGAAATGTATATGGGAAAATATTGGCATATGGATTATGATGTTCTTATCCAAGAACACATCCATTTGCAGAAGAATAGTATTCATCATCTGAAAAGCGAAGTGGACAAATAAATTGATGAGTTGTAGAGACTCATACAACAACATTCTAATAGAATAAATAGAGGACAAAAGGAGAAAGGAAGATTGGCTGGAAAGAATGGTACATGGGAGGTAATTGTAAATTGCAAATTAAGGTGTGGAAGCCTGGCATAAATTGTGATGTTGAGCAAAAAGTAGTAAGATATAGGAAAAAGACAAGAGCAGATAGTGAGAGCATAGCTAATTGGGCAATGCAGCATAAAGTATGGAGACCTGAAGGACAAGCAACATCAGAAATAATCAAGGACAAACTATTGAACAAAGTATGAGATCCAGGAGGACACAGATCAAAAGCACATGATCAGGAGATCATGATTATTTTTAACCTTGGGAGTCTGATGCAAGAGCATCTAGGCCTAGCCAGTAATGTGATGGTGTGGTCACATGTTGTGGCTAACAAGAGTTTGGAAGAAGAATTGGTTACTTAATTTCTATAAATTGCAAAGTATGTAAGTAGTTATATTGTTGCCAAATACTAAGGAAAAGAGAGAATAGGTGGCAAGTTGTTCCTCTCTACGTGGAGATCAAGCTAAGTAGTTTAGTTTGTTCAGATTAGGATAGGATTTGATTTCTAAAAATATAGTCTATCCCCTCAATTGTGGAGGATATGGTTAGCTTAGATATATTGTATTTCCTTTCTTTTCTAAGAGGACAGAGAGAGAGGATTGGAGAGGATTCATGATGGAATTGTAAACCTATGGGAAGATTAAGAATGATGGCCACTAATTAGAAGAATCAATCCATAGAGGAAGGATTTAGGAGAGAAAGTGAGTGAGAAGAGCGAGAGGAGAAATGAATGTAAATCAGGCCATCAAGCTCTGAAACAGAACTCTATTATATTTTTTATATTCTTTTAATAACAGGAATGAGAGTGGGTAATCTAGAGGCAGAGGAACTGTGTATTGTGCCATTTTCAAAGTTCTATTGTATATATATGCGTAGATGACAAAAGTTCCATCTATAGGCATGTTGATTGTCCATCGATCACTATAGGATCGATGGTGACCCAACAAATACCAAGATATCATAGTTAATTGTTATATGGATTTTGAATCATAGTATGGCAGAGGAAGGTTGTTTAACATAAAAACCATCAAACACAAATGAAACCATGTTAATGAGGAATTGATCGGAGTATGCATAGAAGTTGTCAAATCCCATAGATCGACGGTTAGCATTGGCAATTTATCGCATATACACGAGGGCGTTAAGTAGCGAAGGTAGTATTCAACGGTGATAGGGGGATTATCAAGTGGCCTCAAAAGCCATAAGCAGTTTCCAGAAAACAAACCCGATGCCATTATGAGCCGAGATTTAATCTAGTTGAAATCCGGAGGTGATCGAACCGTTCGTTAAAAGACTGATCGGATGGATATCGGGTACGAACAAGCACGGAGGTTAATTCGGATTTTGGACCCGATGTGGTTTTATACAGCAGGGTTAATCTATTTGAGATCCGACGATCTTGGTCGTTCATCACAGGATCGATCAAACAATGATCACCTAGAGAAGTGCACATGCTTTAACAGTATAGTTTATGGAATGGAGTTGATTCCTTTTGAGGTCTGATTTTGTGCATTTGAGTGGGACCAACGCTCATTGGTCAAGTTTCATTCTATTCAGCCGTTTGCTAATTGGCTGGGTTCTTTGTGAAATCCACAAATGAGAACGCTTCTGATAGAAGTTGTGGGCATAAAACACGGGTATTGATAGGTGTTTGTTATATGGATAGGTTTATCGCCTAAGTGTAATTTTAACACCATCAGTTTGTGTATATGTATCTTATGGTTACATGCTCATTAAAAATGGAGTGTCATTTCATATTCAAATATTAAAAAATAGTGTGGAAAACTCTCAAGAAAATATTTCCATTCACCTTGGTGCAAAAGAGACTCTTATTTTTAATGACCAATGGGACAATGTTCCAATTTCATGAGATTTTTAGGACTCCAAGTGTCATCCTCAAAGGAACCATCGAGAAGTAGCAATGCATATTAAGTATGCATGAGAGGCTCAAGTCACAACATGCACCCACACCCACTACTCACATGAAAATCCATTGTAGCACCATGAGGAATAAAAAGCCAAGTCACATCACATACATCAATGTTGTGATATATCTGAACGTCGTTTCTTAGAAAATGTTGGTTATAATGGAGGTTGATGGTTCTTGACTTAGGAAATCTCTTAAGACAGTGGAAGTTCCTCCATTGCTAGTTCCCATATGAACTCATGATTTAATTTTCCTTCTACTACCATCTTTGTCTCAATTGTACTAGTTTGGAGAAGTGAATATAATATAAGGAACTGTTGAACACACTCAAACACAAATTTGGAAACATGAAGAAGCTCTGCAAGAAATAAGAAACAAAATTGTAGGAATTTATTAGAGGTTGGAAGCTCTAGACATGGCAGGTGGACCAGGAAGTATTACTAGTGAAGTTTGGCTATATGAACACCTTCATCTAAAACTATTAGTAGACTTGTTCCAAGTAGTTATGCTTAAATTTGTCAATAATGAGAACGTGGCCCTCTTGCATGATGATAAGTTTGGTGGTTCTCAAAGGTCGACTTCATCTCATGGTATCTCTTATGGGGTTCCTTCTTTTTCTTATCCTCCAATTTCCTCAGGCTCACCTCAACAATTTGGGGACCTCTCTGTGCCAACCTAGAACTAAACTATCCCTCTTCTTGAAATTGTGGGGTCAAAACTTGCTCCATAGCAGAAATTTGTATTGTTGACATTTTGAGTCTAAACCAAGACCCATCATCAAGATAAAGATCGAGGAGCAGTGAATGAAAATTGTATAATATAAATAGATATATTGAGCAATGAAAATTAGCCGAAAGTATGCAATTAATTAAAATATTTTAGCTATAAGTTGAAAATATTTGTAAATATTAATTTAAATATATTGACTTAATTATGAAATAAATATTAGCTTAATACAGTAGAATGAATTAACATAAATATGAATTAAATGTATTGATTTAATAGAAGTAGAATGAATTAATATTAATTTACATATGTATTAATTAAAATTAATCTATTTAAATATATTGATATATTTAAATGTTAATTTAAATATATTTAAATAATAAATTGATGTATATTAATTAAAATATAAGATGGATGAAAAAGAAAGTGTTTAATTATTATAGGTTACTAAGGTATATATATATATATATAGTTATAACAGCGATCTTAGAATTTTTAATATTATTAATTTGTTTAAGTAATTAGGTTAGTTTTAATTGAATTAAGTTAAATTAAGTTAATTTATTAATGTAATAAAACATTATTATAACCCAAATTATTTTTTTCCTAACTTAATATCATTAATGGTTAATGATATTAATTAAAGAATAGAAGTGGGAAATGTGGTTAAGGAAGGAGGATTGAAGATTATATTTTTGCATGAGTAAGGTGACTCAACTCATCATAACTTCAATCTCATTGTCTTTGTTGAGATTGTAGGGATGCTTCGTGATTTCCATATCCTCGCACATATTATTTTATAATAATGGGTTTCCTTACCAATTATTTCAACATCTTCTAGGCATACATGGTGACTAGCCTTAGGAGAATGTTCTCCAAGCACTAAGGATCTAATTCTCCCATTCCTGATATCTGCAACATGTTCATTAAGTTTGGTTTTTAAGGATCTTCATGTTTCTCCAATGTAACAATTACTACATGAGCACTTGACTTTATAAACACCCTTTTGTTGGATGTGATCTAGTCCATCTTTTACAATTCTCATTATACGCTGGAAAGTATCCAAGGGTTTTCATAGGGTAGGTATGCCTTTATTTCTAAGAACTTTGGCTAATTTATCAGTAACACCTTGGATGTAAGGGAGTTATGCCTTTCCATTAGGGCATTCACTATTGTTAACTCTTGCATCCATTTATCATTATGATTTAATAGAGCATTTCCCCATGATGATTGCATTGGTTGTTGATCACTAAAGGGAAAACTTCAAAACTTACATATGTTTGGCACAACGTCATGCTTTTCTTTTATTTTAGGCATGTTTCACCTATCCCTCTTAGGCCAACAAATCCTTCATGCATTTATTTTTGATCTATTCTTTAACATTTTCTATCATAAGACCTTTCCTCTTTGTTTTCTGCATTGAATCCCATGTAGCTCAACCTTCGTTGTCTTGCATCTATGTTTACTTTAGCATGGTCCGGAATAGATATCATTAGACATCCTTTTCTACCTTCCTCAGTAATGATCTATATTATATTCAGCTACCTTGTGGCTTCACGCTACAAGTATCACACCCTGCCATTTGACCCTCACTCTGCTTCGAATTAAGGTGCACCCAACCACCTCACATGGCTATCATGGGGAATGTAGATGAGGGGACCACTCTTAGTTAGGTTCTTAGACCAATGTATAGGTTTGTACTCTACACTACTAGTAATATATCTTCATAGTTATAAGAGAGAAAATTAATGCATTAGAATACGAAAGAAGAGTGGAAAGATATTTCCTTTGAGACATAAAAAGTTAAGAAAAAGATTACACATTGGATTCCAAGCTTGGGAAACAATCATTCAAGATACATACAATATATGTAGACTATTTACCTCTACTGGGAAAATGAATACCTTAATGGCAAAGGCACTGGTAGAACAAACTGAAGCAAAACATGAGATCCTACTCTTTATAGATGCTTTGTAATTACAGGTGACAATCTTGAACCACAAGGGGACTACCCTCACCAAGAAAGTAGTAGATTTGAAATGATAAATGAATGATGAAGAGAATGATGAACCTTCAACTAAACAAGTAGATTCCCCCTAACATAATGGTTAGACTATTTATTTTTGCTTTTACACTTCAAAGCAAGCTATTTAACCTCCTTATTAGCTTCAATATTAAGCCTATTAGAAGGACTATAACCGTTATACACACTCCAATAAGATGAAATTGGATATATTTCTACCCACAAGAACATTCTCAATCTTGAAATGATCCAACATAATCTCCCTCTTTGATCAATAATTGTTGCAAACTTCTATGAAATTTACAAACTTATATTCTTGTTTACCATTTTTTTAATGGCCATGTAATAATGACACCTTCTTTATATAGTTATATTTCACCATGATAGTTAAGGATTTAAAAATAAATATAAACACAATTTTTTTTTGAAATATTATTTATATAAAATTATAATATTAAAAGTTGAAAAAGATATTAAAAAAAAAATATAATGAGTTACATTTTTAATGAAAATAAATATTCTTCTAACAAAATCATTAAATTAATGAATACTCTATTTTTTTTTTCAAAATAATAAAATTATAATAATTTATCAAAAATTCAATTTTTCCCACATATCAATTAAAACTACTATTAAAAAATTACAAAAGAAATAACCCTAATAATTACCTCATAGTAATTCTATATAATAAAAACATTTTAATGAAAAATAGCAATCCATACATCACTTAGTATTTAAGACAAAATGGCATTACACTTTCCATTGAATCCAAACACTCTAGGAACACAACTATAAACATAGCTTCATTTTTCACGAAACAACTATTAAATGAAAATATCCATGGCATACTTTTATGTTTTAAATACACATGCCTCAAAATATATTTTCAAACATGAATGTTGCTTTTAGTAAGCTCAGCTTGCTGATATATTGGAATATATTTTAATCTCAATTCTGTAATTGTGATGTTTCACAGTAACAAAATATTTAAACACAACATGTCCGTTTCTTCTTCAAACTTTTTAAGAAAATATTCAAATTTTTACTTGGTTTTACCAAGTAAATCTCATCCAATACATTTTACTATTATAAAATCATAATAATATAAAAAATAAAAACACAATGATAATTATTTAAAATATAAAAATTTACCAAAAACTTGAGGGAAAGGAATTAATACATAACTAAATAGCAAACTTCATAAGATCCATTATAATCACACTTATGTATGGAACCCTAAAGAGAATCTTTCTTGAACAAGTTTGTGGTCCAATGGGTTATAACTACCTTATCCTTTATAGTGGAACCACATGAATTATGTTTGCATCCCTTTCCCATCTGTATCAAGAGGTAGAACGTCCATGATTGGGAAGGTGCGGAACATGTTAAAAATATCGTCCGCATAATGAATGATGAGTAATAGGTCATCCGAATCGAAGATCCGCCGAAAGCCGCTGATCAGGCCTGGAATTTGATCTTTCCCCATAAGATTTTGATACATCCATAGTGACATGAAAAGAAGAAATGAAACTACAAATTAGATATTTTGCATGTCGCAATTTTTTTAAATGTATTTGATAATAGATAAAGATTTTGATACATCCAAAGTGACATGGAAAAAAATATGAAATGAAATAATTTGCTCGTCACACATTTTCATAGTGGTTTACGAATAGAGTGTGAGTGAGATAATAGGTCTTCCTTAGTTGCAACATCTAATTCTTGACATTATTTCTTGGTCTATAAACATACATATATATATATACCTTTTTTGCTTAAGTAAGAGTACTTCCTTCTTTATCATTAACTAAAAATTTACAAGTATAGATTACAATACACGGCACTGAGGCTCAGGACACAAAACCAACCACCAACGACCGTAAGATCTAATTTCAAAGATTGAATAGTTGAGGGGTGATATCGTGAGCTCAACTAGCCCAATGAATAACCAACAAAACAGACCCGAAATTTGTTCAAAACCCTCTGTGAAGTCGTATCGGGTCTGATCTAGCAAATAACTTCCGAGCTAGTTCACCGCCTGAAATCCACTAGATGTGGGTGATCCCTTACAAAGCTCGCGATTAACACAAATGTTAACACCCACCGCGGATCCAAAGCCCTTATAGAAACCATTCCATTCGTTTTTCGGATCCGATAGGAAGGTTAACTTACGAGCATCTTGCCACGGGAAATGCACTAGATTGCTACGATTATATTGACTTTCCCACTCTTTAAATAGAATCTCTGCGCCAAACAAGAAGGCATCCATTAAAGTTTTCCTTGAGATTTGATTTGTGATAAGTTTCTGGCCCGAGGAACTTATAACTAAAGAATGGCAATGTTGAGCAGTAAAAAGGGTCTCTTTAACCTCTATTTACCCTACATTAATTATCAATCTAGGTACGATTTTTTTATTTTAAGAGAGTATTCGGTCTGAGGCGGTCACTTGTTCAAGAGTAATGCTAGTGGTATAGTGTTTTACAAAAGTAAACGGATGCTGGAAACAATTCTGAATGTAATGGCAAGAAACTTAAATGCTTTGGAACTAAGTCAAGAAACTACAACAATCATCAGTCAAGGATGTAGTAATGATAACTCTTTCCTTTGTAAACTGATGCAAATGAGAATCAATCAAAGACAAGATCTCCAATCTGGGAACTGGACAACAGTAGTCAATGTTCGCTACAGTTGTGGATCTTTTTGTTCACACCAAAGCAAATGCTAAAAATAACAATTCAATTAATAGAAAAGGAACAACAACTAATCTATTGAAAAGATCGAGCAGCAAAACTTAATCTACAGAAAAAAATTAAGTAGCAATCTTAACTGAAAGGAATTGAACAACAACCTTTAACTAATAAATGAATTGAACATCAATCTAAGAAAGGAACAACAAACCTACGTATGTCTATGAAATATTGAACATCAAACATAATCAAATGTAAACACACAATGACTCAAGAACAATCGAATCAGTAATCTTACTTTAACATAATAAGCATTAACCACAATTATAAGGGAACGGTAATTGCAATGATAATGGAACAGTAATCTAATGAACAACAATCACAGTTATAACTAAACCATAGCTAAATGCGTAGCAATGTTGATCTATAAATGAACAACAGTGTCAATCTGTAAATGAATAGAAATCATGGTTAATCAATAATATTACTTTAACATTATAAGCATTAACCATAGTTATAAGGGAACAGTAATTGCAATGATAATGGAACAGTAATCTAATGAACATCAATCACAGTTATAAGTAAACCGTAGCTAAATGAGAAACAATGTCAATCTATAAATGAATAGTAGTGTCAATCTGTAAATGAACAGCAATGTCAATCTGTAAAGGAACAACAATATCTGACTTGGAGAGCACGATATTATTTCAGAATGAACAACATAACATTTTCAGTTGCAAATAATAATCTTACCATCCAATTACTAATTCAGCATAATAGAGCAAGTCAATGAAATGTTTAAGAACAAAAGATTACTGAATAGAGCAAGTAAAGGAAATCAAACCACACAGGATTGTAATCGGAAAATGATGATATAGAAAGCAAGTGATCCACTAGGGTCGGGCCCTTAGCCACCAGGGACGCACTGCTGCAATTACTCCAAAATCAGATAACAAAAAAACAATGAAGTTTATGTATTAATCATAAAAACAGAGTTACAGTGATCGCTCTTTAAAGAGAGTCAATGATCAAAATTCAAGTTGCAACAACAAGTTCTATAAATCAACAATAATCCGGCCCTTGGGCTAGCAGCACTATCCCTTTTTATAATGACCAAGCGGAAATACCAAAAATACAGATAGCCTTGAGGTAGCGATCCCTCAGGATCAAAGGATCTTGAGGGATTTTCCATATCTTTAACCTTTAATTATATTTTCATCCTCTTGCGTTGATACTACATTTCTTCCTCTTTTTCCTGGCCCATGCACTTCAATCTTGATTTCCTTATCTAGATGTGGTTCCCTGTCAAAGGGACAATAGTTGGTTTTGCCTTGTCTTTTCCTCCAGAATGGTGACTTTCCATTTCCTCCAATTTCTGCATAGAGAAAGACAATAATTGATCATTTTACATCAGCCACAATTCCCCTTAACTCTATCATAATCCTTTATCATATGACCATCTTAGAATGTAAAGAAGTTATGAATTAAGGGAAAAGATAGAGAAATAAGTGGCAATTACATACCTTTTCTAATGCTCAACACACCCCCCTGCTTACCCATTTTCATGCCCTCATGAAAACATTGTAATTGACATGCAAGGTAGTTAGGGAATAGGTTGGAGGAGGATTCTCAATCAGTGGTCTACAACCATGATTTCTAGCTAAGACTTCAAAAATATGCCATGTCTGATATTCAGACAATTCATATAAGGCTCTATAACCTGGTGCAGGATACCAGATGATTAAACTTCAAAACCTACAGCCTAACCAAGACAGGCCTTCTCTCAAAATGAGGTCACCATAGATAACCAAGCGGTCAGCAGCTAGCTTAAAATTTTCATAATTGAACGGCTCTTTGTTTTGGATAATCCGATTGGAAGTCTAGTATCAAAATTTGGCTGCTGCTATGGCAAGGTCTTTGATGGTCAGGAAGTATTCTACCCCTTGTTGGATGACTGTTGTGTGGATAGGTCCCAATGTGTGGATCACACCCCTCATTCTCATTAAGCTCCTATGTTTATTCCATAGTTGCAATGGGTTTCTAGGTTCACCCCTTACCCATAGATCTAACCCATTCTCCTGTCTCTGAAAGGTATTGTAGGTTTTAAGTCACTTTATCTAGTTAACAACAAAAGAGATAAATGCCTAAAGCTGGATATCACTCACAAAAGGGGTAGGGTTCTTTTCCGTTTCTCCATCCAACACAAGATTGTGTAAATAAAACTCACATAACAATCGTTGGACTTTCACCCCGTAATGCTTACAACAATTTATGAAATCATCCATGGTTTTTATCTCTATAGGCACCCCTACCTTGACAATCTTAATGTTCAATTATAAATACCTTTCCATAAAAAATAAAGCATAGTTTTTTCGCAGGTGCCCTACATGCTAGAACATCAGTATACAGAGAACATAAGGTATCCATTTGATTCATAATTGTGTTTAGTCTATTTGTTACCTTTTTAACTCTTTCCTCTACCCTTCACCATCCATCGAAGGCCTCGCTTTCTGATGCATTGATGTTTTTTACCTGCTATTGCAACTTCTGATATTTCTCTTGAGGAACAGTTTCCTTTGTGAGCTTTTCTATCGTTTGTTGGCCTTGTGTCAAATCTTTTTGTAGTTTTACTATCCTCGGGTCATTATCCATCATGACATTTTTGGGTTGGAGATCTACCTACATCTCCTTATTGTGGCATCTGGGTTTTATAGTCTGTGTTTCCTTCTCATGAACCATCCAGTTGATTGTGATGCTAGAGGAAAATGCCTCTATCTAAGCTTCCTTATCATAGACTGGTGTGTTTTCTGTTTGTGCATTTGCATTTGTAATAGCCACATGTTGTTCCTTGCGGTCCTGGATAACAGGTTTGACTTGAGTCCTCTTGGTCTTCTTCTTATGGCGTTTTGCCTGGGTGGTTGCATGCTTTGCTCTAGGGGTTTTTTTGAGCTTTTCCCCATTTTTAGGACCCTTATTTTTTGTCGAAGTTGTTCAATTACATTAAGCAATCTCTGTTGTTCATTTCACAACTTTTTGATTTCTTTGTTTTCTTAGAGGGAACAACGGTTTCTTTTCTTGGGCCTGGGCTTTGTACCTCGGGGAGTGTACCTTCGCCTTGGCCAATTTCCATGTTTCCTTCTTGGAACACTTCTTCAGTGTTCTACTGATTAGGTTTTTCATGGGTAAAAACCTCATGTTGATCTGTTGTCTCCTGGGTAGCTTCTCCTTCTACTTCTTCTTCATTGTGCATTTCTTTAGGTGTTCTTTGACTGGTATCAGAGTGTTCCTGAGACTGTTCTTCTTCTTCCCCCTCATCACACATTTCCCCAGATACGCTCTTATCATGAGCAGAGTGTCCCTGGGATTGTTCTTCTTTTTCCTCCTCGTCACACATCTCCCCAGATGCGCTCTTATCATGAGCAGAGTGTTCCTGCAACCCTTCTTTGGTATCGGGGTTGAGTGGGTTGTGAGGTTGGAAAAACTCACCCATATTGGCCAAAATTTGGGCCAATTAATTTTCTTGCAGAGGGTTTTGCAATGGACTTTCGCTAGGTTTCTCTCCTTCCTCCCCTTCTTCCTGACTGGATTGCTCAGTTTCCTCTTCCGTTTCATCTTCTTCGTTTTCTTCTAATTCTTCTTTATTTTCCCCTCCTTCAAGTTGTAGGGGTTGCTCGTCTTCTGAGTCATGTATTTCTATAGGATGGCTACTGTTTCCTTCAGAATTTCTGAGCATTCCTCTGCTTCTTCCCAATCTGACAAATTGTCTTCGTTTCTGTGGTCTAACTGATGTGCTAGCAATGTGTTTTTGTTCTAGGGCTGATAAAGCCAATCCCCCATTTATTGAGAAAATCAATTCCTCCCAACTACTCAGCTATTGGGCAAGATTGTAACTGACTATCAACGAAATTAAACCATGATGGCTTACTACTAATTCTGCATGGCGAGATTTTCTTATACTTCGGGCAACATTATGCAATAAAAAATTTAAGTACGCAGAAAAATTCACAACACATTTTTGTTTTAATACAGCTAACAGTTTGAGATGGTGTGGTCTTACCACGCCTTTTCTACCATTGCAAGTAATGTAGCTTTGGACAATTTTGGCCAATTCTGCCCAAGGCTCTCCGAGGGTTGCCAACAGGACTCCTTTTCCTTTAACATTAAGGTTCTGCCCTTTGTCCTGGAAGATAGTTATAACATCGTGCAACCTCATCTTTTTCAAGTCCCATGGTGGTCGGACGATTGGCAGTCCCGAAATTTCAGCAATTATCTCATCTGTTACTGCTATTTGTCTCCCCCTCACCATGGAATGGTCTTCTTGAAAATTTTGTAAAACTTCAATTGCCATCGTCTCATTAAATTTCTGTAGATGATTAAGGTAGACTATCCATCCTGCCCTTACTAAGATTTTGTGTGCAGCGTTAGAGACCATTAACACCTGTGGTTCATTGTGAATTGATCTGCCTCCCATTTTGTTCAAGCTTATCACACTATAAAAGAACATAGAGATGACGATGGAACAACAAGTTGTTGAAACTTTAGCCTACTGTTAATTTTACAGAGCCAACACACAAAAAAGGCATTGGAACAAGAAGCCATGCATATTGGGAAATACAATATCGTTAGACTTGCTATTTCCGAGTTTTAATGGAGTCATAATACCTCCAAATGATGAGTTGACATGTATGCTAGTGAATTATGGAGATCACCTTCACCCCGCTGAAATGTGATAGGCTGTCCTTGGCCGTCAAATAAAGGAGCAACATGCTGAACTACAATTGTACAGTGGAATAAAGGAACAATGTATAGATCCATGACATGTTTACAAAAATGAGCGGATTACTGAAATCGAGGCTAATGATGGAAATCACTAATAAATATGGAAATGTTGTGATATGATGTGAAAAATAGAGGATATGACAGCTAACGTAAGTAAAAGTTCTTATGCGATCATTATCCAATTTAACCATTTTGATTGATTTATAAATGATTTTCATGTATAAAAGGTTCAAAAGGGTTATATAACATAATCTCATTTGAAATCACTATAAAGATATAAGAAGAATGATTTCTAATGACTATTGGTGTATGAAAAATATGACTTCAATACCATCAACAGAGCTCTGTTGCCCACAGGTGTCCATAACCTTGACAGAGTTGCTTATTTCACCCTTGGAACCATAATCCTTTGTGTATTCCTAGGAAAGTACTGCGCAGTGTCAGAATGGAGGCCATTGTGCTAGCTTGGTAACCAAATAAATCATAATGCCATTCAGTAGGAAGGAGTGAAAGGTGGGCAAGTCGGCTCGTGATGAGACCTCTTGTTCCAAAGACTTTTTATTTTTCTGAAGTGCCTCTTAGATCATATCCCTGGTGTGGTGACCATAGTGGGAATGTCACTTCACTTTCTTCCTTATGATCATGGAAGGTTGTCTCTTGATAAGACCCCCTATCCTTTATCTGACAAATCATGTTAGTAATCATATAGATATGTATCTATTCTTTTTTATTTTTATTTTTTTATATAGCACTTTCCTATTTATATACAGAGGGTGGCTCAACACTCCTTAAGAGTAGGGATGGTGGAAGAAGTCTGAACATCTCAATAGTGGAAAATATGCCCTTATTTTTATTCAATAATAATGATCAAAGAGAATTATGGGGATTTAGAAAGAACCAACATGATAAAAATAATCAATCAAATTGGTGTTAGTGAAAATAAAGACGCAAAGTGATATAAATAGTTGTGTCTTTTCCTCTTTTATCGTATCAATTCAAAGCAATTTCTTTAAAGATAACAATTTTTCTTTGGTTTGTTGATTTTAGTATCCTCTAGTTTTTGTATTCTTGCATAAATGTATAGTTATGCCTTAAATGACCATTACTCACAAAAATCCTTTAAATGGTGAAACATACATACACACAAAAGAAGAAGAAAAATGCACTCAAAAAGTGTTGTTCTTTAGATGGAACAACTGTTGTTTCTTTAGAGGGACAAAAAAATAATATTTGCAGGCAAAAACCGCAGTTTATTTAAGAGGAACAACAAGCAAATGAAAAAAAACATAGTCGGAACAGTAGTTTTTCTTTAATCGGAACAGCAAATAAAGCAAGCGTGAAGTAAAATAACAAAAATGAGAAAATGCTATTCCTTCGGAAAGGAACAACAAAAACGAAAAAGTGTTGTTTCTTCGAAAAGCAACAGCAAAAATGGAAGTGTTGTTCCTTCATAAAGGAACAACAGAAAACGAAAGTGTTGTTTTTTCGGAAAAGAACAGCAGAAAACAAAAGTGTTATTCATTCAGAAAGGAACAATGAAAATGCAACAATGTTGTTCATTCGAAAAGGGACATCAAAAATGAAAAGTGTTGTTCCTTCATAAAGGAACAACAAAACTGCGGAAGTGTTGTTCGTTCAAAAAGGAACAACAAACGTGAAAGTGTTGTTCCTTCAAAAACAAACAGCGAAAATGTGGAAGTGTTGTTCCTTTCCGAAGGAACAGCAAAAAGGCGGAAAAGTTATTCCTTCGGAAAGGAACAGCAGCAAAAAGGCGGAAACGTTGTTCCTTCGGAAAGGAACAACAAAATGCAAAAGTGTTGTTCCTTCGGAAAGGAACAACAAAACAAAGAAAATGTTTTTCCTTTGGAAAGGAACAACAAAATGCAAAAGTGTTGTTCCTTCAAAAAGGAACAACAAAACAGTGAAAATGTTGTTTCTTCATAAAGGAATAGCAAAATGCAAAAGTGTTGTTCCTTTGAAAATGAACAGCAAAATGGCGAAAATGTTGTTCCTTTAGAAAGGAACAACAAAATGCAAAAGTGTTGTTTCTTCGAAAAGGAACAACAAAACGACGAAAGTGTTGTTCCTTCGGAAAGAAACAACAAAATGTAAAAAAAAGCAGAAATGCAAAAATCTGTACAGAAAGTAATTTATGCAAGCAGAAAAGAAAAAGTTATGTATAAAATTTAGGAATAATGAAATTACTTAGTGAACAAAAGCCGAGGAAGATTTCTTTTCCTCAGCAAGAATCTGCATATCAGAACCTTCCTTGAGTTGCTAGTAGAAGGATTCCCGAGTAAGCGGTTTATGGTACAGTCGCACTTAGCGGCCATTTGCTTTAAAGGTATGTCCAAATCCATCAATAGTAGTCAAAGTAATGGTACCATTGTCATGCACTTTCTGGATTTCATATGGTCCAAGCCAGCGAGTCTGAAGTTTTCCCGAAAAATCCTGAAACCTGGAATCGTATAGGAGTGCCCACTCTCCTTCGTAGAAGATCTTCCTTTTGATCAGGGCATCATGCCATTTTTCTCTCTGCTGTTGGATTAATGCAGTGCGTTGAAGAGCCGAGAGTCTAATTTCATATAACTCATTAATTTGTTGTAATCTATTAGTCGAGGCCTTATTTAAATCCAAACCGACCTCCTGTGTTGCTCTTAACATTTGTATTTTGAACTCTATTGGAAATATGGGTTCCTTTCCAAATACTAGCTGATATGGTGAATAACCAGTGGTGTTCCTCCACTTTTTTCAGTATGCCCATAAAGCTTCCAGAAATATTGAAGCCCAATCACGCCTGTGTGATGCAATTGTTTTCGTTAATATTGCCTCTATCACTTTATTCATGCTCTCTACTTGGCCATTTTCCTGTGGGTGATACGGAGTAGTAATTTTGTGCTGAATGTGATAATTTTTTAATGTTGCAGCGATTTTATTACCTACAAACTGTGGTCCTCCCTCCGTGATTATGTTTCTTGAGAGGCCATATCACACAAATATTTAGAACATGAAATGAATCACAGAGCCCTCTGTAGCCCTTGGAAGTGCTTCTGCTTCAACCCATTTAGTAACATACTTTGTTGCTACTAGAATATATGTTTTCTGATTTGATGATGGGTTGATCTGACCAAAAAAATTGAGTTCCCATCACTCAAATGGTTCAATTACTAGTTGTGGGTTTAAAGGCATTTCGTCAAACTATCCAGGGCATCCTGCACTTTGGCAACTGTCACAGGCTTGAACAAATTTCTTCACGTCTTTAAAGACTGTCGGCCAGTAATACCCTATTTGCAGAACCTTGTGACCAGTTCTTCGATCTACAAAATGTCTGCCACATGGTCCGTCATGACAAGCTTTCAGAATTTCAAATATCTCATTTTCACGGATGCATCTTCCAATGTGCATATCTTCCCCTGTATGAAATAGGTAGCTCCCAATCTAAGAAATCGAGTATTGCGTTGCACAATCTTTTTTCGTTCATTGGGGGTCAGATGCTTTGGTAATTTGCCTACTGCTAAATAATTTACAACATTAGCATACCAGGGTGTTTTGACAGTAACAGTAGATAAATGCTCGTTTGGAAATTGATCTTCAACTGTTGTTGTGTCCACTGGCTTTGGCATTCGTGAGAGAAAATCAGCTACAAGATTCTCTTTCACAGGTCAATATTTTATTGTGATGTCAAATTCCTGCAATAAAATCAGCCATCTTGTTACTCTACCATTTGTAATAGGTTTATTTGCTAGATATTTTATGGCAAAGTGATCTGTATATAAAACAATAGGATATCCAGTGATATAATACCTAAATTTATTTACAGCATGTATTACAGGTAGAAATTATTTTTCAGTAACAGTATAGTTTATCTCAGTGAGAGACAAATTCTTGCTGATATAATAGATTGCATATGGTTTTTTGTCTTCTTCCTACCCAAAGACTGCTCCAATAGCCGTGTCTGAAGCATCTGATGAAATTTGAAATGGCATGTCCCAATTTGGGCCTCTGAGCACTGGGGCTGTTGACACAAGCTTTTCCAAATCCTCAAAAGCACGGTCACATTTGTCTATCCAACCAAAATCAACATTCCCTCTCAGTGCATATAAGGGTGCAGCTATTTGAGAAAAAATGTTCTATAAATCTCCTATAGTAACCAAAAAATCCAAGAAAATTGCATACCTCTGTCTATGTGGTAGGAGTAGGTATTAACAAAATTATTTGAATTTTGGCTGGATCTACCTATATTCCAACCACTGAGATATGATGACCTAGGATGAGTCCTTCAGTCATCATCATATAGCACTTTTCATGGCTCAAGCAGAGCCTGGTGGCGATACATTGTTGCAGCACCCTTTCCAATGTGTCTAGTGCTGGGTCAAAATCATCTCTATATGGTGTGAAATCATCCATATATACTTCGAGTACTTCATTTATTAAATCGGAAAAGATGCTAAGGATGGGTCTCTGAAATGTGGTAGGGGAATTGCATAGGAAAAAGGGTAGGAATCTGTAGGCAAATGTTCCCTAAGGAAAGGTAAAAGTAGTTTTGTCCTGCTCTTCAAGGGCAATCTGAATCTGATTGTATCCACTGAAGCCATCCAAGAAAGAAAAGAATTTCTTTCCTGCTAATGTATCTAATACCTGATCAATGAATGGAAGGGGAAAGTGGTCTTTCTGGGTTGCTTTGTTTAATTTTCTATAATCTACACAAATCCTCCACTTTCCATTCTTCTTTGGCATCACTACTAGCAGAGAGACCCACTTGCTATCAGAGATTGGATAAATAAAGTTTACATCCAAAAGTCTTTGTAATTCATCTTTCACAATGTCTTTCAGGTGAGGGTTGAGTCTCCATTGGGGTTGGTGAATGGGTCTCACATCTTTTTCTGTATCAATGTGGTGTGTACACAGCTGGGGATCGATTCCCTTCATGTCCAAATAATCCCATGCTAAAGCTTCCTTATATTTTCTAAGTAGTTGGACCAACTTTTCTTCTTGTTCAGGAGTCAAGTTATTATTGATGTTCAAAGTTTTTCCTGGCTCAATCTCTATAGTCTTGCTGTTTGAAATAGAGGTAGTGGATAATGTTTGATCATGAGTGTCTTTGAGAGGATCTTCTTCTAGTTCATTGTCAAATGCTGCCTCTATCATGTGACATTGTACAGGGGATCTGGATTCGGCTTGGTTAATGAAGTTGTTAATAACATCATCCTTTGTTTGATCTTTAAAATCGAGAACATCTTCTAAGGTTAATGGGGACCTAATGTTTTCTGTGAGGTATGATACAGGATGTTTGTTAGTTTTTATTATTGTTACACTTAGCTAAGTTGGAGGGTATAGAGCTAGATTCTTGATATTACTCCCTCTAGTTATGGTCATACTATCTTGTCGGCAGCTAATGTAAGCATCAGCAGTCGCAAGCCAAGGTCTGCCTAAAATTAACGGGTGTCTATCGAGTCAGTTTTTAGGGTTTATTATTAGAAAGTCAGCAGGATATTCCCAGGAATCATCGGATACCATGACATCATGTAGTGTACCTTCTGGCCTAACTACTGATCAGTGAGCCAATTCTAATAAGGTGGAGGTTGGTTTTATTGATGTAATGCCCAATTTTTGACAAGTAGTGGTTGTTTAAATATTAATTGTAGCCCCAAAATCAAATAAGGCATTTGAAAAGGTTTGTCCATTGATTTGTACTGTCATTATTGGATTTCCTCGGTTTTCATATTTGACAGATACTTCTCTTCCTAATAACAGATCAGATAGGGTGCCAACTACCTGGATAGTTGGGTAATTTGTTATTCTCCTCACTGGTTTTTCTATACATAACTCTTTGATTGTTTTTGCATATATTGGGATATTTTGGATAGCTTGGAGGAGTGGGATTTTTATATACAAATTCTTTAGTTCTCCCAAAATATCAAGGTCAAGATGTTCTATAGGGCGCGGTATGATTAATTATTCTGGGAATGGGGGAGAAGATGTGGTTTCTTGGTCATGAGTCTATTGTCTGGCCACATCTTCTTCCTATAATGGTTGTTCTACGGGTAACTGATTTTCAACTTGAGCATGTTTGTCTCCCTCGTTTTCTATAATGCACCCAGATCTTAATTGAAGGCCGTTGCACTCCCTTAGATCGGTTTCTAGTTTTGGTGTTTCGATTATTTGAACGGATTGAACTGGTCTTTTATTTGGGTTCGGGTTGGGTTGGGCTGGGAGTTGCGGTCTTAAGTTGGATTGGGGATTTTGTTGTAGTGCTGGTAGTGTAGGTTGAGGGAGTGGAATGGTTCCTGCTGGCTGATTCATCGGTCTTTGCCAGTTAGTTTGCCAGGCTTAACTCTGCGAAGTAGGAGGGGACCATTATCTTGGATATGCATTGTTTTGCCAATATCGTGGAGTGTGGGGAAAATTAGGCCAATTAGATTGGCTTATTTGATTCGGACATGGAGATGATGAAAGAAATGGTTGTTGTGACCAATTTGAGAAGGGAGGTTGATTTTGCTACATTGTATTATATTGCTGAGCATGATATTGTAGAGGTTGGAAAGAGGAAGATGGATCTGGGGACATACCTGATTGTTGTGGCTACCATTGATGGCACTGATTAAGTAGGAACACCAGTTCTGATTCTTCTGCTTCTTTGTATACTGCTTTCAGACTAGGAAGTGGGGCAATTTTCCGTAGAGTTGTATTTTGTATAAATAGCACAGACTTGAATTGCATCTAGTGGGCATATTTGTGGTTGTGTTTCTTTCTGCACCTGGGGTAGAATATTGCCAGATTTTTCTCTTCTTCTACCTGTTTCTGTTTCACTTATATAATATCGAGTTGCGTTGTCAGAGTCCCCAATATATCAGTTTTGAAATTCTTTAGTAAATTTCTAATTTCTTTACTCCTTCTCCAGCGATCTTATTGTCCCTTGTGAACCTGTCATGTTCCATTGGTTTTAGCCTTGTGCTTCCTCATGAACTCCTGATACATAAATCAATGATGTTAGAAAAATCTTCTTGATAGATGTATCATTTTCAGATAGTATTTAGTGTTTCAATCCATTGTTCTTTCATGCCTTTAATTAATGTTGTTTTTAATACATTGTCAGGCAAGAGTAATGATGCATAAGGAGATCTTTGAAGATTATACAGAAAACGTTCAGCATATTCTTCTAGTGTCTCATTAGGTCTAGCTACCATATGAAATATTTCATCCTTTAACTCTCTAGACCTACAATAATCCTGATATTTTTTCAGGAAAGCACGTTTCATTTGATCCGAGTCATCTATAACACAACCACCTAACCCCATAAACCATCGTAAAGAAGCCCCTTTTAATGTAGAGGGAAATAATTTTAGATTTTGGGGATCAGTGGTATAGCTTTACCCTTCATAGGTGCATTCACTGCAATATCTACAATGGGATATTCTAGTGTGGAGGTTTGGGGGGTTTGCTGTTTCTAGGCCATTTGGTCAAATATGTGCCAATACCCTTATGGGATTTCTACGAGGGTATTCCTAGGCTGGCTAGAAGGAGCAGGAATGGTCTTAACAGGGATGGCCTTAACAACACTTCCTTTGTCTGGGATGATGAGAGTTCCTTGCTGAACTAATGTCTGGGGGGATTTTAGCTCTCCAGGTTCTTCATCTTTGTTCTAGGTTTTTGCAGCACTTCCCTTATCTGGGCTGCTTAATGGCTAAATTATTCTAAGAGGAGGTCTTGATTCTTCAGTTTCCCCTATTTCTCCTCTTCCTTCACAGAGATTACTAAGGTTTCCTTCTTGTAATGATTTTGGGCTAGAATTCTCAATTTCTTGAAAATCTTGCTCCTTTGTTTAGCTGTGTGCCTTAAAAAGGCTACAGATGGTGATTTTGTGGTGAGAAGGGAAATAGTAGGTTGTCTAGAAGCAACTTTTCTAGGTCCTACTAAAGGCTGAGATTCTATTTTCTTAAGGATTTCGTCTATAAAGGTCAATCGGCCAAGGGTCACTGGCCCCTTAGCTTTATCAGGATTGGGTAGTGGTTTAAGATTCTTTTCAAGAATTTTCTGCTTAGTCATGCACACAAATCAAATACTTATTTCTACCCAAAATAACAACAAATTTGTAGGAAAGTGGGGGGGAAGTAGGGTTGTTACATGCTCCGTACGCAGGTTCTTACCTTCCATTTTTAAAACCCAACTCTCTCCTAGTAGGTACTTACACTACTCTCTCTTCAAAAGAAACAAATGGCTACACTCTTCCCCAACAACGGCACCAAAATGTTTAACAGTAAAAATGGTCTCTTTAACCTCTATTTACCCTACATTAATTACCAATCTAGGTACGATTTTTTATCTCAAGAGTGTAATCCGTCTAAGGCGGTCACTTGTTCGAGAGTAATGCTAGCAGTATTGTGTTTTACAAAAGTAAACGAATGATGGAAACAACTCTGAATGTAATGGCAAGAAACTTAAATGCTTTGGAACTAAATCAAGAAACTACAACAATCATCAGTCAAGGATGCAATAATGATAACTCTTTCCTTTGTAAACTGATGCAAATGAGAACCAATCAAAGAAAAGATCTCCAATCTGGGAACTAGACAGCAGTAGTCAATGTTCGCTATAGTTGTGGATCTTTCTTTTCACACCAAAGCAAATGTTGGAGATAACAATTCAATTAATAGAAAAGGAACAACAACTAATCTATTGAAAAGATCAAGCAGCAAAGCTTAATCTATAGAAATTAATTAAGCAGCAATCTTAACTGAAAGGAATTGAACATCAACCTTTAACTCATAAATGAATTGAACAACAATCTAAGAAAGGAATGGAAAACCTAAGTAAGTCTACGAAATATTGAACAACAAACTTAATCAAATGTAAACACACAACAAATCCAGAATAATCGAATCAGTAATCTTACTTTAGCGTAATAAGCATTAACCACAATTATAAGGGACAGTAATTGCAATGATAATGGAATAGTAATCTAATGAACAATAATCATAGTTATAAGTAAACTATAGCTAAATGAGCAGCAATGTTGATCTATAAATGAATAGCAATATTAATCTATAAATGAACAACAGTGTCAATCTGTAAATGAACAACAATGTCAATCTATAAAGGAACAACGATATCAGACTTGGACAGTGTGATATTATTTAAGAATGAACACCATAACATTTTCAGTTCCAAATAATAATCTTACCATTCAATTACTAATTCAGCATAACAAAGCAAGTCAATGAAATGTTTAAGAACAAAAGATTATTGAATAGAGCAAGTAAAGGAAATTAAACCACACACGATTGTAATCGGAAAATAATGATACAGAAAGCAAGTGATCCACTAGGGCCGAGCCCTTAGCCACCAGGGATGCACTGCTGTAGTTACTCCAGAATCAGATAACGGAACAACAACGAAGTTTATGTATTAATCATAAAAACAGAGTTACAGTGATCACTCTTGAAAGAGAGTCGATGATCAAAATTCAAGGTGCAACAAAAAATTCTATAAATCAGCAGTAATCCACCCCTTGGGCTAGTAGCATTGTCCCTTTTTATAATGACCAGGCAGAAATACCAAAAGTACAGATAGCCTTGAGGTAGCGATCCCTCAGGATCAAAGGATCCTAAGGGATTCACCATATCTTTAACATTTAGTTATATTTTCATCCTCTTGTACTAATACTGCGTTTCTTCTTCCTTTTGCTAGCCCATGCACTCCGATCTCAATTTCCTTGTTTGGATGTGCTTCCCTGTCAAAGGGAGAGCAGTTGGTTTTGCCTTGTCCTTTCCTCCGGAACAACAATTTTCCATTTCCTTAAATTTTTGCATAGAGAAAGACAATAATTAATCATTTTACATTAGTCACAATTCACCTTAACTCTATCATAATCCTTTATTATATGACCATCTTAGAATGTAAAGAAGTTATGAATTAAGGGAAAAGATAGAGAAATAAGTGGCAATTACATACCTTTTCTAATGCTTAACAGCCGAATCCATTTCCGACCCATAAATTTTCTCTTGACTTCTTGCTTTTGCACACTTTGCTTATATATCATCCTGATTATTTCCTCTGTTCAGGCAGCTCGCCCTATCTAAAGTTGTCTGTTTGTGGCATTCATCCCTTAGTCGACCTTGAGGGACTTCTGACCATTCATATATTCTATTATTTTTGGTACATAACATGCCTTCATTAGCCATAATGTCTGCTACCTTATTGGCTATTCTTTGCATATGAGTGAACCTAAGGGTTCTCATGGTGCACAAGTAGGTTTGAATAAGATGATAAACTTGCAGTAATCTCCATTGTTTCAAAAATTTATATGGCACTGAGCCATTGCATATTTTCTTGACTGACTTGATTATCAGTTCAGAATCAACTTCAATTATGGTATTATGTAAGTTTGAGTCCTTTAAGATTCCTAGGCATTGCTCCAGGGCCATGAGCTCTGCCATATTGTTAGTGGCTTTACCTAGATGACTATGAAAGATGGTTTTTATTAATCCCTGGTCATCTGTTATTACTCCTCCATATCCAACAATGCCAGGGTTTCCTTTTGAGGCCCCATAGATATTGCACTTCATATATCCATGGGGGTTGCCAGAGATCCTTATCAGCTGATAGATGACTTACATTCTTGGTTGTTCCTTGGGGGAAGAGCCCTTGAAGGCCCAACTGGATCAGAATCTACCTAACTTGTTCATGAGGTTGGTTCTGAGGAGAGGTTTTTATAAGGCTACCAACAATCTCTTTAATCTGTCTGATGATCTAATTCGTAATGCTCTGGGAAAAACCACTGCTATTCCTGAAGATTCTATTGTTGTGTTCTTTCCATACACCCCAAATCAGAAAGCCAAGAACTACTTTCCAAGCTTTGTTGAGAATCTCATTAGCAAAGAAATTACTCTAATTCCTCAATGTGCTTTTGATGCTTCCAAGGTCCCTGTCAGACTATTTGAAGATTGAAGCTACCCAATTCCACAAGATAGAAGTGAATGGGCATAGGTTGAGAAGGTGTTCCATCATTTCTTCTTGTAATTTGCAAAGCTGACATCTTGATGGCCCAATTACCCCGTTTTTCCTTAAGTTTTCCCAGGTTAAAATATTTTTGTGTTGCACCAACCACATGAACAGCTTGATTTTCATCCAAATTTGATTCTTCCATAGGTCCTTTAAGACCATATCAGGGTTTGGAAAGTCAAGCCCAAGGGCTATTCACTTAGACTCTTTAAGGTTAAAGTTCCCTTCATTGTTTCTGCCCCATCTCAGTTGGTCAAAAGAAGTTGAAATCAGAATCTTTCTCTATTCCATGATAGCTGTGAGAACGTCTACCTGAGCCTTCAATGGAGAGTCCACAACAAATTCTTCCATACTCTCCATTTACCTTCATTTCTGTTCTGCTCCCAGAAGTCATTAACCCTGTGTAACCCTTTGTCATTGGTATCATTCTTAAGATTGTCAAACTCTTCTCTCAGCAGTTTTGGTTCCTGTTGCCAATTATCTTCCCAAAACCAAGCAAGGTTTCCATCTCTAATTTATCAAAAACTATGTTTCTGAAAAATAGCTTTGTCCTCCCAAGCTTTGTTCCACATGACATGGGAGTGTTTGATTATTCCAAGCATTCTGATGAGCTCCCTTTAATTGTTTGCATATTTTTGTTTCCAAACCTTGGCCCAAGGGGTATCTAATTCCTTTAGCCATCTCCACCAAAGTTTAGCCCATAGAACTTTGTTTAGGATTTCAGGGTCATCTAGTCCCAAACCTCCATGTGTCTTAGGTTTACACATATTTTCCCAGGCTACTAGAGCCCATTTCATTTTCTCTTCCCCTCTGCCCCAAAGAAAATCTCTTTGAATATTTCTAATGTGTTGCATCACTTCTTTAGGAGCTGGAAGTGTTGAAAACATGAAAATAGGAATAGTCTGTGGGATGGCTTTTGTAAGCACTAGTCTTCCGGCCAAATTCAAAGCCCTCTTTGTCCATTTCTAAATTCTGTCTTGAAGTTTATTAATAATGAGCTCCCAAACTATCTTGCTTAGAGGTATGTCTGTTAGAGGAACTCCCAAATACTTGGAGAGCAATAATTCTCTTTTAAAATCTAGAATTCTATTGAGCTTTCTCTGTATAGCATTATCAGTATTAAAAAAGAAAATCTTTGATTTGGTAAGGTTTACCTCTGTACCTCTAGTGAAAGCAAATTCTTTCAGAATTTGTTTGAAGGCAAGATCTTCTTTGACCGTAGGTGTACCCTGCAGCATGCTGTCATTCACAAATTGTTGGTGAGTGAAAGCATCCCCATTTGTGGTGAGTTTGAGCCCATGAATTTTTCCTTCTACCCTGGTAGCTTTGATTGCATTTCCCAGCCCTTCCATCATGAGAATAAAGAGGAAGGGTGAGAGCAGATCTTCTTGTCTAAGACCTCTTGTAGGCTTGAAGGTTTTGGATGGTGAGCCGTTCATTAGAATTGAAAAGCATGAGGTGGAGACGAGGGCCATTACCCATCTTATCCAGTTATGATCAAAGCCATATGCCATTAGAACTTCTTTGATGTAAGCACAACTAAGATGGGTAAGCCTTTTCAAGTTCAAGTTGTATTATCATGCCAAGCTGCTTATGACTATTCAAAGAGTGGATCACTTCATGACCTTGAATTATATTATTTAGAATTTTTCTACCTTCCACATATACCATTTGCCCCTCAGACATTAGAGTTGGGTTTAAGCCTATTTCCAATTATTTTGGAAATGATTTTGTACACCACATTTCATAATGCTATGGGTCTGAATCTATCTGGTTTCATAGCATTTTACTGCTTTGGGATAAAGGCTATGAAAGAGGTGTTGAGCATTTTCAAAACAGTTTTGTTTTTCCTTGAGTCCTCTACCGCCTCCAACATGTCTTGTTTGACTATGTTCCAGCATGCTTTGAAGAAGTCAACATTAAAACCATCCGGGCCAGGAGCTTTCCCATTTTGCATTTCTTTGATGACTTCACTGACCTCTTGTTCATTCAGTGGCCTGTTAAGATTATAATTATCTTCTCTTGTCACAAGCCTAGGAATGTGTTTAGTGAAGTCATTAATAAAATGTGATCTATCTATGAGGGGCTCCTTTGCTATGCCTTGGAAATGTTGAACCAGAGTAGATTCTATTTCTTTGTGGGTATTGAGCTATTTTCCTTGCGTATCTTTTAGTTTTAGAATCTTGTTATGAGATCGGTGATCCATTGTGGATTTGTGAAAAAACCTTGTATTCATGTCTCCTTCCTTTAACCATTGAACTCTAGATTTTTGTTTCCAGAAGATTTCCTCTTACTTACATAAGCCTTCCCATTCCTGCTGAAGCAAATCATCTTGCTGCTTACCCTCCTCAATGAATCCCATTGTGATGAGCTCCTGGTTAATTACCTGAAGCTTTCCTTCAACTATCTTTTTTGCTTCGAAGATATTGCCAAAATCATTCTTGTTCCAATCTTTAAGCCCGAATTTGATGTGTTTCAGCCTCCGCTGCAGAAGGAACATTTTAGTACCCTGAATGTTATGAAACCAACTCAAGAAAAAGATATAAAATATAGATCAACGCCTTAGAATTCAGCCTCTTCAAGGGGGCAACCTCCTTTACATTACATAAATGAACAATTCTTGGATGATACAAATGAAAAGACCTCCTTTCTATATATAGGATTCTAAGGGGTCATAACATAATCAGAGCTGACATAACAATAATAATGTAAGGGCACAATAATAACAATAATGAGCTTCTATGGGGCACAATAGTAACAATATGGGCACTACATGGGTAGATCAATATAATAAGTGGGTTGTACTAATAACAATAAGGGGTTACACTAGTAGTATAGGGGCCTAACATGCCCCTCTCCTTCAAAAAGTGTTGTCCTCAACGCTTGAGTAGTTCTTAATGCTTCTGTATAAAATTATTGTCCTCCCATGTGGAATCTTCAGCGGGTAAGTTCTTCCACTTGATGAGATACTCTGAAATTGATCGATTTCATAGCTGTCGGGTTCTTGTTTTTGTGACTGCTCCAGGTTCCAATATGATTTTTCCTTCCTCTTCAATTTCTGGCAATATTTTTTGAATTGGGATCTTTTGCAACTTTTGAATAAGTGGCCATACTTCTTCGTCCTTCTTCCATTCATCCCTTGCTTTGTTTATCCAATCTGGTTGGATAATAGAAATATCACAAAACAATGCTTCCACATCCTCATCCTTGAAGAGTCTTCCCATTCGGTAAGGTCGCCATTTTTTAAGTGCATGTAGTATTGCCAACATTTCCTTCTCATAAATAGCTTGCTTGAGATGTAGCAGTAAAAATACCCAATCACCTACATCAAAACATTTTTCACTATGATGTTGATCTACCTGTTGTTTCATTTGATTTTGCACTGAAGTGGCGTCATCCTTTAAAAGTTGGAGAACTTGTTGTTGATGCTCGATGTGATCTTTCTCTGCTTTAAACATTTTCTTCTTAATACGTCCTTCTATCTCTAGAGTTTGAGGAGTGGTAATTTCTTCCAATCCTTTACAAGATATGGTCGGATTCATTTCTTGATGCTCGATGTGATCTTTCACGTCTTGAACATTTTTCTTCTTGATATGTCCTTCTATCTTGATAGTTTGAGGAGTGGTAATTTCGACCAATGAATTACAAGATATGGTTGGATTCATTTCTTCTTTCTCCATGTGATCTTTCACTTCTTGCACCTTTTTCTTCTTGATATGTCCTTCTATCTTGAGAGTTTGAGGAGTGGTAATTCTTGCCAATGCTTTACAAGATATGGTCTGATTCATTTCTGCTATCTCTGGGGTGGGGTCCTGGCGTATATCCTCTTCTTTTGATGTTTCTTGATCCTTTTCTTCCTCCTCTTCATATTCTATGTAAAATAATTTCTCCTCAGCACACTTATGACCTTTAGTGCATTTGCTATCACAATTGTAACAAAGCCCTTTTTCTCTTTTTTCTTCCAATTGTTGTGGTGTAACCCTTGTAGGTTGTGGAAGGCTGGGAGAAACAACACTTCCATCTTTATAGTTGTGAGGGGTATGCTTCCTAGATTCCATAATTTTGCTTTCCACTATGTCACAAAACCCTTTTACTCTTTCCAATTGTTGTCGTGTTGCTCTAAAGAAGGTGTTGCTCTTTGTATCCTGATAATGTGCTATCATTTCCTCCATGAAAATTGACCACGCAACAAGTTGTTTACGAGAACAAAGCCCTTCATACCATAAAAATTGATCTAGTTCTAAATATGAAGATGTAGTACATAACTTTTGTAACAGTGGTACACCATGTAGATCAAAATATTGCTCCATCTGAAGTATCTAATTTACCGGATCCTTGCCATCAAACTTCCTCATCTTGCTTTTTCTTGATTTTCGGAGCTCGATCTTGAAACGACTGTAACTCTGTACTTTCGAATATTTAAGTTTTGAAATTGTGACCTGTAGTAGCCCTCTATGTCCTCTTTCCAATGCCACCAGTCTGATCCAAATTGGATTCTCCAAGAAGGCGTTATGCACAATCTCCCATGATGACCTGATTATAGACCTTTCCAGAAGAGCAAACTTTTATGAAGTGCCACGTATCCCTGTTTCGACCTTTGGCTCTAAAAAATATATACAAGAAACTACAGTCCGTCCTCCTTCTATAACTTCCTACAAAATTTCAATCCGATGCTCAGAGAGAAAGTTACGATGATTTTCCCCAGGTCACTTGTTTGGAATGTAATTTAGGAGTCTGCAAAAAGACCAACTTCCTCAGATCATATCTCCGCAAATATAACGCAAAAAGCTCTGAAATTTGGACCCAAGGTTCAGCGCAATGTCTTCTCAAATGGGTTTTTTTTTAGCTTCTGAAATGTCGCAGATAAAAAGTTATAGCAAAAATGCCACGATGACCTATTTGGAGCAGCGAAACCCTAGAATCCAAAGCTCTGATGCCAAATGTTATGAAACCAGCTCAAAAAAAGATAGAAAAGATAGATCAACGCCTTAGAATTCAACCTCTTCGAGGGTGAAACCTCCTTTACATTACATAAATGAACAATTCTTCGATGGTACAAATGAAAAGACCTACTTTCTATATAGGATTCTAAGTGGTCATAACATAATTAGAGCCAACATAACAATAATAATGTAAGGGCACAATAATAACAATAATGGGCTTCTATGGGGCACAATAGTAACAATATGGGCACTACATGGGTACATCAATATAATAAGTGGGTTGTACTAATAACAATAAGGGGCTACACTAGTAGTATAGGGGCATAACACTGAACTTTCAAATATTCTGTCCACCATTTTTCAATATTTCTGTTGAAGTTCGGGTGGGTAACTAAAACATTTTCAAATCTCAAAGGTCTATTTCTTGGCGTTCCTATAAAAGATGCTTCGAATTGAATGGGCCAGTGGTCCAAGCCTCCAAGAGGGAGAATCATAGCTAACAAATCAAGGCCTGAGAGGATAATGTCCTTAGAGATAATGAATCTATCAAGTTTAGAGGCCACTTGAGCAACCCCTCCCCTTTTATTGTTCCAGGTGAAGATACCATTGGAGGTTTTTATATCTACTAGCTTCATGTTGGTAATGAAGTTCTGAAAAGTTATGGAATCTCTGCCTAGAGATCTAGTCCCTCCTTTTTTTTTTCCGAAAGAAATTTGATCATATTTAAATCCCCTCCTAGAATCCATAGGATTCCCATATGCTTTTCTCTTAGCTCCTCGAGAGATGTTAGAAGCTTGAATTTATCTTCAATCTTTTTTGGACCATAGACATTCATGATTAGATAAACTTCTTTGTTCCCCAAAGGTTTGATGACCACTGAAAGGTAGTTTTTGGATGGTTCTTCATCTAGGATTCCAAGTTTTTGAGGGTTCCACATTGTAAGAATTCCTCCTGCTATGTTGTCTACTTGAACCTCTAGATATTCATACTTAATAAGCCACTTGCTGTGTATCTCTCTTATTTTATCTATAGAACATTTTGTTTCCTGGATAAAAACCGAATCTAGTTTTTCTTCCTTCATTCTATTGTTGAGACTTCGTTGTTTCCTTTTACTTCCTAGACCCCTAATATTCCATGTTGTAAGCTTCATTAAGAAAGATCTGTAAATGAGTAACTAGTTAGGTCTTTCATCTTACCTGAGTTTATCATGAGTTTTCCACATTCAATCAGCAACTCATTTTGTCTTTTTCTTCCTCTTTTTCTTCTTGGGTTCTTGGGAGCTTGTCCCTCTGTTGCCTCCATAGTTTTGACCCCTCCATTATCCTGACTATCATGGTTTCTTTTTACCCTAGAACCCTTTGCCTAAGTTCTCTAGAGGAAGAGTTGTTGTACTCTGTTAAATTCCTCTTGAGGTAGTGATTCCACTCCTCTGGTAGTTCCTTCCTCTAGGAACTTTTCTAAATCGAGATGTTCCCTTTCTAGTATGTCCTGCAGTTCATGTTCCTTCATTCCCACTTTGCTTGAGGTCATTTCTTGGTCCCTATCAAGTTCCATCGTGCTGGGCTAATCCTCCTTTTGTTGATTTTGGTCGGATCTATCCTCCATGTTATCCTCCTTTTCCTTCTCTACTGGATTGTCCTTCAAAACTTGTTTCGCTTTCTCCTCCCCTTCTTCTTCTTCTAATATCTTGAACTTATTATGACTAGGCTATTTTTCCTCATAGATTTTTTTTGGTTCTTTCTTCCTCCTTTTCCTTTGCCTCTCGCTTTGGTAAAGCTTTCAGTCTCTTTACCTGAGGTTGCTTTGAAACTGCTCTCCATCTTATTTAAAGGACAGTCTCTGAAGAGGTGCCCATGTTCATGGCATTTGCGGCATCTGAAGGGTATATGCTCATAATCCACCGTCTGCACCCAATCTTCATAAAAAACTTCTAGAATTATTTCATCCAACAAAGCCCCATAAAGGTCCATTTCCACGCATATTGTAGCAAAGGATGTATATTTCCTGCGCAGTGTGGCCTCTGATATTTTTATAAAATGCCTTAGCTTATCACCTATAGCTTTTAGTGATTCGGACAACCAATAATCTAGAGGTAGGGAATAAAGTCTTATCCACACTAGCACCGAAGTAAATGTTTCTTGCTCTAGGACGAAGTTCATCACCCAAGGTCACATATAAAGACCTGCAGCCGCATAGAAGTAGGGTCCTCCTTCAAATATTCTGTCCTTATCCTCGAGGTTAGTAAACACAACTGTGAATATATATATATATATTCAACCTTTGTAAAGTGTTGAATAAAAAATAAGAACTTATTGCATATGTATATATTTGATGATGGTAGTTGAACCCCTCCAATTCATCATCTCCTTCTTAAGTGAAGTTAGTGGTCTAAGAAGTCCAAAAAGAAATTAAGATAAGATTTTATGGTCCAAAAGAATTAAGATAAGATTTTATTACTATAAATTAGATAAACGGAGATGTGTATTTCACTAAAAAAAATTGTATGGGAATATTGTTTAACGCGTGATCTAAATAATTTATGAGAAATTTGAAAAGTATTTTTAAAGCCACCATCAAGTAAAAAAATCGTAGTTTTTGTTTTCCACTTATCTGATTATGTGAATGGGTGATTTTTAATTAAACGTTAGTAATTCTATTTTTATGTATATGATTGAAAGTGGTATAATTAATCCTAGATTGTATTTTTAAAGATTTAGAAAAGATAGTTTCCAGTTTTACATCAATATCTATATATGTGAAATAAATGGTTATAAATAACTAAATTATATATTAGATTTCATACCATGCAAGTTCTTAGAAGTTTAGGAAAGATAGTTTCTAATTTTACATCAATAGTGTATTTGTGAAATAAACATTTATAAATAACTAAATTATATATTAGATTTCATTTAATGCAAGGATGCAAAAGAGTAAAATTTGTAATGGCATATTTTTTAATATATTGAGTGCTTTTACAAATAGACATGTTTTTAATTATAGATTTAATACATATGCCATATTATTTTATAGTTTTTGAATGTACATGATTTTTGAAATAAGATAGAATTTTACTCTTCATATATTTACTTTTAGATGTTCTCTTTTTAATTGAAATATTCTTTCTAGCTAATTTTGAGGAAATTGAGCTATTCAAAAATCTCTTGAACTTTATTCAGCTGGGAGGCTCATTCTACAACCCAGTATGACGGGGATGTGTAAGTTTGACAATTGAGCTTTCCAAAATCTCTTGAATTTTATTGAGCGTGGAATTTCATTCTACAACCCATTATGATTGGGATGTGTAAGTACAAAATTGAGCTTTTGAAAAATCTCTTGAACTTCATTTAGTGGGGAGGCTCATTCTACAACCCAGTATGATGGGGATGTGTAATTTTTTCCTTAATTGAGCTTTTCAAAAATCTCTTGAACTTTATTCAGGTGAGGGGCTCTTTCTACAACCTAGTATGGCTGGGATGTGTAAGATTGTCAGTAAAATTTAAAATAAAAATAAAATAAATTATTCTCTAAATAGAAAAATAATATCATCTATAATACTAAAAAAATAATATGTTGTAAGGTAAAAGTGTGAGTAAAATGTTTAAGCTTTATACTTTTCAAAAATGTTTCAATAGGAGATTTAAATAAACTATTTGAAGGTCTACTTTAACTAAATTATGTTGATATCAACTTCATATATATATATATATAAATAAAAAAAATTGTTAAAATAAAATATTTTAATGTTGTATATAAAAAATATTTAATGTGAATCATCACTAAAATATTTTAATACAAATTAATATTGACATATACTAAAAAATGTATTAATAATAAAAAAACATTTTAATTTGCACTATAAAATGTTTTAATATACATGTTATTTAAAATATTTTAAATGTCAATTACATATATATCACGATTTCTTTTATGGTAAAAATTACAATTAAATTTTTTATGGTTAAATTTAAAAATACAATTTAAACATTGAAAAATTACACATTGTGTTGAAAATAGCAACAAGAAATGATAAACATAGAATCCACCTATTCCAATTTTAATTTGTCCTTGAATTAAAATCGAATTTAGTCTCACCAGCAGCTTGTAAATAATTAATTAATTCACTATGGATTAATTAGTTGGAGAAATTCAAATTAGAAGTCTTTCTGAAGTCATGCAACAGTTATCGATTAAATTAAGAGGTTCGTCCCTTAATTAAGGAGATAACATTGAGTTATATTTGAATTGTAATTAGTTATCTCAGTTTACTGAATTAAGTCTAGTTAAATTAGTTCCAAACTGTTTGAGGAATGAATTGTGATTTATTAGTTAGTTGATGCATGCATGCACTCAATCATTGTAGTCTAGATAACTGAAGATTTCCTCATCAAAAACTCATGCATGTCTATCCTGAGAAAGACCCAGTTGAGCTAAATGTCAAGGACAAAGTACTATCAGTTGCATGTGTTTTCCTATAAAGGAAACTCATGCATGTAATCAAGGAAAGGTTCCTTGAGGATTGTGCAGTTTTACAATGTGTAAGAGCAGTGTTCCACATGGTGAGTTGAGAATCATCCACTAGGAGAAACTTTGATTACCTGTGAGCATCTGTGAGGATTGTACTGAGAGCTAGCTAGCTATGAGAGCTAAGGCTTTGTATAATTCTTATGTATTACCACCTTGTATGATAATATAGATAGTGGGGTTTTTAGCTGAGGCTTTCCCCTAAGTATTTTCTGTGTTTCATGTGCATTGATTCTTCTTCTTCTAGTTATATGTGTTTAGCTCGATCTTTCTCAATCTTTAAGCTTCCACAAAGCAAATTGATAGTAGAAGCAAACCATAGTATTTTTCTTTTGGTATATTGCATTATCGGCTTAATCTACAGTCAGATTTTCTACATGATCTTAGTGCTAGATTTGTAGAGAATTTGTAGAATTTCTACATGGTATCAGAGTCTAGTTTATCAGAGCTATGAATAGTATACGGAGAAGAGAATTTGAATTTTGAATTTCGGGGTTGCAAGTGCAAATCGAATTCTTATCATACTTCAAGGTTGGCCAATGGTGTTCTATGGCTTGAGACTCGAGTATGCCTTGGAAGGCAACTCGAATTACATAGCATGGAAAGATTGCATGGAGGCTGTATTAGAAGATAACGGCTTGAAGGATTTCATTGATCAAGATATCTCAAAGCCAGCTTCAACTAATGCACAATAGTTGGTTTAGTGGAAGAAGTGTGTGGCGAAGGCGAGATGGATCATCCTTCAAGGATTTCGAGACCATATTGTCTCGAGTTTCCATGGGAAAGATACTCCATTTTCAATGTGGAAGACATTGAAGGACCTCTACCAGAATAGTAGCGACCAAAAGAAATTGGTGCTCAAGGATAAGCTTCAAAGAATCAAGATGGACAAGGGCGATAATATTTCCACATATCTGAACAAACTCACAACATGCAGCAATGAGCTCGGTAGTGTGAGAATAACTACTGTCGACGATGATATGGTAAGCCTCACTTTCCTTGGCCTTCCAAAGAGCTGGAATAACTACCAAGACTCTGTGAATGGAATGGAGAAACTGCCATATTGGGAATGACTGTGGTGGGATCTCATGCAGGAGGAGATCAGGAGGAGCACACAAGATGGTTCCTCATCCAAGGATGATGATGAAGAAAATCTGGCCTTAGCAAGTGAGGCAAGGAAAGGGAAGGGGAATACTTCCCATTCCAAATCAAATTCTTCTCATGGAGATAAGGAGGGTGAAAATTCTAAAGTGGGATGCTTTAATTGTCACAAGATTGGACATTATGCGACTAATTTCCCATTGAAGAAGTCCAAGAAGGGGTCCTCAGAAAGATCGGAAGGTGAGGCATTAGCCTCTCAGTTCAAAATGGACTTTACTGTCATCACATGTAAGGTGTCATCAATGATGGGTTGTGTTTGGTATCTTGACAGTGGAGCCTCAATCCACATGACCGACAATAAAAGTTTATTCAGTGCCTTGGAGGAGAAAGACCTCAATATGTGCATAGAGATGGGTGATGATGAAAGGTATAGTGTTTCAGAAGTGGGCATGGTTGCTTTTCAAAGGGAACATGGAGCTCTTATCACCTTGACAGATGTAAAGTATGTGCCTGGATTAAAGAAGAATTTGGTATCAGTCGTGATGTTGGAGGAAAAAGGCTACGATGTTTTCTTTAGTAAAGGAAATATGTTTCTTAGACACATCACCATGAGATAGGTGATACAGATTGGTTCACGAGTCATGAACTTGTATTCTCTTGAGATTCAAGATGCATGCAAAGCCTTGAAGAGCAAGGAAAATGTTAGAGACTTGGTGGTTGAGAAAGAGAGTAAATTACCTCTCAACATGCAACCCCAGACGAAGTCTCAGACAATTATGGAGAAGCCACAATAGGAGAAGTGGGCAAAGGGATCACATGCAGCCATACCTCCAGGTGTGAGATGGGGTGATATGAAGTAATAGTCTCAAGAAGGCTGAAATTGGGCAGGGTCCATTGAGAAGTTTTATCTCATGGATCGTACCTTGCTATGGGAGCCCAAAGTACATAGTAGCAGGAGGAATTAGTGGGATTGATGCAGTCATAAATCAAAGTGACAGAGGCAAAAGTAGTGAGATACTGAAGAGCGCAGAAAAGGATTTAAAACAATGCAGAAAGGCAGAGTCAACAAAACCGCAAAGTTTTCAGTTGACAGAGGCAATAGCAGTTAGAGACTTTGATGATAGATGCATCACACTGATCAAGGTTGGAATTATTTTTTTTTCTTTTTTTCTTTTTTTTTGGAGTTGCTAAAGCAACAACACTAGAGAGAAGTTTTTCATGCATAACATTCCAAAGGTTTATGATCGAGATCGAGTTGAATTCATTTCTTGTGGAGAGGGAGTGTTGAAATTAGCAACAAGAAATGATAAAAATAGAATCCAGATATTCCAATTTTAATTTGTCCTTGAATTAAAATTGAATTTAATCTCACCAGCTGCTTGGAAATAATTAATTTATTCATTACGGATTAATTAGTTGGAGAAATTCAAGTTATAAGTCTTTCTGAAGTCATGCAACAATTATCCCTTAAATTAATGAGATTTTCCCTTAATTAAGGAGATAATATTGAGTTATATTTGAGTTGTAATTAGTTAGTTTAGTTTACTAAGTTAAGTCCAGTTAAATTAGTTCCAAACTATTTGAGGAAGTAATTGTGAGTTATCAGTCAGTTGATGCATGCACACACTCAACCAGTGTACTCCAGATAACTGAAAATTCCCTCATCAGAAGCTCATGCGTGTCTATTCTAAAAAAAACCCAGTTAAGCTAAATGTCAAGGATATAGTACTATCACTTACATGTGTTTTCCTATAAAGAAAACTCATGCATGCAATCAAGGCAAGGTTCCTTGAGGATTGCGTAGTTTTTTAGTGTGTAAGAGCAGTGTTCCACATGGTGAGGTGAGAATCATCCATTAGGAACAACGCAAGGAAATAAGAGATTGGAGGGTAGAGAGGAAGGCTTGTGAGAACCTTTGAAGTCTTGTGAGAACCTTTGATTGCCTATGAGCATCTGTGAGGATTGTACTGAGAGCTGGCTAGCTATGAGAGCTAAGGCTTTGCATAATTTTGATGTATTTCCACCTTGTATGATAATACAGATAGTGTGGTTTTTAGGTGAGGCTTTCCCCTGAGTATTTTGTGTTTCATGTGCATTAATTCTTCATCGTCTGGTTATATATGTTTAGTTCGATCTTGCTCAATTTTTAAGCTTCAGCAAGGCAAATTGATAGTAGAAGTAGATTATAGTATTTTGTTTTGGTAAATTGCACTATCGGGTTAATATACAGTCAAATTTTCTACATGATCTTAGAGCTAAATTTGTAGAGAATTTGCATAATTTCTACACATGTATTTTGTACTTTAAAAAATTTTACACTTGAAGAAATTTGATCCCTCTGGTTTTATATTAGATCTGTACTTAAAATGAATCTATACTGGTATAGCTTCTAGTCATATAAGTACGCTATTTATGTAAAAAATTTAACATATAATTTTTAATATTACAACATACTGAAATTTACCATTTTTAAAAAAAAATAATAATAATAATGATATAAAATTACACTAATCAACCATTATATTAATAAAAATTTGAATTCCAAAAAATAAAATTTCTTCCATATAAATTAAGAAACATAAAAATAAATAAACATAATCACATTTCCATTTAACAAGTAAAGCAAAGTTGAAATGCTAAAACTGTCGCTGATAGTGTATTTCGACAAAACTTTGAAAAATCACGTAATAAATTGGAATGTTGTTGGTAAATGGTGAAATCGTGAATCACTCGCGGAATTTGAGATGGTCAATACTTGCTCCTTACTTAATGTCCCATGCCCCATGCCTCTCTGGCTATGGCCTACATCGGCCTTATCTTTTAAATTGATCTCATGGCTGCACCTACTTCAATTCAGTAAGGACCACATTCTCGATCATTTATACTTTCTTTCGAGCTTTTAAATGAATAAAACAAATTTCTAAGGAGAGATTATCGTCAAAAGTGTTAGTACTTGGTAGTTGGTAGAATATTGACGTGGATGTTCTTATCAAATTTCCCATGGATGCTATTATCAATTTTTTCCGCCAGAGGTTTCTTCAATATAGTCTCATCAGAATTCACATTAGATCGACTACAGAATAGCACAATGAAGTAATTGATAATATGAAAATGAGGGGTAATGAAGGTGTTTGGTGAGAAAAAATATGATGTCATATCTTTTATTCATTATGATTTTTTCCGAGATAAGTTAATCTCACACGAATTAATTGATAGAATACACAATAAAATACAGTGGAATATAAAAGAAAAATGAATATAACCATTTATTTAATAAAAAAATTCAAATATCACCTGATACAATTCATTTAATGATATATTTTTTATATTTTTAGAAAAAGATGAACAAAAATGGAGATGAAAAAACTTATTTAATAAGACAAATTCAAAGAAAAAGATTTGGAATTATGGAAAATTTATGAGTAAAATTATTTATTATATATAATCTTTTCCTATTCTCATAATTGAAATATAATTTTTATATAACTCAATTTTTTTATAAAAAAATCCTAGCCTATAATTTTTTAACTCTAGATAAATTTAAAAAAATAAGATCAAGGATCAATGTGTATTAAAATTGTATTCAAAGTAACTTCCGACAGTTTTTTATCGGCACCAAAAATTGACCACTTTAACACTTCATCTCATTATTAAAAATTTTATAATTTCTTTCTCCAATATTAAATCTTCTGACTTCATAAATATGTTTAATATAAAAAATATTTATATAAATTAAGAAAATATTAACAAATGAGAACTCTAGCACCCAAAGTTACACTTGGGATGCGCAAACAATGTGCTAGCCTTTAGGTTTTTACTCAACCATTATGGAATCTCAGTTATTTAACGTTTTCCTTATAAATTCGGTGCTATAGAAATGTGACATACATGACTTCTTAATTCAATTCTCAGGATAGGCCTTTGCATTTGAGATGTTAACATCAGGTTACTTTTTCCTTCATTATTTCAGTTCTACCATCTTTTGCTTTGTGCTTTGGAGTTAAAGTTAGTTACGATTATTATAGATAAAATAATAAAGATTTTATTAGTAATTTTAAATTGATATATTATTTTAATTAGAGTAGTTGAAAAGTATTTTTTTTTTTTTTAAATTTAATTTGTTGAGGTAGAGATTTATTAAAATCATAAGTTTGACAGGTGAAAAAATCATAAGAAGTTTTCTTGGAGTTTTTGACAGTATAAATCCATATATGTAATAAAAAAATAAGTTTAAACAACACAAATCAAGATTTGACCATAACTGTTTTTGCTAGATTCTTTTTAAAAATCTACCAATTTCTCACAATTTTATATAATCAGTGATTTTAAAATATTAATAAAAAAATTCCATCTATTCATTGTATATGCATTAAAATGAAATCAATACATTAAAAATTAAAGTTTATACAATAAGACAGGAAATTGATCACAGTTATGGCAACATGGAAATTGATCAATTTTGAGAGTTACTATATTCAAATTCCAACCATCTTTTTTCTTGCTAAGGCAAGAGCGAAACCTTCTATTCAATCGGAAAAAGAAATATTGTACAAAAGGTTTAACGCACAACTAGTCGTTAGATCCTGAGCCAAAGATCCAACGAATGGGAGACATTTTGGGTGGCCAATAAGCACATTTTTTATCAAGCAAATCAGACCCGATGAGCTCAGAAAACCGTAATTGATAATTCTATTGGGTCCGTTATTTACATAACTTTCGTTCAAGTACACCTCTTGAAATCCACCAGATGTGAGCGATACTTGATAGATCGCGTGAGCAACATGGAAGTTAACCTTAGTTTTGGACCCACCAACAAACCCGAGTAATCCTCGCCGTAGAATGACTGCGGTTGATCCAACAGTCACGAAGCATATCACATGGCTTAACCTCACTGAAGATTACCGCACGATGAGGGCGGTATTGCCTCCCCACCCTGAACCACATGTTGAAAGGTGAGTGGAATCACTTCCGAAAAAGAAAATATTGCTACCAGCCTGAAAGTGGTGCGAGACATCAGAAACCATTTCGCGGGTAGTAAAGCTGCTACCGGCCAAGAAAGCAGGGAATAGTGGTTGTCTTGAAAGACTGTATTCCATCGCCTTGGCCAAAAGACGAAGAGGATCTCTAATTCCAGCCAATCCACTGAAACTTCTTGTATGATGATACCAAACATTGACATGCATACCCAAAATGACCTTGCTTCTGTCATAACTCTACATAAAGGTCAACCAGATCCCATTTCTATGGCCCTGTTTCGATATACCTTGTAGTCCTCTTTCGCCTGACTAAAACATAGCTCCCTTAATCTGTTCTGAGGAATATCTCGCCAGATTAGCTTGACCCTGTTTTTAGTGCAAGCCACTCCTTGATTGGCTAGAACGTCCTCCAGTTTATTGGTCGTCCTCCTCACATGAGTGAAAATTATTGTGCATAAGTCTAGGAGGTGAAATTGAATCCTTTGAAAGACCTATATCAGCCTCCAATGACTTGAGACTTTTTTCGGCTCCATGCCACAACAAATTCTTTTCACCGAGTTAATGATCATCTCATAATCGGCTTCAATAATAATGTTCTGGAGATTATCTTGCTTCAGGAAATCTAAACACTGTTCAAGTGCCATTAATTCAGCCATATTGTTTGTAGTTCTTCCCAGATGGCAATGCAAAATGAAAAGAATATAGCCACTATCATCTCGTAACACTTCTCTGAAACGAACAAGACCTGGGTTTTCTTTAGAGGTCCCATCTATGTTGAATTTTAGAAAACCCTGAGGGGGAGGATGCCAATAATCTGGCTTATTGGCTAGATTCATAACCTTCCTATCCATTCCCTGTGGTATAAGTCCCTACATACTCAGCTGACAAAGTATCTGCCTCTCCTTTTCTGAAGGTGGATTTTTGGGGGAGTTGTGCACAAGAGTGCCAACTGTCTCCTTGAGTTGTCTTAAGATCTGCTCAAAAATGTGTTGGGTGGTGCTGTGAACATTTTTGAAGATTCTATTGTTCCTTTCTTTCCAAACATTCCAAATTATGAAGCCTAGACTTAAAACCCAAGCCAAGCAAAGAAACTCATACTCAGAAAAGTTTCGTCTCCAGTTATTTAGGGTGTTGAT
The DNA here is from genome assembly GCA_031772625.1 of Pinus tabuliformis. Lineage (NCBI taxonomy): Eukaryota > Viridiplantae > Streptophyta > Pinopsida > Pinales > Pinaceae > Pinus > Pinus tabuliformis. Next base: position 990,030,761 of record CM062807.1, on the reverse strand, counting down.
AATGCTTTCTTTGTCCCTGTCTGTCTGTTGGAAAATTGTAGCAAAAGAGTCCCACAACCTAGAGGTAAAAGTGCAGTCATTGAGAAGGTGGTCCATTGTCTCCTCTTGGGCTTCACAAAGCTGGCATCTAGAAAGTCCTAGAACACCCCTCTTCCTAATATTTTCCCAAGTCAAAATTTTCTTATGATGAACCAACCACATGAAGAGTTTAATTTTCATCCAACCTTGATGCTTCCAAAGGTTCTGCCAAACCCTATCTTGAACATGGGAATTCAGCTCAAGGAATACCTTCTTAACTTCCTTAATATTGAAGGTGCCTTATTTATTATTGCCCCATCTGATTTGGTCATGCCCCTCTGAAACAAGAATCTTCCTTTGTTCCAAATTTCACATTAGTGCCTCTGTTTTAGCTTTCAAGGGGTTGTCATCCCCAAATTCTATATTCTTCCAAGTTCTCCATTTGTCTTCTAGACTAGGGTGTTCCCAAAAATCTTTAACCCTGAAAATCCCTTTGGTGTCCAATTCTTTCTTTAGGTCCAAAAAGTCCTCTCTCAACAGTTTAGGTTCTTGTGCCATCTATCCTCCCAAAACAGAGCAAGGTCCCCTTCTCTGATTTCCCTGAAGCTGTTTTTCTGCAATAATTCTCTATTCTCCCAGGCCTTAGTGCAAATGTGGGATCCTTTTATGATTCCCGTCATCCTAATGTGATCATTCTCTTGCCAAGTGCTGGCACATTTTTCTTTCCATACATGAGCCCATTGAGCCTTTGGATCTTTCACTCAATGCCACCATAATTTTGCCCCTAAAAGCTTTCTGAGTACATCTGGATCATCCAGTCCAAGGCCCCCATGGGATTTTGGTTTGCAAACATTATCCCAAGCAACCAAGGCCCATTTCCTTCTCTCCTGCCCCTTACCCCAAAGAAAATCTCTTTGAATAGTTCTCAATTGTTGTAAAACTCCCTTTGGAGCTGGAAGTGCTGAAAGCATGAAAATGGGGATTGATTGCAAAACAACCTTTGTAAGCACCAATCGGGCTGCCAAGTTTAAAGATCTGATAGTCCATTTTCTGATTTTATCCTGCATCTTATTGATTATTGGCTCCCAGATGTTTTTGTGCAAAGGGTTATCAGTTAGAGGAACTCCCAGGTACTTCGAAGGAAGGACCTCCCCTTGAAAGCCTAGAATTCTAGAGATGTTTCTCTGAATAGCAATATTAGTATTAAAGAAAAAAAATAGATTTGGACAAATTTACCTCCATACCTGTGGCCATAGCAAAGTCACGCGAGATTTGCTTATAAGCAAGAGCTTCTTTTACCGTGGGGACTCCCTGCAACATAGTGTCATCAACAAATTGTTGATGGGACAAAGCTTCTCCATTTTCAGAAAGTTGGATACCCTTGATATAACCCACTTCTTTTGCATGCTTGATAGACCGCCCAAGTCCTTCCATCATGAGGATAAAGAGAAAGGGTGAGAGCGGGTTTCCCTGTCTGAGACCTCTTGAGGGAGTAAAGGTCTTGGAAGGAGAACTATTGACAAATATTGAAAAGCTAGAAGAAGTGACCAGTGCCATAACCCATCTTACCCAATTATGGTCAAAGCTAAAGGTTAGAAGGACCTTCCTAATATAGGTCCAATTCAGCTTGTCATAAGCTTTGGCAAGGTCCATTTGCATACTCATTCTCGCCTTCTTATTGCTTAACAATGAATGCACCACTTCATGCGCTTAAATGATATTATTGAGAATTTGTCTACCCTCCACATAACCTGATTGCTTCACAGACACAAGAGTAGGGGGAAGGGGTTTGAGTCTATTGGCGATAACTTTGGATATAATTTTATACACCACATTGTACAAAGCTATGGGCCTAAACCTGTTTGGAGTCTGAGCATTATCCTGTTTGGGGATCAAGGAGATGAAGGAGGTATTGAGCGCCTTCAGAATGGTTCTATTAAACCTGGAATCTTCCACCACATTCATAATATCTTGTTTAACATTTCCCCAATAAGCTTTGAAGAAATCCACATTGAAACCATGAGGGCCTGGTGCTTTGCCATTCTACATTTCCTAAACTACTTCACTGACCTACTCTTCAGTCACTGGCTTGTTGAGATTGAAATTATCCTCTCTAGATACTAGCCTGGGTATATGCCTTCTTAAGTCCCTAATAAAGTGTTCTATGTCTACAGTGGTCTCCTTTGTTATACCTTGAAAGTTTTGGACTAACAAAGATTCTATTTCTTCACGGGAATTGCAAAGATGACCTCTCTCATCCTTGATTGAAGAGATCCTATTATGGAATCTGTTCGCCATGGTGGATCTGGGAAAAATTTGGTGTTCCATTCCCCTTCTTTTAGCCACTGAACTCTAGATTTTTGTCTCCAATATATTTCCTCTTGTTTGCATAATTTCTCCCAGTCTTGATGCAGTTTGGTAACTTGGTCATCTCTAAATCTCTGAAAGCCCTCTGTAATAAGAGTTTGATTTAGTGTCTGCATCTTATCTTCATCCTCTTTTTTTGCTGCAAAAATATTGCCAAATTCCTTCTTGTTCCATTCTTTGAGTCTAAGCTTGATGTATTTTAGTTTTTTGTGAAGTAGAAACATTCTTTTTCCCTGAATGTGTAGATCCTCTTTCCACCATCTCGCTATGTTACTGATAAAATCGGGGTGGGTAAGCGAAATATTCTCAAATCTGACAAGCCTATTCTTGGGGGTGCCTATGCCCTGTACCTCCATTTGTGCAAGCCAATCATCTGAGCCACCAAAGAGGAGAATTCTCACTGTCATTTCCTTATCTGTGAGCATAAGGTCCTCTAAGATTATGAATCTATCTAATTTTGAGGCTACTTGTGACTCCCCTCCTCTCTTGTTGTTTCATGTAAAGAGGCCATTACTTGTATCAGTGTCAACTAGTTTCATATTATCTATGAAAGTTAGAAATCCTGTAGAATATTTATTTAAAGTTCTTGTTCCCCCTTTTTTTTTCCGAAAGTGATTTGATCATATTGAAGTCCCCGCCCATTATCCAAGGAACTCCTGCATGTCTATCTCTGAGATCTAGAAGAGAATCTAGAAATTTGAGTTTATCATCCAGTCATTGTGGACCATAAACATCCGTGACAAAATAAGTCTCGTTGTCTCCCACAGGCTGTATAACCACTGACACATAATTCCTAAATGCCTCAACATCTATTATGCCAATCTTTTCGGGGTTCCAAAGAGTGAGTATGCCTCCATTTGTATTATCTGCTTTAACTTCTAGAAACTCAAATCTATTGAGCCATTTACTATTAATTTCTTTGATTTTTTGAATGGAACATTTAATTTCCTGGATAAAGATCATATTTGGAGCTTCTTGTTTTATTCTATTACTAAGTAATCTTTGTTTCCTTTTATTACCTAAACCTATGATATTCCAAGATGTGAACTTCATTATTAAAGATTTGTAAATGAGTAACTGGATAGGTCTTTCATCTTACATGAATCAATCATTAGGTTTCCACATTCCATCAGTAGCTCGTTCTGTTTTTTCCGACCTCTTTTCTTTCCTGGGTATCTTGGAGCTAATCCTGGTGTGGTTTTCATAGTTTTCACTCCTTCGTTGCCTGACCTTTCATTGTTGCTTTGCTTTTCCATCCCTTTGTCCCTAGTTTTCCATAGGAACAACTGCTATACTTTGTTGAACTAATCCTGAGGTAATGAGTCTACCCCCCATGGTTCCCTGTTTCAAGAATCCTTCCAGATCTAGGTTTTCTCTGTCCACAATCTCCTATAGTTCCTGATCCTCAGTTTCCATCTCACTCTAAGTCATTTCTTGATCCATCTCCAGTTCTTCATCATTCAACATTGTTTCTTTCTGTTTAGTAGCATCTTGCGCTTGTTCCCTATCTTCTTCTTTCTCCTTTTCCCTTGAGCTTCCTTCCATTACCTGATCTTCATTTGATATTCTTTCCTCTTCTTCGAGAACTTGGAACCTGTTTAGATTGGCCTATTTCCTTTCTGTTTGTTGTTGCTTTGGCCCCCTTTTGCCCCCTTTTCCTCTATGTCCCACTTTGTGAAAGCTTTTAGTGTCTTTCATTGTGGTTGCTTTACTTCTGTTCTCTGTTTTGCTGAGAGGGCAGTCTCTAAAAAGGTGCCCATGCTCATGGCACCTGCGACATCTAAAGGGAATATGTTCATAATCTACTGTTTGCACCCATTCTTCATCAAAAACTTCCAAGATGACCTCATCTGGTAGGGCTCCTGATAGGTCCATCTCTACACATATTCTTGCGAAGGAGGTGTATTTTCCCCTTCTAGTGGCCTCAGAGGCTTTAACAAAATGCCCTAGTTTATTTCCTATGGCAGATAACGATTCTGTTTGCCAGTAATCAAGAGGTAGGGAGTAAAGTCTTACCCAGACTGGAACCGAAGTAAAAGTTTCTCTCTCCGGGACAAAATTCATCATCCACAGCTGCATGTAGAGGCCCGCTGCTGCGTAGAAGTAGGGTCCTCCTTCAAACACCCTGTCTTTATCCTCAATATTTGTGAAGACCATAGTGAAGAAACCCTTTGACCCAAGGTGTAGGTCTATGCTTCCTTTCGGTTTCCAATGGTATTTAATCCATGCTTGTAATGCCTTTTCAGTGGGCCATAATCCCATGAATTTGCAAATGATAGCATAGGTCCGCATGTGATCCCTGTGCGCCTGCAGGACAGGATCATTTAAAACTACTTTGGGAATGACCTCAACCTTGGGTTTGCATGGGCCCTTCTGTGCCTTGTTTTCTGCTCCCTGTTTTTTGTCTTCTTCCTCATTATCTTTCATGTTGTTGTCCTCTCTTGGTTTGGTGAAATCCTGATCATCTTCCAGATTCTTATTCCTTTCTCCTGAAAGCCCTCTGACAGATTCTAAAGATTTCTTGTCTCTGTTGGCCACTGCCTACCTGTAAGAGAGAGTGGAGCTCCCCCCTTTGCGCGCCTCCATGAAGCTCAAAAACCTACAACCCTAGCTATTCTTGAGTTGTTTGCTCCAAATTCCATTTTCCCTTTTAAAAGAAAAAAAAAACAAAAACAATAATCCGTATTCAAATTCCAACCATCATATAAGCATGCCAACTTCAATTCTTTACTTCCTTACACTGAAATTTAGAAATCTATGAAATCTAATGAATTCTATGTACATAGAGGAGAAAATGAATTCTATGTATATAGAGGAGAAAACCTTTTGTTGTGGATTATGAACCCACTAAATCCAATCCCTAGGAGCTGGAGCAGTGAAACTTGTGTGACCATGAACAGTGAGAGCAGTGAGACTTGTATTTGGAGAAGATGGAATCATGTAACCTTCAAAAGCGGATACCCCAGTAGAGAAACCTCTTCGCCAGAAACATCTCGGACATCTTAACAGTCGAAAAGTTTCAAGGAAATCTATTCGGAAGTTGTGAATCCTCTGATACTGTTGTAAAGGAGTACGCAGCTATCTCACATTAACAAAGATAAGACCAGATTCCACGTTGAAAAGCAGGTTATGGGATTTCATTCCCAAGTTGAGAAACCTCTAGGATACCTTCACAGGCCATCTCTGTGTCCATGTAAGTGAATATTGCAGGAAGGCCAGTCAGATTCTTCAGATATTCTCCGCCGAATTCATTGGCACCTTCAATGCGTTTCGAAGCATATCGTTCTTTTCACCGTGTAACCCATTTGCGAGTCAATTTCCCAGCTAGATAAGAGATAAATAAGGCGCAGTGGATTCGGACGAGAATATATACAGCAAATCCCTTGGCTATGAACTCTATGACCAGGACACTCACCACAAAAGCCACACCCAATACCGGCGCGATGGCAGAGAGGAAGAAAACCTGATAAATCTAGATAGAGATACCCTTGCAGAATCCATTTCTGACATTCGTCTGGATAAATTAATCGGACTGCATGTTTATATTTTCCAACGGATTTCGCTGATATCCAATGCGACTTCCGCGGGACTTCTTTAAAATTGTGGTCATAGATAATAACATGATCGGTGAGTGCACGTTTACCTTCTTAATCTAATTATTTTAACATTTAATTAATTTTTATATATTATAGTATTTTAAACATTAATTTATCATCAGAAAAACAGCCCCACGGGATGAGACGAAGGAGCCCCGATTCCCGGAGGAGCTTTCCATGTGGATGGCTCTTCATGTCGAAACTTGGAAAGTCATTGGCGTTCGCTGCTGAACCTAAACGTAAGTCAAAAGAGGATCTTGAAATTTTGGCAAACATCCTGTCATGGGTGGAATAGTGCGGTTTTCTGGCGATCTAACCCTTTTGGCCATATTTGAAAGAATATTTAGAGGAAAAAGAACTATGAGCAAGCTATCTTAAATTTAAAGTTCAAATGTTTCGTTAAATGTTAAGAAGGGTTGTTTTTTTTAATTTTTTTTATTATTTTGAAATGAATACTAATATTGACGCTCTTTATTATATTGTTATTTTTTATTATTATTTATTGTTTTAAATAAACAATAATATGCATACTATTTATTATATTGTTAATATTTTTTTTAAAACAACTATGTAGATTATAAATAACAAGTAGCATTCCATTCATGATGAATAACACATAAGCTATTTTCAAAAGGAAAAAATGAATGCAGGATAACATATAAAGTTGTTTTTTTGTTTTATTTATCTATATATTTATTAGAATAAAAAATGTAGGATGAAGATAAGTTGTGTTTTTCTATACTCTTTACTTTTAAGGAAATGTTATGTGTATTTAATGATGGGAGTATTGACTCTAAACCTTTTATATTTTCTATAAATAAGTCGATAAGTTTTGTATGGTTAGTTTTTTTTCATGACATTGTAACAGATTTGTCGGCCTAATGAATATATTTTTTCCTAAAAACCTGTTAGTTATTGACCTTGAAGCACATGGCTCCGGAAAGCCAGCTCAAAGCGAAACTGGTCGTCGAATAACTGATCTATAGCGCTTCTAGGAAATGGTGAACGAAAAAGGCAGGTAAAGTGGTTGCAGTGGAGGATGCAGTGACGGTGGTGGTGGTTTTAGCGTCCACCACCACCATGCCCTAGGTGCGAGGTTCTTGACGAGGTACAGAAGTCATGAGATCAAGTTCAAGGAAGCGAAAGTAGAAAGCAACAGTGAAAGATTAACCACCGCTACCTCCTGCTCGCGAAGCGTTGGGGACTCGATGTGGTCGACATGTAGGAGCTCGAATTCTAAGGGGACATTGAGTTGCTTAGCGAAATTGCGTACATTGTCTATGGTAAAATGGAGCTCGAGGGATGAGGAGGTCGAGGAGTCGAGCGCGGTGATGCGGATAGGGGGAGCACCGACGAGTTGGACAACGAGTTCTTGAAGAAACAATTCCCACTGACCTCCCAAGTGGATTTCGAAATCTATGATATGTATTGCATCTGCACTTTCCAGCGCTTCCAGAGACTTCTCACATTTCCAACAAAAGGGAATGGAGAAATTGAGAGCAGAATACATAAGAAGAGATGGTCTGCCACAGGTTTAAGGGGAGATGGGAAACGAAAGATTTGACTTTGCAGGCATTCTTTGGGATATATTTCAAGGAGAGGATATACCCAAATTATATGAAAAGAACCTTTCAAAGCTTTTCAGATGCAATTAAAATTTTTCACAACCATGTAGAAACATGCACGACACTTCATTTGGCACGCAAGGGTAGTTTATGTAAGAAATTTCATGCATTATGTGTTTTACTTAGATGAGACAGTGTGATATTCGATCATTCTTTCAAAACATACTCGACATGGAGCAGGATGAGTTGTGGGGCTTTTGCTGTTGGGGCTCATATCCGGTGATGATTTCATATCGGATACCTAGATGAAGGGCACAATCTCAGAGTCCTTGGGAGATCTACAGTTTCTGGAAATTTTGAACCTGGAGGACTTGAAAGAAATCACTGGTTCCATTCCCTCGTCACTCGGGAAGCTCCACCGGTTGAAGATGTTGATTCTTGTCACTAATGGGCTCAATGGTTCTATTCCTCTATCTCTCGGAAACCTCCACAATCTGGAAGAATTGTACCTGTCACAGAAGGAGCTCAACGAAATAATTCTTGACATTTTTAGAGGTCTCAGGAAACTTCACATCTTGGATGTCTTCACCAACCAGTTCATGGGTCAGATTCCCACCTCCATAACTGGTCTCCGCAACCTCACTATTATCGATCTCCATGGAAACCTTCTCAGTGGCTCCATTCCTCTGTCTCTACGAGAATTGCATTTTCTCCAAACATTGGATATGTCTAACAATAGGCTCATGGAAAGCATACCAGATTCTATTGGTATGTTAACCAATTTGTCCCTCTTATACCTCTTTAGCAACAAACTGAGCGACAACATCCCATAATACATTGGTTGATGGTGCTTGATACATTGATACCATATGTTTTAGAAAACTTCAGAAACGAGAAGGGGCAGTTTACTTCCTCTTGCCATTCAAGCAAAGGGAGAGATAAGAGGCATACTAAATTTATTTCGAGCATGTCTGCTTGCCTTTCCCAGTGAAAAATTTATGGAGGGGGGTGAAATCTTCTCTACAAATTATTTAAAGGTCGCCCTACAAAAGATTCTGGTCTCTCATCTTTCACAAGAGGTGAGGCAGTAATTCAAATACCGGATCTTCTAATTAGCATTTTATTTCATTATTTGTCGTGATCTATATTTTATAAGTTCAAATGTGTATCACAGGTAGAGTATCTTCTGGAATATGGTTGGCACACAAATCTGCCAAGAATGGAAACAAGAATGTACATCGACGTATTTGGAGAGGACACTATATTTGAGTAGGCTTGTCAATTTTATTTCCATATCTTGAAGACTACAATGTTTTCTTTTTTGATTTATGCGTAGTTCAAGCACAATTACTACTTAAATATGTTGAGAGAAATTAAAAATCTTATTATAAGGTCCAAACTGAGGATGGATGGATATGAATATATGTTAATATTTTATTACATACATGAATAAAAAAAGCTCGGCTAGGCCATATGACATTTGTTTGTCTTCGTGGAAATATTTCTTTTCATAAGTTAGTATCTATGTAAAATTTTGAATTGATTAATCTTCTGTAATTTTTGGTTTAATACGTCATATTTGATGAGAGAGGAACTACTAGAACTTGCAAGAGTGGAATTCAACATATTTCACTCTATACAAGGGAGAGAATTACAATCTCTCTCGATGTGATTTGAAATGTTGGGAAAATTTTGTAATGTTATGCAAGCTCCCTTATTAGTATTAAAAATGTGTTTAGGATCCTCTCAAATTAACAAAAATGTGAGGAATTATGTGTCCATTATTGAGTGTCTTTTATGAGGAATTTATGAGATTAATTAGTTGTTTAAAACACATATACAACAAGTAAAATGTAGAGAAGTAAGACACAGTAACTCATAACACAAAGTTGATAAAGGAGTTCACCCCACCTAGGCTACATCTCCTTGGACCTACTTCAATGGATAGGCACACTTTGGATTAATTGAAAATTCTCTGATTACATGCACCTGAAATGCTCCAATGGTTTTTCAACCTATTACATTGGATTACGAAGACCCAAAAACCCCAAAAATGACTACCCAAGCTCTGAAATTGGACGTCACTTGATCTAGGCTTGACCTTCTCTCGTGGTGGCCCTTGGCTTCCTTAAGCTTCACCGTAGAAAAACCATCTAAAAAAGTGCATTTCTACCTTTGCAACCTATTCCATTGTGTTCATAGCATCCAAATCATCTAAGAATGACTCTTTCTAAGCCAAAATTGGTTGAAAACTACAAAAGTTATGGTTTCTTCAGTTTTCCCTAAGAAAACTCCACCAAATCTAGGGAAACTTCAATTAACCCCGCCAAAAATGGTGCAATGCCGCTTTTTTTGAACTTGCCAAATTGCCACCAAGTTAATATGAAATGAAATAAGGGTTAATCATGTGTTAATTAGTGCTAATCCTCATGGTTATTGTTAGTGTCGGACACCAGTTAGGAAGTTGGTCACATGCAAAGGTTAAGGTTAGTGGTTACCTCCCAATCCACCATGTGCATCTCTCGAAATACAAACTGCGCCCCATGTTTGTTAAGTAACATGCGTGTGGTATAGCGACAAGACTTTGGGTTTGTGTGGCCAAGGTCGCAGATTCGACGCCGGCCTCCCCACTATAATTTTACATGACCTTCGAGAGAGCACGTGGTGGCCTCCAAGTTTGCCATGTGTTGGCCTTTCATTAGTCCACCCAAAATGCTCTAGACCAATAATATGCCGACATTTGTCAAATCTTGATTAAGCCACCTATGGGAATATTTTGAGAATATTTAGTGGATTATTCTTTTTGTTGACTGGGCTGTATAGATGCCTAGTCAGCATGCGGACATAAGGCTCTATCTTTCTCATACGAGCTTCGTTTTGAGTGAAACGAGTTTCGTTGGGATCGTCTCACTGAGACAAATGTAGTCATTTAGGTTTTGAGAGATTTTGATAACTTTTATTTTTGAGCAAATTTTTGCCCCTAATCCAAATTCTGATCACTCCTTCCCATTGACAGGATTTTGGACCCACAAAAGCTGGTTATCTGCTGAGAGATAAATACTCTTCTCATTCCCAAGTTATATCAATTGATTCTACTTGGAAAAATTTCCATGACAACCACTTGGGTTCACTGACATGCCTTTCATTGCAAATGGCTTGGCACTTCACCCAATGTTCTTCTTTTGCTGCTGACCCAATCCAACACTTGGTGGTTGCTGGCTGATTAAGCACCTTGTTGTACCAAAGCAATCCCTTGGTGCTTGGAAAGCTGACTGATGGCCTTCACACTAAGAATCATGTTCCTCCTTTGCAACACATGCAATCGATGCAAGCTTCCCCTTGGAGACCACTTTTCCAAGTTAAGCCCATCTGAGTGAACTACAACAATGAGTTCAATATCAGTAATAACTAGAAAAGAAATGACCATTATTTTACCTCCATGGTACCAAATTCCACATCTGGAAGAATTCATTTGCCATCTCTTTCGCTTCTTGGCATCAACACATCAAATGGTCTACAATGACTGCAAATTGTTTTTTGCATTTTTGTCCACTTTCGCTTCTTGAGTCCATCATCCTCCAGTGTTAACATGTTGCTCATGTCATGATTTGAGAATGAAGGCTAATCATGAGCCTCTTTCTCAAGTGTGGACCTTCCAAAATGTTGCAACATTTGTCACAAGAAACACCATTAACCTTAAAAAACACTCATGAAAGAATATAACATGATGACCTCTTCCTTTTGCTTCTTTAAATAAACAAATGTCACATCATGTGAACATCGCCATGTACTCTTACATATTGGTTATAAACCAATGACTAGACACAAGTCGAAAAAACATGCTTCTTCAAACAACTAACACTACAACAAAACCAGCGATTAGCGTCCCTTTTTACTTCTTTTTTTGCACCTAGAGCCCATTTTTGGTGCTATTTGCATCCATTTATCAAATATGGTGCAAAACTTGACACAAAATTTGCATCAAGTTTTGCACCAAATCTTACACCAAGTTTAGCACCAGGTATTGCAATAGGTTTTGCACCACGTTTTGCACCAAATTTTATGCCAATTTTTGTGTCATCCTTTGCACCAAGTTTTGTTCCAGGTTTTGCATCAATTTTGGCATCTATTTTTGTTTGACATACTTTTGCATCCTCATTTGCATCCACTTTTTGCACCTACACTTGCATCAACTTTTGCATCGACTTCTGCATCCTTTTTTGCATCCTTTTTTAAATCATTTTTTGCATCCATTTGTGCATCACTTTTGCGCCACGTTTTACATCAAGTTTTGTGTCTAGTTTTGCATATAATTTTGCATCTACTTTTGTTGCATCCACTTTTCCATCTTGTTTGGCATCCATATTTACATCCTCTTTTGCATCTATTATTGTACCCACTATTGCATCTAATATTTTTGTGCCACAATTGGCGCTTAGTTTGGCACCTCCTTTTGCACCCACTTTTGATTATAATTTTGCATCCATGTTTGCATCCTCATTTTCATCTAAGTTTTCATCAACTACTACATCTATTTTTGCATCACTTTTTGTATCCAATTTTGGACCAGGATTTGCATCGGGTTTTGTGTCTCGTTTTGCATCTACTTTTGCATCGACTTCTATTGCATCCACTTTTGCATACAATTTTGCATCCACTGTTACACCCATTTTAAATTTCACTTTTTGCATCCCTTTTTACATCTTCATTTGCATCATACTTTGATTCTTTTTTTTTCATCTATCATTACATCCACTTTTGTTATGCCATAATTTGCACCATGTTTTGCACTCACTATTGTATCCACGTTTGCTTCCAATTTTGCATCCATGTTCACATCCTCTTTTGCATCAAATATTGCATCTATTTTTGCATCCACTTTTGTGTCAGGTTTATGCATTGGGTTTTGCATCTCGTTTTGTATCTACTTTTGCATCTACTTCCATTGTATCCATTTTTTTCATCCAATTTTGTTTTGCCTGTTGCATCAATGTTTGCTTCCACTTTTACATCCATTTTTGCATCTTATTTTGCATATTTTTTGTCTATTGTTACATCCACTTTTGTTTCACCATATCTTGTGCCTACCATTGCAACCACATTTGCTTCCACGTTTACATCCACATTTGCATCCTCTTTTGTGTTCAAGTTTGCATCAGATATTGTGTATGTTTTTGCATCCCCTATTGTATCCACTTTTGTTTCATCCATTTTTGCATCTACTTTTGTGTCCGTTGTTGCATCCACATTTGTTTCACCACAATTTGTGCCAAGTTTTACACCTACCATTGGACCCATGTTTGCTTCCACTTTTGCCTTCATGTTTGCATCCAAGTTTGCATTGACAACTGCATCTACTTTTGCATCCACTTTTGTGTTAGGTTTTTCATGTTGTTGTGCATCTACTTATGTTGTATCCACTTTTCATCCAATTTTACTTCTATTGTTGCCCCCATTTCTATGTTCGCTTTTGCATCCCTTTTCCAACACTCATCATATTTTCTGCATTGATGATATTCCTTATGGCATTGAAAATTATGAACAATTGATGACAATGTCAATAATATTGACAATGATGAAAATGAAGATGATGGCGATGACATGAATTGTGATTATGATGATAAAGACGATAGTGGTTACAATGACATTAATGACGATGATGGCAATGATTATGATGATGACGACGCTAATGACCTTGGCGAATCTTCCCAATTTTAGATGTTGTCATTGTCATAATCATAAGCATTATCTTTGGTGTCATCATCATCATTTTCATCTAGGTCATCATCAAAAACAATAATGGCATGAATGATGATGATGATTACAACAATGTTGATAGAAATTACATTAATGATGATGATGGGGATGATAAAAATGACAATGACGATGATAATGGTGGTGATGATGATGATGATCGATCATCTCTCAAAAATAGAGTTGTTATTTCTCTTACATATATCAATGTGTCCTAAACAACCCTTTTCTAGCACTGATCACATTTTTTGGGTTGATGATATTTCTTACAACGTCTATAATTATAAACAATTGCAAACAATGTCCATAATGATGATGATGATGGAGCTGATGATGATGGCATGAATGGTGATTATGATGATAATGTAATGATGGCAATAATGATGACAAGGATGATGGTGATGATGATGACAATGATTATGATAATGAGAATGAACAATTACTAGTTTCACTACCATCTTCTGGATACATATTACTATCATACTTTTTAAATTTTCTGTCTCTCTGGAGGTATCTTACTATAATGGTGTTGTCAACAGTAGAAAGATATCTTGTTGTAATGGTGGTTCTAATGTTAGCACTAGCAAAGTTTTTGTTAAATTTTGGTTAAAAAAATCGATTTATGAAATTATTTTGACAATCTATGTAAAAAAGTAAATAACATCCAATTATTTTGACTGTAGTCCCATTGATTATCATGAATTCACCAGTCTGAAGACCATCTTCTACATACATATTATTATTAAACTTTTTGCATTATATCCCTCTTATATCTTGTTGTAATGGCAGTATTAGCACTAAAAAAATATCTTGTTGTAATGGTGATGTTAGTATTAGCACTAAAAAAATCACTAAATTTTGGTAAAAAAAAGTTTATCATTTATTTATTTTTAATTTGGGAAATTTTTGTTTTTATTTTTTTAGTTTTTAATTCTATTTTTATGCAGTAATATTTTTTTTGGTTGACTTTTGGTAGTAACTAGTTTTTGGTCGAATCATATGTATTAACCATGTTCTTTATGCTACAAGTCTAATTGTTGGGACAAAATTGCTCTTTCAAATAAGTTGCAAAAGCTATTTTACATCCATTGTTGCACCCATGTTTACACCCACTTTTAAATCCCTTTTTGCATCCTATTTTTCATCTTCATTTGCTTTCTTTTTTGCATCTATCATTACATCTACTTTTGTTGTGACAAAATTTGTTCCATGTTTTGCACATACTGTTGTACCCATGTTTGCTTCCAATTTTGCATCCATCTTCACATCCTCTTTTGCATAAAATATTTCATCTATTTTTGCATCCACTTTTGTGTTGGGTTTTGCATCTCATTTTGTATCTTCTTTTGCATGTACTTCCATTTCATCCATATTTTGCATCCAATTTTGTTTCTCATGTTGCACCCGTGTTTGCATCCACTTTTACATCCCTTATAGCATCTTGTCTTGCATCTAAGTTTGCATATTTTTTTGTGTCTATTATTACATCCACCTTTTTTGTGCTATTATTTGTGCCATATCTTATTCCTATTATTGCAACCCACATTTTCTTCCACTATTGCATCCATATTTGCATCCTCTTTTGTGTCCAAGTTTGCATCAAATATTGTTTATGTTTTTTGCATCCCATTTCGAATTTACTTTTACATCCACTTTTGATTTGTCTAGTTTTGCAACTAATTTTATGTTCACTATTGCACCCATGTTTGGCCCATGTTTACATCCCTTTTTTCATCCAAGTTTTCCTCCTTTTTGTATTCAAGTTTGTGTCCCTTTTTTTTTACATTCATTGGAGTATCCACATTTGTTTCACCACAATTCATGCTAAGTTTTATGCCTACTATTGTGCCCATGTTTTCTTCCACTTTTTCATCCATGTTTGAGTCCTATTTTGTGTTTAAGTTTGTATGAACTATTGCATCTACTTTCTCGTCCACTTTTGTTCAATTTTTTTGTCCTGTTCTGCATCTACTTATGTTGTGTCCACTCTTCATCCAAATTTACGTCTATTTTTACCCCCATTTTTTTGTTTACTTTTGCATCCATTTTCCAACACACATCATATCTTTTGCATTGATTACATTTCTTATGACATTGAAAATTATGAACAACTGATGACAATGTCAATAATTATAACGATGATGATAATGAAGATGATGACGATGACATGAATTGCGATTGTTATGATAATGACAATGATGATAAAGACGATGGGAGTTACAATGACAATGATGATGATGCTAATGACCTTGGCCATTCCTCCCAATTTTTAAATGTTATCATGGTAAAAATCATAATAATTATCTTTGGCGTCATCTTCCAAGTCATCATCATCTGATCATCATTATCATTATTTTCATCTTGGTCATAATCAAGAACAATAATGGCATGAATGATGATTATGATGTTCATGATGAAGATGACAAAAATTATGATAAAACTTATATTAGTTATGATGATGGGGATGATGACAATTATAATGACGATGATAATGGTAGTGATGTTGATGATCATCAATCATTTCTAAAAAATAAAGTGGTTATTTTTCTTTCATATATCATGTGTCCTAAGGTTGGTGATATTTCTTATGATACCTATAATTATGAACAATTGACAACAATATACAAAATCATGATGATGATGATGATCATGAAGAAGACATGAATGGTGATTATGATGATAATGAAATGATGACAATAATGATCACATTGATGGTGGTGATGATGGCAATAATGAAGATGATGACCCTCCCTCTAAACTAGCGAGGTACTCATAATGAGACAAAAAAGTACTCTCAAGTTGAAATATTCATATAAGAAGGGATCTAGATTGATAAGCATCAATGATGATTTACATCATCATAGCCAAAATTTTCAAAATAGTAAGGCCTTGACTAACAAGTTTATCTCTCCATTAGATCAGAGCACAATGTTAGGAGGCATAAATTTGGACACCACTGCCTTTCAAGGCACTTACCCCACCAAGATGTTTACCAGGTATGTCCTCACATGATCATTTCCTAATCCACTATCATAATATTTGACACCAAAAAATGTCAATCCTCATGACTATTCTTATCTTGGATTAATGTACTTGACTTATGGCGATTAGTCCTAGTCAATGTCCAAATTCTCAAAGAATATTGGTCCCAGATGTTTATCCAATCCACCATTATCCCTACTAGTGCCTTTACTAGGCTTACGATTGTTAATCCTAGCCATAGTACATGACACATGGATAACATGGTGTCTACCCTCACTCCCTCTCAACCAGGGAGGAAACATCCACAAGCATAAGATTTTCTCAAGAATACCCATCATTTTCGTAGAGAATAACATCATTAATTTGTTTTCATCACATGACGACTTTATGATTAAGCATTCATAGATTTGTGGCAAAATATTTCCCCTTTTGTATTTGTGATGTAATACAATAAAAAAGTGAAAGCCAAAATCATTAAACATACACTATATTGATTTATCTAAGTCTAAACTCTAAGGTTGAAGTGAAAATTCATGTAAATCTTATATCTATGAGTTGTGCCAAACTTATGAAAACCTTATTCCCTAAGTCCTATATATAAGAAAATGAAAAAGAAAGAAAAATAAGGGCCAATAAATGGTAACTCATGTATTCACTCCCTCTTTGGAAAATATATGAATATATACACTCCTAGTCACACTTGATCACATGTATGTGATGGTTGAATCATGAATTCTTCTTTTCTCCTTGCATTTTCACTTCATCATTTAAGCACCTAATTGAGGATCTAAGGAATGTTTGTTTCCTAAGGCTTTCATGTCTACTCTTGGTTTACTTATGTCACACTACTGTCAATTTATGTGACAGAGTGAAATACATAAGTTTGTGGAGTTATTATAGAGGTGTATTGAGTTCGTAACCACACACACATGTATTACATCTCATTGATCCACATGTGTGGGTTGGAGACTCATTTCTTGACAACTTTAATGGAGACTACTTTGTGGCTTTAATGGTATAGCTTACAAAATATCTTGTTAAACATTTCGATTCATTCTTTCTTTTCCTCGAGACACTTATAATATTGAAGTCACTCCCAACAATCCATGGAGATGGGGAGTATAAATTACTTGTGCTAGAAATAGAATTGAGAAATAGAGGTTTTCCATTTGCGATATTGGAGTCATAGACATTGGATACATGGTAGTAGTCCTCAATGTCAATTAACTAAAATTGTATTGTCATAATGCGAAAAGAGGTAAACATATTGGTAACCTTGATGTCTTAATCATTTCAAATAATAACAATTCCACCCAAGTATCTCTAAGCATCAATCACTACTACTTGGAAATTCCTCCCCCATTTTCTAATTATATGAGGTTGAACCTCACTTAATATTTTTGCTTCTTATATCAACATTATTTATGGGTGCTTTGCATACCATTTTTCTTTTAGGAGTTTGTTTTCGCTTACTATTGATGCCCCTCATGTTCCAAGACTATTTTCATCAAAAATTTACATAGAAAGAAAGTATAAAGTGACTAAAAAGAAACATGTCTCAAGATTTAAGTGCTTGGACAATTCCACTTCATGACTCCTATATTTCCTTAACCTGGGACCAAATGGTGAACTTGATGGCCTTAAGGGAAATTGATCAATGAAAATCTAAAAAAGAGGTGATTTTTGACTTTATCACATACAATTTAATATACTAAAAAAAATATCCATAACAATTTCATCAATCAATGAATCATTAAAAAAAATATCCAAAACAATTTCATCAAGCAAAGAATCATTGCATTATAAAATACAATCTATAAACATTTTGGGAAAGTTTTGCTAAAACATGCTTAAAAATCAGCATATTTAATATTAATATTTAACAATAATATGGACAATAACACATTTTAATAAATTAAATAACATATTATCAAGCCTAAAAAATGTCACTAACTGAAAACTACAAAGCATGCAACTAATGGAAGTGACCACTCAAGGCCACCACAAGACAATTGATCTATTAAGACCAAGATTAATGGGGACAAAGATCTATAAAGGACAAAGGAAAACCTATTTTAACTTTATTGTTTTATTAGCCTGGTTCAAGATGAACATTTCAAGATATCATGAAGAACATAATTAGTTTTATTGCATTAAGAAAACCCAAGCACATTCTATAACTTAGCAAGAAATAGATGTATAACACCCATCTCAGCAACACGACACATCACATTAAGTTACTTTACTATATATAATTTAAATTCCTATCATAAAATCAAAAATTTAGCATGAATGGAATGTTTAAAATCCATTTTTATAAAAACAAAATATAATTTTTCTTATAGAAAAATATACCAAAAACTAAATATATTTTTCTAGAAAAAAAAAATACTAAAACTAAATATATATTTAAAAAAAAACTAAAACATAAGCAAACTAGAATTTGAATTTGACATTCTTGGTCACTTTCGGAAACATATGGTGGAATGTAATCTCTTTATCCTCATCTTTAGCTTTTTCCTAAAAAATAAAAGCATACAAAAGTGGGAAAGAGCCATAAAGCATGGGGAAGCTTTTTCCTAAGCACAAAAGCATCTAAAAAGTGGAAAATTCCTTTTTATATGAGGAAACATTATTCACCCAAAATATTTTTCCCAAATTGAACTAATGAGGAATTTTGGAAATCCTCATAGCCTCCACTTTCCTATATATTAGAGGCTTGGCCATTGAAAAAATGATGGGAATTTTGTATTGTCACGCTCTTGAGATCTGTCTTGAGAGGGAGAGTTTTGGAGCTATGAGTTGGGGGAAGTGATGTTGCAACTATATCTGATTGTTGTAACTTTCCTCCAACTCCTTTATTCATATAGATCAGTTGTTCTTCCTTCCATATGTTTCTATTCATTCTTTACTTCTTCTATTTAACTAATGTATGCATGGGTTTTTGGTTTATATTTATTTATTCAATAATATTTATATGTTTTTTATAGTTTTGATTATTAAGATATTATGTTGTGAAGGTTGCTTTATTCTCTCTCTTATGTGTAGGACCAAGCTTTGGAGCTAGCTAGGAGCGCTTCTTGGCTATACGAAAAACTCCAAGAAGACCTGCATGCGAGGACTCACAAGAATTCATTCTCTTTTTCTTAATCTATACTCTACATCTTGATCTACTAAGAATCCTAAGCCTTAGAACAACCTTTCTCTTAATTGGTTTGTCCTAGGTTTCTGAGATAAACTGAGAGGGTTTTGTTTTCATCTAACCATGCATTAAATCCTACAGCAAAATGATATTTAGAAAATTTAATATATTTCACTATGTAAATGAACTTAGTAAAATGAACCCATAGAGGTGGTCATAAATGGAAATAAAAGTAAAACTCTAAACAAGAAGCCAAAAGTTGATTTAACCATGGATGAAAAATTGGGAGTAGAATTGGATGTTAAACTAGCCATCAAAACAATATGCAAACAATGACACAAAAAGGTTTTTAAAGTAAAATTAAAAAAGGGTGCAACACTAGACACAAAGAAGGGAACAAAATAGGGCATATGAAAGGATACCGAATTGGGTGCAAACAAGGATGCAAAAGTGGACACCAAAATGAGGATGCAAAGAATGGTGTAAAATTAGGATGCAAAAAGGATGTAAGAAAAGACACAAAACAAGATGCAAAATGGGACTAAAAAATGGTGAAACCAAAGATGTCAAAGATGATGCATAACTAGATGAAAATTCCAACTAAAATCTAGGTGCAAAATGAGATGCAAATGTGGACACAAAATGTGGCAGAAAAAAGGATGCAAATTTGGAAGCCAAAAAGGATGAAAAACTAGATACCAAAAAAGATGCAAATTTGGACATAAAAAATGGTGCAAAATTGGACACAAAAGAAGAAAAAATGGTGCAAAAATGGGCATAAAGATGGCTCAATTTTGGATGCAAATTGAGATGCAACATTGGATGTAAAATGATGCAACAAATCATTCAAAACTTGGTGCAAAAACAAATGCAAAAGTAGACGAAAAAATGGCTCAAAAGTGAACGTAACAATAGACACAAAATGGGATGCAAAGGTGGATGCAATATATGGTTCAACATAGGATGCAAATTTAGATGCTCAAAAGGATGAAAAATTGGATACAAGAAATGGTGTTAAAAATGATGCTAAATTGGATGCAACAAATGATGCAAAATTAAATGCAAAATATGGTGCAAAATAGGATGCAAAAAAGGGAGATAAATAAAATGAAAAAGTGGATGCAAAAAATGGTGCAAAAATGCATGCAAAATTTGGCACTAAATCAGATTCAACATATGGTGCAAAATTGGATGGAAAAGATGGTGTAAAAAAAAGCAGAAAAATTGGCACAAAAATAGATGTAAAAATAAGTACAAAATTAGAAGAAAAAGATGGCATAAGACCAGATGCAAAAATTGGCACAAATTGGATGTAAAAAAAGGCGCTAAATAAGATGTCAAAGATGGTGTAAAAATCGATGCAAATTATGACACAAAGATAGAAGGAAAGAATTCCACAAAAGAGGAAGCAAAAAATGATGCAAAAATAGATGCAAAAAAAGGCACAAAACTAGAAGCAAAACCTGTTGTAAAACCAAATGAAAATCTTGGTGAAAAATATGATGCAGAAAATGATGGAAAATTTGGCGTAAAAAAGATGCAAAATTTGGTGCAAAAAATGACGCTTTAAAAATTGTACAATAGAGCCAGATTTAGCGCCAGGTTGCTCATCCCAATTGAGAAAAAAATGCACTAGAATCTGGTGCTAAATCTGGCGCAAATTGCCTGTTTTGTTGTAGTGTAACTTTCAAGTCAAGCAAAAGCATGTACAACAACTTGACGATTTACAACAAGAATTCCACATTCTCATGAAACAATTCATCACATCTCCCTTTCATCTTTGGAGACAAAATGAACTCTTCCAAGTTGATATACCATACATGTAACAATCAATCGACCACACAAGCCAACACTCATGCATGTGCAAATGATCAACATTATCAAGTTGACAACATACATGTTAACAGCGAAATCAACCAACACAAGTCAATCACTCATGCATGTTCAAACACAATGAAACTATTAAAAATTACACTGTTCACACACACAAACTCTCATGCATGTATAAAAATTCTCAACTCTCTCACAAGTACAATCACAATTACAAGAATCCCATTGGTATGTATGAGTACTTAAAGAGCTGAAATGACTAAATTTGATGCAATAAAGTGAGTCACATACTCCACTTTCGAACACCTTTCTGGCATAAACATGCAAGTTAGAGAATGCAACAGGCATGCAAATTTGTAGTTGCAAATTGTCATCTTTGCTACATCTAAGTGAGTCTGAACATAACTCTAGTTTTCCAACAACTTGCTTCATGCAATATGCAACATAATTTCAGGAGAAAATAAATGCATCCAAATAACAAGGAAATGCATCAATAATGCAAGGTTTGCATCAATTATCAAAATAAATGCAATGCCTTAATTGGTTAAGAAATCTAACCATATCTTTCCAAACCATTTCAATGGTGCTTCTTTCAGCTACACTTCATCATGTGTATCATCCTGGCCCACATTAATTATGGAATCCTCTTTTCCATTCTTGCCAAAATCTCTCTCCACCTTTTTCAAATTTTGTGGATGATTTGTTCGATGCAAAGTCCAACACTTGTCTACAAGATGACCCTTCTTATGGCAATGAGTGCAAAATAATTACATCTTCTTTTCAACATGGTTTCCATTATCTGATGGACCTTTGGCTTTCTGTCTCTTTTGTTTTGAAATTTTCCTGTGTATGGCTATACTCTTCCAACACTTCAAAACAGTATGGTTATTCAAACCACAAAAAGAACATGTAAATTTTCTCCAAATCTTATGTGAATATTTACCATGTTTATCATAATCAAAAGAAACTTGATTAAAAGCAGATTTATACCTTGCACATTCACCTTTGTCGCCCTATTGAAGAGGTGAATTTGATGAGGTAGTGGCTCTCTTCAAAATACCATCAATGGTTTCAATGACCTTAGATCTTTCAACATCCTCTTGTTTTCCATTTCCACTAGTCGCATGCTTATGCGCATATTCTTACAAACTTGGTATAAAACTTTTGCATTCCTCATGAACACAAACTTCACAAGCTTGAGGTAATGAACATGTAATGAAATTCCTTCTTGGAAAACCTTCATGTGCCTTCCTGGCTTTGGAGCATTCTCCATCATGTTGTCCATAACCAAGACCCAAATACCTAGGCCTTTCCTCAAGAACAATTGGCTCAACTATGCCTCGTGCATGTTTGCCTAACCCTTTAACTTCATAACCCATCTTCATCAATAATTTGGACCCTATTCATCTAGTGTGTCTTTGAAAATCACAAAAACATTCATTTTGAGAGGAAATTGAAGATAAACTTGAATTGCATACCTCATTTTCATGCACATACTTGGCTAGGGTTTCCTTGGAATCATGGAGTTGAATCTACATCTCATGCACATTTTCATGAAGCTCTTGCTTCTCCTCCTCCATGGCCATCAACTCATATTTAATTATAGTGTTGTCTGTCCTATTTTCATTCATCTCTTGCACCATATCTCTCATGATGATAAGCTCTTGCAACATCTCTAAATCAAAGAGTCTTTCTAAAGAAGATGGATTATAAACATCACTTGTTGAAGCTGCCATCATGCTTGTAATGCATCAAAAATCTTCACAAAGCTTCAAAATGTTTCTCAACAAAGAAGCATCTTAGGCCATCCAGCTTACACACATAAACTTGCACATAGTTAAATTCTCCTTGCACAAATACCAAACCAATAGCTAATTTTCTAGCTATCATTGGCAAACCATCTGAGGGTTAGAATGAGCTAACCATGCTTTAATACCAACTATATTTGAAATGTTGGTAAAACTTGTTAATGTTATCCAAGGTTCCTCACTAGTATTAAAAATGTGTTTATGATCGTCTCAAATCAACCAAAATGTGAGGAATTATGTGTCAAGTATTGAATGTCTTCTATGAGAAATTTATGAGATTAATTAGTTATTTAAAACACATATACATCAACAAAAATGCATAGAAGTAAAACACAACAACTCATAACACAAAGATGATAACGGAGTTCATCCCTCCTAGGATACATCTCCTTGGACCTACTTCAATAGCTAGGCCCTCTTTGGATTAATGGTAAATTCCCTTATTACATCAACCTGAAGTACTCCAACGCTTCTAAAACCTATTCCATTGTATTCACAAGACCATAAAACCCCAAAAATGACTATCCAAGCTCTGCAATTGGACTTCGTTTGATCTAGGCTTCACCTCCTCTCCTAGTGGCCCTAGGCTTCCTTAAACTTCAACGTAGAAAAATAACATATAGAAGTGCCTTTATGCCTATAAAACATATTCCATTGTGTTCAGAGCATCCAAATCATCAAGGTATGACTCTTTCTGAGCCAAAATTGGTCGAAAAATGAAAAATTTATGGCCTCTTTAGTTTTCCCTAATAAAACTCAAAATCTGGAGAAACTCCAGTGAACCCCGCCAAAAATGGCACAATGCTTGATTTGTTGGACCTGCTAAACTGTCGCCAAGTTAATACAAAATTAATTAAGTGTTAGTAATGTGTTAATTACCACTAATCCCCACAGTTAGTAGTAGCATTGGCCGCTGGTTACGAAGTTGGTCACATGCGAAGGTTAAGGTTAGTAGTTACCTCCCAATCCGCCACGTGCATCTCTTGAAATAAAAATTGTACCCCATGTTTGTTAAGTAACATGCATGTGGAATAGAGGTAAGGCTTTGGCTTTGTGTGGGCAAGGTTGCGGGTTGGAATCCGGCCTCCCCACTATAATTTTACATGACCTTTGAGAGGACACGTGGAGGCCTCTGGACTTGCCACGTGTCAACTTATCATTGGTCCATGCAAAATTATCTAGACCAATAATATGCCGACATTTGTCAAATCCTGATTGATCTACCTGTGGAAATATTTTAAGAATATTCCAAGAAATTTTCCTTGGAATATTCTTTTTGTTGACTTGGATGTACAGATGCCTAGTTAGCATCCTAGTCAACCCTATACCCAAAATTTTGTCAGTTTAGCAAAGCGGATAGAAGGATCTATCTTTCGCATACGAGCTATGTTTTGAGTGAAACAAGTTGCATTGGTATCATATCACCGAGAAGAACACAGTATTTTAGGTTTTAACCGATTTTGAGCACTTTGGTTTTTGAGCAAATTTTTGCCCCTAATCCAGATTCCAATCACGAGCTAAGGTGATGAGTTGTCAATCATCTCAAAATGAATTGAATTTGAGTCTTGGAAAATTCAGGAATGTAAAAATATGAAGTTTATATGTGTAGATGGTGGAAATATTATAAGTTCCCTCAAGTAACATTCACATGACATCATCACAAGGAATACTACACTTTAGCAGCTTGCATTGCAAATGATCCTAAACATTCCACATTCTGAGTGATATTTGCCAAAATATGTCATATGGTCATGGTTCACGATGATATCTATGACACCTTCGGAATAATGGAGGAGCTCGAACTCTTAACTGCAGCATTTAAGAGGTGATAGTTGCGTGTACCTAGAGAGACCTATAATACATATATAATTCTCATGGATTTCTAATAATTTTACCTTCAAATTAAGAAAAAGTATGGTAATCCTTATCGATTTTAAATAAATAACTTTACTTTCAAGTTAATAATATGCATTCTACTAATTGAGTGAGCAACGAATATTTACCTTTGCATAAATTGTGTGTATAATGATGAGATTGGACCCATCATCAATTGAGTGCCTTCCAGATTATATGAGAGGAGTGTACATGGCGGTTTATGACAACATAAACGAAATGGCACGAGAGGCACAAAAGATTCAAGGGCAAGACATAGTGACCTATGTTCAACAATCTGTATGACCAATTATGATAATGCATACACGTCATAAAAATAAATATTTCTTTGTGAGAACCTTAACTTGGGGAAATATTTCACAAGTATGATTGGTTAATTTTGTTCTGCTTGTTCATGTGCCTATCCAGTGGGAGGATTATATTGATTTGTATATGGAAGAAGTGAGGTGGATTTCCAATGGTTATCTTCTGACGTTCGAGGAGTAACTAGAGAATGGGAAAATTAGTTTCGATTCTTCCATAATGACACTACAACCCATGCTCAAGTTGGGGTTTACTCTTCCACGTCACATCCTACAGGAAATAGACATTCCCTCCAAGTTCAATGACTTGATATGTGCCATCCTTCGACTCAAAGGTGACACTCAATGCTACAAGGTATTCCTCATAACCTTTTATAGAAAATCAAATCAAATGGAATATGTTGTGGATTTATTCATTTTTTATTCCAATTTAAATTTGGAATACATATGATAGTGACATTGGCATTGTGAATGCAGGCGGACAGGGCGCGTGGAGAGGAAGCTTCGTCCGTATCGTGTTATATGAAAGACAATCCTGGAATAACAGAGGAAGATGCTGTCAATCACATCAATGCTATGGTCAATGAGTTAACCAAGGAACTGAATTGGGAGTTACTTACACCTGACAACAGTGTTCCCATCTCTTACAAAAAAATTCTATGTCTTCTTCATTAGAGGAAAGAGGTTGAAAAGGTCCTGAGTTTTTCTTGTTGCCAAGAAGGTCCACAAGCCTAAAGAAAATTGTGGAGGAAAAAGTGGTGGGCGTGTAAAATAGTCAGTTACTATGTTTTACACTCGTTTACTATGCAAAAAAACTATGCAAAGAAAATTTTAGTAAAAATCCAATTTTACAGTGGTTCTTGTTTATAAATACATGATAGCCCAGATCCAATTTTAAAAATATTTATTATTTATAAACGATATCAGGTCCATAGCATAATATTGAGACTTCTAAACGATTAGATGCATAAACCTCTAATGCTTCTGATTCTCCGATATACTACTCTGCCTTCCACCTCCTTGGATCCATCCACAAACGAATACTTTGGATTATGTTTTTGGAGACCCTCTTCTGGCTTGCTGATCCATGAATGTTCTTCAACAATTCGATACTCGGAAATGATGCCAGGTTGCTGGTTTATTTTTGCTCTCTAGGGAAGTGATGGTTGTTCCTTTCATTCGTTTATTTTTGGACTTCGAATAAAGGGAATAATTCAAGCATGCCATGTAGCATTCGATAAAGCTCTGTTGTGCTTTCTTCAAATATGATATACCAAGTCTACCATTAAACTATGCACTTGGTACAGTAAATCGGATTTTTAACAATGTAGCATGTTTTGATTTTAATAAATTTAATAAAAAATTTAGTAGTGACAATTTGGTTGGAATAATCTATTTTTATGGACTTAAAGCTTATCTGGCCTTCTTTTGGAAAATTATGACTCATATCATTCACATTATTATGTACATCTTGTTGATGTTCTGAATCCCAAAGGGGATCCATCTTGAGGACAGAAAGTGAGTGATAGATTGAGAGAAGAGCTAGCCTACCAAAACAAATAAATAAATACCTAATGAACAAAATAAATTAAAAAGCCGACTAATTCTTAATCCTTAAAAATAAATATATATTTTATTTTAAAAACTAAACCTAAAAAAAACGTATATAAAATCCAATTTAAAATAATATAAAACAAAATAATAAAACAATTAATATATTCTAAAATTATTGTTGAAATAGATACTAATTAATAATAAGTATTTTTATTGAAATAACTAATTATTGTAAATAATTAAATTTTAATTAATAATAAATAATTTATTTATGGTAATAAATTTTAATTTTAATTTTTTAGAAACCTAATTTATTTAATAAATAATAATAATAATAATTTATTAATATGTGGAAATAGAGAACTACTAATAATAAATAATTTATTTATTTTATTTGATAATAGTTTTTTTTGAAAAAAACTTGAAACCTAATTCACTTAATAAGTGATATAATATTATTTCTATAAATAAATAATTTTTTTATTTTTATTTTTTCTAAGTCTAAAATCTATTAGTGTAACAAAATAATACAAGGAGACTCTTGCCTCTACAGTTCCTAGCCAAAGATCATGGCATATTGCAACAAAAACAAAATGACGACTACCCAGATATGGGAAACCAGTCCAATCCAAAATAAGTTTGCTGCCTTCGCAGGGGAAACCAACATATAAGCATAGAACAATGTTCTCTGAAATTCAGTTTCAAAATTAACTATTCTGCTTGAAAATTCAAAAGTACACCCATATACTTGATTGCTTGGAACCTGGATCCTGAAGATGCGTATTGTGCTAGTTGTCATTTGTTGCTGTCGTTTGTTTTCAACAATGATACCTCTGTAAGCGTTGAAGTCATCCTCATCTTCCTACATCTTACTTGTGTCTTGCTTCGCTTGACTTGCTTGATTTTGCTCTTTGGTAGAAGGCTCACCTTGAGCTGTAGCACTTTCCTCCATTGCTTGAGTGGGATGACCTTCATTGCTAGAAGGCTCCTCGTAAAACTTAACTGTGATGGTTACCGTGATAATAGGTCGATTCATAGTGCAATGGTAGGTAAAATGGGTTGAATGGTTGGTTGGATGAGAGCTGGAAGGGGAAGCAGTTGCAAAAGGACGGGTGTGCAAGGACATAGGATGAACAGCGCGGGTGTGGCCTCTGCCACTACGCATAGTAGGAAAACGGGTTGAGATGTAATTTGAAGAGTGGGAAGAGGATTCAGAGACTGGGGAAGGAGAGGAATGTCATAGTCTCCCTCTGCTGATGGCTCTTCTGCTACACATTAACTGGCACAGTCTCGGCATAATGACGAAGGGAGGAAGGGGTTGCCTGGGTGAAGTTAGCACTATGCGGAAATTGGAGGCAGAAGGCTCAGAAGGCTGAGAGGTGAGATTCAAATTGCATATCAAGTTGTGAGAGTAATGGATGCTCGTTCCTAATTCTATCCAACAGAGGAGATTGCATCACCTACCTGTAGTAGTGCATATGCTTGGCTTCACAACCTCCAGAGGGAAATTGCAATTCAAAGGTAGAGGAGCCGAAATAGAGGAGGTGGGCCAAATTTACTTGAGGCCTCCATGGTGTAGAGCTAAGGCAGGATGGCACTGGTGAAATTGTTCGAGTGTCGCATTGAATGGAATTTACAATTACTGTGAGATGGATTAACAACTGTGTGTGCGAGCTTACGGGTGACCATGTGGTGATGCCACTTTCCAGCCTGTTTCATTGTCGTCTTGTCAACCTTTGGGTACACCCGCATCAAGGAGTTTTGATTCTTTGTGCAATAGGTTAGTGCATTCTTGTAATTGTGTGCTATTATTAATGATGTTGAATGATCCTAATCTAAGTACTTGATCGTGGTCTACTCCTATATTTGCTAGTATCAGCTATCTTGTTGCCTTCTCTTTTGATATGATTGAAGGTGATAGCTCTTCTGTTTTTAACCATTGCTCTATGAGTTCTAAATGAGCTGCTAGTTTCCAACTAGTCACCACTTTAGAAGCCGAGTTTCCTAGTTGAATTTGGGTAGCCATATTGATGAGGATTTGGGAATCCCCTTCGATTATGATAGGTTGAAAATTGTGTTGATGAGCCAAACATAGTCCCTGTCAAAGTCCTTCTAGTTATGCTAAGTTATTAGTATCCCAGCCAATTGACCCAAAATACAACAAAAGAGGGGTGCCTCCCTAATTCCTGAAGATGCCTCCATAACCTGCCTTGCCAGGGTTGCCTTTTGAGGCCCCACCAAAGTTTAATTTCATCACACCTGTTGGAGGGGGATCCCACTGAGTGGGAGGCCTAGAAATGGTGGTAGAGATGTTGTGATCATCCTGAACCGATGGAATTCGGATATTCCAATTCTCCCAAATATTCTGTTGTTGTGCCTCAGTGGGGAGATCATCTGCCTGCCATTTTTGGAGAGGCAAGGTTTCTTGAATGTTCTAGTAGAAATTGTTCCATATAGTGTCCAGGGAAGTGCATTGGTTTTTGAAGATTCATTTATTTCTTTCCTTCCAGATTGTCCAAAGAAGCAGACCCGGAAGGATTTTCCATAAAGAATTGAGTATCTTATGTTATAGGGAGCGGAGGCCCAATTACGGATGGTGCTTATGAATTCCCCTGAGATTCTGCAGGCTCTTTGACATCTGAAGCTGAGTTTTCCCATAATTTGTTGGCTAAGTTACATGAATCCATGAGGTCTTGAATAGTTTCACTTTGCTACTTGCAATTGGGGCAATATGAGGGTCCTTGGAATCCTCTTTTGATGAGATTATCCCATGTGAGAATTCTTTTGTGGCAAAGCAGCCATATGAAAGTAGATACTTTGGGCCATGTTCCTAGGTTCCATATACACTCCCAAACTGGGTCCACTGGTGCCTGGGATTGAATCATCAATCCATATGCCTCCTTTGTTGAGAATATTCCCCTTGAGGTGTATCGCCATCTTAAAATGTCTTTTTCTCCTTAGTATCTGACTTTCCTATTGTTTAGCTCTGCGTGCATTGCTTTGTAGAAGTCCTTTGTTTCTTGATGAATGATCTGTTCGGCCTTTTTCCATTGTCGATATCCCTAATTGATATGTTGAGTCCAGTGTTGAGAAACTTTTTCATTCTGATTAATAGCATGTTCCTCATGATCTTGGGGTGGGATGGCTTCTAATAGTTTGGGTCGTTGTTGCCAAGAGTTAGCCCAAAATCAAGCTGTGTCACCATCTCTTATCTCCCAAAAACTGTGTTGTTGTATCATTGCCCTGTGCTACTTTGCTCCATTCCAAATTAGAGAGCCTACATCATTATTTGTGAGTCTTATAAGCTCTTCTGGTGGTTGATTATTTGCATATTTTGTAGCCCAT
This sequence comes from Pinus tabuliformis, assembly GCA_031772625.1. NCBI lineage: Eukaryota > Viridiplantae > Streptophyta > Pinopsida > Pinales > Pinaceae > Pinus > Pinus tabuliformis. The sequence continues at coordinate 990,000,605 of CM062807.1, read as the reverse complement.
AATTTGGTCCATGGTGTGTGTGGGGTCGATAACCATTGCCACCATAGTCTTTCCCCCATCATTGCATTACTATGTTGAGGATCTCGCAATCCAAGGCCTCCCTGCTTTCTTGCGTGTAAACTATCGACCATTTCACTAGTGCCCATTTGCAATTGTGCCCTGAGGATCCCCATAGGAAGTTGCATTGTAGATTCTTAATCTTTTTGAGAACCCATTTCGGCACTGCGAGAGCAGAGAAAAGGTATAGAGGCATAGTTTGTAGTACTGCTTTGACCAGAACAAGTCTGCTTGCCATATTAAGGGCTCTATAAGTCCATGAAGATAGACGACCTTCAAGTTTCTCTAGGAGTAAATGCCAGGATGTGTGCTTTATAGCAGAATCTATCAATGGTGCTCCCAAGTATTTGGAGGGAAGATTGGCAACAGAAAAACCTAGGATTCTAGCAATATTTCTTTATGTTACTGGGGGAGTGTGAAAGAAGAAGATTTGAGACTTAGCAGTGTTAATGGTGGTTCCTGAAGCCTCAGAGAAGGTATCTAATAGGGATTTGAGTGAATGAGCTTCTTGGACTGAAGGGTGCCCAAATAGCATATTATCATCCACGAATTGTTGATGAGTGAAGGCAGAGGATCCATGGATAGATATGCCTTTAAGGTTTTGAGAATGAAGAGCATGCTTTAGGAGGTGACCTAAGCCTTCTGCCATGAGGAAAAAAATAAAGGATGAGAGAGGATCGCCTTGACGAATGCCTCTAGAGGGGGAGAAAGGGTGAGAGGGGACGCCATTTACTAAGATGGAAAAAAAAGTTGATGATATGAGATTCATAACCCATCTGACCCATGTAGGGTTGAAGCCAAAGGCTGTAAGCATTTGTTTGATATATTTCCAGCTTAATTTGTCAAATGCTTTAGATAAGTCAATTTTCATAAGCATACCTGCCTGTTTGTTATGCTTTAGGGAGTGAATGATCTCACGTGTAAGAATTATGCCATCAAGGATTTGAAGTCCCTCCATATATCATGATTGTTCCTGCGAGATGAGAATGGGGAGCAGCAGCTTGAGTCCGTTGGTGATGACTTTCGAGACGATTTTGTATATAGTATTGCATAGTGCTATGGGCTTGAACTTCTCCAATGTGTTTTATTGTTCTTCTTTGGGGATGAGAGCTATGAAGGTTGCATTTAATGACGGAAGAAGCCAGTGCATAGTCCGAGATTCTTCCACCACCTTCCAAACCTCTAGGTTGATGAGATCCCAGAAGTGATGGAAAAAGTTGGAGGTGAATCTGTCAGGTCCAGGGGCTTTCCCATCTTTCAGTTGAGCTAGCACTGATTCGACTTCTAAAAGAGTGACTGGTTGCAGTAATAGCTGATTATTCTCCTATATTATAATCTTTGGCACATGCTGGAGAATTTTGTTTATGGTCGATTGCCTGTTTACTTGAGGCTCTTGATGTAAAAATTTAAAATGGGTGAGAAGTTCTCTCTCAATTTCATCATGTTCCTCCATTCTTTCTCCTTGTTGATTCTGAAGTTGTGCAATGTTATTATGCATTCTTCTTTGGATGGTTGTGTGATGAGAGAGTTTGGTATTCCTTTCCCCCTTTTTAACCATCTGATTCTTGATTTTTGTTTCCAAATTATCTCCTCTTTCTTCCTTATGTCAGCTAGCTATGTAAGAAGTTCTTGTTCTTGATTTGCTAGTGTTTTGGTTCTCCCTTCCTCAATAATTCTTTGCTGGAGCTCAATCATGCTCTGCTCAAGCATTTTTTGAGCTTGAAAAATATTACCGAATGTGGAGTGATTTGATTGTTTAATTTGCCTTTTGATATTATTTAACCACTGTTGGACTTGATACATTGTTGATCCTTCAGGAGGAGTAAAGTTTTCCCAAGATGTTTTGACTATATTTTTGAAGTCTGGATGAGAAAGCCAGAAAGCTTCAAATCGGAAAGGCCTTCTGGTAGATGCTCTCAGTGAGATGGGCCAATGATCTGAACCTGACAGAGGCAAGATTGAGGCTGTGATGTCTCCTCCCAGGTGAACGACGTTTTCTAAAATGAGAAATCTGTCTAGCCGAGATGCAATTTGTTGGGATCCTGACCTTTTGTTATTCCAAGTATAGATTCCATTATTGAATGGCAAATCTATTAGCCAATTGGTTTGTATATATTCTCTGAAGCAGTTGCTTTCATTGTCCAATTTGACTCTACACCCTTTTTTTTCTTCCAGTTTGGTAATCATGTTGAAGTCTCCGCCTGTCATCCATAGTGGGTGGGTCCTAGTGGAGTTGAGAGCTTCCAATGTGTTTAGCAACGCCATCTTTTTCTGCGAGTATAGAGGAAAATATACATTTCACATATGCCCATGTATGTTGGTTCCTATAATATGGAAAGTGGCCTGTATGAGATGATGGGAGGCATGAAAGTCTGTGAGTATGATAGCTTGCATATTCCAAGCAATAGCAAGTCCTCCCAAGGCACCAAAAGCATCCACCATAATTGTTTGGCATCCTGGCCAAGCTTTGGATAATATAGAACTCAAAGTCCTACTGTTGCATTTTGTTTCTTGCATGAAGAAGATTTGTGGATTTTCATGTTGTATCATGTTTTAATCATTCTGTATTTCTCAGGACTATTGAGTCCTCTTAAATTCCATGAAATGGGCTTCATGGTTGACTAGTGGGTAGCGGTCTATAGTACTTAGTTATCTTGGAACATCTACCTGACTCCACCAACATTTCCCCAATGACGATGGTTCTTTATAGATCTGTCTTTCTTCCCATTTTCTTACCGACTTTGTGGATATTTTTCCCATCCTAGTTGCTACCTAGTTGTATGCCTACGGTTCTGTGCTGATGCACTCTTGAAAGGACTACTTCCAAATTTTCGAGTTGCCTATCCGAAATTTTGTCAAACTCTTTCTTTTTGCAAGCTTGTTCAAGACTGAAGATGTCTAGGTCTCTGAGGTCAAAGCTCTCTGGTTCTTCTTCCATGTGGCTTTGTTGGCTATTCTCAGGCAATGAGTTAGTTGTCTTGGCTAGATCTAATGAAAAGTTGTCGATGTCCATTCCTTTTGCCTGCCCAAGGATTTTATCTGTCTCCTTGACGGAGATGGGTGGAGAGGCTACTCTCTTTGGATCAATTTTTTTATTAGGCACCGGCAGACTAGACTCATTAAGATGAGATGAGGTGGATGGCATGGTGGATGGTTCTACTATTTTCGACAGATCTGCTTCATGCATGGAGGGTTGTGACAGAATATCAAATCTATTACTGGTGGAAGGTGCAAAAGAAGTGGGAAAAGGGTTCTTGGGAACAGGTGGGGGCTTTTTGGTATGCCTCTTTCGATTGGTGACCTTGATAAATCCTTTAGAATCATATTTTTCCAAGTTATCATTGTTTTTGGGGGAAGTGTTTAATGGAAAGTCACATAATAGATCGCCGTGAGTATGGAATTTTCTACATCGGAAGGGCACATGTTCATAATTGATGGGTTGAATCCATTCAAATTCACTATGAAGAAGCCTTACCAAATCTATGAGGGCTTTACCAAGTCACATGTATACGCATTTGCGAGCATACAAGGTATACCTTCTGAGCTTTGTTTCCTCTGCAATATTTTATGAATTCTCCTAGTCCATTGCCAATGGATTTTAGAGATTTTTTGTCCCAATATTCCAGAGGCAAAGAGTACATTCAAATCCAAATTGTCACCCAAATGATGTCCTCTTTATCTGGATTAAATCTTTCAATCCAATCCCTTAAATACAGACCTGCTGCATTGAAGAAATATGGGCTGCCATCTAAGATTCTATCCCTGTCTTCTATGCAGTTGAATATAGCAGTGAAGAAACCTTTTTGCCCTAGTTGTAGGGTAACATGTCCTTTCGGTTTCCATTTTGAAGTAATCCATCCATGTAAGGCTTTCTTGGTTGGCCAGAAACCAATGAATTTACCTATAAGTGCACGATCCTTCTTAAACTGTATTTGGGCGTTGGTTTGATGGCTTGGTAAGTCAATATTGGGGCGATGTGCTACAATGGGATTGCATGTGGATGATGTTTCCTTCATGGGTATTGCATTTTTCATGGAGTTACTCTTCGTTCTTTTGTTCAGATCCTTTGTCTCCTACTACTGGGTGGATTGGTTCTGTGGCTGTGCCATTGTTCCAGACAATGGCGTTTCCATTTCCTCATTATTGCGGTTGGGATTTCGTTTGTCATTGTTATCCATGGGGGGAGGTCCCGTGGCCTCCCCAATCTGAATATTCATGATGTAGACTCTGTGAGTGCGAATAAACCAATGCCTGAGAGACTACTTCGCTGCACTGGAGGCCTGCTGCACCTGTACTTCCGTCGTGGTAGGGTTTGTCAGAAACCATAGATTGCCATGGTTCACAAGCTTTCTTTTTGAATTAATCAAATAGTAATAAATAAATATTTATTATTATTAGTTAATTAAATTAATAAATTTTACTAACATTTTACTTATGTTATTAATAATTATTTATTGAGTTGTTAATAATAATAATAATTAGTTATTTTCTCTAATAAATAAATGATTATTATTATGAATATGATTATTAATAATAATTCATTCATTCATTAATAATTAATTATTTTATTTTTATTTAATATATTTTAATAGAATAACTAACTAATGAATTAATTAAAATAGTAGCTAATTGCTTATATATCTATTTAAGGAGAGGAGAGAGGGTTATACCTAAGATACTATACCTCAGAAGATCATGAAGTGTTGATATGCCTATTGATGTTATGAAGATATTTCATAATTTCAAGACCCTCTATGATTTTACTCTTTTGATAATGATCTCCCCTGGCGATAACTCTGGCACTTTCCAAACAAACATGATGCTTGGTTTTCGAGGAGTGTTCAACAAGGGCCGAAGTATGTGATCTCCCATTCCTAGTATCTGCTTCGTTCTCTTTAAGTCGAATTTTTAAATACTGCCCCATCTCTCCAATATAACTTTTACCGCAAGAAAAATCAAACTTATAAACTCCCTTGAGTTGTTGCTGGTCAATGCTATCATTTACATACCTCATCGTTTTCTTAATTGTTCCACATGTCATAAACTATGTGAATATGTCCTTCTTTCAAAATCTTAGCGATCATATCCGTAACTCCTTGAATGAATGGAAGGTAAACTTTCCCGCGATTTTCTTGAGGGCCCTTGGAGAGGACCTTTCCTTCAACTCTTTTAATAGCTTTCTTAATATCCTTCTCCTTGTATCCTATATTATTAAAAACAAAGGTTAAGTGCTTAATTTCTTCATTAAGGTGATCAAAGTTGGATATTCTAAGTTGCCTAACAACAAGAGTGTTAAGGACACCAAATTTTTGGGATGCATGATGGTACGAATCAACATGAAGATAGCTTTTAGTGTGGGTTTTCTTCCTAAAGACCTGGTGTCCCAAAGTACCATCCTCCTTTGAAATAAAAAAGACATCTAAAAAAGGAACTCTATCGTTTTCTTCAAGATCCATAGTAAACTTAATTTCTGACGAGATAGAGTTAAGATGATTGAAAAACTTCTCAAGTTCAGCCCTACCATGAGTCCATTTTAAGTTGGTGTCATCAACAAATCTCTTCCACCATGCTGGCTTCAAAGGGCATGAGTCAAGGGATTTTCTCTCAAAATACTCCATGTATAAATGTGCGACGATTGGTGAGAGAGGGGGTCCCATTGTGACTCCAGATATCTACTCGTAATAACTACATTGGAAATTGAAAAAAGTGGAACGCAAACATATCTCCGCAAGTTTAGTTGTTTCTAGATCAATGATTTATTTTATAACATGAATGACCTTATCTAATGGAATCTTTGTAAATAAAGAAATGACGTCAAAACTAACCAAAATATCATCCCGATCAACCCTCTTATTCTTGATAAGTTTTAAAAAATCATTAGAGTCCTTTATAAAAGAGTTTGTCTTCCCAACGACAGGCTTCATGATCTTAGCATCATATTTAACTAATTCATAGGTGGTCGATCCAATGGTATTTACTATTGGTCTAAGAGGGACCCCTTCCTTTTTTGTTTTTGGTAACCCATAAATTCTAAGGATAACCTCACAAGATGGAATTAACTTATTTTCTAGTTTATCATTAAGGTTGGACCCCAATATTTCCTTCTTGATCTCTTTTATAACCTTGGGGATGGGGTTGGATTTTAGTCTTCTATAACTACCATAATTAAGATGTTGATTCATTTTATGAATGTAATCATCCTTATCTGAAAAAATAGTTGTTCCTCCTTTATCTACCGTAAGTACCAAAATCTTGTCATTATTACGAAGGGACTTGAGAGAAAATTGCTCATCATTCTTTAAATTACTCCTTGGCGGCCTGGTCTTTCTCATTATAAGGGAACATTCATGTCTTAATATTTATTTTTCATCTAAGGAGAGGACTTGAGTCCCATTCTTAATGTTACAAATGATACTCTAAAAATGGAATGCTATCAGGAGTAACCGCGAATCCCAAACCTTTGTTGAGAATATTAACTACTTCAGGACTAAGCTCTAAGGAAGAAAGATTAACAACCTTCTTTCTAGGTTGAAATTTTGAAACAATTCTATTCGAACTACCAAACTCTTTGCTACTGAAAATTGAACTATTATTCCCATAGCTTTTACTACTCTCACGGTAGCTCTCACTGGGTCTGACCATAAAATCTTCATCCAAGCTTAAGATATTAAGCTTCCCTCCCATATTGATGCTGCCATCACTATTATAAATATTTTTAATTGGGCATCCTTCATTGATTTCAGGAGAGAAGGTGCTTTGACCCATCACGATGCTAGAATGGGTCAACAAATCATTCTCTATGTGATTTTGCTGAAATTATTCTCACAATAAATTTTAATTTTAATTTTTTAGAAAACTAATTTATTTAATAAATCATAATAATAAAAAATTATTAATATCTTGATATAGATAATTATTATTAATAAAAAAAATTATTTTATTTGATAATAGTTTGTAGAAAAAGATATTGAAATCTAATTCACTTAATAAGTAATGTAATATTATTGCTATATTGAAATAAATAAATATTTATTATTATTAATTAATAATTTTTTACTAATATTTAACTTATATTATTAATAATTATTTATTGAGTTGTTAATAATAATAATCAGTTATTTACTCTAATAAATAAATGATTATTATTCTGAATAAATAATTATTATATTTTTATATAATATATTTTGATAGATAACTAACTAATGAATTAATTAAAATGTTCGCTAAATTGTGTATATATCTATTTACGGAAAGGAGAGAGGGTTATACATGGGACACTATACTGTAGAAGATCTTGAAGCATTGATATGCCTAATCAGGGGAAGGCAATTTCCATTGATCTCATTCCCACTGTCCCTGTTGAGGTTATGTGGATAATTCACAATCTCAAGAGCCTCTTTGATTTTCATCTTTTGATAATGATATTCCCTGGCGATAAGTCTAGAGCTCTCCAAATGAACATGATGCTTGGTTTTTTAGGAGTGTTCTGTAAGGGTTGAAGTGTGCGAACTCCCATTCTTAATATCTACTATGTGCCCTTTGTCTTGTTTTTAAAGACCACCCTGTCTCTCCAATATAACTTTTGCCGCAATAAAAATCGATCTTATAAACTCCCTTGATCTGTTGTTGATCGATTTTATCCTTGATAGCCATCATCCTTTCCTTAATTGTTCCACATGTCGTAAACTATTTGAATATGTCCTTATTTCTTAAAATCTTAGCAATATTTTTTTTTAACCACATGGTGAATCGGTAACTGCGAGGCCTAATCTATGGGAGACCAAGGATCAAACCTCATAGCTACCACTATAACACCAAGAGCATAACCAACCACCTGCAAGTCGGGTATACTAATTTCCTATGATTTTAGCAAGAGCAGACTCACGGGAAAGGGGAATCCGCCCCTCTAGCTGCCACCACAGCAGGTCATTGTACTCAATGAGATTTGAACTTCGGTCTGCCCGGGCTTCGCCCATGTGACTTACCGTCAAACCACACATCACTTCCATAACGCCTTGAATGAATGTAAGGTAAACTTTCCTGCAATTTTCTTGAGGGCCCTTGCAGAGGACCTTTCCTTCAACTCTTTGTATAACTTTCTTAGTATGCTTCTCCTTGTAACCCATATCCTTAAAAATAGAGTTTAAGTGTTGAATTTGTTCATTAAGGTGATCAGAGTCAGATATTCTAAGTGCCCTAATAGGAAGGGTGTTAAGGACACCAAATTTTGGGGATGGATAATAGTATGAATCAACATGAAAATAGCTTTCAGTGTGGGTTTTCTTCCTAAAGACTTGGTGTCCCAAAGTACCATCCTCCTTTCTAATAACAAAGACATCTAAAAAAGGAATTCTACCATTTTCTTCAAGCTCCATAGTAAACTTAATTTCTACGAAGATAGAGTTAAGATGATTAAAAAAATTCTCAAGCTTAGCCCTACCATGAGTCCATTTTAAGTTGGTGTCGTGAACAAATCTCTTCCACCATGTTGGTTTCAAAGGGTATGAGTCAAAGGCTTTTCTCTGAAAATACTCCATGTATAAATTGGCGACAATTGGTGAGAGAGGGGATCCCATTGTGACTCCGGATATCTGCTCATAATAACTGCCTTGGAAACTGAAAAACATGACAAACATTCATATCTCTGCAAGTTTAGCTATTTCTCGATCATTGAATTATTTTATAATATCAACAAGCTCATCCAAGGGAATCTTTGTAAATAATGAAATGACATAAAAACTAACCAAAGTATCATCTTTATCGACCGTCTTATTCTTGATAGGTTTTACAATATCATTAGAGTCCTTTATAAAAGAGTCTGTGTTCCCAACCAGAGGCTTCAAGATCTTAGCAACATATTTAGCTAATTCATAGGCGGGGGATCCAATGGTATTGTATATTGGTCTAAGAGGGACCCCTTCCTTGTGTATTTTTGATAACCCATAAATTCTAGGGATAACCTCACAGGATGGAATTAACTTATTTTGTATGTTATCATCAAGGTTGGACTCCAAGATTTCCTTCTTACTCTCTTTTATAACCTTGGGTATTGGGTTCGAGTTGAGTCTTATATAACTATTGCAATTAAGATTCTCATTCATTTTATGAATTTAATTATCCTTGTTGCTCCTCCTCTATCTTCCTTAAGTACCATGATCTTTTCATTATTACGAAGGGACTTAAGAGCAACCTGCTCATCCTTATTTAAATTACTCCTTGGTGGCCCAGATTTCCTCATTACAGGGGAGAATTCCTCTATTAATACTTCTTTATCATCTAAAGAGAGGCCTTGAGTCCCATTCTGAATGTTACAAATGATGCTCTCAAATGGAATTTTCTTAAGACGTACTGCGAATCCCAAACCTTTGCTGAGAATATTAAATTCTTCGAATCCCAAACCTTTGCTGAGAATATTAAATTCTTCAGAACTAAGCTCTAGGGAAGAGAGATTAACAACCTTATTTTTAGGTTGAAATTTCGAAACACTGTTATTCGAACTACCAAACTCTTTTCTACTAAAAATTGAACTATTCTTCTCGTAGTTTTTACTACTCTCATGGTCACTCTCAATGGGTCTGACCATCAAATGTTCATCCAAGATTAAGATATTAAGCCTCACTCCCATATTGACGCGGCTGTCATATATCAATTCTATCGGTTATCGAATCGAAGCTACTTCCATCGACTATAAAACTGTTGCGTTCGCCTTCCAGATTTTTAATGATGCCATTATAATCGATTTCACTGCCTATAACATTTGTCTTACATTGTATGAGATTTTCTTATTTGCATATATGAGATTCCTTTTGGTATAAATTTTATTATTAACGTTTATAATCATTTTAAATTTAAATTAATAATTAAAAATACAACTTTTTAAAAAGGGACACATGTTAAAATCTAAAGGATAAAATTAACGACAGGAATTGGAATTGACTTAAATTTTACTGATATAAGAAATAAAATATAAAAAAGCAATAAATAAGTAAAGAGAAACACTTTAAAACTAATAGGGACGTGTAGCATTTAAAATATTTTAATTTTAAAAAATTAAAAAATAAATTTAATTATATATATATAAAAGAAATTCCATCCAATATTCATGGATACATATTCAACCATCATATATATATTTTATGAAAAAATCTTTCATATATACTTTATGAAAATTGTTGGATACGGAATTGACTAACTTTTCTATTTATTAATATCAAATGATATAATGGTTTAGGAAAACGGGAAAACAAAATATAATGAAATTACTTGTATTTATAATGTGATGGATACATATTCAACCATCATATATATATTTTATGAAAAAATCTTTCATATATACTTTATGAAAATTGTTGGATACGGAATTGACTAACTTTTCTATTTATTAATATCAAATGATATAATGGTTTAGGAAAACGGGAAAACAAAATATAATGAATTACTTGTTATTAATATCAAATGATATAATGGTTTAGGAAAACGGGAAAACAAAATATAATGAATTACTTGTATTTATAATGTGATGCTTTACATTATAGTGAGAACCGGAAGAAGTAAACAAATAAGAGAAATATCATCTCTCTGTGGTTTGTATGTACAAGATATTGGATTTAGAGACGTCTAATTACAATAATTAAGTTGGACATACGTGCATTATGATTATGATACCAAATACTGTCAGCAAGATTACATTTATGTAATGATTAAAATATGCCAAATAATGTGATTAATTAAGTCATGGCATTATACGTATTTAAATAAGGATTTGGATACAAATACATATAGAATAATGTTAAACAATTATAATTGTTAATGGACCGATTATAGTTGATTAAAATAATAGCAGTAATAAATTTGAGCTGAATAAGGAAATCAGAATCTATTCTGATTGATTTCAGTTTTTCTGGAAAGTTCCCGATTTCAAAATCTGATGAAATCCGAAATTTCAGATTTCTTGACAGACTTGTTTCAGCTAAATTTCGGCTGCCCTAGGATTGGGGTTTTGCACTGCTATAAAGGGGCTGAGTCTCCAAGGCTTGCAATCAACTCAGAAAAATTGTCTGCTCCATTGAAGACTAGATACTCTGTCATTTAGGATAGCCAGAGAAAAGGATTGCAAGTTCTTGGAAGGATTCAAGAGCCAATAACTCAAGTCAAGACCAGAAGCCTTTGAAGATGGAAAGTAAGTTCCGCTGTGCATTAATTTTAATTTCTTACAAAGGAGTAGATCTTGGTTAGGGTTTAAAGTAATTAGGAAAACCCACAAAGTAAAACCATCAATTGGTATCAGAGCACCCTTATGTAAGAACTGTCTCTCCCGTCTATTTTTCAATCCACTGGAATAGTCTGATAGTTTGACTACGCATTTTTCCAATTACTGAAAACAAAACGTTGTAATCACCAAGTTTATTGGGCTATGGTCCGGATTTAGTATTACTTCACTTTCATTGTATTGCATTGTGTAATAACAAAGTTCAGTTAATAAAATACAGTTGTTCGATGCACAGTAAATGAGGCCGGTCTGCTTACGATATTTAATTGCGATGCGAAATTTATTTTCTCGTTTTAATATCCTGTAAATCTTTTTTAATGGGAGAATGAGAAACAAATTTTATTTAGGGGCTAAACTATTCTCCAAGCAATTTTTTATTTAGGGTCTAAACTCTGTGCATTAATTTAGTTATAAGGGCGAAAATATGGTAGAGTAATTGTAAGTAATTGTAAGTGATTGTAATTTAGGTTATAATAATTATAATTACTATAATTACTATATATATTATGCTATATTTAGGCTAATTATTAGGATTTAGATATTATTTAAAATTGGTATTAACACCAATTAAAGGGTATAATACTGAATTCTAAATTGATCACAATAATGCTAATTATGGCATAAAAATTTGTATTAATGTTAATTACTGATATAATACCAAATTCGGATTTTATCACAATAATGCTAATTATGGCATAAAATTTGTATTAACGTTAATTACTGATATAATACCAAATTCGGATTTTATCACAATAATGCTAATTATGGCATAAAATTTGTATTAACGTTAATTACTGATATAATACCAAATTCGGATTTTATCACAATAATGCTAATTATGGCATAAAATGTGTATTAACGTTAATTATTGATATAATACTAAATTCGGATTTTATCACAATGATGCTAATCATGGCAACCATAAAATTATTTAGTATTCTCTAAATAAATTATTGAAGCATTTCTAAAAGGTAATCATTGTAGAAACTGCTAAAGTTTTACTAAAACCTAATAATTATTTTGATGAATATAGTTGACATATTAAATTTAAAAGTGTTATAAGATACTGTATTCTATATAGGACGAGTAGATTCTATAGGTACGTCCTAGATTAGGTTTTAGACATAATTTTGGAATCTAACTAAAGACGTTTAGTATGCATGTGTTGTTTTCGCATGAGTCAAGCATTGATGTTCGCAAACGAACCGCTCTCTGTAAGACGATTGCAAGGATGACTCATGACAAGTTGAAATAGCGTGCTGGCAATGGACGTGGGTGTTAGCTTTCCCAAAGGAGGGTTGGCGCCTGCTAAGTTGTTTGGTGCATAAGGGTAGTGTATAAAAATAAGTTGCAACACACATGGACTAGCGATGTCTAGAAAAGCATCGGGAGCTTGGAACATAAGCGATCCGTATGTGATCCTCCTCCCCCCGTTGACTGGCCTGGTCGTTAGTTCATGGATAAGTTAGTCTGACCCAAAGGTAGATTGACATGTTTGTACTTTATTCACTACACCAAAGTGCCTGAAGGTAATGATTGCACCCAAAGGTGTTTCATTACTGAATGGTGTTTTGGCTAAAGTTTTAATGGAGCAAATAGTTTTACACACGCCTTTAGATAGATTTTAGAATTATGATTAAGGATCAAATCGTGACGCATCGTATCTAAATTATTTCCTTGTTCTTGAATTTTTCAGATCCAAACATAATGTCAAGTCTAAGTCAGATTAAGCCCCTCATGGGGAACAATTTCAAACAGTGGGAGGAAAAGCTGAAATTAGTCTTAGGGATCATGCAATTGGACACAGCACTGAGATTTGATCGCCCCAAGCCTAATAAAGAGAGTGAGGTAACTCCTCAAGAGAAGGCTGATATTGCTAGATGGGAGCATTCAGATCGCATGTGCATAATGGTGATGAAGCAAACGATCCATGAGACTTTTCGAGGCATCATACCTGATACAGAGACAGGCGCTATTGAATACCTTAAGGCCCTTGAAGAAAAATTCGCAAAGAGTAAAAAGACTGATGTTAGTACACTCTTTGTGAAGTTGGCAACAATAAAATACAAGGGAAAAGAAGGGGTTAGAGAGCATGTTATTGAGATGACAAGACTGCAATGTGCCTTGAAAGGGCATAATTATGACATCTCTGATGAGGTTCTCATTGAGTTCATTTTTCTGTCTCTCCCGTCTAACTTTAGTCAATTCAAGATGACTTATAATTGTCAAAAAGAGACGTGGACACTACCTGAGTTTGAGGCTCAGTTGGTGCAGGAGGAAGAGAGACAGAAAATGACCAAGGGAGAAAGTGCTCATGTAGTAACATCTAATCCTAAGGGTAAAGGCAAGAAGCGCAAGTTTACTGCCAAGGAAAAGGGACCTACCAAGGTAGCTGCAAACAATGCCGCGCAAAAAGGCAAGAAGGAAGATACTTCTGCGAAAGCAGAAGAAAAGAACTGTTTTTTCTGCAAAGCGCCAGGACATACAAAGAAATTCTGCACCAACTATCATGCATGGTTGGCAAAGAAAGGTATGTCTCTTGCTTTAGTTTGTTCTGAAGTTAATTTAAGTTCTGTATCTAGATATACTTGGTGGATAGATTCAGGTGCAACAACTAACATCAGTATGTCGATGCAGGGTTGCCTAAGCCATCGCAAGCCAAGTGAGGCAGAGCGCTACGTTTACGTAGGAAATGGCAACAAAGTAGAAGTGGAAAGCATAGGAAAATTTAGATTATTATGTAAGACAGGATTTTATTTAAGTTTTGATGCTTTAGTGGTTCCATCTTTCAGAAGGAACCTAATTTCTGTATCTTATTTGGACAAAAATGGTTATGTATGTTCATTTGGTAATGGAAATTTCAGTTTGTGTCAAGATTCTAAGCTTCTTGCTTCTGGTATCCTGTCTTCTTATGATAATCTTTATTTTCTAAATATAGACACTTCACATTCAGAGGCACTGCATATAGATAATAGAAAACGTAAATTAACTTGCGAGAAATCTGCAACATTATGGCACAAGCGATTAGGACATATCTCTATGAAAAGGATAGAACGTCTTGTGTCTAATGATATTCTCCAACCTTTAGATTTTACAAACTTAAGTGATTGTGTAAATTGTATAAAGGAAAAACAAACTAATAAACGTAAGTATGATGCAAAAAGGTGTAATGATGTCTTAGAATTGATTCATACGGATATCTGTGGTCCTTTTCCAAAGGCTACAAGAAATGGTGACCGTTACTTTATCACTTTCATAGATGATTATTCAAGATATGGTCATATTTACTTAATAAAAGAAAAGGCGGAAGCATTAGACGTGTTCATAAAGTTCAAAACGGAAGTTGAGTTACAACTTAACAAACGTATAAAGTCCATTCGTTCTGATCGTGGTGGTGAATACTACGGTCGTTATGATGGATCAGGAGAACAGCGTCAAGGTCCCTTTGCAAAATACTTAGAGGAATGCGGAATTGTGCCTCAGTATACGTTGCCAGGTTCGCCTGCAATGAATGGTGTTGCTGAGCGACGAAATTGCACCCTTAAAGACATGGTGAGAAGTATGATTGCTCGTACAACTCTACCTGAGAATTTGTGGGGAGAAGCCTTAAAGACTGCAGCATACATACTTAATAGAGTGCCTACTAAAGCAGCTAACAAGACCCCTTACGAGTTATGGGTTGGGTGCAAGCCTAGCTTGAATCATTTGAGAGTTTGGGGATGTCCATGTGAAGCTAGGCCTTATAAGCCAAGCGAAAAGAAACTGGACGAAAGAACCGTTAGTTGTTACTTTATAGGCTATTCTGAACGATCTAGGGGGTTCAAATTCTATAATCCAACAGAACATACAGTTTTCGAGTCAGGAAGTGCAAAATTTTTTGAGGATAATGAGTTTGTGGGGGGAGATATGACAAAAGATAGTTTTTTTGAAGAAGAAGAGACGAATGCGAATGAGACTATGGACCAAAGTCCTAGTTTTGTTCAAATTCCGATTGCGTTTAGAAATACATCTTTTGACAATGTGCAAACTTCATCATCCCAAACAACTCAGTTAGAAACTCAACATGGAATAGAGAACACAAATGGACCTGAACCCAACCCAAACCCTCACATTGACATGACAAATGTTGATGGCCTAGGGCCTGTGGGAGATTCAGAAGTTGGTAATGATGTTCT